>OY015312.1:33947039-35179839 GCA_955612985.1 Cheilosia scutellata | reverse complement strand
AATTGGAACTTCCCAGAACTTTCCAAAGTAATGGGTTACACCCTTCCCATTTAGCACCGGTACGGACACTTCCTCAAGAACATTCTGTGGACTGACGGAGCGCAATTCACAACAAAGTTATAAAGCTACAAACCTCCACAATTTGCACCATTGGTCAGACCCCAATCCCCATTAAATCACACAACATCCTTTCAAAGGTAAGAATTTAATTATTTTAAACAACTTTTTCAAAATGTGTTCTTATTTCAAAGGAGGTTTAGCGTAAATGTTTGCAAACACTTTAGTAGGTTAGCACGTTCTTCCACAAACAGTTAATTCTCTTGAATTTCTTAGAGAACGAATGCCGAAGCTCCTTGAAGATGTTCTTCTTTTTCAGAGAAGAGCGATGTTCTGTCAACAAGATGGAGCACCTTGTGACAGTAGCAGCGGGGTAAATCCATTCCTTAACCATAATTTTAATGAAGGGTGAACTGGTCAATTTCGCCCAATCCTTGGCCACCCAGATCTCCTTACCTAAGACCCATGGATTTTTTCTTCTGGGTTTCTGTGAAAGAAAAAAGTTGAATTTAGAGAAATATCGAGTCTCTTTTTGCCCATTTTTGTCTGACAAAAAAAAAAACGGCTTTTACTACAAATTCAAGTTGCTTAACATAATTTTTAGAAAAATTCTCAAGGAGAAAAATTCCATAAAAAAATAAAACGGGAAATATGGTGAAAATAGACCCCATCTGGCATACAATATTTTGTTCGGCGGAACTTCAGGAATCTTCCCTTAAAGGATTATACTGCTTAACTGGTATACTCTGTATATTCCAATTCACTGATTCTTATTAGTTTTTAAATCGTATGTACCTAAACGAACATACTAAAATTATTTTTTTCAAAGCAGAAGACGTCTTGATTTTTTTTTTGACATGACATGATGGTAGAACGTCTTCGTTAACCATGAATCTGTCCGTAAGATTTTGTTTTAACGATGTTTCCTATGCAAGGAATCAGTATAGACACTCAAAATAGGCTTCAGTAGAAGAGGTTTCTGGATTGGAACGCGTTGTTTGTTTCAATGAAGTTCTTGGGGCTCTTAATTCAACTTCAAATAAGTCCTCGGCAAGTTGGGATTCGGATTGAAAAGCCTCTCTGAAAAAATCTTCGGCATTTTCTCTGATGTTCTTAAGAGAATTCAGAACTTCTTTTGTGCGGTCGATAGCAGAAACGAAATCTAAGGATTTGGTCTGTAGGAAAACTGATAAGGGTAGCGTTAAATTGAATAGTTTTTCGCATGCAATGAGGCTTACTAGGAAATCACTTTTTTGGATCGCCGCCAAAAGTGTTGATGCTTTCGAAGACATCGCCCACGTTCTGCTGGTTATTTCTTCAAGACTTATTGAGATGCATTTGAAGAGCTCTACAAAGGAAATAATACTATCATGCCAATGAATCTTGTTTCAGAAAGGCTTAGAAGTCGAGTTTTTGGGCTCTCTGGTGCGTGTTTTTTAATGAAATTTTTTTAAGTTATATTTGCATTTGAATGGTTGCGGAAGATTTGAATTTATATTAGAAAGTTTTAGTTTATAATTTTTTGCTTAGCGTTTCGGGGGGGGCTTCAGCCCCTCAAGCCCCCCCCCTGGCTACGTGCCTGCCAACCACGTAATAACCATCTGGACGATATCGTCTTCGAAGTTTCAACCTGATGAATGACCTGTTTCCGATTTATCGGCGAAATTCATATGGAGTGACTCAACTGGATGCAGCTAGTTAAATTCTTATAACTTTAACTAGCTCTACTGGGGATTTATCCTGAAAAATTATGTGATTAGGGACCAGTATACTACACACGCGAGGACATTCCCTTCATTAGTGCATGTGCATCAATCTACTCAAACGATTGGAAAACAAATCTTAAATCACCTTATGTGGTAGTTGATAGATACTCTTGTGATGTTATTAGTCAAATTAATGTTTCTTCACCTTTGGTGATCGTAATGTGACTGGAAACTTGTCAAAAACGAGAATTATTATCACTATATTGATACCAGATACTGCGAAGGACCTTACAGGATTTTACCCCTAAAAAGTTGCGTTGTATAATCTAAAATGTATATATACGAGTAATATTCAGCGAACTGTTCTATAATTTGATGCTACCATTTGTCTGCCATGATACAACAAATGGTATTTATAGTATTATATTAGGTAGCTATTTTTATTTTTAAAATCATTGCACCCCAATTTGTCCAAAATGTCATTAAATTATTTATTTGGACTTCGTCAGTATGTTCTGTTTCCTTTGCGAGTCCTTTTGGGCTTCTACTATGCCAACGCGCCATATAGGCGATTTCTTGCAATAAGCAAGGCTTTCAACACAACTTGTGTACACATTTTCAGAAAATTAGAAAATAAAAATGGTCGCAAAAAAAATGTCTTCTTTTTTGTTTAATTTTTTTATAATAATTACTTACTTACTTAGATGGTACAGTTCGGGGTGGACCTGGGCCTCAACCAACACGCTTCCCCAGTTAGCCCGATCTTTGGCCAACCGCCTCAGTTGCGCACTCCAAGATGATTGAGGTACCCTTTCACGGGAGCGGGTCATAATTCTGCATTTCAAAATTCTGTATCGACAAAATTCTGTATATTTATTTTTTAAAAATACAGTATGAACAAAAATTCTGTATTTCAGAATTCTGTATTTCAAAATGCTGTATTTCCAAAATGCTGTAAATGCAAAATTCTGTTTTCCGAAATACCTACTGTTTAATGCTCCAATTCTATATTTTGAAAAAGCGTTTTCATAACAAAAAGCAAGTTTTGATATAATTTTTAAAATTTATTGAGAAAAAAATATGTAAAATGAACTGAAATTCAGGTGCCTACATAATTAACAAAAACATAAGCCAGAAGACAGTGGCAGTGGCGTGGCGGTGGCATGGTGACCAAGTGGCAGATGGCATAGGAGTGTTGTGGCGATGGCGACGGAATGGAAGTGGTTTAGTTTAAACTAGTCATTATCATATTGTAGGGGCTGGTGACGACGTGGATTTTTACATTACAACTGCGCATTTTTGTTTACCCGGAAGCTAAAAACATGCGAAACGACCAAGAATTAACAGGTACGACATTTTTAGAACTGATGAATTCGTGGCAGTATACGTTGTTTGCCACTTAAGTCCCTTTCATACCACTTTTCCGCCCTTCCATCGATACACCACTCCTATGCCACCGCTACGCCCGCCACTGCCTCACCACTACGATGCGCGCCTTGTCTAAGAGTAAACTTAATACTTCAAAGAAATAATATGAATTACTGCATAAAGACAACAACAAATTCTAAATTGATGCAAATAAAAACTCTTTAAGGCAAGTGCTAAAGAGGTAAAACTTTGATTGCCGTAGCAAAAGGTATTCGTCGCACTTTGTTGTCATATATCTATGTTGAGATTCAGGGAGACTGTAAATTATACAAAAAATTGTATTGTACAAGAATTCTGTATTTAAAAAAAAAATCATTTTTAAAACCATTTTTTTGAAATACAGTGTTTTGTTCATACAGAATTTTGCTCATACAGAATTTTGAAATACAGAGTTTTGTTCATACAGAATTTTGAAATACAGTATTTTGAAAACAGAACTTTGACCATACACCATACAGTATTTCAACCCCAACCCCCCCCCCCCCCCCCCCCCCCCCTTTCACTTGTGAACGCCACCTGAGAAGAGGTCTTCTTCTACTACGTTCGAATTGGAATCGAAAACTCTTCGGGCCGGAGATTTGGTGTGCATTCGCTCTACATGTCCCAGCCATTTTAGTCAACTATTTTATAGATAATAATTAAAAAAAGGAAAAGAAGACTTGACAAAATTATGCAACCTACAAAAAAAAAAAAAAAACACTATGGCTGGTAAGCCTTTCTGGAGGGTGTTCATCAATCAATTGTAGTTATTGTAGTGTTAGTGTAGTGGCATTGTCAAATGAAGTGCAAAATTCATTTTTAGTGACAGTAGAAAACCAGTAATGGTTTTCCAAAAATGGTTGGTAAATATGGAGAATTGAGTGTCAGAATTCAAATGCTCAAAACAAGCACTTAAAGAAGTCTAGAAATCCTCAAAAATGATTGCCATGTGTTTCTTTTTGTACTCTCGTACTTCCTGTACTCATATTTTTTTTTTTTTTTTTTAGTGTAAAGTATTTAAATTTTTGTAATCGATAATTACTCGCCGAACTGAAATATCAATATAGAAATGGACAAACTGAAAGCGAAAGTAGGCATCAACAACGAGGGGCTCAGAATGGCTTCTAGATGTTTGCAGCACCAATGGAATAAATATGGGAAGGCTGCGAGGCAGTCCAAGTCCAACCAAACTATTTAGGTACCTACTTTTTAATTGCTCTATGTTTCAGACGTTATCCTCTAGAGTCTAGTCTAGACGAACGCAACCAGGACGTCCATTCCGGAACAAAATGTATATACCTATCCTATGTGTAAGGCAACCCTACTCAACGGCTCTATTAGTATTTGCACTCATACCAACTTATCGCTTGTATTAACTGTAAGACTATAAACATCCCCTGTACTCGTATACTTATTTTGCTATTGAGTGACTCGACTCGAATCCGCAGACGCAAGCGGTCGTTAATTAAAATAAACGTTGAGTTTAAGATATTGACGTTGTCGTTGTTGTTTGTTTTACGGATAAGATTACATATGTCAGTATCTATTACTAGAATCAGATCAATAACATCGTCCCTATGAAAAGTTGGTGTGTTGCCTTTATTCCATATAGCAAGGTTAGAAGAAATAATGAAATCGAAAAACCATTGGATATGGTGGTCATTAGCGTCACATCTAATGACCATATTTCGTCCTCTTACCTTGGCGTACATAGTATTCGTAGTATTCAGACTGCCTCTGGGGATGGTTTATCTTCGTCCTATGGCATAAAGGAGCAAATTCCATGGAGTTAAAAGAACTCAATAAAGGGGTGCAAAAATATTTTCCAACTGTCAACTTAGAAGCGCATCAAAAGCGTTTTAGTTTTTTTGTTGAATGTTCTTGCGAAGAACATTATTTCTATTACTATTAGTTTTCCCTTTTTCAATGAAACTCTTTACCACTGTCAAAGACATAATTACTTAGCTAGCTAATTAATTCTTAGCTTTCGAAAGACATCGCTTCTGAAAATCTATATAGACAAAAGAAAAGACAAATATTATGACGCTTCCATTGTTTTTCGAGTGCACGATGTGGCTATAAAAATTCTCAGAATTACAAGTTCAGAATAATCATGTCATTATGAATACAGCTCATTATCCCATTTTGCAATTAGTCTCTTAGAAGACGGAACTGTTTAAAAGTTCCATGGTTAGGTGCCTATGACCTGCAGCAAAATTCCATGAAATCATTTGCATTAATTAAAAAAAAAAATCCGATAATAATTGGATTTATGTCCTCTAAATTTCCTAATTATCTACTTAAAAGATACTAATCAGTCAATATTTATGCGAGGAAACCCAATATCGGTAGGTATGATATGGTGTCAATTCCATTATAGGTTTAATGTCAAAGCCATCAGTTTTAAACATCCTTTATTTATTCGACCCGCGAACAAGTTGATGTAAAATGTTTGCTTATGTTTGCCGAAAATAGGCATTTAATTGGCTTCAACCAGCAGGTATATAAATGTATGCAGGTACATTCATTTCGCATACCGAAATATCAGCATTGTCCTCGATGGAAGCCATTTAATCTCCACGGCAATAATATTTACTACTTACTCATAATAGCGGGTTATGGTTTGAATAAAAATAAAAACGAATAATTTAAGAACCTTATCAAATTGAATAACACGCTGAGTGAAGCAGAATGTGTACATCAAGCATAATGCATAATATTATTGAAGTGAGCTATATCACAGTCACAGACCGCGGGGTATGTCAGCAATGTTGATGCTTTAAAACTTAAAGAGAAAAATATGTACCATCCTAAATAAACTACAAGCTATACATACTTTTTAAGACATTATGAGTGTGCTCTTTAAGTGACATCCTCTAAGTTATTTTTCATAACGTATTCTGGTTTCTAGCATTCGAAAATTGACACTCGAACACTTTGCGGATGAATATAAAGTATTCGTTATGTTATAAATTATCATATCCTCCCTGGGGTGCGATGTAAACATGGCACTCATATCCTTCCTCATTTGATGTCTATTTTCAGTTGAAGTATTCCCCAACACAGAGCAATACAAACCATTAAAATGGGCTTTGACAATGTATACGGATATTAAATTGTGCTCTAAAGTTTGTGTCTAATTAAATAGGCGACTTAAACGTCACTTATGGTGTTCGAGGGCGTGATGTTATTAGATATCGAGTCATGTTTTTATTTATAATTTTTCAAAACATAATTTTATGACATTAAAATGTTCGCTAATGGATTTTGACATAAATACTTGCAATATACAGCTAACTGGTACCTCATCGTCAACACTACCATTAACAATGGGGTTTGAGTAATAGGGTTTAGGATACCAGTTAACCGGTACATGAGATCGATTTAGTTGTAGATAATAGAAATAATGATGTTTGAAGTCCATACTTTCCGACAAGCACAACATAGGTTCCGACCTTGCTTGCTTGATAGTATTCATTATGTGGACACAATATCAACTCACAATGACCAATAGGATGCCTAAAGACGAATAAATTAATAAATAAATAAATAGGTGGCGCAACAGACAGGTAGACACCCTAGGCCTAGCTTCTCGCAACCATTAGTTTGTATGAGTTTCTATTTTTGGGACGAATGGAAGGGACCTACAATTTGTCAGACGTTCGCGAGAGGTGGCGCAGTAGAAACAACTTTAAGATGTAATTTCTGTTTTTCCGGGGATCGAACCTGGGATCCCTCGCACAGTAGTCCAGCACGCTAACCACTGCGCTACTGCGCCCGAGTAAATTAATAGTGCAAGCTACATCAATGCTGCAGATTAAGATCAGAGCTGCAGAGCAGCAGCTGTCCGTAATCTCTATCTGAACGTAGATAAAAGAAAGGAAGGAACATCGACTTCACCGATTAAAAGAGAATAAACGCGAGTCGACGGGGCGGCGCGGCGGCGGTCGAATCTATTGAGGGAAGCTATTTCAGCAGAAGCAGAAGTCTGTAGAGAAAACCAAGGGAATAGAAAGACCACTGTTAAACCGCGAATTCTTTAAATTTCAACATTATCTATCTGACAGAACCATGCGCTTAACGGGAACAATGGCAGCCAAAACTTTCATTAATCCGACTCATATACGAAGTATACATAAGTCAAACGATATTGAAACTTTTGTCCGAAAAGGCTGTTGAATTGGTTGGTCCACTAGAGTCAATTACCTACTTCCTACCTACCTCGATATATGTATGCCCTGTCTCTTTTTTAGCTTTAAGCCGCCTACGATAACATACGAATTGTAAAGTTTCGGAAACTTTGCCAAATTCGCCCTTCTCTGCAGGATGATGATAGAGAAATCCTGCGAGGTTTTCAGCTTTTTTTCACTTGAAGGAAGATTTTTGACAGTTAAATATCGTCACTGCGAGGTTTCATCTCATACATTCTTTAGCACGTTAAATCTTCTCGGGAAAACATACAAAGTCCATCGTTGAATAGAAAACGGGGATATAGATCGTATTCGGGATAGCGAAGATATACATATTGGAGTCAACTGATGAATTTGTCTCTTGATTAAGACTAAGATGTGAGGCTTTGATTTTTATGGTGATGGAGTATACGGAGTCGGCCTTCACTTCAAATACAGTGCTTTAGGGAAGTGCGTAGGTTTTTCCATCTACAGTGGTGGAAGCCTAATTAGAAACAATGAAAAAATAGACATGGAGTTGTCATTGTGTCTTTGTTTACACAAGTTTCATACAATATATATGGACTTGTTAAGTGCCGTTGTTTTGCAGCAGCCTTGCGTATTTTTTGTACATTAAGTAGATCCGCTAAAATTTCTCGCGAAGTATTTATGGGCAAAGTTTACTAAGTGTTAAGATCGATATAAGAAATTCTGTGGAAATTTAATTAGAAACATCGCATACAAATTTTGAATACTTTGTTTTTATTACGGTAAAAGTTTGACTCTGCATATTTTTCCTGTTAATACGTCTTAGTAATATTATTTAGTTTAGTAAAATGGGAAAAAACAAAAGCTGCAGACCGGAACTAAGACAATTAATCATCCGAAAATACTGTACGGCAGGAGCATCTATGGATTCCATCGCCAGGACCTGGAGTGCTCCAAAAAGATGGTCTATGGCGCAATAAAAGTTTTCAATGATACAGGTAGTATAGAAAACCCCAAAAGAATAAACAGGGCAAGAAAAACAACTGCTAAAGATGACAGACTCATTTCCGTTTGAGTAGGGCACATCCTTTTTATTACCAGTAAAGAAGTTCTGTCAAATGTATCGGGACAACTAAGTCCGGAAAACACATGCAAAACCGTCAGGAACGGACTATTAGAAGCAGGTCTGCGGGGGTGCATCACACGTAAAAAGTCACACGTTTCAAAACAAAATGTAAAATTTCGGTTGGAATTTTCGAAGGAATATGCACTTAAACCCTTCTCTTTCTGAAAAAAAGTGCTTTGGAGTGATGAATCCAAATTTAATATGTTTGGATCCAATAGAAAAAAATGTGTAAGGCGCCAAAAAATCTGGAACTCAACCCCAAGTACACCATAAAAATGTTCAAGCATGGTGGTGGAAATGTGATGGTTTTGGGAGCCTTTTCCTGGCGCGGTGTTGGTCCTATTGTGCGTGTTGCTAGACGAATGGACCAGCATGTGTATAAGGATATACTAGCAAATGTTATGGAGCCATATGCTTTTGACCATTTGCCAGTGTCTTAAATTTTCCAACAAGACAATGATCCTAAACTCACTTCAGGGCTTGTGAAGAGTTGGTTTCCGAAAGAAAAAATTGATGTTTTGAGATGGCACGCGCAATGTCCCGACTTCAATCCAATTGAGAATTTGTGGGCTGATCTGGAAAGAAGTTTGGGAACGAAAACATCGAAAAACGCCAGTGAATTGTTCAGAAACATTGAACAAGCTAGGATAAATATCCCCGTTAAGAGATGTCAAAAGTTGGTAGCCATTTTACCAAACCGGGTGCTGCTGTCATTGCAAATAGTGGATATCCCACAAAATTTTAATCAAATTTTATAATTATTAAGAGTTGGAATCTAAAAACTAATTTTTTATATTTATTTTTGAATTTAAATTATAATTACATTTTTTGGTTCTAATTATAATTCCACACAAAAACATACCTTCTGCTATTTTTTTTTTTTTTTTGAATTTGTTTCTATTTCTTCTTTATTTCTTTATTTGATTCCCATTTTTATTACTATTAATACGCTATTATTTATGTTTACTAAGGTCGTATCGAAATTGTTGATAAATAAACCAGCGGTAATTAAATCCTCAGAAAAAATTAATTGTTTCTAATTAGTTTTCCACCACTGTATAAAATGTTGGTTTTCCGAGGGATCGAAGGGCCCTCTAAAGTGCATAGTGTCTTATGACTGTTCTGCTCACATCCCTGCGTCGGGGAGAGTACCTACGATTGCGCCAAAAATTGATAACGGTTTTTTGTAGAGGGGTTAAATATAATCATTTTTTACTATGGGAGGGGGGTCAATCTCGCTTCGTTTAGGCGGTACGGGAAATTAAAAAAAAAAATAATACTTAAAATAAAAAAAAAAATATTAAAAAACAATGGCAAACCTTATAATAAAAGACTATATCATTTTTGAAAGCCCGGAATCTGATCTTTCATATTATTTTTAAATCAAGTTATTTCTGTTAATAGTTTTTGAAAAAAAAAAAAAAAACAATTTCAAACTTAAAATTCAAGGACAAAAATTGGGGTGAGTAAAATAATTTTGGCGATGAAAACGAATGATGGATTTATGTAGAGGAGTTAAATACAAGCATTTTTTGCTATGGGAGGGGGGGTTCTTTCTCCCTGCGTCTAACCTAACCTAACCTCTACCTACATATTTCTTGGTGGCTTCCCCGTCGATATGTATAGCCTATGCCACTTTACGAAGCATTTACTATGATGCGGTAGTACATATACCTCTACGTCAGAAGTATTCTGTCTATCACCTTCAGCTTATCATTTCTTTTGGGATTCAGATGGGTGCATCGCTAGCTATATTTGTAGGTACAATCATTCCCCAATAATCCATTCATTATTCCTCTATACCCTGTCATTCAAAATTAATTCCTCATTACAATTCTCGTTGTATGTCATTTTGTCACCATCAAATGAGGTTTGTGTAACACTCAGGCTTACAAAATGTTTCCCATACAATACCCCGTAAATGCCGTTTGTTTGTCCATGATCATTATCATGATCTTTTTAATGCTAGAACCCTTTTGGTTTAGGTATAGGTATATATGTAAAACATGCCCAATATCAATATAGGTACATAAATGTCATTTATACAATTTGTAATTATTTCCCATCATTCCTAGATTGCGTGGAACTCATTGTCCTTATAGAACACAAATTTTCCTTTACAATGCAATTCAATTATTAATGGTAACACATTGAGCTAGTGTTATCGTTCATCGACAGAACGATGTCATGGCTCATAATATACTTTTTTTTTTTTGATTTGTTATTGCTGTACAAACAACACGCTATACCATTACAAAAATAAAAGTCCCTATTAGCCGCAGTGATTTCATGTCAATACTCCATTAAAAAAACGCGTCCTTCGCGGTAATACCACAAGTTAAAGTTAAATTTATATACTTACATTGTTAGAGACACAATCACAGATTCCTTGTCAGATTTCTCACTGTCAGTGTCATAACAGGGACAAAGCCAACACCACACAAAAATGTATCTTGTATCTATGAATAACTAAACAGGTGAAAAGAAAGAGAAATTAAAAAATAAAAAGCGAAATGCAAATGACATCTCTTACGATTTCCGAATGGAAATCAACGGCACAATATGATGCTGTCGCGTTTTCATCATAACCTCAAGTCATGAGACTGAGCTTGAGCATCACCATCGAAATCGTACCCTGATGTCAAGCGGGACGAAGAATCACATACACCCGGCTGACTAACTAGACCCTAGGTTAGGTATACCCACATTCAGTTGTGATGTGATGGTCGTGTTTGTTATGTTTCGTAATTGAACTTCGTGCCGGATGGTTGTGTTTTCTCTTCAGCTTCGATTAGTCATTAAAAAATGGTATCTATGGTATTTATTCAACCGTTATGTAGGATAAGTAGAGGACCGCACCTTATAGTCTCGTTTCTTTGATTTTTTCTTTTTTTTTTCTGAATGTTAACGGGTTCAAAAGAAGTATGCTTGTGGTGCATCAATGTTGCGTCAGATGAGTCAACATCACAGGGCAGAGGTATGCAGATGTTTATTTTTAACTCAAATATTGCGCCACCAGAGAAAAAAAAAAAAACGTAAGAAGACGAAGGCAGACCGATACCGAATTCTTGGGTGTGCGATAATAAGGAAAACAGTGGAAAGTAGTCCTACCGGATTTATACCACACGTGCTAATAAAATGTAATGAGTCGACAATTTTGTAGGAAGTTTAACGATGTCATTGAAAAGATTAAATTGAGTTAGTAGATGTATCAGAGAAAACGAATGTGTACAATTTTTTTTTTTTTTTTTTTTTTTTTTTTGACGGATTATGAGTTAGATTCATGTAACGGAAAGACAAATATTAACATCGGTCTTTCGGTACTGACATGGAGCTTGAAGCTATACAAATACTAAAAATGGAGCATTATGTTATAATCAATCACCTACATTATACTACCTATATCTACATATTTATCTGGAAAGCAATATTACTCTTGTCCCGAATGATATCTGACTCTGAGATGTTTTCCAATAGTTACGAAGAGCAGTCCAAACCAACTTTCTGTAGAAAAAGAGTCAAACCAATCATTTGACTCATTTTATGCATTTTAATTGCTGTTGAATATTATTTTATGTATAAGGTCTATGCAGTCTCATGGTGATGCCCATAGGCGGTTAGATCAAGTGGTCGTGGTCTGGAGTGCACTATTCCTACACTTTTAGGAAGTGCCTTTAGCCAGCCTCATAGCATCGAAAACATGTCAAAGACAGGGAGAGAAGCACCAGTTATGTAATATCCAGGAAATAGTAACTGCCCAGGGTTATATTCCTCAGGTGAGTGATGTTTTGACAGATGAAATGCTCCCGCAGCACAGATTATTTTCGTTCATTTTTAGTTTTATAGTTTTAGTTTTTAATAAGGTAGGTTGTGGCTGGTGACTATATTGCTTGTATTGTATTGCTTAGATCTTAGATAATAATGTTCTTTCGTAAGATTGTCTGTAAATTTGAGCTCAATCAGTTCGCCGGTATTTGAGATATAAGATTTTGAATGTTTTTATTTTGTATAGGCGGGCGGTGCTACTCCCCTTTGTCCAATTTTGACCAAATAAAGCCTATATATTGCCCATTGTTAAGGCCTACCTTTTCCAGAAAGACCATATCAATCGGGTTAGTATAGTTCTTATACGTGATTGTGGAATAAAGAAAAAGTCTAAAATTGTATTATATCTGTGTATATATATATAGATATAGATGAGTTAGAAGAGGAATTCTCTCCCTCTCCCTCTCTCTCTCTCTCTCTCTCTATGCAAAACTTTTTCGTTTCTGGCCCTAACAAGGCACTGGAGGCAAGGAATCGGTTGACCAACTAGCTAGGGCTAGATCTGAATCCGCGTTCTATGAACCAAAATCTTATGGCAGAGTTAATTCGGCTACTGGTCTAATTAGCGATTGGGAACAACAACTTTGTTTAAACCCATAACATAATACAAAAGATTAACTAAGCCTTACTCCTGCAAGGAAATCTTCAATCTAAATATGGAAAGTACCTACTCGAATTATAGCTGGTGGGTTTTCTCACAGGCCATTGTGGCTTGATATTTGATCGTTCCTGGAGACAGAATACATGTTCCGAGCCAATTCTCTGTGATTATTCGGATTAAGAAAACAAATATTTAACAAAGAGATACGTTTACCAGTAGAGCTAAGGAACTCCGCTACTAAGGAGATATTGGCCTTAACTAGGGAGGTGAAATCTTATTTCCGCAGCTTGTATCCGCGATCTTATTCTTTTGGTCATTTTTCGAGATAATTAAACTTCTCCACCTGTTTGAATGGCTCTCCAATAACGTGCAGCGAGTTAATTGAACAGGCAGGCGTTGCGTTCTGCAGACGACCAACTTCAGATTTGTTGTCGTTTACTTTCATCTTAGTTTCAACACAAAAGGCTACAAACCGATCGAGTGACGAGTTGAAGTTCAGTCTGAGAGTATCCAAGGATAATGAAGACATCAGCGAAGAGCAAATGAATTATTCTCATATCTCCCAATTCGAAACGTTCTTCGCCAACCCCTCGATGTAACATCCAGTCCATATAAGTAATGAAAAGGAGAGGAGACAAGACGCACCCCTAGCAAAGTCAAACGGACGGAGACTCCTACTAAAAATATTGTAACATTATTTTTGGTAAATATTGGTTCCAAAGTGGTTTTTGGAGACGTTGCAGTTCAAGTGGCAGCAAAATAAAGGACAAAATTAATATTTTTGTTTTAATTTCTTAGTTTTCAAAATTATAATTTTTAATCAAAATTGAAAAGAAAAAAATATAATTAATTTTTTTAATTTAAATGTATTGTAAGAAAATAAGGATTTTTGAAAATATTTAAAAACACATATTTTCATATACATATGTATAAAAATAAAATACTTAAACAATTTATAAATTGTTATACAATTATGCTCGGGTTTCTTCGTTTACTTCAATCATTACAATTACTACTAATTTAAAATTAAGCTTAGTCCAAGATAAACACGAGTATTTATGTAAAAAAAAAAATAATTTAAAAATTAAAATTATTAAACAAAAAAAAAACAATTCATAAAATTCTAAGCAATTTTTTTTTTAATTTGAACAAAATTAAAAAGTAACGATATTCGAGAATATTTTTGCATAAAAATACATTTATTTTTATACATAAGTATGTATATACTATATATAATTTTATTCATAGAAATGATGCCTTAAAATGCACCTCCAAACAATATTGATGCCATATGCGCAACGCAGAAAAGGAAAATTGTGCCAAATTAAATAGACGGAAGTTGATTGCAGGGATGATAATGCTGAACCCAAAAAAAGTAGCAAATTGCCCGAAAAAACGAAGTAGATTTACAAAAACCGAAGCAAACATTTGGCGAAATGCTCAAAATGATAAAGTTAGGTCTTCAATGGGATAATGGGATCTATAGATGGATGTGTAGTGTGGCAGAAGCACATAAATGATATTTTATAGTGTATTACATGATACATTTTTTTCCTAATATTTATTTTTCGTTGATTTTTTCGTCATTGTTTATGTATTTAGAGTCAAATTGATCAATACATTGGGTGGTATGAATAAAAATCGAGTTTAAACTCCGAAGACGTACTCATCTGCATGAGCATAGTTTGTTCTCCAATTTATATGAATAAAAAAGATTTTAGTTTGAAAAGTACGTGCTCCTGTACATAGGAGTAGATACTCGTCATTTTATTTTCAAACATTTCTGAGTCTATAAGGAATAACAATAGTATTGCAAATGTGGCCATGATTATGATAATTTTTCGAACTTTATATTGAAGCATCGGAGATCGTTGTTTAAGTTGACCAAACCATCTTTTAATTGTTACACGCTCCTTTGTGAATAAATTATTATAAGCACACCCTGGTAAATTCTGAGTTGCTCCAAAGCCGTGAATCGTTGACAGATCCTGGCCATGATGCATCTACGCTTGTAAACGCAACTGAATTTAACGTGTGGCTTGTACATTAATGCTATCATACCCCTTTCGATCAATATATTCGTAACCATGAATAAATGAAATGAAAATTGTGCTTTTTTAGAGCTTTGGTTTTTAAACTGTGAAAACTGTTTCTACAGATTGTCATTTTGACAGTTGAAAGTCTATTTGTGGTTAGTACGTTTTGCCATTTTACGATGAATAGATTAACGCTTTGGTTTCAAGAAGATGACGCAACATGCCACACGGCGCGCGACACTATCAATTTATTGCGGTAAATATTTTCTGAGCACGTAACTTCGCGTAATGGACACCGTGAACAGGCCTCCACGATCCTGTGATTTAGATTACTTTCTTTGGGGGTATGTGAAGTCACCAGTCTATGCCGATGAGACCTTGGACGATTGGGAAATCAACATTCGCAGTGTTATTGCTTATATACGGGTCCAGTTGCTCGATAAGGTTGTCGAAACTTCACGATTGCGCTTCATTCGAACTAGCC
This sequence comes from Cheilosia scutellata, assembly GCA_955612985.1. NCBI lineage: Eukaryota > Metazoa > Arthropoda > Insecta > Diptera > Syrphidae > Cheilosia > Cheilosia scutellata. The sequence continues at coordinate 35,164,440 of OY015312.1, read as the reverse complement.
GGGCGCGCATATGCCCGAAATCATTTTTAAACAGTAATGGCGTAATTATCTATTAAATAAAACTAATTGTATCATAGACATCAACATTACTTAACTGTTTAATTTCATATTGAATTTGTATACCTCTAAAAAAGACAATATCCACTGTCCACATTTTTCTATTAACTTAACAACAACTTCCGTTTAGTGAAGTTTGGTGAACACCAATATCTACTCCTGTTTGAAAAGCTCGGGTCACCGACACCAAATATCTCAAAATAAATCTCCTTTTTTTAATGCTACATACATTCATTCTTCTTCATTCTCCAGATACTACACCCAAAAAGTTATTGGATGTCCACTTGACATTTTCTTAAGTAAATCGATACAATCCATTAATGTCCGATCACACGTTCTTCTTCTAGCTTTGTAATATTTTTTGGAAGACAATTTAAGGATGAACTCAGCCATTGTTCAAACTGAAGTCTACTGCCTATCAGACTCCAAATTTATGGAGTATATTCTCACCTAGAAGAGCATGAACAATGTTTTATTCATAGCAAAACTGAGAATATACTCACAACAAATTGTAAATAAGAGTACCTACCTACTCTAACGGAGTATCTGCTCCTGTTTTTTATTCATATCATATGAAGTATTTACTCCAAATTATAGAGTATAAACTACATGCTCATTTTTATTCATATGACCCATTGTTTATTCTAAATGATATTTTGAACCATAAATAAACGAAGTAGAAATAAGTTGCTACGTAACAGATGATCAAAAATTAAAAAATGAAGTAGATCTACTACATATGAAGTAAATTATCATCTCTGGTTGATTGTTTATTTAATTTTTAAGGTTCCGTTTCCATATGGAGGAACCTTATTGCTTTCGCTACGATGTCTGTCCGAATAAAATTAGAAAATTTTGTACCTAGGCCTATCTCAAGAACTAATTTACGTAGAAGGCTGGAATTTGCACACAGCATCCGGTATAACCTCTAGTCAATCGGCAAATACCAATATTAACAATACATCGGCTGGTTTTGGAGTTATTCTTAATTTCGTGGAAAAAAATATGTTCATTCGTACAAAAAACTATATATTTTTAGATTTACAAAAAATACATGTAATCCTTTCTTGTAGATGATCTTTGTAGCTATATATGTGCTGAAGACTGTTATGTCGAAAAGTTAATATTTTAGAAGATATTTACAAAAAAACTCAATCACCACATAAAATATGCCACAATTGGAACTTCCATTCCAATCCCAATGCATACCCATCTCATATTGTCAATGTCACCACACCCACACGGCCATACGCATACCATATTGGTGTTTGGTTGAACACGATCTACTACACCACGCGCAAGCAAACCGAGAGAATTACTCCGAAAAGGGTGTGACTTGTGTATTTATCGCTCTCGATGCATTATGCGTTGTTGGATTGCATGACCATGACTGCATGAGGAGATTTCGTGTTGGATATGAGTGGAATCTGGAATGTCGTGGCTGGCACTGGCAGTGGTGGTTGCTGTGGGAGAAAATTATTTTTGTTGGATAGAAGGCGGATCTTAAGTGAGAGACATAATTCATATAGGATTTTTGCATATGAGATGTGCTTGAGGAGAAATACGTTTAGTGAGGCTTGATGCGAGAGCATGGTGAATATTTTATGTTGTGCATGTGCTGCTTTGTGCTTTGTGCTTTGTGCATCTCGGTCGATGCCATGCAGGATGGGAATGGGATGGAGGATGGAGGCGGAGGGTTGTGCTCTGGCCTCTCTCCCCACGATCATCACATTGTTTCATATTCGTTGTATCGTGTTCGTGAATGCATTTTTGTTGTACGTGTGCGGTGTGCGTGCTCTCTCTGTTCATTTGTATTTTTACGAGTTGGGTGGGGTCATGATGGAATAAGTATAAGGTGGTCTCGTCGGCAAAAAGTAGTCCCTTAACGACACGTTTTTCTCTTTATTCAGCGTAGTAAGTGTACGTTAACGAAGCGTTAAGGGACCAAAAAACGAACGAGTCGGCAGCCGACGAGACCACCTTATACTTATTCCATCATGGGTGGGGTGCAATGAAATATCTTGCTCGCATTTTTAGGGGGTAGGTCAGTAAAGGTATGTCAGTATAGGTACTACATAGTTAGTTTTCGAAGATCCAAGGTCGAAACTGACGAGTGACGACGACCGATACGCGAGGTCGGGGAACAATACCTTAACTATGCATGCATATTATTATGAACTAACGTACGGAACCTTCAGTGCGCGAGTGACACTTGCACTTGGCCGGTTTTTTTTAATTGTGTGCCCGATATTAATCCTTCAAATCAAATCGAAATTGATATTGTATTAGACAATTATCTATGTAAGGCGAAGGATCTGTCGTCCCATCCTCAATGCCCTGGATTGAAATTAGCAATTCAAAAAGTGTTCGCTCCTTCTGAGCGATGGAGCCAGTATCAATTTCAGGATTAATAAATCATTTTATCAAAATCAGCACACAAATAGTAGGGTAGTAGAATTTTCAGTATATGTATGTGACCTACTACTCTGTGAACTAAAGGGTCAATCAATAACAATGATAGATTGTTCAATAAAGATTAATCGATTCCTGATACATACCAACATTCTAGTTGTTTTTTTATGTTACATACGAATGCGAAAATATTTAATTGTATCTATATTTTGCTGTTTCATCCCGGGGCATTTAATGTTACCCAACCGATTATAAATGATTGAAAATATCACCAAATTTCAAGCTAAGTTCTGGGTCCACAATGTTTGTTCGGCAGAGAATTGGGTGATCAAAAATTGGACCAATAATTAATTACTTCTTCTCTTTTTTATTTTACACTCTTACTTCTGAAAAATAAATAAAGCGGACACAATAAATAGTATCTACAACCCCTAGCTTTTGAAGTAACTTTCAATTTTTCCTAACGTTGTTCAAACGCAAGTCGATTCATTATGTAGGTACAGCGAAAATATAATAGATACTGAGCTGCTGTAAATATTTTTTAACGCATAAGATTTGTCAATTTCAAAATAACATATATGTTTAAAAAAGATGGCCCACCCCATACTATCCACGAGTTATCATCAGTCACCACGTACTGAACTGAATAAAAGTGAGCATATTGTGAACAATTTTCAAGCCAACATCACAAGAAATAAACTCGAAAGCCGTATCACTTTTAACTAATTACTTTTGTTCCACCCGATACTCCATAATATACGCCTATATTATTTTTAGTTGGCTTTGTTGTTTGTTAAATGCTTTCTTCCACACTTCACAGCATCACAGCAGATATTTTTCTCTTTAACGTTATTTTTTGGAAAAGAGTAGCCATAAGAATAGTACCAAACCAGGGGCTTGGTAGTTCAGATACTTCAATAGTCTATTGTTACCTATACTAAGTAGTCGCCTACGTATAAAAATGTTCGCTGCTTGCTCATGCAATTAGCAATTAAACTTTTTTTTTTATTTACAGATAAACCTAAAAAAAGTTTAAATAATTTGTAAGCATTAGGCAACAGTATGCCCGTTACAAAATTCACTTACATCAAATTGGCTTTTCCGGAAGTTTTTCAGTTTTATTGCACATTAAAGTGAACTAGACGCTGATGGTTTTGTATTTTTTGTTAGTGTATCGCTTTGTTACATTATGCTGGCCAAATTATGAATTAGGCAAATTTTACTCTCTTACGAAAAACGTTGGCAGTGACTTAATGCCAAATAGAAAGTTTTCGCATGAAAATGTCGAACTATAAATTATATAGTGTTACCTAAGGCATTTGATAGTTAGTGTCTATAAGAGATCTTGATGACCATTGCCCACTGGAGCAATTTTCAGTCGTATCTTATTTGATTAATGTCAAATCACCCGCATTGTAAGTGGTTTTGTTATCAAAAACGACAGAAGGATAAACAAAATTATGAGTTTTATTTATTGTTTGTCTTGTTCTTCTTTCTATTTTTTTTTTTTTTTTGAATTCTTAATGATACAGTGCGCAGTTTGGATAGACATCAGAGTCAAGGTGAGACTCTCTTGGTGTGGACTGTGGAGTGACCCTGAAGCCGAAAGGTGTCAAAGAGTACATCCGAGTTGAAAAAATATGATAAACCATCAAAAAAATGCCCCAAGTTTTCTGAATAAAAACCTGTAACAGTTGTACAAAGAACCGTGCGTGCGGAATAAAAGTATTTATGGTTTAGGAGGTGTTCGTAGTAACACGGTACTCTGTAACGAGAGACCTGAAATACCGAGAGTTTGTTCAATTTTTGCCATCAAAATGACTTCAGTTTTGTCTACACACAACTTTAAGACAAATTCTGACTACAAATTGACTTCAGGATGTCAAAAATTGGCAAGATTTTGACATGGAGAATAGTAACTTCAGAGTCCACTCTATGGTAGTAACCTTCAATGGTCACGGCAAGAAGGCAGAAATTGATTGACTAAGCGGTGCTTTAAGACGATTGGAGACTGGAGAGTTCTGATGAAAATATCCCTCTCTGATATAGGTATACTTACTTACTTATATGGCGCTACAATCCGAGATGGACCTGGGATGGACCGAGATGGACACCTCTCCAGATAGCACGATCTTTGCCTAACCGGCTCCAGTTTTGCACTCCAAGTTGGTTGAGATCCCCTTCCCCTTGTGCGCGCCACCTAAGGCGAGGTCTTCCTCTACTCTACTCCTCTACTTCCGGATTGGAATCAAAGACTCTTCGGGCCGCAGCGTACATTCGTTCTACGTGTCCTAGTCATCATAGTCTACTGATACGTAGTTTTCTGACCCAGGTCGATGCTGTACAGCTCGAAGAGTTCGATGTTAAATCTCCTCTTACAAAGCCTGTCAACGCAAACGAAAATCACTCGAAGAGTTTTGCGTTCGAAGCAACCAAGGAGATTTTCATCCGCCTTTGATAACGTCCATGATTCCGCGCCATAGAGCAGGGCTGGAATGATGAGGGTCTTATATAGAGTCGCCTTGTTGTTTCTTGACAAGGCATTACTAGAAGAAATAGCAATTGGCAAGGAGACTGATGCCTCTATAGTTGGTGCGGTTTAAAGGGTATCTTTCCTGTGGATCGGGCAAACAGTGCTGAGGCTCCATTCATCGGGCATACTTTCCTCTGGGCAGATCTTGGTGACGAGTAGGTGAATGCTCTCTACCAAGACATATCCCGCTGCCTTTGGAAAAGCTTGGCATTTAAGCCGTCCGGTCCAGCAGCCTTGTTGGACTTCATCTTGGATTTTGCGATCCTCACTTCATTTTGGTCAGGTAGACGTAAGAATGGTTCATTCTGCCTGACAGCGGAATTTGTGTCGTCTTCGCCGTTTAACAGTCTGCAAAAATTATTTTTCTATGTCTTCAGAACCGACTCAGAACTTATTATAATCTCGTCAATTTTAAATAAGATTATTATCCAGAAATTTAAATATGTAACTAAATAAGTCGTTCAGTATTTTTTTTTTTTTTTTTCGTATAAAAGGTACAATCGCCTTTTTCTTGTTAGTATAGGTATGTAAATTATAACACCCCATACCTACTCCTATGTCAATCATTTTGTTGGCAGGTAGATTTTGCAGTAGCAATTATAAAGATTTAAATTAAAATTCATACCGTTAAAAAGTATTACGCATACGCCCCGTGTACCCTGGAAATGTGTCTTCCGCATGGCCCTCTCAAAGCTGTCAAAACAGGCTTTAGGAATTTTAAATTACATTTTAACTTCACAACAAGCCATGTCACGATTTAGCAAAGCGAAATTGGGTGTTGGATTGTGCAAAATTTCTAAATACATTTTCGTTTATGCAGAGTGGAATGGGCATCTCTGATTTGATTAAAAGGTAGGAATCTCATTTTCGTCCCTTGGAGTGTGAATACGTCTGTCATTTGAAAGCGTTATTATATTTCTGCACATTGGTTGCTATACAAAAGTATGTACATTTATGGCATACTAGTTTCAGGTTTTTACCTTGGGAATGTAATGTACAAATACGATATCGAGAATGAAATTTACTTCAGATGTTCTAGGAATTTTCTTCGTACACAATAAGATTCTTTCAAATTCCCAATCAGGTATGTTTTTTGTATTATCTACCCAATATAAATTTAAAGGAGCAGACTTTATTTATAGTATTATGCATTCCGAATGATATACACATTACACATATCTGAGTGCACATCATAACTCATGTGCTGACAAGCTCGTAGAGTTGATTTTTTTTTGTGCTAGATATTTCCATCATTCAGGATGAAGAGTGACTTGTTGAAGATTCATTCAGGCAACATTGGGTTTAGGTATCTAAAAATAATAGCCTTATTTTAAAAATTAAAAGAAGTTGCTCTAAAGTTTGGTAAAAATTGTACAAAGGGGCGTGGCACCGCCCACACAAAAAATATTTCGAAAACCGCCGAATCGATTGAGTTGAAACTTACAGACAAGCTTAAGTATTGGCTTAGGAGTGTTGCTGTCAAAATTGGACAAAAGGGTGTGGCACTGCCCATACAAAAAACATCTTCTATGGGGTGAAACTCGATGATGTTATAACTCGATAACCGCTGGACCGATTTTCATGATTGTTTTGTTTTTACGAAAGAACATTATTATCTAAGATCTATAACCAATACAATTTCTGTGCACGGCAAAGCCGGGCGGGTACAGCTAGTACGGAATAATTGTTTAGAAGTTCCCTTCGCTGCTACTGCTAATACTAATACCAAGTTGATGTTTGAACCTTGAAATGTGTGTACGAATTACTGAACGCATGTTATCCTTTTCCATCGATAACAATGTGATCAATCAGGAAACAAATCGCTGTATCAGTGGACGAGCAATACTTGTTTTTTTTTTATAAAACATCGACTCATAATGTGGCTTGTTTACCGGTGGCGATAATTAGACTATTGTTTTCTTACATTTTGACCATTGGGTAGCCTAGCCATGCTGATTTATGGACGTCAATTGTGGGATGCGCTTTCATAATTGCACTATGTTTCACTGATCCGAAACCTTTTGGCCTTTGTCAGTTTTCAGATGTATCTCATCATCATACGGTATTGTTAAAGATGCTTTCTACTGTATGGCATTTTTAAATCGCCATTTAGAATTTCGATGTCGTTCTTGGGATGTATTCATAATTCATATACCATGCCGTCTCCAGGAGTTTATAGAAGTATTATTTTTAAAACTTTTAATTATGGCTTGTCAGGGCGCTTATTTGGCTCACTCGGCATTGATATATCTCGTCATTTTGCTATGCGTGATACTACTTTCATTGAAAATATGATTTGAAAAATCCTAAAGCCTAAACCTAATAGTACAGAAAAAATTGTACTGACTTAGCTACATACCACCCAAATTCAACAAAAAAAAAATGTCTGTTGGATTACCAACCAGCTCGAAATGTCATTATTACGAAAAATATATATCGTTACAGATCAGACCTACTTTTATTATACAGAGCGGGTAGAATTTGCTAGACTGATGGCCGTAGGTAGGAATCACAGGAGTGTAGGCAAAATTTAATTACACAGATTGCAACTCAATTCCAAGCTTTTTTTTTTTACTTTTTTGAATGAATATATTCCCTTTATTGGCAATGATTACACAATGAATACATCATGTCCGGTCCGTACCTACGGTACCTACATTGAATTCCACAAAAATTAATTTCATATGATTTTAATTTATTTCCAATGAAAAACGTTTTACCATGATTCAACAGTTTTTTTGTGGAGTTGGTCTGAGAGAAGTAGAAATACATAAATAAGCCCGTACACAAGGTGCGTTCTGCATACCAAAATGTTAATTTAAGTTGTAACTCAAGCGGCAGTAATTTTAAACATGAACGGCTCTCTATACCTTAAGCTTCCACCATAAAATCTGACTTCTTGTCAGCAAGGTATTACACACTGTTGGTTCTTAACCCTTTAACATCATCATTGTTGAACATGCTGAAAATGACAACATTATCCTGAAATATTAACAAGAAAAGTTAAAACATATTTACTCAAAAAATCGATTCAAAGGACCTACATAAAAGTCCTAAAGTAACAAAATGTTCTCGAATAAAAATAATTCAATAAATGATTTGCCATAAATAGCATCTAATCAAGTATTTGCTGCTTATTTTGTCATGGAAATTGTAAGCTTCCTACGCATAAGGATATCTGTCTGGAAACTGATATCGGTATCTGCACTGTCTATGAACTGAATGACATCTATTTGTAAATTGATATCGGTATGGTAACCAGATACAATCTGGCATCTGTTTGCTAAATCAAATTGAGTAAAATGGAAGTAATTATTTATCTCATTCATGTGGTAAATAAAAATATTGGAAGTATTGGTATTATCCTGAATTAAATTGTCTTCGATACCGTTCATGCAACTGAAATTAAGATAATCGATTTACATATTACAGACAGGCACTTAGAATAGATATACATAATGTATCTAATATCTATTGACTATCCAAATTCTATGTTTCAAACAAACTCAATCACACTGGGATAATTTACACAAATCCAAGAATGGTAAACAATTCGAGATGATTTTTTAACTGACATTCCAGGGCTCACCCACCAAAAGTTGTTAGAAAATTTGCCTATTATTCAGAATTTGTGTCAGTATTGATGAATAAGAAATTTTTGAGTTTCACCAAATCTTCGCTTGATGCTTGCTCTTTCATTCAAAGCAAAAAAAAGTAACTTTCGCTTTTCTTCACTCAGTGCTGGAACTGGAACACGCCTTTATTTGGAGATATTTGACTCGGCGATGCTAATGATGGAATCAATTTGCATAAACCGGAACATTAAGATTGATGCTAAAAAAAAAAAAATAATAATAATAACCAACCCAGCATAGACCAAACTAGATCACAATTGAAGACGAAATACTCTAGACCACTCTATCGCACATCCTTAAGTGCTTCAAAGTCCAATCCCAATAGCAGCACAAGTGCAAATGACCACATGCTCGAAGCCCCTGGTTTCATGCCAATTACTATATTTACGAATTGAATAAATTTTTTATATCAATAAACTCTTTCATTCGATCTCACAATGCCATATAATACAATACCTTTGCCCAACCGACTGGAGGTGGAAAAAAAAAAGTTTACGCAATAATTCTCCCATTTCCTATTCGTTGAATATTTCGTCGCTGCTTTACTATAGACATTTCTTTCTTTTGTGCTTTGTATCTATGTGTGTTTGCATAATTATTTATCTCAATAAAACCGCTTGACACTGTCGAAAAATTATCAAAACGCAGATAGTTCCATTCGAATAAACACCCAGAGAATTCGGGCTGGTGTTTTAACAGGAAATAAAATCAAATTTCTTAAAACTTAAAAAATACACACATATTTCACAATGAAATTCTTAATTGTGTCTACTTGTGTCCTGCTGTTGACCACTGGAATATACGCTGATACCGATACTACTCAGGATACACCAAACCCAAGTGAATTTGAAAAATGCTTGGAAGTCGATTCAATTTCGTGTCTACAAATGACGGTACGGATAAAGGACAACAAAAAAAATACAAAAACAAATTGTGCTTTTTGAAAAGTGAAAATGCTTGTGGTTGAATTGTGAAGTGAACTGGGCAGAGATTCAAAGGATATTGTGAAGTGATTTGCATAGCAGTAATTAATTTGAAACCAAATCTAAACTGGTTGTACACATGTCCCTCAAAACGTTGCCTTAATGGCGGAAATTAAAATTTAAAGTGACTTGTGTTTGAGTTTAGACCTCCTTTTTTACAAAATTGTAACTGTCATTATATAAAACTTGATTTTTCTGAAGCATGAAGAATTCATTCTGAATGATTTGAAGTTTCTATGCAATAAATACAAGTTCAAAGTAATATTCGCTAAATTATAATATTCACAAGGCAAATCCATCCGTCAGATGCGAATTTATGAACGCCAGTAGGATACAATGTATTTAGTTATTAAATTTACTGTTTTGATAAACAATTATGATTTTCTTGAATTTTTGACAATGGCCAAAGTCACTGTAACATTTTTCACTATTAGAAATTTCTTCGCATTACTCTAATAGCTACAAGTCTATTAATCGATCCCAACCACTTGCATCAATCATAAGCAGTTAATTTCACAGAACTTTTTACCATTTTTACCTTAACCTAATCACTAATTATTATTGTTCTCTTCTTTCAGCTCTTCCGTCGTGCCAAGTCGATCTTTGACAATCCACAAATCGAAATCTTTGGCGGTGTGTCTCTGGTGAAGAGCAATGAAGGACGACAAGGAAAATCAATTCAAGACAATTCAATTGCCGTTGAAGTTGCCCCAACTATTGAAGCGCGCAGCTCAGAATTGAGCACCTATTTCATCAATAGCATGAAGAACTTCTTCCAAGAACGTTCGTTGAGCTTGAACTTTGCCAACACAGCTCGCAGCATTGCTCGTGCCATTCCCGATGACATCAAGACTGACATCAGTGATTTCATTGTTGAGGCACGTACCCTCAGGAAGAAGCGTTTGTTGAAGAAACTCCTTCCAGTGCTCTTGGGTGTTGGTGCTAAAATAGCAGTATTGGCTGTTGGTGCATTCTTCGGTGTGGTCGTGTTGGTGAAGAAGGCTCTAATTGTTTCTGTGGTTGCTTTTGGTTTGGCCTTGTTCGCTAGCATCACTGGATTGGCACGTGGTGGAAGCAGTGGTGGTAGCAGCGGTGGTCTCCTCGGAGGTCTTGGTGGACTTTTCGGAGGTGGCAAGGGAAATAGCGGCGCATACTCAGGAGTTAATGCTGGATGGACGTCGGGCGGTTCTGATGGATGGTCCAGTGGTGGTTCGGGATGGGATTCTCATGGAGCCTATAGTTCACCAGTTGCTCAATCCGTCGCTTATAGTGCTTACAAACAAGCCAGGCGATAAAAAGGAAATAGTTTAAAGAAAATCGATTTATTGTTATTATTTATTTGAAATTAATTTATTTAATTTATTTTTTTGCAAAAAAAATGATTGTAATGATACGAGTAGAATTACTCTGAAGTAGGCAAAAAACATTTTCATGTAGTTAATCGACATAATTCTATCCTTATTTAATTCTTTCCTTCTGTCTTCTGTATCTGTGTCTGTATCTTTCTTCTTTTTCTTTTATCTCTAATTCAATTTCTGACTTTACTCTTTCTTTTAAATCTATACTATCTACTGATCTTTTCTGACTCTGTATGCATAGTTTCCTCTGTATCTTCTTATGTTAAGTAAACTTCATGAAAACGAAAAACCAATAAGAACAATTTAAAAAGAAATTTGTTTGTCCATCTTTTCATTCTTCAGCATATATTTCTTAATTTTTCAGCTTTGGTTTAGAAATCCTGCTAAAATATAGAATTATAGAAGACTTCTGTACGAGTATACACGTTTAGTAAGATCCCTTTCAAAATTTCTTCTTAATTTAAGAATATTTCTATATTTTTGTAAATTTTACACTAAATTCAGAAATGCGTCACTGAGCGTTGAATCAGCACTGCCAAAGGGTCATTGAACCATTAAGACATAAGCTATCAATTACATTCGGTATTTCGCTGTACCGTAGAGATGTTAGACAAGGAAGGACTTTTGGGCTCCTCTGCAGACTTTTTATCACTCAACTTGTCATTGTTTCACATAAATCACAAGAATACATAAAATTGTATCTAGGCAATAATTTTCCGAGTGGTGGATCTGAATGTCTTCACAGAAGTTTAGTCATATTAGGTAAATAAGCTCAACGTATTTTAAGAACGTCACTTTTGTTCTATTTTAATAAGCAAGCTTTTTCTCTGTCGGTTTTTTGTTTTTCTGTTCGGTACACATTTTGCTATCGATTTTAACTTCCCATTAAGCTAGAGACTTTCAATTTTAAACATAGCTTAAAAGTGGATGACCAAAAAGTACTGAAACTCCCTAAAACGGACATTGCTACCAAAGCGTTCTTAAAAAAAGGATGTAGATAGTATAAGCATACTATCATTTTAATGAGCTCCTTGAAATCCTTAAAAGGAACATTTTACAAATGTACTTACCCCTTAATTATTTGTCGCACAATAAACCCTGAGGTCCTGTAAACTCCCATAAAAAGTAATTGATAGCACAATCGGAAAGCACAGCCTACACGACACCACGTCTGGAAACGGACTTAGGCTAATTGACTTTGCTGCGGGACGTAATGTTACTATGTTACTCAACATTCACAAAGGAACATGGCGGTCACCAGATCAACAAACCGTCAATCAAATTGACCATGTTGCGATCGACGCAAGGCACTCCTCCAGTATTCTAGATGTCCGAACCTTCCGAGCGGCCAACATAGACTCGGATCACTACCTTGTTGTAGCCAAGGTACGTATGCGGATATCCCAGACACCACAACAACGAGGAAATACTGTGAGGAGATTCAACGTTGAACGGCTACAAGCGCAACAAACCGCCAGAACTTTTGCCGATCGCGTCTCCCTCAACCTCTCGAGAAGTCCTATACAGCCAGCATCAAGTGCTGAAGACCAGTAGCATCGATACCAAGAAGCCATCAGAAAAGCCGCAACTGATGTGCTAGGTTTCACTCAACCACCACCGCGAAACCCTTGGTTTGATGAAGAGTGCCGGCAAGCACATGCAGCAAAGCAACTGGCCTACAAAACGGCGCTGCAGAGAAGGACGAGAGCAGCTCGTGAGCTCTACGAGCAAAAAAGGAGGGAAGAACACCGCCTTCTCCGGAGGAAAAAGAAAGAGCATGAGAAGCGCGCGATCGAGGAAATAGAGATGTGTTACTCCAGGAACAATGTTCGGAAGTTTTACCAAAAGTTAAAAAGAACGTGTCACGGGAACAAGACTCGAACAGACCTGTAGAGACGAACAAGGAAACCTTGTAGTGGAGTCACAGTCGGTGCTGAGGACATGCAAAAACCATTTCTGCAGACTGTTAAACGGCGAAGACGACACATATTCCGCTGTCAGGCAGAATGAACCATTCAACCTGGGCGATGAAAGCCAAGAATTCCGCCCACCTGACCAAAATGAGGTACGGATAGCAATATCCAAGCTGAAGTCCAACAAAGCTGCAGGACCGGACGGTTTATCGGCCGAGCTTTTTAAGGCAGCAGGAGATGACTTGGTAGAGAGCATACACCAACTCGTTTCTAAAATTTGGTCAGAGGAAAGTATGCCTGATGAATGGAGCCTCAGCATTGTTTGCCCGATCCATAAGAAAGGAGACACTCTAAACTGCGCCAACTATAGAGGCATCAGTCTCCTTAACATCGCTTACAAGATCCTGTCTGCCGTACTGTGTGAACGCCTGAAACCATTTGTCAACAAACTGATTGGACCCTATCAGTGCGGTTTTAGGCCCGGTAAGTCCACAACCGACCAAATATTCACACTACGGCAGATCCTGGAGAAAACCCAAGAAGTCCAAATCGATACTCATCATCTATTTATCGATTTTAAAGCCGCATATGATAGCATTTATAGAGACGAGCTATACAGAACCATGTCTAGTTTTGGCATCCCTGCAAAACTTGTAAGATTGTGCAGAATGGCGATGGAGAACGCTCGCTGTTCCGTAAAGGTCGGAAACAAACTCACCGAGACCTTTGATATCAAAAAAGGATTTAGACAAGGTGATGCGCTGTCATGTGACTTTTTCAACATCATTCTTGAGAAAATTGTGCGAAACTCGCAAGCCAACACCAGGGGCACAATTTTCCAAAAGTCTGTGCAACTACTTGCATACGCTGACGACATCGACATCATTGGCAGAACACAGCGAGCTGTCACTGGTGCGTTTGCAAGTATTAGCACAGAAGCGGCAAAAATGGGTTTAGTGATGAATGAGGGTAAAACATATGCTGTCAACAAGAAGGGACACACAACATCGACGAATCGGACAGAACGTCACCATAGACAGCTATAACTTTGAGGTAGTTCGGGACTTTGTCTACCTCGGCTCCGCTATCTATTAACTCTGAAAATGACATAACATCAGAAATCAGGCGAAGAATTACACTTGCCAACCGCTGTTACTTTGGCCTAAGAAGGCAATTGATTAGTAAGGCCTTGTCGAGAAACACCAAGGAGACTGTATATAAGACCCTCATCATCCCAGTCCTGCTTTATGGCGCAGAATCATGGACGTTATCAAAGGCGGATGAAGATCTCCTTGGTCGTTTCGAACGAAAAATTCTTCGAGTGATTTTCGGTCCCGTTTGCGTTGACGAGCTCTGGAGGAGGAGATTTAACAGCGAACTCTACGAGCTGTACAGCGACATCGACCTGGTCAGAAAAGTACGTATCAGTCGACTAAGATGGCTAGGACATGTAGAGCGAATGGACACCAACGCTCCGGCCCGAAGAGTCTTCGATTCCAACCCGAAGGGACAACGCAGTAGAGGAAGACCTCGCCTTAGGTGGCGCGCACAAGTGGAAGGGGACCTCAACCAACTTGCAGTGCGCAACTGGAGGCGGTTAGCCAAAGATCGTGCTAACTGGAGAGGCGTGTTGGTTGAGGCCCAGCTCCACCCCGGACTGTAGCGCCATCTAAGGAAGGAGCCACAAGATGAAATGGGTGTACTGTAGACATATGTTATAAAATATATTATGTCTATCAAGAAATTTAAAATCCATTGAGAAATTTACACGCACAAGACTAACATGCAGAAAATAATAATTTAAATAAGAAAAATTTAAATATACTTAAAATAATTCCTTTTAAGTCCATATAGATTTATAGTGCGATACAATTACCCTGTACATTTTTGATTGTGAATTTTTAACAGCTATGAAAATTCTTATAAGATTTAAAACGAAAAAAGTTGTGTTTGTGTGTGCCACTGAGAAAATGTTACTCTCGGTCCTAGGTCACAAAAAAAAGGGCTTTCCCGTTAACGGTCACTCTTATCGATAAAGCAGTTTATGACAAATTTGTACCTTAAGAAATTGCCTACAAAAAATACAATAATACTTTTTATCGTAAAAGTGCTAGTACACGGTATGTAGCACGCCACATATATATATGTGGCTCTGACGTAATTTTGACGTGGAGCCAATAGCTACATGCCGTGTACAATCAATCTCCCTTTGTGCCCTCTCTCGTGACGTCAGATCCACATATATATGTGGCGTGCTACATACTGTGTACTAGCACCTTAAGACTAATGGTTTTTGATATATGTAGATAGTTAGACTGACGTACAAGATGCAATCTGTAACGCAATTTGTGGCTTATTTTGTTCGAAAATGTATTTACATGAAAGTGACCGAGTCGATAACAATACAAGCTAAACATCTAAATTATAATAATTATTAACTACATAATAGTTTCGACTTTACTCCATTACAGGCTATAAAAGGATGTACACCGAGACGTTCTTCTTTTGTCATACAATCATTTTTAGTGTCCAGGCTAATTTTTACGAAGTCACAATGACGAACATTTTCAGATAAAATTATCCATTGTGATTATCAAAATATTTAAGTTGAAGATTAAAAATGATTATTCGTCAAAGTATCTATATGATTCGGCTAGGATAGCTATCATTAAATTGCGGTTGTTTTATATTTGTTTGCCTTAAAAAATGAACACACTTTTTAATAATAATGCATATGCAGTACACACCTCCAGCAGCCGATCAGATAGTAAGGAATTCAGACACATTAACCACCGAAATTGTCAGTAACGAATTCTTCACGCTCCACCCTGAAGAAACCGTTTTAATTTGCGGTCACACAACTTCACCTTGGAAAGAAAGTGAGAATGGCGTAACGTTTTCACGCATGGGGCCTGAAATTCCGTCACTGTAAAAATAAATTTCAAAACAAAAGAATTCAGACGATGTCCGGCATCATCACGCAGTTCATCATAATTTCTTTTGCTAATTTGTTTTCGATTTCTTTTGCGAAATGTTAATAATTTGCATAATAAATAAAAGTTCTGTTCAAAAGTGAGGTATTCAGGTCAACATCCATTCCGATGTCATGTACCGCAAAATTGGTAACTGCCATTGACGACTTTGAAAAATGTATTTCCTTGCGAGCATGCATTAACAACTATTAAAGCGTCAACCTACTTCTGGTACTATGTTTAGTTGTATTTAACGAAGACGAACCTGTGGAAGATGCACAACAATCTTAGTTCGACAGCGACTCGAACTCGACGCTCCGCCTTCTTCCGATTACATGTAGGCTGGTAGACTCATTTGCATAATGAATTCGTTGAGGCTTAAGAAAAGTGTTGCTTAGCTACTGACACAAAATCCTACTTCTGTTCTGAGATGCTTTTCACTTGTTAGTATTTCCGTAGATGACAGTTGCATCTTTATGATTAACCAAAGAACTTGTTTCTATTTTTAATGGCTTAGGGCCCACATAGGGCTCATTCAAATGCCACAGAGTCTCAATAGAGGAAGTTAAGTAATTGGAAAGTGCGTGTGGTAGGTTCGAAGATGCTGCCCAACAAAATTCGTAATCGTAAATATCTTCGTTTCTCGATGCATACATTTGGATATTGGATTTCATTTAGCGTTACAATGGGAAAATTATTACACTTTCGGTTTTATCCAAAACACCAGCAGAGAAGGAGTAATCAATTCGAAGAAGCATGTTGTACCAATTAGTAGGTAGGTTGAACAAAATGAGATTGATTGTTGGTCGGCCAGCGGGGTAGCCGTAGCTTTGATGGCAACTCATAACTCATTGTCTAATTGAGCAAGAGAAGTATATTTGCTAAAGGGTTTAACGGAATGTGACAAACAACAAAGAGTGAGCGTTTCAAATTGCGCAGAAAAAAAATGTGACTAAGGAGAAATGAAAACTTTCACCACTTTATTTTTTGGCATTTGTAGCATTGGTGTGAGGATGTGATCTTTGAAAGAGCAATTCATGCATACGTACAATGGATTTAATTGGTTGAGGACTTCTTTACAATGTGTGAATTTGGCGCTGTGGAGTGGAGATGAAATCTACTCGTTGAAATGTATGAAGAGACTTTTTTTGGTTGTGGGTGGTGTTTATTTTTTGATGTGAATGGAGGTGCCAAGAACTTCAATATTTAATCCAGATATCGAGGTCTGAAACCATAATAACGTATGATAAACTGCGTAAACTGTCTAGACTCTAGACAGAAGGCGTTTTGCGCGACGAAACCATCGAGCATGGGCATGGCCCAAGTCGGACACGTTCAATTGTTAGCTGGTCTTAAAATTACGTATTCACAATATAATTTGACTGATTAGTTAAATCTTTATATTTATAATAATTCTTCTGTACGTCGTCTGGACCGATTTTAATGAAATTTTGTGTGTGTGTTTGAATGGGTCTAAGGATGGTTTAGATTCCTTAGATTCTACGATCCGATTCCACACAATTTCATATAATAAACACTCAACAATAAAATAAAATTAAAAATCAAGAATAAGCTCATGAAGAAAATTTCAAATAATATACACTCAACAAAAAAAAATCGTGAATAAAATTTCAAATAATAAAAGGGCCGCAAAACAATTGACGGACAATGAAAATTTACGAACAGGCAAAACAACGTGGGCGCAGTAGCGCAGTGGTTAGTGTGCTGGACTGCTGTGTGAGGGATCCCAGGTTCGATCCCCGGAAAAACACAAATTACATCTTAAGGTTTTTTCTACTGCGCCACCTCTCGCGAACGTCTGACAAACATCCGAGAGTATAACTGTCCTGAAAAAGCTTCTCAAGTCAGCCGTTCGGAATCGGCATAAAATTGTAGGTCCCTTCCATTCGTTCCAAAAATAGAAACTCACACAAAACGAATGGTTGCGAGAAGCTAGGCCTTGGGTGTCTAACGCCTGTCGCGCCGCCTATTTATTTATTTATTAAAACAACGTTTGCCAGGGCCGCTAGTAGCTTATAGAGTAAAGCCACAATTAAATTCAGGAAAATGTTAAAAAAGTGAACAAAGTTACAAAATAATAATATTTCTCCTTTTATCACATAAGCAACTCTCTATCATTCCGTTTCATTTTTGTCAAAATACATTTTTTTAAAGCTCAAGGTGATCTGAGCTTTCACATTTTGCAAGCTCAAAAAACCAACACACACTAAAAATAGTTTTCATAATCTCACCAGCAGATAGGTAGCTCTGCAAGTCAACTATTTTGAGGAAACATACCTTGCATTTGATGTTTTGTCATTTTTACATCCATACAGTGTAAGTTGGAATTTCAGATTGAAGAAGTTAATCGTTTTGTAGAAGAATACCAACGTCGGCATTGTTCCAGTCTTGACAAAGACGTGTTGCTAAGAGAAGTCATGGATATTGTCAGCGCCAAGTTCGATGAGCATACAACTATACAGGTGAAGACAATGCAAGCCATTTACTCTTTGCTATGTGGAATGTGGATGCCTAATGACATCTGAGAGAAAAACATTAAAATGTGGCTATGAGGTGCATATATCATCCGAGCTTAATATCGGAGCCGGTTTGGGCAGCTCAGCATCGTTTGGTGCGCTTCGTTAGAAGTGAAGGCTTCTCGCAGATAGAAATTCCAAGACCACTCAACGTTTTGCTCGTGGACACTAAAGTGTCAAGGACTACAGCAAAGCTAGTAGCTAATGTTGCCGCTCTGAGGAACAAATTTCCCGACGTAATCGACCGTGTTCGGGACTCAATGGAGCAAGTTGTAAACGCGTCCATCCCAATCTACACTACACTTGGAGACCAGGCAGAGGATGGCGAGAAATTCCGAGACCTAGAGCAGCTATTTCGAATAAACAACGACCTGCTGAAGACCATTGGAGTGTCACACGAAAGGCTAGAGGATATTTTTCGGATTGCAGAGAAGAATAAATTTAGCTGCAAGCTAACTGATGCTGGTGGTGGTGGATATGCCATTGTGCTACTTCCTACGGACTACAAGGACAAACCAGAATTCTCCACATTGTGCAACGAACTCTTAGCTAACGGATACAGAATAACTGAAACCACGCCACCACGGTCGGTGGTAGAGAATGAGATTGAAAATAAATAAATGTTGACCTCCTTTTCATAATGTTGTTTATTTTGATTGCTGAATTTCTTTCTTTTTTTATAACATTGTCAGCTCAATGTCCTTTCAACTCCAGTCTCACATTTTGCGTGCCTCCTTTTCGCCGCGTGACTGCTTGGCTGCACCGCCACCCAATTTAGTTGCTCCGGCAATTGCGTCCTCCAACTCGGGGATAGTGTGTCTTTTTCGACTTTTGACAAACATTTGACACTTGTGAAAAATAAAAAAATGAAGCCTGTCATATGTCCTTGACATCTTCCAAGTGTCAAGAAAGAGCTTTTAGGGAAAATTCTGTCGCATAGATGTCGCATACATATGCGTGTGTTTTTTTAATTTTTTCCACTTTTCTAACTTTTTTAATATTTTTCTGAATGTGATTGTGGCTTAAGAGCTAGCAACGTTTTTTCTCAAATCATTTTGGCAAGGCTGTAACTTTTTGAGCTTTGTTCGGGGTGACTACTGAACACGAAAATACATTTCTGGCAGCGCTGCGTTGGTTTATATAGGAATGCCATAACCTCAAAAGTGAAAGAAATTTACCCCATTTTAGCAAACTTAAAATTTTGGTATATGATGAAACCGGAGTTTTGGCTTAGCTTTGAGGAATTGTAGAGTGATAATATCTCTAACATAATATCAAAAATTTGGCTTTGCTATTATGAATTAAATTTTGCATTTTTTGCACCGGCAAACTTATATGGCAATTGCCTTTTCTGTCTACATCGGTCGTAAAGTAACACATACCAAAATCTTAAGTTTGCTAAGGCTTCAATTATAGCTATCAGTAAAATGCTTCCGTAAAAATACGAAACAGAACAAAACTGACACATTTAACCATAGCATATCATAGGAATTCAGTGGAATACTTCGTGAAACTGAATGAGAAGTTGAACAGAAAAAGTTTTTCGTACGGAAAAATTAATAAATTCGTTTTCAAGAAAAGTTGTAGATTAATTGCTTATTTTTTTTAGATGAACTGACTTTATAATTCAAAAGCAACATTTTAAGACCAATATTGAGTTCAACGATTAAGTTTAAGTGCTCCAAAAAAGCAAAAAAATATTTTTTCGGTTGCATTTTACTGATAGCTATAATTGAAGCCTAAAATTAGGTACCTAAATTTTTTACCTTTTTGAGGTTATGGCATTAATATATAAACCAACGCATCGCTGCCAGAAATATATTTTCGTGTTCAGTAGTCACCCCGAAGCCGAACTAAGCTCAAAAAGTTACAGCCTTGCTAAAATGACTTGAGAAAAAACGTTGCTAGCTCTTAGTCTATTATAAATTTTGTGTTATTTTGTGATGATTGAAGAACAAAAATCCAAACAAGACAATGGTAAAGATCAAATCAAAAGCTTTTCTCGGTGTAAAATCTGAACAAAGCGGTATTTGTATACCCGAGTTGCTGCTGTCAAAGCCGAATTGTACTATCGGTTTCGTATCACCGTATCAAGTTTCGTTGCTTTCTACATCTAACTCGGGTAATTAATATTCCTTCTTCTGACGGATCTTTTGGTGGAGGTATCTTACCTAATATGCTGCTACTGCTACTACTTTCGCATTCGCCAGCAACGAAGTCAGGGTCAAGCTCACTTCATGAACGGCTCCTCATCCGAAATTTCTCCAATATTTGAATCACAGTCTTTCAGCATCTGTTCTACCTTGCGAGTTCGTTTGTCATCCATAGCTATCTACTACAAAATGGATGTCAGAAACGTTCTAAATAGTTCCTTTTAACTTTTATTTGGGATAACTACTAAAAAGAAGAAAATTCTAGAACTACGTTATTAAATTTTTTTATCTTTATTACATTGCGTGTCTACACGTCGCGTCATGTCGTTAAACTTTTGGGATCATTTGGACAGGCGCTTAAAAAACCGCATCATAAGATCAAAGTCTCAGTTGAAACCAGAAAAAGTTAATACATTCCATAGCAGAACGTTTAAAATAAATTGAAAGACTTCAAGAATACCCAACAAAGTATTAGGTAGTCTTATTTCTATCACAAATTAAGGTATACTAACAATCTTTGTCTGCTTTTCTGTGTTGATATCCTCACTTTTGATGCTTTCATTTAATTTATTATTATTATTTTTTTTTTTTCTAAATGAAATATGTAGGTACATATTGTTGTTTTTGCGTCTATGAAATTAAACAAAAAAAAAACATTTATTTTTGGAAAGAAACAAATCTGTCGGAAACAAATTTAAACATAATAATTTCGTACGACAAAAACAAATAAAACATTATGTAGGTTGTATGAAGGGTTTGGCTGGACACGTATCTATATCATTCGCTATATCAGTGTTAAAAGCACATCTAAAGTAATGGTATTTTTCTGTTAGCTTTATTCTTCGGCCTTTCACAAATGGAAATGCCAAAATAGCTCATCACGATCGTAGGTCGAATCAAAAAATTGGAGCCATAGTAACAACTAGAGACTGGATTATATGCATTTTGCATATTGCATATGCATTTGCATATTTTGCGCATTCTCATCGGTAATGGCATATTTTACCTAAAATCTAGTAATGATGCATATTTTCGCTAAAACCTATTAGCCGCACGGCTCTTAGGGCGGCCAAATAAAATTCAAATTCACGCGAGACAAAGTAGGCCGATGCCGTTTCAAATTCAAACTCGCCTACTGCAATACAATTTGTTCTAGACAATTATGCATGTCATATTTTTGACATGCTGGGATTATTGTATCAGTTTATTTTTGTATCTTGTGGAAAGTTTCGTTTTATCTATCATGCCTCTTGAAAAAAAGTGGATAGCTGACTATCATGGAACATTTACGTACGACGGAAAAGTTTTATATTGTCGAGTCTGCGATAAAAATATTAAAAAATTTCAAATAGACCAACATGTCAAGACAAGTCTTCATATTGCAGGATTGCGAAAGAAAGGCCCACGTCAACAACTTCTAACAGCGGCAACTAGCAGTGACTCAACTTCCACAGGCAAACAAAAAAATCCCTTTAGCATAGAATTGTGTGAAGCTTTGCTTGCAAGTAATATTCCCCTTTACAAACTTAAAAATCC
Organism: Cheilosia scutellata; assembly: GCA_955612985.1. Lineage (NCBI taxonomy): Eukaryota > Metazoa > Arthropoda > Insecta > Diptera > Syrphidae > Cheilosia > Cheilosia scutellata. The sequence continues at coordinate 35,142,351 of OY015312.1, read as the reverse complement.
TACCTTCAAAGCTTTTCTGGGAAAATATTGCTTGAATCAAAATATACCAGACGAATCAACATTGCGCAAAAACTACATACCAACAATTTACCTAAATGTTTTAGAAGAAATACGTAATGAACTCAAGGATAGCATTATTTGGATTTCAGCTGACGAAACTACTGACAGTTGTGGCCGTTACATTGCGAATTTAGTTGTCGGTGCATTAAAACTAGAGCCCCCTGCTTCCTATTTGGTGGCTTGTAAAGAGCTTGAAAAGACAAATCATTCTACGATCGCCAGATTTGTGAATGAGGGTATCAAAAATTTTTTTCCTGAATCTTATGCAGATGAAAGAGTGTTTATATTCCTCTCAGACGCCGCTCCATATATGATCAAGGCAGCCAAAGCCCTCCAAATATTCTATCCTAATTTAACCCATGTGACGTGATTTGCGCACGGAGTACATCGACTCGCTGAAGAAGTAAGATTCACTTTCGGGAATGTAAATAAACTGATTTCATCAACAAAGAAAGTGTTTCTTAAGTCGCCTGCTCCCATAAGAGCCTATAAAGAAGAAGATGTGGAACGTGGATTGATGCTGTACTATTTTACAACGAACATTTCGAGGCCATCAAAAGTGTAGTAAATGACTTCGATAGTACGGAGGCCTTGGCAATTTGCCACTCCAAGCAAGCATTTAACGACTCCAACATTAAGAAAAACATAGCTGTTGTATGCACTCATTTTTCTATCATACCAGCGAGTGTCAAAAAGCTCGAAACTATGGGTTTAATGTTGAGTGAATCTGAAAGAAAAGTTTGAAAATATTTTGATCAACAACCCAGGCTTTCAAGCGTTGTGTTAAATCAATAATTTTATTAATGGGACGGGTGAACTTTTGCCAACAACAGTAAGTGCTAACATATCACCCAAATTCAAATACTGCCCAGTTAAGTCAGTGGATGTGGAACGTTCTTTTTCCACATATAAACATATTTTAAGTGATCGAAGACATAATTTGACCACGAAACATTTGGAACAATACCTGATTGTTAACGTTTTCCCTAACAATAATTTTAAATAATTTTGAATTATATATAACAACAATGTTATTCAAATATTTTACGCTGAATTTGAATAAAAAACTGGTTAAAAATAAATAAAAATAACATTTGTTTTCATTTAATGTTGCATATTTTGGTACTTTTTGTGCATATTTCTAGCATTTTTCATGCATATTTGCATGCATATTTTAAGCTTTTTATGTTGCATATACTCGTAATCCGGTCTCTAGTAATAACTAATTATTGGTATAATTGCCGATTAGTCGAACGAGTAGGTGCAATCCAATTCGGGATGACGAAAGTCAGACCCCTCGGGAGTTTTTTTTAGATCGGGTTAAAGTCCCTCACTATTGCAGAAGCATCCCTCGCGTAATAGCTCTGCAATGTCTTTCCTTCCAGCGAATTCCCATCACAAAAAGAAATATTGGTATCTACATATACGAAAAGACTTTTCAATTTTAATGTAGGAACAAAAACAATAAACATAAAAATCTTAATCGTGCGTCGGTCGGCATCAGCTGCATTTTCCATAACTAACTCTGCTTTCTATGACCAAAGCTTATCGTCATGTACCATCATGTGTCCGTTTCGAATTTTATTTTCAAACTACCGTACGCAGCTGAGCGCATTACTTTCAATTAACACAATTAAAATATCAATGACAATCACAATGTACGTATAGACTTTAACACTTTTTCCTAAAAATAGACCGCAATCGGATAAATATACATGCACGTATTATAATAATTGATAAATAGAAAGCGTATCGTTAAGTACTTCCAATTAAGATGGGAAAAATAGTTTATGTTCACCATTACTACTACTGTTTAGTTACATTATGGGCTTTGATTGAAACAAGTTAATACGGTTTGAAGGCATGAACGACAAATTAACCATCAGCATCATTTTTGACCAATTTTACACACTTTCCATTCTCAGAACATTCCCAATTGTAGCCTGCACATGAAATCAATTTAATTGGACAAATAAATAATGTGCAATATGTTATCAGAAGAATAGTATATCTATAATGGAAATGGTATTTGATAAATAAAACAACGTTCTAAACTTTGCAACAATATTTCTAATAACAATAGACGCTCTGGTGGAATACGGTTATTCGTTTCAAGAGTGAAAGGAACTTTAATAGAGCTAAAAAAAAACGAAAGTACACGAAGTCTGGGAGATTTACAAAAGGGAACTTGGCTCTGTTTAAAACAGAGGTAAGAAAATCACAGCATATATCTTAGCTCAACTTATGACAAGCTGCTAATATAGTCTTCGAAAAATTATTCTTTCAAAAACACCCTCCATTGATACCGACTGTTCTAACGAATCCAGATGGATCATGGGCTGGTTTCGAAATGGAAACTCTCAATCTACTAATGGACTCTCTGTTACAGGCTGCACGCATATTCCTATTTAAAAACCTACGGGCACCAGTTTTTTTTCGTTTCGTTTTTGAACATGGAATATGCGTGCAGGCTGTAAGAGAGAGAGTCTATTAGTTGAGAGTTTCGAAGCTTTAAAATCCCCGGTAGCAGATAGTCTAGTCAGCCCTATCGAGGTATCCGTCGGAACGGAAAATTCTCCGATTTCATACGAATACGAATCGGAGCAGCGTTGCCGAAGTGGCACGATCGTGCTTTTTGGATACGCAAATTTATTTGTGGCACGGTGGCACGCAAAAATTGAAAATGGCACGCTTTCTTCATTCTTCATGGAGTAGAGTTGAATATTCTCCGGGTCGGAGCGTTGATGTCCTTCCTTGATATGTAGAGTCCGTGCTTCTGCGCCATATAGCAGGCCGGGATGATAAGAGTCTTATACAAATTCTGCTTAGTTGCTCAGGAGAGGGCTTTGTTACTCAATTGCATTCTAAATCCGAAGAAACAGCGATTGGCAAGATTAATTCTTCGCTTGATCTCAGCGCTGATGTCATTGCTGGAGTTGACCGCAGCGCCTAGGTAGATGAAGTATTTCACTTCCTCAAAATTATAGCTGTCCAGTCTATTGTTACATTCTGCCCAAGGCGCCGAAGTTAAATGTCCTTTCTTGTGGACAGCATATATTTCGTTTTTCTTTCATTCATCGCTAGTCCCTTTTTTGCCGCTTCTGCCTCAATACTCACAAATGCACCACGGACAGCTCGCCGAGTTCTGCTGATTATGTTAATGCCATTGGCTTATGCGAGTAATTGCACAGACTTCTGAAAGATTGTACTTCCGGGGTTGGCTTGTGAGTTTCGTACAATTCTTTCAAGTATAATGTTAAAGAAATCATCCTGAACAAACGGACGAGTTTGGCGGTGATGCCAAAACCAGACATGGCTCTTTATAATGCATCTCTATACATATCAGGTTGTTGACCATCGGCTTAAGGCGTTCACAAATTATTGCAGACTGGATCTTGTATGCAATGTTGAGGAGACTTGTATCTCCTTTCTTCAGGACCGGACAAACGATGCTGAGATTCCATTCATCGGGCATACTTTCATCCGACCAAATGTAAGTCGGTGTATGCTCCTTACCAAATCATCTCCTCCAGCCTTGAAAAGCTCAGCGTGTAAGCCGTCCGCACCCACAACTTTATTGGATTAAGTTTAGATATGGCTATCCTTACTTCATGTTGGTCAGGTTGATGGGATTCTGGGAATCTGGCGGCATGGGACATCTTGAGAGATCAAGGGATACACGGTCGGCAAAGGCTCTTGCAGTCTCTTGCGAGTCGAACTTTCTCGAAGTATTTTCTCGTTGCTGGACTGTACGAGTCATCCGTAAGCGCACCTTGGCAGCTACTAGGTAGTGGACAGAGTCGATGTTTGCACCCCTGAATGTCCGGACGTCTAAAATACTGGATGCGTGTCGACCGTCGATCGCAATGTGATCAATCTCAATCAATAGATCTGTCTCTGTCAGAGAATATTTATTTATGGAAATAGAAATAACCGTTCGGCGTTGGCTTCACGGTGTGAAATGTGAAAAAAAAAAAATTTTTTTCTTTTGACACGCTAAGGCACCTCTGAAAAAAGTGACACGCTTTTTTTTTGTTCGGCGGCAACGCTGAATCGGAGGATTTTTGTTTCGAGGTATTCTTCCGAACAGCTTTTCGGAACTTCTTTCGACAAATATGCAAGGCACACTGGCATTTCAGTGTGATCAAGTGCGTTTTTACCGATATTTTTGACAGCTTCGTACGAATTTTCTTCCGATATGCTCCGACAGGAATTGGTTGCGGAATTTGTTTACTACGATTTACAGTGAAGTATTGATAAATCGAATGTAATTTCAGTCTCCGATCGGATACCTCGATAGGGCTGAGTATTTTTGCTGTATAACACCAAATTACATTCAGTATTGTAAGGCTGCCTGATTTGGATAACTACACATACCTAGTGCCTATGGTATGAGGGAAAGATGAGATATATGCGGTATCACCGCACGCACTCACCTCGAAAAGATCTAAGACCTATCAGTCTGTGTCTGACATCTTTTATGCTCAAAGTTGTCCTTCTTACATCTTCCCTCGAAAAGACGAAAATATAACACTTCAATAGCACTTGAGATACGTGCGGATAAGTATTTGTAATGCACTTAAATTTTGAAACTTTTAGTTTTCTGGAAATATGTCCCCAGGAAGCCAGTTCCTAAGATTACTTGTCCTCTAAGCAAAGGAAATTTGAAAGAGTGGCTAATAGGTGATGGACTAATGGACATCTTTTATCTGTCCTGTAGTGTACATTTTCGTTACCTCAGAACGAGTATAGATTTAATGTTTGTGTTAGCATTAGTCGAACTGCTATATGCTGTTAAGTGTAGAGACACGTCTTGATTTCCTACACCAGTTCCCTATATGGGAGTATTACTGAGCTTGGATTCCAACCTAAAACATATGCGGATAAAGCTCAACGACCTCAGCATAACTTTATGCTAATATATCATAGCCATGATTTATGAAGCAATGATCAATCTAAACTCACAGATCGGCTGCCTAAACTGAAGTTTATTTCAATATCGGTTTTAAACAAATATGGGGGACAAAGATACAGGATGGAGTCGGTGGTCATTTCTTTTCCGAACACATAACCAATGCCATCGCTCAAATTTAGCGGGATCTATGCGACAGATTGGACCACTCGGATTCGTTCCACCATGAGAAGCTGCGACGAACATTTGGACATGGTCTTACCATTGCATACAATAATGGCATAGATGGGCCTTTCAGATAAAAAAGATTTTGTTAATACCTCGCATACAACTTGTTTTATTCCATTGCAAAGTCGACCCATCCTTATTCGTCGGTCATAAGTCTCATAAGTTCTACGCAAGGATCCAACGAGCCGAATCCCAGCGGAGAACACAAATAAACGTTATGACCACATCATCACAGATTCACCATATTTTAACAACAAAAAATAGGCTTCCACTTGGACTTAAAATCAATTGTTTATATCTGCTTTGCAGTAGATACATATGTATAGTATATTGAACCGCTATGGTAGCTCTATACTAATACATTTTTTTTTTGTAATAAAAGACGGAATTTTTGCACTTAGTATCTGAAGTATTACCAATTATCAGGTGTTCAGGTTCAACGGATGTATCTGAAACACAAAACCATCATCTAAATACAAATTGCTCTGCTTTAGCTTAGTCTTGTTAATCCTTCCGGATCCCTGAACGCAATTTTCCTACAAACCAGATAAAAAAAAAAAATGAAGAAGTATCTTCTATCCTTTCCCGTTAAATCTTATCTGTACCTCTACCATTTTCCATAGTAATTTGGAGTGTATTATACTGCACTAGGTTACATTTTTATTCAGAAGATGCGCCTTAGGGCAATCCCAATTTTATCCTTATTTTCCTTGAAATATTATTACAGTTCTCACATGCACTCAGTCCATGCAGACTGCACTCGTTCATGCAGTTTTTCTATCTGATTTTTTGTGAATACTTTTCACCGTTATTTATATGTAGAGCAATCACATTTCATCTTAAATTTCATCAACTAAATTCCAAGAATTCAGTCGATGCTACAGAGAAAGTTGTTGAATGGAAAAATAATACCACCAACACAGCAATATATACCATCACCATCACTTTCCCTATTTAGCTCCCACTTCTTCTTGCTTCAACTTATCCCCACTAGTATAAGAAACTCCTCCACTACTCCTTCAATGATCCAAATATGAACCTGTCAAGTGCAAAATTCACTTCCAGGGAGAACTTTATCGCCAACGCCACCCATCTTAGATACATGCTAGCTCACTCTTCATCTTGAAAATGGAACCAGTGGGTCAGTGACCAACGACCATGGCAAGGTCCACAACACTCTCTGGCCAAATATGGTCATCCATTTAACCGGCCAACGGACCACAGTCGGAAATTTTTTCTCTATACATGGAGGCTCTCACTTTCTTATGCCGATCAAAATCGAGAGACCAAGACCAGTCCAGTCTGCAGACGCGCCGCGGTCGGCGGCGTGCCAATTTGTCATGCTTCCATGAATCGACGCAGTAGTTGGTTACTGAGTCTGCCGTTGTTGTTGACAAGAAGCCAAGCAAAGCAGCACACACCATTTTTATTTACCAATTTTACCACTATACCTTGCTATTACCATTGCACTCGAGAGCAACTTGCTGTGCGGCGGACCTAGTTAACAAGCAGCATGGAAGCACGTGCCATTTGGATAACAAGATGTCTTATAGCTGAATTATTATATTATGTACTTCGTTTTATTTGGCCATTAAATCTTGAGCATTGCATGGCGTTTTGAGTTAATAGCTTTATTAAAACCCTGCTCCGTGAATACACAGACTAAGACCTGTTTACATGGTAATACAGACAGCTTTAAGTACGGTAAATAAATATTTATTGGGGGGACAATAAACTTAATAACACATAATGTAGAGGAGTAAATTTATTGTGCAGAAATTGCTTTCCATCCTCGATATGCCAGTGGTAACGATTGAAGTTGGAGTGCCTGCCTTCGGCGCCGGTGATGACCTTCGTATTGAACGTGGTGACTGCTTTCCTCGTTGCTTTGATGGAGATTCTTCAAACCCATCATGACGGTCATTAGAAGTGCCATTGATGCAATGCCAAGTGCTTTCATTGCCAGAGCGCCGATGCTACCGATGCCAAGAACTGCAAGCAATTTACCGAACATCAATGAAATGGCAACCATGTACGTCTTGCTGTCCTTTTTTCGGGATTCTGAAAGAGGGATTTTTGAATTGCATGGTCAATATTATGTGAAAAGTTGTCGATGTTAATATAAATGGCTGTGGATTGGATTAGTTATGTATAACCTTCCTAGACTATGGATGGCGAAAGGTGCGTTTAAAAGCTGCTATTTAAAAAAATAATTATCTGTTCCAGTAGGTAACAAATCTTTTTTTTTTCAATCAAATAGCTGACAGTTAATTTTAAAAACTTAGTAAAATATTTGGCACCACCCCCGCACCTTTTTTTTTATAAAAAATTGACAATTTCGACAGGTAGGTACAGGTGAACATCTTTAGACTGAAAACTGGACAATTGTCAAATTTCTGTTTCATACCTACAAACATAATTAGATAATTAAAATATTAGCATACAAGAATCTTACAAACTAGTATCACTGAGATTTTATTGCCCGTTGGCGATTGGTGATTGCGATTAGTACCCAAATGGTAAGAAGCTGATATTTTAAAACAAATATAAAATAGCCAAAGTGACCAATGACCACTTAAAAGCAATTTGGGAAAATTCGAACTTCAAAGAGGGGTAAAGGATTGGGGGTCAAATGTTTTATGGGAAAATTCTTATTTTGCATCCGATTGATTTCAAACTAGGTTTTTGTACTTTTTATAAGAAACTAGCTGACCCGGCAAAAGTTGTTCTGCCTAAATTAATTATTTTAATTCAAGATTTATTTTGATATTTTTGGTCAATTATATTTTTTTAATAGGAGTGAAGGCGGGTAGCTTAAGTGGTTCAACACCAACGTTTTTATATAATATAGCTGTACCAGCCCGGATTTGCCCGTCCACAGGAATTTTATTCCTTAGGTTTTAGATAATAATGTTCTTTCGTAAAATGCGAAAAATGAGAATAAATCGATTTTCTGGAATTTTCTCCAGAAAACCTGTGTAAACCTGAAATACAGCAATACAAACAATACAAAACAAGAATCATGAGAATCAGTCCAGCGGTTATCGAGTTATAATGTCATCAAAATCAAAAAATCGAGTTTCACCCCTTAGAAGAAGTTTTTTGTATGGGTTCTTCACAGCAACACTCCTTGACCAATATCTAAGATTATCTGTAAAAACTTTTTTTTTATGGACGGTGCCACTCCCGCGCCCTTTGTCCAATTTTGATCAAACTTCAGAGGAGCAATACCTAAGATTATCTGTAAATTTGAGCTCAATCGGTCCGGCGGTTTTTGAGATAAACTGTGAATCAATATCATATTCGTACAAAAGTTATCAAGAATTACATTCAACTCCTGATCACAAACGAGTTGTAAAATTAAGTTTAATATGGCATACTCTATTATAGCATATTAAGTAATTGCACCCCATCTAGTTTTGAAAATAGTTAATATTCACTTTGGTTTGGAAACAGGAAAAATATTAAAAATGGGCGCAAAAGTAGCTCAATTTCGTATTCGTACACCGATCATTTAGTCACTAAAATATAAAAATTACTGTTATGTTGCTCATCAAAGTTGTTCTTTGCCATTGAAAGCAAGTTAAGTTCATTCAATTATTATTTTTCAATCTAAATTAAAGAAAAAAATTTAATATTTTTGCGAAATTTGCTGTTAAAATCGAGATTTGTTGGAAAAATGGGCAGAAAACAAGGTGAGACATCAATTGAACTGCGAGAACTAATAATCAAATACAACGGCGACGGGAAAACTTACAGTGAGATATCTAGTTTAGTAAATCGACCAAGATCAACCATCCAATCAATCATTGATCGGTTCAAAACCGAAAACCGCATCCAAAATAAGCCACGAAATACCACTAGAAGTATATTTAGTGCACATGACAAGAGAATAATTATACGGGAAATTAAAAAACAACCCAAATGTAGTGCACCGAAACTGGCAGAAAGCCTACGGCGTACTTTGAACAACGATTTTTGTACAGAAACGCTAAGGAAATGCTTGCGTGACCATGGGTACAATGGAAGAGTTATGCGAAAAAAACCTTTCATTAGTTCAATAAACAGAAGCAAAAGGTTACAATTCGCCAAACAACACCAATATGAGGATTTCGAGTTCTGGAAAACAGTAATATTTACAGACGAGTCAAAATTTAACGTTCATGGGTCGGATGGCAGACAAATGGTTTGGCGAAAACCAAATACCGAATATCTTCCGCATAACACACGGGGGACAGTCAAACATGGTGGTGGTTCGGTAATGGTGTGGGGGTGTTTTTCCGCAGCAGGAGTGGGACGACTGCACATAATTGAAGGAATAATGGACCATAAGAAATACATTGACATATTAAAGCAAAATCTGAGTGAAAGTGCTGTTCAAATGGGTCTCGGGAACAATTTTACCTTTTATCAGGATAACGACCCCAAGCATAAAGCTTATGCAACTCGAATGTGGCTTCTTTATAATTGTCGCAAAGTAATGGAAACACCTCCACAGTCACCGGATATCAATCCCATAGAAAATTTGTGGGACGAGTTGGACCGAAGAATAAGAACATACAGTATAAGGAACACAAACGATCTCAAAGAAAGGCTTATTGAAGAATGGACAAAAATGTCCCCTGAGCTTACTGAAAAATTAGTCAGATCGATGCCCAACCGTCTTAAACAGGTCATAGCCAATAAAGGATATGCTACAAAATATTAGTTGTGAAACATAATGATCAAATTAACTTAGTATCCGAGAGTACGAATACGAAATTGATTATATTTTTGTTACTTTTGTGTTCATTATGATGAATTTGGAATGCATTATCGAAAATGTTTGAATTAATTGAAGTTTTTTTTATTTTTCTTATGTATTCTTACTGAATATAGTGTAAATTTTCAGTATATATCCAATTTGTTTTGCTTTTTCATTAAAAATATATTGCAGCGCCAGGTATACGAATATGAGATTGATTCACGTACGATTTTGAATGTTTTTTGTATGACCAATCTCCTTCAGTGCACTCCTAATACCGAGTCGGTGGTTTTCAAGTTATACGTATCCGAACACAAATCAGGATCCATTTTTATATTATATAGATAAATAAAATTTCCTTCTCTGATTTTAGAAATTTTGCTTGGGGCTCGAGTTATTAGCGACGGGAAAAGGGGGATTCAGTTTGTATAAAGAACATTTTTTTCATCAAATCGAGCGCGTAGCAAAGCACACTAGGAAATTCGAAGACGCGGATAAATACTAGTTTTATCATAACCTCTTTGGTAAATCATCAGAAGATAAATCATCAAAAGTAATTAAAAGTTTCAGTATAACATTCATCACAATTTTCAAAAAAAAGTTGTATTTATTCATTAGGAATGTCACTGGTGCGTATCCTTGCACTAAGGTTGTTTTATTCTAATGATATAGTTATGACAAGTCACAAATTTATTCGTCAGAGAATACCCTTTTCTAACCTTTCCTACCTACAACTAAATAGGCAGCTTATAGTTCACTGAACGAAATCGAGGCTTAATATAACTCTTCCATGTAAATTAAATGTTCCGGCGAATTGGTTTACGTTTTTCACCCTGAATTGGTTTATGATGAACTTATAACCCCGTATAAACTAACACAATCAACCATACCACCCGCTATTGTTTGTACCATTACACAATAAATCTCTGAACCAAAAAAAAAAGTGAAAATCAAACACTTTACACTATTTAAACGTTCACTTTACTGGAAAGCAATAACGAACTTGATAATGATGCAGTTTACACACGCAATTGCGATTTCATTCCACTTGAGCAGACATAGTCTCACTATTGCCTTTATCCATATAGCTTCGTGCTAATTACAATAATTTGCTTGCTTACCAGCGACGCGTTGGTCCTGCTCCACTTCACCACTAATGTATTGTAGTATGTTTGTTGAATCCAGTAGTTCGGACAGCTTAATGTTTATTTCGTGATGTTGCAGATAATTGGCCATTCGCTCAATTATAGTGTCATCTTTAGACTCGATCATATTATCTGTTTCATTTACACTAACCGTAGATATAATTTCTAGTCCTGGAAATATCACCACCGGCGTACGCATTCTACTAAGCCGTTCCATTAAATTGCGAATCATTCGCGAACCTTGACACAGAAAGGATATGCCTTTCCAACAATCATCTCCAAAAACAATAGGCGAAAACAAGGATAACGATAGGATAATCACAATTCGCGTATGGTACTTCATTATTTTGAATGTTTCAAACTCCAAACTAACTACCAATATTGATAGTGCAATGGTAGAATTTATACTGATATACAATTGAACAATCAACAAGAATAAACTGTTCTTCATGGTCATGGTTGTGACACAATGCCAATAAGTAGTAAAAAATTCTCTGTACAAACTGTCATCTAACCAATAGGCAGGAACGGATATTTTCCAATCTTTCAACTTCTTCTTTATACTGCGTCTGCATCTGTTGTGGAAAAGTTTTCATTAAAGTGATTACGGTAGAGTTTATGTCATATTATTTCATTTTATGTTGTCGCTTTGCATTCCGCAAGTGGCTTATGATTGTGCCGGTTCTCTAGTTTCAAAGGTTGTGCCTTAACACTCTTACTACCCCGATATCCATCCACCGAGCAACGATTCATGCGAAAGTATGACGAAGAAAATAAATTGGATTTTAACGCTTGATGGGACAAAATAAACATAAAAGCAACAACAAGAGGCATAAAACGGTCAACAAAGTGTACCATACTTGAAAGTTTGATCTGAAAACTTTTCAAATTGGACGTTATTCAACATCCATCTTCTGTCAATAGCCCGCGAAATTCAAAGTGATCCCATTTGCATGAGAAATCTTTAATAACCAATAAATCCGATAAGGATATTGATGAGACAGACATTTTATGAGAGGAGTATCATAGCAACATATGCATAAATTCCAGGATTGTTGTCCCAAAAGTTTGGGTAAAAGACAAACACTTTAGTCGTCAACTAGAAGTCTTGAGGTGGAGCTTAATTGTTTGTAAATTAAAAGAGTGATTGGTTAGTGTTATTGATTCTATTTGTATAAAGTCAGAATTTGACAAAATATTTGCAGACTCATTATAGCTCTTCGATGGTGTTTTTTTCAAGGACTGAAGTAAGCAAGTCGGCTCGTCGTTTTCAGGGTTATCCCCAAAGAAACACCCCACAATTTGGGTCCATGTACAACACTGTTCGTTATTCGTCGTGTTCTATCTTAATACGAATTTGACGAATATTTTACAGTATTTTCTGATAATGACATAACATTAATTATTCGATGTTTTAATTGTTCTAGAACTTTCATTCACTTTCGCGGTTAGTGTGTTGGACTTCTGAGCGTGGGGTCCCCGATTCGATTTCCGAAGAACACAATCTATATCTTAAGGTTTTTCCAATCTCACGAACGTCTGACAATCATCCAAGAATATAACTGTCTGACTACCCTGAACCGCTTCGAATACCATAATATTTACTGCTGTGCGCATTGAAAATATTGTTGAAACATTTTGTCCATGCTATATTGATTGCACTCCGATTGGGCCAATTTTGGCCTCATGTCTCTTATCCATTGAAGGTATTTGTGATAGATAACACTTTTAACTATACCTACTAACTTGCCTCATGGCAAAAAAAATAAATTGCATCGTCAATTAGAGCGCAGACAAGATTGGGCACTAAGCACATCCTTGCCTTACTCAAATGTACCATTTGAAATCAGTGTTTACTAAGCAGATGAAGGCTGGCAGACTAATAGGGGGTGCCATCAGTAACAGCAAACTATTTTACGAGTTTTGGGCTTTATGTCATTTTCAAAAGTGAAATAAAGTCCAAATCGAAGTGGAAATAAAATCCAAACTACAAATATATGGGAAGAATTGAAAGAAACACGGTGCAGTTTCGAACTTTACATACAAAAAACCTCGAACCCACTCCAAATCCTACAGCGACCCCAAGCAAGGGGGTTGCAGTGGGGAGCATTCCCCCTCTATACATATCCCACTGGTATATATATTACATTATATTTTATATCAACAATGCATAAACAGTTAAATATATATGGGGGGGGGGGGTGCTGCCCACCTTCAACCCCCATGCTTGGGGTCACTGTAGATACTTTCTTTTTTATTCTGTTCGTGGTTATCTTTAAATAGCTGAGTGCAATAAAATCCAAAATTAAGTTTTGAACCTTTTTGCATAAGAATTTATTTCAAGGCACCGTTTTTTCCCACATCTGGAAGGACTGCCAAAGAACTTACCGACGATATTTTAAAGCAACTCAACGAAGATAGTCTTGACTTTAACCTTTGCCGGGCTCAGGGATATGATAATGCTGGGACTATGACGGGTAGTCTAGGAGGAGTTCAAAAATGAATTCGGCAAATTAATTCAAAAGCTTTGGTTACGCCATGTGCAAACCATTCTTTAAACCTTTGTGGAGTTCACTCTTTGCGAAGCACTCCTTCAAGTACAAAATTTTTTGGGACAGTGGAAAGACTTTACAAATTTTTCTCAGCATCTACGCATCGTTGGGATATTCTTATAAAAAATGTAGATTGTCAGCCAAGAGACTTGTAGACACTAGATGGAGCGCTCATCACGAGGCTGTTAAGCCATTGAAGGAAAATTTCGTGAAGATAGTTTCAAATCTTGAACTCCTTTGTGATCCTCAAAAGGAAAATTTGGATACAAGAGGTGCTGTAACCAGACTCTTATCTGCTGTATGCGACTTTACGTTTTTGTGTTATCTTTCATTCTGGTGCGATATTTTGGAAGTTGATGCAGCACAGCAAGCATTTTTGCAAAGATCCGGGCTCACTTTAGAAAAAAGTGTATTAAAACTTGAGGCGCTCGCGAGTTTTCTTCATGAACATCGTATGATGAAACCATGAAAGAGGCCATAATATACGCAAGAGAATAATGTACTTTCTAGAAATTTCAATTGAAAGGCGGGGAAGAACAAAAAAGATGAAAATTATGCCAGGCGAAAAGGCTCAAGATGCTGGTTTGACGTTGGAATAGGAAACACGGAGATCCATTTTAGAATGTCGGGGATACATTGCACTGAACTTATGCATCAGACTAAGACCATGGAAGACATTGCGTTAGTTTTCTCAGCTCTTCAACCAAAAATATTGCTGTATGGAATGGAAGAAGAACTGAGTGTTGTTGTTCCCATGCTTACCTCGACCTATTATATAGAACTAAACAACAGTATCAAATTGGAAATCGAATACGAATGCAGCGTCCAATGGTAGCTGCAAAAATAAATTTGGAAATTTGGACAGCCTTTGCATTTTTAATCTTTTCAGACTCGTTACCGAGTCTGTCATTGGCGATGAGTTTATTTAACAATTTGCGTCTCAGTGCCATCGTGTGAACGAAGCTTTTCAAAATTAAAATTAATTAAGACCTATCTTATCCATCAACAATGGACCAAAATAGGTTGACTAATCTAGCTATACTTTCAACCGAAAAGGAGCACACACAAATTATAGATTTTAATGATTTAATCGAAACATTCGGTGCAATAAAAGCTCGAAAGGGTGCCATGAAATAAAGTCTTATGCAAAAAAGTCCAAACCGTAGTTTTGGACTTTATTGCACTTTTGAAAATGCAATAAAGTCCAAAACGATTTTGAATTTTATATCATTTTGGAAAGTGCAATAAAGTTCAAATCGAAGTGGAAATAAAATCCAAACAAAAAAAAAAAAACAGTAGAATATGTATGCAAAACACGTTTTGGACTTTATTTCACTTTTGAAAGTGCAATAAAGTCTAAAATTACGTTTTGGACCTTTTTGCGTAAGACTTCATTTCATGGCACCGCTCGAAAGCACCTTTAAACAAAATCTTTGTTCGAAGTTTTTTCTTAAATTTGTTAAGGGATGTACTTAAGCTTGTTTTACCGCCCTGGGTGCCACTGCCTCTTAGTCCGCCCCTGACCCCAAGGTTCGGTCCACGGTCCCCTGATGGCGCAGGGTCATAAGTCCACAGGCCAGAAGTCCACAATGGACTTTTGGCTCACTCGAGTGGGTTATAAGTCCACAAATCAATTGTGAACTTTCAACCCACCCAGGTGGGCCATAAAACCACAAAATTTCGGGTCATACTCATAGTCTCACAATCTCAAAAATGAAGTAGGCCATAAGTCCACAATATTCGTACGCCATATTATATTGTATTAAAACAAAGTGAAAGGTATGACAATGTTTAGTTTTTTAATTGATTGGTCAAGTTTAAGTACACATTGTTATGATTCAAAAAAATGAATAATATACAGACATTATACGTACATAAAGTTGAGAAGTTTATAAAGTAATAGTGAACAATTCGCGCGAATTTTTCAAACACTTTACCTAAAATGGTGCAGGGAAATAACTTCACAGGCAATAATTTCATATGGGAAATAACTTCATCTCGAATGGGAAATAATTTTACTATTTTTATGTGAAATTATTTTCCTCTGAAGGTAGGCAATAACTTCACTTTTTGTGGGAAATAATTTTTCTTAGCTCTTCCTACCTTAGGGACACAAGTTCCGAACTCTTTTTTTTTATTTGGGACATACTATGTGTATGTCTCATACCACCGGGACGTAAGTCCCATACAGTCGGGACTTATGTCCTACCAAACATACCTATTTTTCGTAAATTTATGGTGGCGTGACATAAGGCCAAGTGTCATAAGACCAATTCTCTAAACTTGGCCTTATGTCGTATTGTGAAAGTGACGTAAAGCCAAATTCTTTCAATTGGCATTATGACGCTTTGGTAAAGCGACTTTATGTCACTTTTCAATGCATATCCGAATATCTGCAAGGTAGGTAGACTCTTTTAAGCGGTAAGTTCTGGCACACTACATAATAGGAGAAGTAAACTTGGGCATGTAAAAAAGGCATAGCAAACAAACGATTGCGAAAAAAAATTGTTGAGCAAGGGAGGATCGATTTGGGGTGTGAAAATTAAAAATTCGCGTGAATTTCCAATATTGGAAAATGAAGTGGGACATAACTATTATTTATCTAATGCTCAAAAACTAAAGGTCTTTGTTGAGCATTAATTTTAAAAACTATATTTAAAAAAAATGGTCTTTAGTTTTTGAGCATTAGATAACGTAATAGTTATTTAGATGCAGATGTAAAACTAAAGGTAATTTTACTGGTACACTGAGGCTTAAAAAAAAAAACGGACACGCACGCCTGACTGAAAAGAAAAACTGCCTGAAAGCTATTAAGAAAATTGTACAATCCCATACATGCGTGTACAATTTTTTTGATATTTTATGGGAATCCGCTCCTGAAATATTGTCCAAGAGACAAATTATACAAGAGAGAATTAAGGAAACCCGTTGGTTTCTGCCTTACTACGATTACTAGATTTACTAAATTTAAAATTGTGGACTTATGACAAACTATAGTGAGCCGTAATACCACAACAGATGAGTCAAAAGTCCACAAGAATTTCATGTGGACTTATGACCCTGCGCCTCCCCTGATTTTTATTTTATTTATAAATGATATTGTCGCCAAGCTACTTTATTGCTCAGTTTTCATCTATGCTGATTTTTTCGCTGGAAGGAAAAATCATCGCAAGACATTGCAGAGCTTTTACGCGAGGGATGCTTCTGCAATAGTGAGGGACTTTAACCCGATCTAAAAAAAAACTCCCGAGGGGACTGAGTTTCGTCATCCCGAATTGGATTTGCACCTAGTCGTTCGACTAATCGGCAATTAATTTTTGATTCATTTTAAAAAATTGAGAAGATAATTCCGCCGTTTGTTGGATTTCTATATTTTTTTTTTAATTGATGGTCTAACCACTGAACAGTAAAAAAAATGATTTCCACTTTTGATTACTCTTCGAACTGTTGAAACCATTACACTTACACCGGCGTTCTGTGTTATTTTTGCCGCAGAGTGACAAGAATTGGAAGCGCATCTCAAAATTGCAGTTCGTTCAACTGCTGTTGTTGCAGTTTTTTTAGCTCCTTTCAGGTTTTTTTCATACGAATCTTTATTTCTTGTAAGAAAAGATCACACAAGATCATTTTTTCGCTATAACACGTCCGATTAGTCCTTCATAAACAATGAATACCTGAGGACCTGAT
Organism: Cheilosia scutellata; assembly: GCA_955612985.1. Classification (NCBI taxonomy): domain Eukaryota; kingdom Metazoa; phylum Arthropoda; class Insecta; order Diptera; family Syrphidae; genus Cheilosia; species Cheilosia scutellata. The sequence continues at coordinate 35,125,023 of OY015312.1, read as the reverse complement.
GACCTTGTGTCTATTCAGTTGACGCAAACAAAATCAGAATTTTTTTCGTATCGAACGCTTTGCAAGAGTGCCTGAGAAAAAATAATGGCACTTTTGGAATTATTCTTTCTGATTTATTTTCTCTACATCATGGACAAACAGTAATCATCATCAAATGATACATTTACGAACAATGTTTGGAAAAAATGCACAATGTACCTTAGAAAAGTTTTGTGCTTATTCAGTTGAAGCGAAGTATATAAATAAAGCCAGTATTAGACGATATGTTGAATCAACATACGTAATTATGCTGAAAATTGTGTTCCAATCACAACATATCGTGCATACTTGATGACAGAAATTTATTTTTTACACGATATGTTGTGATTGGAACACAATTTTCAGCAAACGTATGCTGATTCAACATATCGTCTAATACTAGCTTAACAAACAAAATGAGTCGCAAATCCACTCTAAGAGGATATAAGAGCTACTACTTTGAACATTTTTTGGATTTTGTGTCGCCAATCACCACCACTATATCAACACCCTGACAAATGTTGAAAATTACCGTCCAAATTTGTCTAATTAGATCCTATAAGGTTTTTACCATGCGTCTATCCATGCGTCCCCAATAGATAGGATTGTATTTTACAAAATATGTTACAAAGTTGTCTATTGTTGATTTTATGTAGTTAGCAATTCAACTATAGCCAGTTTGACTCCAGTCTCTAGTATCTACCCTACTCAAGCAAAATCCAACAAATCTCCTACCCAATTAACAAATTTGTTTACGTCTTACGAATAGCGCCATAATTTTACTTGAATTAAATCTCAATCAACTCGAAACCCTCTACAATTATCTTTGTATTAAGTTAAGCCACTCACAAACCATCCAACTATGCCAATTAAACGTCGCATAATCTGCAATCCAAAGTAAACGTTCTGAATGCAAAGAGAACAGGTAAAAGTACCTGTGCCAATAATTAGATATAAACAACAAAAGTGGTGTAGAAAACAAAACCTAATATTATTAAGTCTGGTTAACTGCACCGCTAATTCAGTAACATAATTACCGTTCTTCAGTAGCTATACTTAACAGTAGATACAATAAAGACCGACAACAGCCATTCCCAACGGCATAAAGCCCTCCCCTTCTCACATAGGGGGCACCATTCATTCATGGCCAGGCCATAATACAGTCTTGATCTTGCACTTGAAATCAAAGCGAACCCAATGAAACCGTCTGCAAAGAGAAGGCAATTTCCATCAGATAGGATTGTATCAGTGTTGATATGGTGTGGAATGGAGCTAATATTTCACGGTCTGATTGTGTCCCGAAAGCAATAACACACCAGGGGATTTTCTGCCACCAACGTCATTGCCAATGACGATCACAACAATTCGCATAGGTACTGAATAAATGCCAATCGAGCACATAGATTAGTTCAGAACATCAAATGGAACTCAGTCGAGTGGAATCGTATCGTATCTTTTCGGGCAGATTTATATAATACCGTGCCGATGGAAATGCGTACCTATTTGGATTCTTATTCCACAAGGGATGGAGGCAGACAGATGACTTTGAATGGTCAATAAAGCGAGTGTTTGAGAGTGAGGCTAAATTGGACAATTCGTACATACCTATACTTTGTATATATAAAATTATTCAAACAAATTTATTTGATAAATTCGAATCAAGCAAGTAGGTACGCTTTGTTAAGCATTTGATGTAAACAAAAATGCAAACGAAAATAAGTGAAGCTCTTTGGAGAACCACATTGAATAAATTGGCTTTAGGCCACGTGTGAACTGAGCTAAGTAATTACCCTAGGATAATTTTCTGACACAATCGTGGTGAAAACGAAAATTTGTGCTGCCAAAAAAGAATCCTCTTCCGGGACTAAGATAATAAATTATTCTGTGGGCTAATTTTTTATGTTTTTAGGAGGAAATACCTAAAAATACATACATACATAATTTCATAACTGATTAAAATTGTGAAATTATATAGGTACATACTTAGATAATATCTTTGCTTTGGGATTTGAGTTTAGTGAACTTTTCTTTTCAAAAAGTGTAGGTAGCTCCTTTGTCAGAAAGTTGTCAAAAAAGAATTATTTAGTGCTATTGACACACTTACTTAAATTTATCCATTCTGGAGTTATTGAATTTTTAATTTTTATACCCGGTACCACACTGTGGTGAGGGTATATTCACTTTGTCATTCCATTTGTAACGCCCATAAGGAGGCGTTGTAGGTATGACAAACTATATATATTATTGATCAGCATCACTTTCTTAGTCGATCTAGCGATGTCCGTCTGTCTGTCCGTCTGTCCGCACGATTACGGCCGTAATTTAAGAGCTATCGACTTGAAATTTGGTACGTAAGCTTTTATCCACCAAACTGAGGCTAAGTTCGAAGATGAGCAAGATCGGATGAAAACTACTACTACCTCCCATACAAAAATATCAGATTTATATAGCTTTTTATGTTAAAAATTAAATTTAAATAGATACGGTAAAGATAGCAAGTTTTAACTTTGCACATATTGTTTTAGTAATATTTAAAAATTTTTGACAAAAAATGAGCTTGGTCGAATAAAAAGTACCCATACCTCCCATACAAATACATATATAATTTTTTATTACTAAAATATTTTTTTTATTTTACAATAATATAGTACCGGGTATTTGAGCTTCGGCATAGTCGAAGATAATTGTCTTACTGGTTTTGTTTTTGCGCCACGAGTCCATGTCATCACCTTAGTCCTAGCTACTCACAACCATTGGTTGGAGTGATTTTTTTTTGTGTTTTAGGGACGAATGAAAGGGACATACAATTTTATATGCCGAGTCCGAACAGCTGAATTGAGAAGCTTTATTAGGACTCGTATGTTTGAAACACGTTCACCTGCGCTGCACATTGGAAAGATCTCAAGATATATTATTGTGTTTTTTCGGGGATCGAACCTGAGACCCCTCAGTAGTACAGCATACCAACCGCTGTTCCACTAAGTAATTGTGCCCATCCACAATAAATTTCAAAGGTAGCAGTGGATATATGGATAAAATTCTGAAATGGAGACTAGGGTTAACTTAAAAATTCACAGTGCCTTTTAATAATCTGAACTCCATGCTAGTCAGGAATTTATGTAAGAATCATTTTCTTAAAATGTGTCCCCACCGACATACTCACCGACAGTCAATCAGCACTGGAGTCTTCTTGTCAAACGAGTTTGACCTTCAATACCGCACAGGATCTATTGCAAAAGAATGAAGAAAAGCTTAGTTGAGTGCCAATGTATGGTAGTACTATATACGAGTATGTACATACCATTGAAGTGAAAGCACAGGTTTTCGCTGAACAACTAAAGATAAATATTTTCAGCTAATTTGAAAGGAAAAGGGAATGACAACCCTTTTCCTTTCAATAGTCACATACAAAATTGTAATTAATCAACAAAATACATAAATTATTTTTATTTATCTAAATGACAGAAAATCATCCGAGGATAATTATTATTTTGAATACAGCCTGCCTAACCAACGGTATATGAACATCGATTTGAAGAGTCATTACAGGTCTAAGAAAAATCTTCGTCAACATACGACTATACGAGGTACAGGTATTTACTTTCACTTTTGCCTATGAAAAATAAGTCACTCCTCTTAAGTAAATTACCCTACAAAAAGGCACCTCACAACAATCCCTCCAGCAATCTTACCATGACAAAATATGTATATCTATATCTAGGCATTAGCAACTTATAGGTAAGTTAAAAAGTCAATTAATCCCATCGTATTTCCGGTTGCCTTCATAAATCAATCAGTGCTCGCTCTCTGATCGTTTGCCAATAAACCAATAGACCAAGAAACTATGAAGGAAAATAAATCTCCGCCGCTACTCACTGACTAGTGGCATCGTCTCGTCACTCGTCATCGTCAGGCACACCGAAACCTAGGGAAAGTTATTCCGCTGCATTGGTAATCTGATGTTTGCGTGTGCACCTGCCTCCGCGCGACTGCGGCCATAGCTTGCACGTTTATCACATCGCTCCAGCTCTTCGCAATTGTATCTATATGTTATCCGGCTGGAAAGGCGTGGGTCTAATGTATCTCGAAGCAATCTGTATATATGGCGATGTGTGTTTTTCTTACCCACCCTAACTTACAACGAGTCATATAGACATTTCGGACTTATACCGGTGTATTTATACCCCTCTCTGTGTATCTATTACAGATTTGGAACATATTCATAACTTTCTTCTTCGGTAGCTGCTGATGGTAACTGTGACTCGTGTTGCGTTACCGAACCGATAGATGCTGGTATTGATGCTGTTGCCACTGCGTTCTGGTTTTTTCCTCGAAGAGAGTGAAAGTTTTGATCGTTGCTCTGGGTCTTCTTCGTTTTAATTTGCTTTGAATATTTAACAGATCCAAATCATTGATAATTATATCCACCACGAATTCTACCTGTTTTGGGTTTTTTTTTCTTTTTTAAATTTTCCTTACGTTATGTTGTTTTTTCTAAGTCACTATCTTAACTATGATGTAAATTAATCAGAAGTTGTGTGCCGGTTGCCTAAGATCTTCCCAGACCGAAGTAAATAACTTTCGTTTTTATTTGGTAATTTGTGTAACTCGATGGCTGGCAATTAGGTGTGCTTGGTTCTTTTGTAGAGAACTATCTGAGAGATACTGGGAACCGGACCAGTTGATGGTGCCTCCATTGCCAGTGAATAATTCAATGATTCGACAGAATCTGAATATTTTAATTTTTGCTGTAATTTAAATTGATGCGTATAGAGTTAGAGAGATTTTTACAATAACTAAATATGCAAGAATTTAGATTTGTCAACGGCGAAGAAAGTCACTCCTCCTAATAAATGTAAGCAGGCAGAAAATATCTGCTTACGGTAACAAAAAAAGTTTCACTCATTAATAAATTTGAAAATGAGATAGGAAAACACAATATTGTAAGTAGGTACAAACGATTATGTGTTAGTGTCTGTTAACACGTGTATTAGCTATGGGAAATTTGAAATTAGTATCTAGATACTAAAATGTGCAAGGAATTATAATGCTGCTCTGGTTATGAATGAGTAAAGAAAAGAGGCCCCATATAGAACTCGCACAGCCGTTTGTTTTTCTAAGTTTTTATTTTTGGTCAAAATATGGCACTGGAAAGGGACCTTTGAAAACGAAAAGGAAGGCTAGAGAGATAGCAAAAATAAAATCGTTGTAAAAAACACCAAATGCATTACGATTGTCATCCTCTCTGTTGTATTTAATAATTGGTGGAATAATGCTAATCGCTTAGTAGGTGGTAGTTGCTTGGACAAATGACTCGAATCAAAGTTCGGGTTTACTTCCTGGTGGCAAGTGGAAAAAAAGTCTTCCCAAAAGTAATAATATGTAAGCAGAACTAAACTCAAAACAAATCATTTGAAGAATGAATTAGTGGTGCAGTTTGAAATATCTATAATTCCAAACGAAATGTTCCTTTGTTGTTGTTCTGAAAAATCCTTATCGGTTACGTAACGGGTCCGCCATCTAACGTTTTTTTTCAACTAGTGCTTATTTCGCGAATGGTAACACTTATGTCGTTTTCGATTGGTAATCCAGAAGCGTCCGGAAGAGCTCTCCGCGATTCTGAATTCAAATCCAGAAGCAAATTTCTCTTCTTTTCAGTAGAAGAACTGTCAGTTGAGTGCCAATCGAACGCTTTCAGAAGCGTTCGGATTGCTTCCGGACGATTCTGGATTACCAATCGAAAACGACATCAGCTCATGTCTGATTTGACATGAAATAATATTGACACGCTGGGAAATATTGCGACATTAGGTACTTTGAAAATCATGGTAATGTTGCAGAATGTGTGCGGATTTTGGAAGAAGAGAAGCACCTGCAGCTCCGTATGTTCGTTATCTTGTGAAAAAAGTGAAAGAAACTGGCATCCTCATCGATAAACCAAAGCGTGAAAAGCCAAAAACAGCACGTATACACCCGAGAAAATTGCTGCTGTTGCGGATTTTGGTCCAGAGGCATAATTGGGCCATTTTTCTTCGAAAATGAGCAAGGAGTGGCCGTTACAGTCAATGGCGATCGTTATCGGGCCATGTTGAACGAATTTTTGTTCACAAAAATTGAAGAGGAGGATATTGGAAACATTTGGTTTCAACAGGACGGCGCTACGTGCCACACAGCCGAAGCTACACTCGATGTTTCGCGCCCTGTTTTTGAAGATCGCATTATCAGCTGCAGAGCTGATGTCGTTTGGCCACCGCGGAGCTGCGATTTGACACCGTTGGACTATTATTTGTGGGGTGCCGTAAAAGATAAGTGTTACGCCGACATGCCAGAGACAATTGATGCTTTAAAGGACAATATTCGTGAAGACATCTGCACACAATCGATAATGTGCTTAAAAATTGGACCGATCGTGTACGCTACTGCATGGCCAGCCGAGGCAGCCATTTGAATGAAATTATTTTCCATTATTAACCGGAAGGATTGTACTTTCAAATAAAAAAAGAAATTTGAGAAAATATTCAGTAGTTTTTTTTATAGCATTTTCAAAAAAAAAAATATTATTTGGCGGACCCTTTATAATTACGATTTTTCGGGAGATACTTTGAGAGTGGGACACTACATTATGATTAGGCATCTACATACCCTTCGCAATTATTTAGAAACGCGGAAACTAGTGACTACATAATTGAAAGTGATAAGCCATTTCCCAGGAGTCGCATTATGTACTATCTACTAATAGAGCGTGTGCATTCTATAGTATTGAATTTATGAGGGCATACCTGAGTGGAACACCGTATTGAAATCCTTTAAAACATAAAAAAAACTTCAGCACGTATTTGGTTATTAAAAAAATATTTTCACTTTCAATCTATATCCCTTTTTAGCCTTAGGTACTTCGACAAATAAATTGCTCTTCACGTATTTTGATTAGCAAAGATACATTTTGTAACACTAAAAGCAAGGACTCTAATCTCACAGACCACCAGAGAAGCAATGGGGGATATTAGATATACCATATACTTACATAATATATTTGGTTTTAATATTTTCAAAAACTTAAAATTCATATTTTTTCTCAGTAACTCTGACAATTGCAATTGAAAAAAACACAAAATATCTACTGCTCTATTTAATTCTATGTCATGTTTGAGAGATTTATACAGATTGGATGAGAAGTTTGAAATTAATGCCATAACACGTTAGCTAACAGAGAAATAAATTTATTAAAGTAATAATTGTTTATTTTATGGGTCAAAAGTCAACCAAACTTTCAATGAACGAAAAAATTTCATTCGATCCTGTCGAGTAGGCACTTTAGTTTTTAGGCCCAGCACTTCAAGTAAATGACCCATGTTAATTTGCAGTCAGACATTATTGTGTGCCTCCTCATGGAGCTCGATCACATTGAAATTTATTGTGTTCCGTTTTCTTCCGACTGAAGAACAATCGTGTCCGTGTGATGGATGCGGTTTCCAGAACATCTCTTTTTAAGAGAACACGTCCTCTTTTTTGTCCGCGATCTATTTTACACTTTCTTTTTTCGCTTGGATCTTTTTTTTGTCGTCTTTATTTGTTGTGTCCTCTTTTCGTTCTCTTTTTTAATACCTTCAATTTCAATATAAAAACATAGTAAAAAGAGCAGGCTTGAATAATGTTTGTTATAAACTTAAATCCAGTACCTATCGGAAAAGTCTTAACTGGAATTGGTTGTCCAGTCCATATCATTTCAAACGCAGCCAAAAACGTATTTGATTAATTTTCAATTGATATAGAAATTATTGTAATAAAAATATATATAATTTGACTATAAATAAGTATACTATACAGTAAGAACTGAGGGTTTTACGAGTGCTTCCAGCTCTTAAAAAATATTTTTAAAAAATGTTTAATTCAAATCTAAAAGAAGCTTTTTTATATTTTGCACATTAATTACGATATGTATTTAAAAAAAAACAAAGACTGTTAAAAGTACATATTTGCTATCTTGGTATATATCTATCACTTAAATTAAACTCAGTACATATTTGCTATCTTGGTATAATATCTATCACTTAAATTAAACTCAATTCTTTCCGATTTAACTCGTCGTGGCTTTCAAAGTGAAGTTTAGTCATTTAAACGCTGGCTTCAAATACTATGAGAAATGTTATGAATACATTGAAAAATGAACCTAACCCAGGGGGTGGTTGTAGATTGTAAATTATGTCCTCTTTTTTCGTTTGAGGTATATGGACAGGACACCCTAGTGTGATGGGAAATCACATGTGTTGAAGTTAAAATTAATCGTACGTACTTACTGGCCAGGGTACATCAAACATACTTGCGATTTAAATCTTGATGATTAAAAAATTGCAGTCGGAACAAGATATGCGGGTACCGATATCAAGCGTTTTCTATTATTTAGCCGCAAACAATGAGACGTGTAGTATGTATACATTTGTATGAATGCACGCATATGCGACTTACTAATCGAAGTGATTAAATAAATGGAACATGCTTTACATACTAACGATTTGTTGCCGCAAATTAAGATGTGTCATGTGACGACTATTTACCTTGTTAGTTACTATTCCTTTAAAATGGTTTCTTTGTCAAAAATAGATTTATTTCACAGAATACACTTTATATAATATCGTAGCTACTTTACTGCCCTGAAAATCTAAGCAATAGATAGATACTAGCAGCTCATCTAATAACTGTCAATCTGTTGTGAGTCTCTTCAGTATACATTGCCTCTGATTTATACTACCTATATCTTACGCTGAAAAGGTATGAACACACAATCGTAAAGGTATATTCCCCAGAATCTTTCTCAAGTTTTGGATTTACAGCAGTCGATGAAGCAGATGTTTTAGAACGCTTTTTATCGATCCGATCGAATTCCGTTGGTTTTGATGACCTGCATCCCGTGTTTTTAAAAGCGATCCTCCCATATTGTTTAAAGTACATAACATACATATTTAATACTGTTTTAATGACTGGGATTTTCCCCACTGCTTGGAAAAAATCCAAAATTATACCTATACCGAAAAGTGGAAGTTCCGTATAGCTATTTTACCTTACTTATCCAAGGTTCTGGAAAAGATTATGAATAGCCAGATACGGATGTTTCTTACCAACAATAAGAAGTCGTACAACTATGCTGGTTTCCTCCTCAGCATAGTTGTACGACTGCTTTAATAAAGATTGTAGAAGATATCAGAAAATCAGTAGACGATGGTAATATAACAATTCTGACACTTTTAGATTTCTCTAAAGATTCGATACCATCAATCACAACATGCTCTGCAGTAAGCTTAAAAATCAGTTTAATTTTTCGATATCTGCCACAAGCTTAATCTGTTCATAGCTAAAAGACAGATCTCAGGCGGTTGTTGCTAATGACACCGTCTCAGGATTTCTTCCAGTGAGCAAAGGCGTTCCTCAAGGCCAGAGTTGTAAAGGAATTAAATCATTTCAGAATTTAATTCATTTGATTTATCTTCAAAAAAGCTTAACTCATGAATTCACTTAAAGATTTCAACTTCAAAATATAAAATCACCATTCATTTTGAAGTCAGTGATTGAGAATTCAATTTGTTGAAGTCAAAGATTGCATTCAACTGAATGCAATCTTCTGTGATTGCTGTGAAGTCATTGAAGTCTTTTTGAAGTCATTGAAGTCATTTTGAAGTCACGAAATGTTTGAAGTCATTTTGAAGTCATTGAAGTCTTTTTGAAGTGATTGCAGTCATTCCGAAATCTTTTGGATTCAATTGAATTGATTTGAAATAAAAAACATGTGTTAACGCTAAATAAGTTTATTATACTTTTTTCAAAAATTTAAGTATCACATAATAAAACAAAATAATTAAAAAAACATTGGCGTTACGCCATTTACGGTACGGTACAAGAAAAATTATTTAATTTTGATTTATAAAGCAAATAAACCAAATAAATCATTTTTTTCATAATACACTCCGCGCCACTTGAATAGCACACCCTCTAAGGTCGGTTTTCTATTGCCCACTGGTCCCAAACCAACTTTATTGTTTTCTAATTAAAGTGCATTGAATTGTTGCGATTTACCCAGAAGAAAGACTTAAAACTAAACCTTTTAGTATGTATTAACAAAAAACTATTAACCAATAACCGACAAAATGTGGGGCCCTAATTTTGCGCCACTTGAATAGAACATGCATTTAGTTTGACCGTTATCTTTGGCACGTGGACTCAGATTTTTCTTTGATCGATTTTTTTTGTTAATTTCGACTACTTAATTTACAAAAAAAGGTTATAAAAGTATGGAAAGGCCTCTTTTAATATATCATTGTAAGGCAACGCATTCATTGTGGTTAACAAAAATTTTAATTTGCAGGTGCCATAATACCAAACGGCCCCTACATCATCACACCTTCAACTCTGCTATGCAGCCGGTCCAAAAGTAATTAAAGTGCATTGAATTGTTGCGATTTACCCAGAAGAAAGACTTAAAACTAAACCTTTTAGTATGTATTAACAAAAAACTATTAACCAATAACCGACAAAATGTGGGGCCCTAATTTTGCGCCACTTGAATAGAACATGCATTTAGTTTGACCGTTATCTTTGGCACGTGGACTCAGATTTTTCTTTGATCGATTTTTTTTGTTAATTTCGACTATTTAATTTATACAAAAAAATAAAATGGGTGGAGAAAAAGTTTTAACCGAGGCGGAAAAAGGAGAAATAAAAGCTTAAAGGACGCTCGCCTATTTATTGTCAAATTTGCGAGAGCAGCCGACACGTTATATCCATATTTTTAAGTAATGAGTCTAACTATGGATAAAAACATGAAAGACCGCTTACACAGTGTGCCTACTACTGAAAAAAGGCGACATATATTATAAAAAGCATCAAATACTCACGACTCTTTTCTAAAAATCAGGAAAAAATGTGGTATCAAAACAAGTCTCACAACCATTCGTCGTATTATTTCGAATGCTAAGCATATACAAAGATTAAAAATCAAGAAGAAGTCACCATTTAACCTGGATCGAAAAGCGGAAAGCCTTCGTTTTTCTCGCGCACATGTGACCTGGACTTAGTAGAGGCATTGCCTGGTCTTCTCAGACGAAAAGAACTTAATTTAGAAGGCCCGGATGGCTATAGCTACTATTTCCATAACCACCACAGGGAGACTAATCATTTGGACCGGCTGCATAGCAGAGTTGAAGGTGTGATGATGTAGGGGCCGTTTGGTATTATGGCACCTGCAAATTAAAATTTTTGTTAACCACAATGAATGCGTTGCCTTACAATGATATATTAAAAGAGGCCTTTCCATACTTTTATAACCTTTTTTTGTAAATTAAGCAGCGTTCCCTCCCGTGCTACTATTGTACTCATTTGCTCATTTTGAGTACATTTTTATGAACTGAGTACGGACACTACTTTGAAGCCGTCGCGTACTACTATTTCATAACATATAATATAAACATAATTCATTTTTATTTTTTTCGAAATATACATAATATTTTTGTTTCCTAAACCTGACACTTGAGGAGTACTTAATTACCTACTTATAAGGACCTTTTTACTTTCTCATACAATTTTAGTATGAAGTGTCAATTTCATATATATAAAAAAAAGTGCCCAATTATAACACAAAATCACAAAACGTTTTGTAAGAGAACAAAAATTGACTTTATATAGTGAGAGATTTGTTTTCTTTAAAAATTGGTAAAATGTGCATAATACATAATAGTACGACTAAGAACAATGGACATTATGGTGCAATTAAAACTGTAAGCTACGTAATTCTAATGTTATATGTACCTACTTTTTTTTTAAGAAGAAGATTTACTCAATAAATATTATTAATTTACTATTGGAGCTAGAATAGTAAAGCACTGTCACACTGAGTAGAGTAAACTCCGTTACATAAAACTTTCAGGAATAATGAGAATTTCTTCGATTTTCAACTATTTATTTGAAACGAAGTTGACTCTGTATACACTGGAACTAAGTCAAAGCTTCAGCAAAGTCCAAGAATTGACTGGTAAATCTGTCCACTGCCTTTTTGATGTATTTTCATACTATTGGGGAGGTAACTTCTATGTTTGCACAATTTTTGCAATGCTTTTCGTATTTTGGACTTTTTCAACAATTTTTAAAGAAAACTGTGAAAAATGGTTTTGCTTTAATACAAATTTATTTGATGTTTGTTGAATAAAATTACACACTTAGTGGAAAAGATGAAGAGGATAAAAGCTGATATATGTTACCTAAAAGATTGTAGGAAAAATAAAGTGTTCCCTCAGTTTATAAAAATTAAGTGCTCCGTAGTTAATTTTAGAACGGCTACAGTTGTTTCAGTTGCGAATCTAAATGGCTCCAATTGGAAATAAAACACCATTTCTCGAATCCATCCACTGTCGAATTAAAGCTACATTATATCACTTACATCTCAAGATAACAAAGCATTTAAACAACATCGATTTTGCTTCATGGTTAAATTTTCAGAGTATGTGTTAGCAAAAAAAAAGTAATATTCTTTTCGAAAACAAACGAAACAAACAAACTACTCCGGTTAAAATATGAACGCGGAAACAATCTCGATTGCATCGGGACCAAAAGAATAAAACCTATAACGGTGGATAATTTGGTCATTAATTTGCCAAGTGAAGTTTTGAACAAAGGCCTAAATTACACCCCCAAACCATTACGCCTACCCTTGATAGACACGATAGCTGATATCGAAACTTTTATTAAATATAACCCCCCACCCCCAACTAAAGAAATTGTTAGAAACATTGTTAAGCCCCTTATAATGAATGCTAAATCTGATTTCAAACCTGAAACTGAAACCCTGAAATTGATTGTTGCCTCATGTGAGAGCCGACTAAAACTACAACTAAGCAATTTATAGAAAAACAAATCATACCATAAAAAAATAAATATAAATCGCCACACCACATTTAGGCACTATTTTTATCAAATTTGTCTGTCAAAATCAGCATGGCCACATGGTGTTATTACGTCAATAGATTACTGATTGCGGAAATTGATAGAAATTATAATTTTGGAAAGTACACTTTAGTTTAGGTGCATTGTGAGACGTACTACCTTGGAAGCCATTTGAGTACTATTTTCCACCGAGATGAGAACTCTGCCCAACCAAAAGGGAGGGAACGCTGAAATTAAGTAGTCGAAATTAACAAAAAAAATCGATCAAAGAAAAATCTGAGTCCACGTGCCAAAGATAACGGTCAAACTAAATGCATGTTCTATTCAAGTGGCGCAAAATTAGGGCCCCACATTTTGTCGGTTATTGGTTAATAGTTTTTTGTTAATACATACTAAAAGGTTTAGTTTTAAGTCTTTCTTCTGGGTAAATCGCAACAATTCAATGCACTTTAATTAGAAAACAATAAAGTTGGTTTGGGACCAGTGGGCAATAGAAAACCGACCTTAGAGGGTGTGCTATTCAAGTGGCGCGGAGTGTATTATGAAAAAAATGATTTATTTGGTTTATTTGCTTTATAAATCAAAATTAAATAATTTTTCTTGTACCGTACCGTAAATGGCGTAACGCCAATGTTTTTTTAATTATTTTGTTTTATTATGCGATACTTAAATTTTTGAAAAAAGTATAATAAACTTATTTAGCGTTAATACATGTTTTTTATTTCAAATCAATTCAATTGAATCCAAAAGATTTCAGAATGACTGCAATCACTTCAAAATGACTTCAAACATTTCGTGACTTCAAAATGACGTCAATGACTTCAAAAAGACTTCAATGACTTCACAGCAATCACAGAAGATTGCATTCAGTTGAATGCAATCTTTGACTTCAACAAAATGAATTCTCAATCACTGACTTCAAAATGAATGGTGATTTAATATTTTGAAGTTGAAGTATGACATTGAAGTCATATGATTTAAGTCAATATTAAGAAGTTTTTCTTGTGACTTCAATGAATGCAATCCAAAATGATTGCATTCTTTTACAACTCTGCTCAAGGCTCAATTCTGGGTCCGTTATTATTCTCACTTTACATTAATGAGCTTCCTTCTTATGTATCTAACTCATACGTACACATGTACGCTGATGATGTTCAGTTGTATAACAAGTGTCCGTTGGGTCTTGTCGAGAATGGTATGCATGAGGTAAATGAAGATTTAAAAAATATACTACTTTGGTCAAGAACTAATGGCTTATGCTTGAATCCAGCCAAATCAAAATGTCTGATTATTTCGAGAACATCTGTTGATACCTCTACTTTGCCTAAAGTATATCTAAATGATACACCTATTGATTTTGTTGATACGGCTAAGAACATGGGTATAACCTTTAACAAAACCCTTTCATGGAATAACCACATTAGGTTGACGCTAGGAAAAGTATATGGGAGCCTCCGAATGCTACGGACAACTCAAAAAATTACACCCATTAAGACACGGATAATACTAGCCAAGACATTAATCATCCCTATCTTATTGTATGGCTGTGAATTATATGGAAATTGTGACTTTGAACATAAAAGAAGAATTAATGTTGCATATAACAGTATTGCACGATACATTTACGGACTAAGGAGGTATGACCATGTTTCGAGTTTTTCAAAATCTATATATGGCCTTTCGCTGGAAAATCTGTTCAAATTTAGGACAATAAATCTACTGCATAATGTATTACATACCTGTCAACCACTCTATCTTTACAATATGTTACCGTCTCAGCGATCTAGAACTTCTGGTCTTGCACCAGTACGTTTCTCCTATTTAATTTCTGAGCGTCAATTTTTAGTAAATGCAATTAGGCTGTGGAATTCCCTACCACGATGCATTCGAGTAATAAGTTGTACATCTCAGTTCAAGAGCAGACTTAGGCGGCATCTGGAGGCACTTTGATGATGGTGATGATGATGAAGATTATTTTCGATATTTTAGATTATTTTTTTCTTATTGTTTTCATTGTATTTCAAATTAGTCTTGGGAACATATTACAATGTATTTTATTTATGCTTATATAATATATCCATGAACCCAATTACTTGTTTCCTTGTTCGCTCTTGTTTTTTCCGAACAGTAACATATAATGTATACATTTTTGAAGCTTGCACAATTTTAGAAGATACTGTATCTTTCTGTGTTAAGAATATTGCAAATAAAAATTGAATTGAATTGAATTGAAGTATGCACTTTAGTGTGCAATAACTATACATACTTTTTTCATGTATAAAAATAAACTTGAGTAGGTTTCTTCTTTAAAGGCATAAGTTTTCTAACAAATTTCAAAAACTTACAACTACACTTTTCTGTTATATACTATAAAATTTAGACTGGGAGGTGAAAGAAATAAAGTGTGTAGATAGTGTAAGTAAAGGTAACCATAATTTTGTGGTGAAAATAAAAGAATCGTCCTAAATCACTTCAGCCTAGAAGATATGCGAAAGATAAAATTTATTGGAACTATTTTGCATCAGCCCGAGAGTATGCCACTCATAAACCTCAGTTTGTCTACTTTGGCTGCAAAGTTTAAATGTTTGGTCTCTCTAGGTATACAAAATCCATTTGGTAATACATAATTCATATCAAGATTCGGAGGTACATAATACATACCTACATTATATCTAATGTTACCAATCGAAAAATTATTTAAATCCAATTTATTCATTTTCTATGGCCCGCTTATCAATTAAGTGTAGGTTGCTCAGGTGGACTTTCCATAGCTCTCGACTCGATTCTCCGCCATCTATACACTAAAAGTCTAAATCATAAAGGGCGGCAATCCCCATACGTGTAGAGGAGAGATTATGGACTTGATCTACCCATCTCATTCTGGGTATACCTAGAGGACGCCTCCATGATGGTACGGACTCCAAGCACGTTCTTAGGATCCTGGTTGGGAACATGCATTTAACATGACGAATTCACCGAAGCATGTACCTCTGCTCGACATTGAGTTCTTCACGTATTCTGGTGTTTAAATCTTATCAAAATTTAAAATTATTTCAAATTTAAATCCTCGCCAAATGGCATAAAAATGTCATCCAAGCATAACAAAATTTCGAATTAGATGGAATGTAACTATCGAGCTTCAACTTCAAGTATCTATATTAGTATAATCGACAACATCAATAAAATCCATTCATTACCCAGAATTCCAGAATTTAGAAAGCTGTCCTCTGTGCTAATAATGAGAATTCCTGAGGCATATTAATTACTAGCTAAACTTTTTGTAAAGGTCCCAAAAAAAATGTTTTGATGCAAAAAGTTTCTTCAAATAATTCTTTGCTAATATTTTTTATGATTTTTTGAATGGGATGATCTCAGAAAAATTTTATATGAAAAGGACGAAAAAGTGGCTAAACATTTTTAGCAATTTTCAAAAAATCATAAAAAATATTAGCGAAGAGATTTTTGAAATTTTTTTTTGCACTCACTATTAGAATTGTTTGGAGAAACTTTTTGTATAGCTAAAAATATTTTTTTGTTTGATACCGAGGAAAAAAGTCAAAAAAGTAGACATTCACAAAAATTCTAAATTCTAAAATTTTTAAATGGGTACCTACTTAATGGGTTAAGGAAAGTTTTGTAACATTCAAACGGCATTTCAATTACCTTTCCATTGGTGCCAAAATTTACATGAAGTACCTAAGTTTCAAATTATGAGCAGAATTAACTTTAGTTTTGTCAAAATACATAATGCCGACCAGTGTAGATAAGAAATTAAATTATAAGTCACATGTAATACAGTCACAGTCTGACTTATAGACGGGTGTATAAAAACTGCCACTACACTCGCAGACAAAGGACAAATTTGTTGGGGAGCAACGAATTCAGCATCGATTATTATTATCAGACGGATTATGAGTGTAAGAAAAAGAATCAGTATTTTTAATGAAAGCTTTCAATTGAACCGCAAACAAAAGCAGTAGGTACCTACCTGACTGAGTTTTGGATAATGGCATTGAAGCAACAATGGTGGGTAGAATGTGGTTTTCTCGAATAATAAAAGGATACATATTGTTGGGTCGGATGGTATTAATTTCTACTGCCACGAAATCTGAGAAGAACAATGCACTCACAGTCTGACGAGTATAGAGCTAAAACAATAGTTTTTTAATGAATGTAGAATTGTAGATACCTACCTATATTGTAGCGATTGCATTGAAACTATAGCTCATCCATCCAACTATAGTATTTTTCAAAGCCAGGAATCTGTTCTAGATTGTCTAAATTGCAAATATGCAAAATTTTGGCTACCAATGGGAAATTTCAAGCCAGAGACTGTAGCTGAAGAATGTTGTTGACATTGGGTAAGCTAATATAATTTAAAGAAAGTTTGCATATACTCAGCCTTGCACCCATCCCAAAATCCAACAGTGACCCCAAGCGGGAGGGTTGCAGGGGGCAGCATGCCCCCCATACACATTTCAAGGCGCAAGGGTAACAATTTGTATCTAAGCAGAGCAGAGACATATAAAAGTAATTTTCAATTTTCTAAAAATTAGAGGACATAAATCAATCTGGTTTTCAGTGTTCGATTAAGAACTGATTTAGGCAGTAAAAACTACAAACAAATTAAGTATCTATATTCTCAATATTGAAAAAATCAGCATAAAACTTTTTTTTTTTTTTTAAGTTTTTCCCTTAAATTTCAAGTTTGAAAGCATTTTCTTTAAAAACTATCTCTATAGGTATATATAAAACAAAGTGGAAAAAACTGTATGTTTCCCTCTGTCGCCCGTAATTTTCAACCAATTTAGTTGATTTTTTTTATAAATGTCAGTAATGACGGTGGTCGGTCAATAGTCTAAACAAATTCAAAATTGGACAAAGGGGCGTGGCACATCCCATACAAAAAAACATTCAAAATCGTATATCTCGAAAACCACCGAATGGATTGAGCTCAAACTTACAGATAATCTTAAGTATTGGCCCTGAAGTGCGCCTGTGAAGATTGGTCAAAATTGGACAAAGGGGCGTGGCATCTCCCATACAAAAAAAAAATTCAAAATTGTATATATCGAAAACCACCGAATCATTTGAGCTCAAACTTACAGATAATCTTAGGTATTGGTTGTAGAGTGCTTCCGTGAAGATTGGTCAAAGTTGGACATAGGGGCGTGGCACCACCTATACCAAAAAAAAAAACATTCAAAATCGTATACCTCCTAAACAAAAAAAATCTTCTATAGGGTGAAACTCAATGAAGTTATATCTCTATAACCGCTGGGCCGATTTTCATGAGTCTTTTTTTTGTTTTGTTCGTATTGCTGTATTTCAGGTTTAGGCAGAAAGAAAGTTCCAGTTTATTCTCATTTCTCGCATTTTACGAAAGAACATCTGTGCACGGGCCAAGTCGGCGGGTACAGCTATCTCTATATATATAAAACAAAGTGGAAAAAACTATATGTTTCCCTCTGTCGCCCGTAATTTTGAACCAATTGAGTTGATTTTTTTTAAATTTCGGTAATTACGATAGGCCAAAAAATTTAAAAATAAAAATTGTAAAAAGCAATAAAAGGCCTGGCGAAGCCGGCGGGGGTTCAGCTAGTTAACAGATATAACTTGATTTAAAAAAAATATCAAAGAACAGATCCCTGGCTTAAAAGTCCTAAAGTCCTTTATTGTAAGTGTTGCCATTGTTTTTCAATTTATTTTTTTTTTCATTTTAAGTATTATTTTTTTAAAGTGCCCCTCCCGCCTAAATTAAGCCAGATAGACACCCCCCCTCCCATAGTAAAAAATGCTTGTATTTAACCCCTCTACAAAATACCGTTATCAATTTTTGGCGCCGTAGTTATCGTACTCGTGCCGGTTTTCACATATAAAATCCAATACCAATTATGACAAATTTCGTAATGCCACCAGCCATCTTGCAGCCGCACGGTACAATTTGACGTCACAATGCGATGATTTCTCCATTGCACTTGCTCATATTTGAGTTTGACATTTCGCTTGTTGTGTCGGGGCGTTACCATATGAATACAAATCTGCATACATTTAGCATTCAATATTTATTTTTTTTTTTGGAAACTATGTTCAAACGTTATGTTCAAATAGGCATAATAATTAACCGTATTGTACTGCTAATATTTCCATTTATGTTTCTGTGCTATATAGCGAAACAAAACATTTCGAAAATTGTAGTAGTAACTTATTCGAATTTGAAAATTGATTTTTTGTGTTGGAAATTGTGTTTCATATTTTGGTCTGGCAACATTACTGTGTGGCTATAATTTGCAGGGGCACCAAAATTTAGTGAATTCAATAAACAACGCCACGAAACAACAACGAGAAATAGTTGAAATAATTTTCAGATCATTTTTCGTGATCTCGATGAAAAGCAGGATCACATGTTGCTGTTGTAAGTGCATGTAAATCGATGATCTATATCGATCATAGCTGATAATAAAAAACGGCTATTATTATCACGAGAGTGACACACCTACCACATATCTTCAAAACTTATAACATAATAATTTAGTTAGAGCCTGTCATTCTAAGCTAAAAATTCGTGATTCTGCCACTAAAATTGTGAACGGTCAAACCATTTGGGAAATCCGAGGACGATCTATAGAGAGATATAGGATCGAACTTACGCCACAGTGATGCCACCTGAGGCATAATTATGCCTTTTAGGTATAATTCCAATGCTTAAGGCATTGAGGAATAATTTTGAGAAAAAAGGCATACTTTTTTGTGACGGTTTTTTAAATTTTGAATTTAGTAAATCTGGTACTTCGTTTGACTAATTTTCATTTACCACTGTGCGTCATATTTATTTTCCAATTCTCTACTAGAATTACTCACTAAACCCAAACAAGAAATGTGATATGGTATGCAAATGCATTAGGGCGGCCGCACATTGGATACGAATTTGTATCGAACGTAAACGTATGAATACTGGTCGTACGATTTGAGTGCTAATACCGAATACGATTTTCTCTACAGTGTCCCGGTAGCTTCAATTTTGTGCCTGATGAATAATCTATATCTTGAAGATAATATTCTTCTAATTCCGACACTGAGGCGCCGTCTTCACTATCGTAGAACCAAATATTTAAGATGAATTCAGTGAATTTCATCATATTAGTTTTACTATAATGATCCCATACTGTCCGTACCTTGTGTTCTATAGGTATACCCCCTTTTGTGTCCGTAAACCAAGTTAATATATTTTCAATGTTTCATTTCAACGCACGAAAGTGTTTAAGAATTCCAAAAAGTTCGGATTGTTTACGGACGTCGGAACTACACGTACGTATACAAACGTACGACTAACACGCATCCAATGTGAGGTGCGTGCTCCCATAGTACCTACTTAGAAAGTCGGAATCGTTCACGACCTTATTTGCTGGCAAAAAATAGATTTTAAAAAACATTTTGTAATAGTTTATTTTAAATATGAGTTCAAGTTCAAAACTGATCGCGATGAGTTTGGTGCAGATCCAGCGAATAAACACTGTCTAACGTGAAGTAAGTTTTGGTTTTTCATTATTTTAGTTACAAATACTACACATATTTACGTCTTAATTACTGTTTTTTTTTTTCTTAACTATGTGCCTACTAATAAAAGTTTAACACATAAATTGAAAGTTTCTTCGTTATTTTTATCTTTTTTACTTAAAAAGGTATAATTTTTTTCGGAATGAGGCATAAAAACTTTGATCCTTCTTTTGGTGTATTTGTGCGTATTTTGGGGTCTATTCTGGTTCGTATTTTGGGCGTTTTCGGGTATATTTTGTTGCATAGTCGTGGGTGTATTTTGGGGCGATTTTCATGACGTTTTTTTGCTCTTTTTGAATACCCTTAATCGACCTAAAGTAGCCTTACGTAACTTATACAAAACAGTTAAGTGTCATCATTGAATTTTTTGAGGCGTATGGGTTGGGACGAAGATTACTGTACAAAAATTACTGCAGTTAGGTATACGTTCGTCATAACGTCAATTTATATACCTAAATGTCATAGAAAATAATGTAAGTTATTTTGCTTCCATATTTCCTTTCTAACCTTTATGTTTGTACTGGAACTACTGCACTGCCTTGACAAATGGGATAAGACTACCACAGCTACTAACAGTCACACACCATGTTCATGTTGTCTAATACAAACTATGGTTTAGTTTTTGAATATTCTCGGATCGGAGACAACAAATTAACTATTTATTGATGAACATTTTATATTATAAAGACATGATTGATAATAATTATCAAAGCACGAATAGAGGAATCGTTCAAAAATGCATTAATTGGGTCCTTATTGAAAAAATTAGGCACGAGTACGATAACTACGGCGCCAAAAATGTATAACGGTATTTTGTAGAGGGGTTAAATACAAGCATTTTTTACTAAGGGAAGGGGGGGGTCTGTCTGGCTTCGTTTAGGCGGGAGGGGCATTTAAAAAATAATAATACTTAAAATGAAAAAAAAAATTGAGAAACAATGGCAACACTTACAATAAAGGACTTTAGGATTTTTGGAAGCCAGGAATCTGTTCTTTGATATTATTTTTAAATCAAGTTATAGCTGTTAATAGTTTTTGAAAAAAATACTTTCAAACTTGAAATTTAAGGAAAAAAATTTAAAAAAAAATTTTTAATGCTGATTTTGTTCAATATTGAGAAAATATATACTTAATTTTTTTATAGTTTTTACTGCCTAAATTAATTCTTAATCGAACACTGAAAACCAGATGGATTTATGTCCTCTAATTTTTGAGAAAATTGAAAATTACTTTTATATGTCGCTCCGCTTAGAGTACAAATTGCTACCCTTGCGCCTTGAAATGTGTATGGGGGGCATGCTGCCCCCTGCAACCCCCCTGCTTGGGGTCACTGTTGGATTTTGGGATGGGTGCAAGGCTGAGTATATGCAAACTTTCTTTAAATTATATTAGTTTACGCAATGTCAACAACATTCTTCAGATACAGTCTCTGGCCTGAAATTTCACATTGGTAGACAAAATTTTGCTGATTTGCATTTTAGACAATTTATAACGGATTTCTGGCTTTGAAAAATACTATAGTTCGTTGTTGTAAGTGTTGGCATTGTTTTTTAATATTTTATTTTAATTTTATTTATAATTTTTTTTTTAATTACCCCTCCCGCCTAACCGGAGCGAGATAGACCCCCTTCCCTTAGTAAAAAATGTTTGTATTTAACTCCTCTACATAAATCCGTCATTAGTTTTCATCGCCAAAATTATTTTATTCACCCCAATTTTTGTCCTTAAATTTCAAGTTTAAAATTGTTTTTTTCAAAAACTATTTAAAGGAATAACTTGATTTAAAAATAATATGAAAGAACAGATTCCGGGCTTTCTAAAATGGTATAGTTTTTTTTATCATAAGTGTTGCCATTGGTTTTCAATATATTTTTTTTCATTTAAAGTATCATTTTCTTTAAATTACCCCTCCCGCCTAAACGGAGTAAGATAGACCCCCCCACCCATAGTAAAAAGTGCTTGTATTTAACCCCTCTACAAAATACCGTTATCAATTTTTGGCGCCGTAGTTATCGTACTCTCCCCAAAAATTAAATTTTTCAAAAGCAAAAAATGCATTCACGCCATTTGAAAAAAAAAAAACAATAATTAAAATTTCTCCAGTGATTTATTGTGCACATTCTAAATGCAGAACTGCTATGAGCCGGTATGCAGCATAATGAGCAGATATATTTAAAGCATTTAATTTTTAATTTTCTAAATTATAAGCAACCACACGGTTCGAATCGTCGACGGTTTAGTTTTGCGAAGCATGCAACTAAACAGTAGTGGCAAGCGCTAGGAAAAGTGGAGAAATTTATTTAATGTGTTGTTATGCAATGCGAGTAGGCAATTAAAATCTAATTTATCAATTTAAATTTTTTTCTCTCGCTATAGGTATTTTAAATAAAAGTGTTAACATGGATAATAGCCATAAATCGCTCAAGACGAACTCATTGATTTCACTGACACATTTGGATAGGTATTCGATATTTCATGCGTGGTAAGGCACTAGTAGAGAGAGGTACATCATGATCTGCAATCTGCATGCATCTTTTCTAACATGCATTTTAAATGCTTGGCTGTGTGAAACATATGAAAGCACTTTAATTAATTGCAATTGCAGATTTATTAAACTAAATCATTATTTATGCAAATCAGTTTTCTATTGTTTTTTATTTATAAGTTAGTAATTGGAAATAAGCTGCTAATCATTAATATCATTCTGAACTATTAGTGTAGGTATTTTCAGAAAATAAGGTGAAAAGATCTATTATGACTAGACCATTCAGAGCTTAGGAGAGATCATTCATCATAAACAAGTTCAATAATAAAGCATGTTATAGAAATTACTACATATGCAACCACTTTACAATCTGTTCCTCGCAGACCTATTAGGCTCGCTGCACACATGCGTATTTTTTTCGCTCGGGCCCGCAGCTGGTCCGCGTTTGCATGTTACAGTACTCACACCTAAATTGGGTGGTGCAAACAAGTAGGCGAACACGTTGCGAGCCCGCGCGTCATTTATACGGGTAATAACACCCGCAGCAACACGCAAACGCGGAGCCACTGCAGACCCGCGCGGGAAAAAAACGCAACTGTGCACCGGCTCTAAGTAGCCTAATGACGGGCAACAGTGGCGTAGATAGGAGGGATCAAAAAGATCAATGCCTCCCCATGAGCCTACAACTTAACCAGCCAGAATTGTCAATGTTAATTCCAAAAAGTTAAAGTGCCTTAAACCTTGGATGTCACTGCCACTTTTAGATAAAATAAAAAAGAAAAACCGTCTCCGTGCCTAGGTCAGCGAGCACCCCAATAACATAAGGCTAAGAAACTATTATCTTCGCTTATGCAGCGAACTATTGAAAACCGATGTACCCATATGCAAAGATGATTATTACACGCGTAGGCTGGCTGACAACCTTGGGAATATTAAAAAGGAATGGAGGCTTGTTCATGAAATGAGGCTTGACGAAATGCGTCAGAAGTTGAACGTAAAATTAATAAAGACAATAAACTTATTTCAAGTTCGACCGATGTAGCTAATATCTATCTTAAATGAGTATTTCTCAAAAATTCCCAATGGTTTTCAGGCGGATAACTCACTTACCTCTGATGACGTCATTCGGCATGATGTTTTTAGCCCGAATAGCTGGTTTCTGTTTTTTTTTTTTTTGATTTTCTTGCATTCGAAATTCATAAATTGATTATATCGCTTAAATCCATACATTCAACTTCCCATGATTTGATTCCAAGCTTACTCAAAAAAATTGAATTTTTAATTGCAGATATCTTATGTTACATTTTTAATTTAAGTGTTTCCAGATTCCTTAAAAACAGCTATAGTTATCCCATTACATAAAAAGTAGATTCCGTGGATTTAAATTACTATAATATTTATTTTCCGTCAGTTTTTGCTAAGTTTTTTGAAAGGGGGATGAAGAATAGAATAATGACAGATCTGAATTCTTCCTCGGAATTCTTCAGTGATTTTCAGTTCGGTTTTAGAAATGGTAAATCCACAGAAGATATCTTATTAAAATTCTGTAGTGTACTTTTATAAATTAACTAGTCCTCAGGATTTGGACATAGAGATTCAGAGTCAGTTAGTTGCCTCTTTTATATTTATATATCATGCAGGAAACCTACCTAAGAAAGTACTTAAAAAGCAATTAGTATCTCTGAAAAATATGTCTAACGCCCTATTGGAGAAAACAAAAATTATATGACCAATATTTGTTGATGAAGCGCTGGCATCTCAACACATAGCATACTATAGCAGACTGAGCCACTATATCTACGGGACAAAACATATTTCTTAGCTGACAAATACACCTATATAATGAGCAACATCTTTAGACCAAGGTGGAACTCTTACCCCTTAATAATTATATCCCATACTGCCCAGATCTTCCTATACTGTGCAACATAATATGCAACCGGAAAGATCGTGAGGATATGTACCACTTTCTAGCAGTATACGTATGCTCCATTCTTACAGAATTCCGTTTGAATATGTTTGGAGTACGTATTTAACTGCGACAGAGGTAGGGACGCATTACAAAGTTTCAAATTGATACGACGTTTCGTGAGTTAAGAAAAGGACCATTTAAAAGGGGCCATCACCAATAACTCGGGCCTCAAGCTAAATTTCCAAAATCGGAAAGATTGATTATCTTTATTTCTTATAATAGACTACACAAACCGAGTTTGAAGTCGATCGGATAAAAAATACAAATTTTCCCATACAAATGTTGCCTCCCCTTTTAATCCTTTAAGGGTTGAATTTCCAAAATCGGAAAAATGCATTTCCTTTATTTTTCATAGAAAGTACAGTCATAGAAAGATGAAATCGGATGAAAAATAAAAAAATTCCCATACAAACCTTGCCCCCCTTTTACCCTTTTAGGAGTCAAATTTCAAAATATCCTTCCTTATTCCTTGTATACATCATAAAGGGAACCTCTGTGCAAAATTTCAGAGCAAAGGGTTCGGGCTGGGCGTTGATGATCAGTAAGTGGTAAACTTCATTTTTATTATATAAGATTAATGAATCGAATATTCCCGCTGCTTTTTTTATTCACATAACAAAAGCTTTCGATATGGTTGACCATAAGAGTTATTGTTAACAAAACTTTTTAAAGCTGGGTTTAGGGGATTTGTTTACGATTGGTCGTAACCAAAGAACTAGGATCAAAACATTTATCTAATCTCGAAATGCTATTTAACGATGGGTATTTCTCAGAGTTCTGTTTTGGGTTCTATATTATTTTTGATATTCTTTGTTTTTTCAACCTTTAAAGGGTATTTTAACTGTTTTTGTCGATGATACTGCTCTTTCTTATTCCGATCAAAATTATTTTGAAACGATTGCTAATATCAATTACGATCTAGAAATTCTCCATCACTGGTTTAGGCTTAGCAGTAAAACAAAGTTTATGTTGTTTAATTTACTGGGGGTGGTTTTCGAAGGACTCTCCTTAAGTTATCATGCTCCTTGCTCATCTAGGTTCCAATTATTTTCGTCAGTATTTATGTAGATCTGATGTACCTTCTACCAATGGCCATTCAAAGGAACACGAAGTGAGTTTTTGTCATGTCCCTTCTAATAAATAGATCAATTCAATAGTTTGACAGCTCTGTCATTGTTGAATCACAGTGGACGAAGGCTAAGACCATACGCACTTAGAGGCAAAGTGGCAACGAAAATTTAAAACATATGAAATTGTTTGGGTGTGTTTGGCCTCCGTTTTATCGCTAGAAATTAAAAATAAAATAAGAAAAAATTATGGACGTCATAAACCCTCCGCCCCCTCCTACGACAAAAACCTATCTACGCTACTGGCAGACAACACTCCAAAGTAGTCTTTGCTGAGAAATTTTTATATTTTGACACATAGCGACTGAAATAAGGAAATATACCTAAACTATATTAAATACCACTGACAAGATTAGATCGTCCTACTCTTCGTGTAGCATTGTAGTGAATAGTAATAACTTTCGTTGCGATGTCTCCGTGAAGAAGTAAACGAAGAAGAAAGAAGTGCTGTAGCTGAAGAATGGCCGCTTTAAAAAAAATGGTGTGCTGCCGGCGCGGCGTATTCCGAACACAACTGTTATCTTGAACTCAATAAAGATATTAGGTTTGACAAATAGCCTCATTTTCATGATTTGAACTTGGCCGGGCATAAGTTTTGTTAGGAGGGCGCACTATAAGCAATCTTTGCACTCTAAGTCCGGTAACGGTTTTTCACTTCAAAAACAAATCAAACTTTCATATGCCATAGAAGATAACTAAAAAGCAAGTACCCGGATGGAATAGGATTATAATTTGTCTTAAACCATCTGGGTCATTCACCTAGTGCGACCGCATGAAGTTCACTGTCACTTTTGTTAAACAACATTGCACCAATATTGTATACATCAGCCCGACCGCAAATATTATATTGTCAGTACCATTTACGTATGCTTTGGGTTGGGCTTCCTTCACCCACCCCTTTGTAAATCAAAAGTATCTCAACTTCAAAGGTTCGTGCAAAAACAATTTTTCTTTTCAGCTTTTGTATCAAGCGAAACACTCTATGTGCTGAGGTCTAATTACATTGACCAATTTCTAAAAAAAAAAAAAATGTTTTGCTTTCGTGATTCCTAAAGTGAATCTTTTGCGCTCTTTATATCGTCATCCATTGCACACGGTATCGGATTGCACCGCCAATGTAGAGGATGTATGGATGGCTGGTTGAAGGCAGGCTTAGACACACATCCGTCCATCTCATCGGCTTCATATTTTGCGTGCAAAAAAATAAAGTTTAGATCTACAGTAGGCAGCTAGATCTTTGTAATTAAAGTATCTGTACCACCACCAAGTGGGGGATTGTGCACTGTGCAGCCATATGTGGAGACACAATAAAACTGCGATACATTTATAACCAAGTAATTAGTCGATATAATATTTTCCTCCAAGTCGAAAGCCGTTTGACACTGCCATCGGGGATATTAGTGCAACCGGACGTACCAGTCGCAGATTAGTTCAAATATCCTTGCGTATCCTGTGTGGTATATAAATTCGAAATGGCGAACGTTGTGGTCCTTATTGTGACTTTGTGTTTATGTTTAATGGTAGCGTTTTGTGAATCTGCAACCTATGTTAACGACCCTACTAGTGAACACGTGAATTCTTTGCTTATAGACAAAATGTCGTGGAGTTGTGCGAATAACGCGAGCTGCCTATATTCTATGGCCAATAATGTTCTTAACTCATACAAGCAAGGTGAAGTGGTTAGTTTTGGAATTTTCGATGTGGAAAAGCTTCCACCTCCAAAGACTCCCTCAAGTGTTGGCAGGTCCTCCGGATTTATGGACTTTCTCAGCGGCAATGCCATTCGAGTGCCCGTTGGACCGATGGTGTTTAGTGTGCAGCGAGCCACAGAAGACGAGGACTATATAGAGATCGCACTTCTGAAGAAGTCATCGATTCAAGGTAAGTACCGAGGTAACCCCATCGATACGGCGCTTTAAACCAGTCTCCCTATGTAAAGGAAGACGTTCTGGAGGTGGAATGGGAAGCGGCCTTGGTCATCGCATAAAAGGACATAAAGACAAGAAGCAATTTCAAATGTTTGTGCCAATGTATTTGGCTGCTACAACTTTCGGTTGGACGATGTTGGTGATAAAAGCTGTTGGAATCTTGACCCTGAAGGCATTGGCTATCTCCAAATTGGCCTTTATCGTCGCTGCAATGGTCATAATTAAGAAACTCATGGATAATGCATCAGAAAAGTGAGTCTAGAACTCCCAACACATTCAAGTTTCTTTCCATTTATAAAGATTGATCATAGGTTAATGTATCCGCATTACCCGGAGCCGCAACCCTTTATAATGCCCTACAATATGGACTACGGAATGCATGCACTTCAAAATCCCGAAATAGCAACAGGTGAAATGTATCCATTACATCTGGCAGCAGCGGCTGCTGCAGCCGCTCACCAGCCACATCAGGGACTAGAAAATATTGGTGCGGAAAGTAATCTGCATCACGTGGTGGACGTCCAAAACGGAACACAGCTTTTATCTGGCTTGGCAAAACAAATTGGACATCAACAGAAGATAAAACGAGACGATACTTGGATGGGTAAGTTTATGAAACAAAAATCGTTAGAAACTACCTTGGATGTTACTTGGCCTCAAAACCTGGTCATTAAGTTCATGTATCGGTTTAATCGAAAAACTTTTTCTATGGAATGGTGAAAGTTCCCTATCTTTGTAACTTTCGGTATACAGTCTCGACCAACTTTTAAGGGATAAACTTTGAAACCTATTCCTATAAATTGAGGGTTGAATTTATTTTGTTTGTCGTAGCATAGGTACAGAGTAAACATGTTGTAGTTAGGGTTGCATGGTACCTACTTGGGAGTAGTTTTTTTATTGGTAAGTAATCTCCGCACTAAAAAAAAAAATAAATGTGCGAACCTAAAAGACGTTAAAAGATGTTTGCATGTACTTGAACACTTAGATCAACTTTTGACAGTATATTATATCTTTACATATTTATAGCTTCAACTAATCGTTTCTGTACTCATGAGCCTAAGAAGATCAAAACAGATAAAATTTTTGGCAAAAATGTATAACACGGGGAGCAATTTATTTATTTTTTTTTAATTAGATTTACAGTCTGAAATTAGGAAACACCATTTGGTATTCTTTTTATTATTTTAACCGTTTTTGAATATAAGGTTTAAGTTCCTCGTTCACTAGTGCGCGCCTCTTAATTTGAGGTCTTCTTCTACTGCGTTGTCCCTCTTGATTGAAGGTGAAGACTCTTCGTGCCGGAGCCCTGGTGTCCTTTTGCTCTACATGTCTGAGTTATCTAGACGACTAACGCGCTATTTTTCGTCTAATTCGCTCACGCTCGCCTCGCATAGTTCGTGGTTAAATCACCCAACGCAAATGGAACCGAAAATCTTACGAAGAATCTTTCTCTCGCAACGAAAATATCTTCATCGGCTTAAGATAGATTCCAAGCTTCAGCGCCATAAAGCAGGACCTGGACAGTCAAGGTCTTGTATAGAATCTCGTTAGTTGCTCGGGATTGGGCTCTACTACTCAATTATATTCTATTCTTCTGAGGTGTTACTGAGATGTTACTATCGCAGTTTATACGATACGAGCTGAGGTAGACAAAGTCTCTTACTATAGGTACCTCAAAGTTAAAGCTGTAGATTCTGATGTCTTCAATAACCGGTAAACCCACTTTAGTCACCCCCGTTTCTACAATAGCAAGCGCACCAGTGCAAGCTCGCTGTGCCTTAACAGTTATGTCAATATCATAGACACATATCAATAGTAATTCGATGGTCTTTTGAAAGATCATCCTTGTGGCCTGAGAGTTTCGCCCAATTCATTCAAGTAGGATGTTGCAGAAGCGTATTAATTTTTCTAAATCCTTTCTCGGTCTCGGTGAAATTGATTCTGTTCTTAATGGAACAGCGAGTGTTCTGCACTAATTTCATTTTTATCCGAATTCGTAAAGTGATATCTTACCGGATATGCTATCATATTACTACTCAAAGTCAAGGCATTTAAATATGAAATTTAGATATAAAACATCCCGTTCATTTTCAAATGTAAAGGCAAGTATTTCGAAAAATCCCATTCCAAAGTTTCAAGGTAATTTCTGTGGCCACAAATAAAAACAACCAAAGTCGAGTTAGGCGCAATTCAGTTTTTGATACCACTAGATTCAGGATGTCGAAATCTGTAAGCCCTTTTTTAAGCTCTATATCCTCAAATTTGAAGCTACAATGTCACGAAAACAAAACAACAAAAGTAAGATGTTTACATCCCCGTTTAGGCAAAAAAAAAACGTAACAAAAAGAGTTGTTGTTGTTGTTAACTAAAATAAATCTTGTTGACACAGATTTATCATTGGACATTAATTCTTTTTAACTAACAATTATTGTAAATCAGCCGATATGTACCTACCCATCCCAAAGAGACAACGTTCTTCTTCTCTAATCACCCATATTATTTAAAACCAGCCTTAGGACTTTAAACTTCCCAATCAAAACTGAAATCCAAATCTTTCGAAAAGTGGAACAATGTATTTCAATGATTTTCAGCACACCTGAGTGTTTCGTTTATGAAAATCTGGGAAGAGATAAACTTATAGAATTGAATAGTATCCGAGTACATCAAAATTAAGAAATAACTATTAGCAGAATTACCTATATAAGCTTACTAATCAATTTAAGTAAAATATTCGAATAGGTTTCTAAAGCGTCAATTCTTAAACCACGTCCAGGCTCTTATTAACTTATATCATGCGGAGCAATTCGGGTTTCGGCCACTCTATTTACCACCAAAATATAAGAATAAAAAAGGCAAATTAAACCCAGAACTTTCGAATTTTCTACTATTACTAGGCAGATACCGAAAAGTCATTCGACACAATATGATGGCTTATCTGCAGGCTAGTTTTATTTAGCTTCCCTGTTATGTTCATTGTACACCTTATAAGTCTACCTTAAGAGTGTATGGAGCTTCTGTTCTTAGAAAACAACTTCTCCTTTTTAATATTTTTATGTCGGATTCACAGAGTCTTGCTAACTACACTATCCTTTATGCGTCATAATGGTTCACTCATCTCAAAAACCACAGTCTTCTTCCCCTCCTAATGCATGCTTAAAACTAACTCTAGAGATCCGATAACTGTTCTGAGTATCCTATTGTAAATTTCGATAAAAAATTAACTTTTAAAAAGCCTATTGGCCTTACCAATAATCATTTTTAGTCTATTGACGGTCACAATGGATAATTTTATATGGAAATTTTCGCCATTGTGACTTCGTAAAAGTTAACCTGGACACTAAAAATTAGAGGTGGGTCGTTCCGGACCTGTATAGTTCCAGGAACTATGTCCTCTGTCGGAAACATTTCCTATCTTTCCGTAGACTGCATATAAACATTACATTACATTAATTTTTATTGAACTGTTATATATACAATTTGACTTAAGGCTAGTTTACAAAGTGGTTATTAATATTTTATGTGTTGGCTCAACAACAGGGGCCCAACGGTTTACATTGATTTTTTTTTTAATTCTATTTACATTGTTATTGTTTTCTTAGATTCATACTCGTATAGTATTCATCGTTGTCAGGGTTGACCTCAGGGTGTTCAAATCCGGGTGTCGATGTTACTGCATATAAAGATGTACATGTCCACCCATATAGTTCCGTTCCGATCCGACCTCACAGAGAAGATAAATGAACGTTTACGAGAGAAAAGGAAAATGTGTATAATAAACAGTTCCAGAAGAAACACACATGCATAGGCATATTGCATACCTACGTTTACTGCGAAATTCGCGCTTTAATCTTAATGGGCAAGAACCGTGTTCGTGTGTGCTATGAGTGTGCGTAGCGTACCGGAATTGAAACTATATGAGTATGGTATGGATATGGTTGGTATGGAACTATCATGTCCAAGTCCATTGTTCATACATCATGATCATACTGTTTGTTTTGAACTGAACGAACTGGAACTACGAACTAGAAAGAAGAGCGAGAACGTATGATGTTACGTATGGATATGGACATGGACAATGGACATGGACATGGTAGTTCCGGAACTATTATACATACCATCATGTTCACAGTTCTCTCGTTCTTCTTTCTAGTTCGCAGTTTCAGTTCGTTGAATTCAAAACAAACAGTATGTGACATTCCTGGTCTGGACTGTGTAATTTTGTTTATTGTTGTGTTGTTTCTTTTCTGTCGAAGTGGATGTTGATTTTAAAGATTCTAACTTTACTGCTCAGTTATATTAAAAAAAGATTCGGTTAAAATAGTGAAATTTGAAATGGCGATGCGGAGAAAAAAACTTTTTTTATTTTAAAGTAAAATGATCCTCAAGCCTTTATTTTTTCTATTACATCGGTATATACCTCATTCCATAGTTTTAAACTCGTTCAAATTACAAATCAATATATCAACGCTAAACAAAATTTCTATGGAACTACATAGTTCCTCGGACATGTTTCCAGGAACTAGTTCCGCTTAAAAAAAGAATCGTTCCATGTTCGTTCCATCATTGGCACTATTTCGCGCAACTCTACTAAAAATGATTATTAGTACCGCGGTAGGTATTTCTATAATATTCACAAAATTAATAGAAAGTCTATACTAAGCATTCATAATAACATTTTTTGTTAAAGACTTCATCCGTATGCTGAAGCATTTTAAAGGAATTTCTTTATTCCTTTCATAGCACATTTTCCTTGTTCATTCACATTATCCATCAGGCATCAAACTTTAGACATTTCAATAGAATCACACGAACAGATACTTTCTTACGGCTACCTATAGACTTTTGTTTATATTTATCGACATAATGTATATTCGACAGCTACTGATATTTATTTATTTATTTAATAAAATATCAATATACAATTATAAATTGTTATTTATATAGATAAGAGAAATTAGCAGCAAAGGCTTTCGAGCTCTAGGATTATACTTACATACAAAATTAGGATATTTAAATATGTATCTGCAAAAATTAGGATATTTAAATATCTCGTTTATTTTCCAAATATTGTTTCGTTTAGGTTCTCTCAAGAGTTCGATGAGGTTGTAGAGTTGTTGATGATTTGGTGACTCGATAAAAAACGGGGGGTTAGTATGTGCATGTTTATGGAGTTGGAACAGTTGGGGCAGGTAGGTGGAGGTTCCCTTTTAAGCAGGTGTTGGTAGGTGTAGGCGGTGTGACCAAGTCGTAGGCGGATGAAATTCTTCAGTTCGGATTTTGTTACATCTGTTGGGAATTTAGGCTGAGTTTTTGTCGGGTTAATTAAGCTGTAGTGGTATTTGTAGTGTTCCCAGTCAATTAATCTTTGTTTATGGCACTTTTGACTTATGTATCTTTTCAAATCAAGTCGGAAAAGGCAAGGTAGGTAGGAGAATTTAGTGCCGCGTCCGCAGCAGCGTCTGCAAATTCGTTGCCCTTGATTCCTACATGGCCTGGAGTCCAGATTAACTTTCTTTTCGTTTTCGCTTTTCATAGGATATCACGAATTTTGACTACAATATCTGTTTCATTTCTTGGATTAACCGTAGCCTGTAGTACTGATAAACTATCATAGCAGATGGCTCATTTCCCTTTTCTTAAGGAACTGATCTTAGCGGCTTCAAGTATGGCTAATATTTCCGTTGTGTAGATGGAGGCGATATTTGAAACGATGCCTTGTGTAATAATGGAGCCGTCTTGGGCTACAACTGCAAAGGCAATGTTTTGTTCAGTTTTCCAGCCGTCTGTGTAGATAAAGTTCCATTCCCATGATTTCCGAAAAACGTGCTTTAAAAATGGCATTGCAGGTATTGTCCTTTCGGAGTTCTTGCAGATCGAGAATAACTGACTCCTTATGAAGTGATCATAGTGGTAGTGATGGTGTGTATTTGGAGGTTCTGGTTAGGGGTAAGTCCAGTTTACCGCAGGTGAATCAAGAATATGATGTATTGCGGATGGGATCCTTCCAGTACGTTTGTGTGACAAAGCTTTGCAAATATTATATTTAGATTTTGTTATATTTTCTTAAATGAATCACAGTCACGTCAATCTAGACAACATTAGGCCCTGCAGATGACTTCAGGTCATTATTTTCATTCATAAATTACTTTTATCGAGAGTAGCTAGATCGTTGGTTTTTGATTTTAGTATTGTGAATATATTTTCTTACTGACAATAAATATATAGGATAAGTACCAGCCATCAGACAAATTATTGCTAAATTTAATCAAACTGTACGGATGGGAATCAAAGCAATGAAGCAACGTTTATGTGAACTTGTCGATTAAGTCTTACAATACCAAGGGCCATGGACCAGTATATGAAATCGGTTAAATTGTTCGGCCAACGATAAGCACTGGGCCATGAACCTCTTACTGTTTTGGAAGGTTTATATTTATCTTTTTATTATTAATCTTATTTTATAAAATCTAAAAGGCATCCGTAAAATAGATGAGCTATCTATTTTTATTTTTTTTTTTTGCTCTTATCTTCAACCACCCATTAAAACTGTCAGTTTGTCCTCTGTTTCCAAGTAAATTATTCAATAGAATCCAGTGTAGTTAGGGGGAATCCGCATTTTCTAATAGCTGTCTTTACATTTTCTATAAACAGAGCAATTTTCCAGTCTCTGATTAATTTTCTCACACGTTTGAATTATTTGCTCCACGAAATCGCAACAGTTTTTTTTTTAATGAGAGATAAATTACACAAGTCAAGCGTCCATAAAATATGTTTCGTGTCGTGTAGCGAATGACGATCGGTATGTAGTGTAGAAACACATACCTGCCACCATAGCAACTAATTGTAATTGACAGATTGTCATTGTAGAGACATTTCTTTCAGCTCAATAAATAGATGTTGTGAATTGTGAGTACCGCCTTGTGGATAGCATTATTAGGTTTTGACCTCATTGACAACAATATCTATTTTTGTCGCTTTTGTCAATATATTTACAAATAGCCAACATTGTAGGCAACACTACCTTGACTACCACATCTTGTTCTTTCTGTTTTGGCTTTATTTAAGCGTTGTCTGAAAATTCCAATCCCTCATTGACCAATAGCTTCTGTTCCGCACAAGTTTTATTCATTACTAATTTGTAAGAATTAATTTGACTATGTAGTCGTCCCTCTAATTTTCTGCAGCCATCGGTTTTACTAAAAATTATTCAGTGTCAATGCATTGGCATCCTTATACACAACTTTCACTTTTAAATAAATTCATAAACTCTTAATCTTTGACTATGATTTGTAATTTCAGGAGCTGCAAGACCCTTCCTATACAACTACCTCCCATCACGGCCTACATACAATCTAAGGCAATAGCGGGCAACCATCAAATCAAATTTAAGTCAATCCTACGCTTACACAAAGCTAGTGTGAGTTAACCCTCGTTTTTTAAATAAATTATTTATTTATTTATTTTATTCTGATAAATTAATTGTTTATTAAATAAATTAAAACTCAATAATATTGTACAATAGGAATTTAAAATCTAAATAAATAACAAATGACAAATAAATAATAAACAATGCAATGGAATACCTTTAAAAATATATTAACAATAATTGAGAAGATGCAACTGGAAATTTTTGAGCAGTCAATTAGTAGAGAAAAATATTTATTTTTTTACACTATTAGTATTTGTATCACAGTGGTGTTGGTGACAAGAGGGGAAACGAAAGAACGATATGGACAACAACAATATATTATAAATGAAATGGTGATGAAATAAAAAAAGCAATAAATTAATTTAATCTAATAACTACAAGATTGGTTTTAGAATCGTCCTGGGTTCTGAGCAGAGAATGCCATTTCGTGAACATCCAACATTTTGGCGGGAACTTCAGAAAATCCTTCAATAAATCCATCTAATGCTCGACCCCATCCAGAACTGTGCGTATCATGATGTGGTTCCGCGTAGGCTATATGCTTCTTACTAAGTAGCTTCTTAAGAGCAATAATCACTGCCAAGAGTAAGGCTATCTTGGAGACAATCAGCGCTTTTCCGGTAAGTAGAATGAGGCCTTTGATAAATATTGCCCCGATAATTCCCATCTTTGTTGCAACCATTGCCATCATGGGGCCCATGTTCTTCATTTTACCACGACCTTCTTCGAAAGCTTCTGTTGGGCTCACCGAAAGACCAAAGTGGAGATTTCCCTTTGGTTCGGTGGTGACGACAAATTCAGCATTATCCGTCACCTTGTACCGTAGAGTTCGACTACGAATGAATCGCCAGATTTTACCGGCCACCAGAAGGCCAAGAGTTTCGTCGTCCGACTGCAGGGAACGAGCAAGCAGCATATCCTCATCCGGGTCATCGGGAATATCTACTCCGCTGGAAATTTTTATTTATATTAAAAAATAAACACATACTCGTAACCTTGCTATGCTTACCGATTTTCCGTAACCTTCACATTCGCATTCACATCAATCGATGACTTTTTGAATATTCGGTTCATGTAGACAATCAATTTCAACATCATACACGAGTGGTTATCCCTTTGACTACATTTTGTATTGAGTTTTCGCAAAAATCCTTCCTCCAATTGATTGCGATTGATCGCTTGTACCTGGTGGCGAAATGAAGATTTCAATAAAAATACAATT
Organism: Cheilosia scutellata; assembly: GCA_955612985.1. Taxonomy (NCBI): domain Eukaryota; kingdom Metazoa; phylum Arthropoda; class Insecta; order Diptera; family Syrphidae; genus Cheilosia; species Cheilosia scutellata. The sequence continues at coordinate 35,088,358 of OY015312.1, read as the reverse complement.
TCAATAAATAAATAACAAAAAAAAAAAAAAAAACACTCCAAGGACATTAATAACACCGCAATTTGTTATTGAGCTGGACCAATTTGGGAACGCCTGCGGCTCTATCATCACGTATCTGTGTGTTTGCCTATTCCATCCTGTTTATATTATTGTTCAAGGAAATTACGGAGGTTGAAACAGATGTTACATCAGATGTAACTTTTTCTAAGGGAGTTATTTCGTCAACTTTTGTTTTCTTTTTTGAAAATTGATTTATTTTGCGGCAACTTTAACTGTGACAAGCAGATGGTTTTGCAAACTGAGACTTTTGTTAAGTTACCTAATTACGGAAACGGTTACATCACTTTTATGTGCCGGATAGGACTAAGGAATTGTGTTGAACAGGCGCTTTATCCCACGTGGACACATTAGGAGAATGTGCACACAAAGCAATTTATTATAATCGGTCAATTTATTCGAGATGAGAACAATACCCTGACAAATATTGAATTCTATTGGAAAGATGCTAAGCTAATAAAAATAAAAGTCTGCAGTCATTAATCATTTGGGACACTTGGTGGTACATGTTTCCTGGCATTTTGTATGCGTTGTTGTTTTTTTTTTTTTTCGAAGGCATTGTATCCAGTTTTTCTCGAATGAAATTTGCTGAGTGATTGCGGCCATAGCCTTACCCCCTAGGTGAACCTAATCACTACCTATTATACCTGTCCGTGGATTGTGATTAATAATATGTAATAAATATGCATTTCATGGTGGGGGTGTTTGTCTATCGTGCTTTTAATTTTATTAAGAAAATCAATTTGTTTCTATTTAGGGTATCTATACTTCTTGCAGATGAGATGAGCCCTCTTCGTAACACAGAGATTGATCTTGATCTACAAAGCAGAATTATTTGTCATTTTCACTTAAGTATTCCGCTGCTATTTGGAATGCTATCGGGTAGGTCAAAAACGTCCCACGCGCCCCTGCTCATACAACCAGCTGTATGTTTGCTGCCATTTCTGTACGACCGACGCACGCGATAAATAGGTAATATTGGAAAGGATATCACAAAATCACTTTCTAAAATTCATTTTGCTTCAGAACAAGTCAACTTTGGGTCTTTATTTTCTTTTAAAAAATTCAGAATACGTAATTATGATAGTCCTTGAAAAACTGGAAAACTAATATCCAATTAAGCTGAAACTTACACAATCACCTCTATTGTGGAATCCGCCGCTTCCGCCAGGGGGAATTATTCACGGACAAAAATATTTCGGTATCGTCAAATCCGCAAAGTGAACACCAGTTCCCCGCGTTTGTAATGTAAATGACTTCCACTGTATCGTTGAAAACATTCAAATTGGATTTTTTCCCGAACAAAATGACATTTCTCATCCGCATCAAAATTATTGCGGATTTCATAGGTTTTCTTGTTTGCTGCACGTCGGTCGTGAGAATTTTTTTAAGAAAATATACACAATATGGTAGGTACACAACATTTTTTGTTTTTCCTGAAATCGTATTACCTAGATAATATTCTTGACTTTCAGGACAATGCATTATTCATATCAACGTTACAAATTTTTAAAACTTTGGCTTCCAATTCAAAGACTGTCGAAGAAGCTGTACCCGGCCGGCTTTGCCCGCGCACAGGAATTGAATTGTTTATGTCTTAGATAATAAATGCGAGAAATGAGAATAAATCGATTTGTTGACATTTTCTTTCTGCCTAAACCTAAAATACAGCAATACTAACAAAACAAAAAAAGAATAATGAAAATCGGCCCAGCGGTTATCGAATCGAGTTATAACGTCATCGAGTTTCACCCAATAGAACATTTTTTTTGTGCAGGAGTATACGATTTTGAATGTTTTTTTGTATGGGCGGTGTCACGCCCCTTTGTCCGATTTTGACCAATCTTCACAGGAACACTTCAGGGCCAATAACTAAGATTGCCTGTAAGTTTGAGCTCAATCGATTTGGTGGTTTCTGAGATATACGATTTTGAATGTTTTTTTTATATGGGCCTTTGTCCAATTTTGAACAAACTTCACAGAAACCATATATGGACCAATACCAAAGATGTGTGATAGTTTGGTTAAAATCGGTAAATGCGTTAAGGCGTGTATTGACGACAAACATTTTAAGGCTCAATTTTTATATAATGTGCAAAATTGAACTCTATTAAAATCAAAAATGATCTTTCTAAAATCATATTTCATCCGGAAGTTCCATGAAATCATGCATGTCGATAAGGAAACGTTTCCGGCGGATTCCACGATAGCTGTAGAAAGTGAAACTGAATTCCGACGGATTCCTCGATAGGGGTTAATATACAAATTGTATACAATGAATCAAAAGATTTCAATTTTCCGATAGACTCAATGCTCAATACCCAAATCTTAATGTTGTATCATATTGACATTTTTGGCAACTTTAGCCATGAAATTTAAAACGTTTACTATTGTGTTCATATTTTTTTTTCTCTAGACCAGCACTTTGCTTTCATAGAAAACCTAACGGTTTAGTGTAGCTAAAACATTAACTACTTTAATTGAAAGTTTAAAAAATCAGAAAAATTAGAAAAAAAACTCTTTTTATCTATACTCCACGCACACTATGTCAATCCAACAATGGATACCTGACCCGTTCGCAAGTATTAAATATAATTGTGGGCTAAATGGCTCAGCAGTGAGTATGGTCAGTTCGGTTTACTAAAATAAAATTAGCTACTTTGCAAAAAATTGTAGCTCCCTCCCATTTCATCCCAAAAATAAAAACTTACACGTAGGAAGTTGCGATCATTTCATCAATTTTTAACGATATAATGATTTTAATAAAAGCCAAATTATAATCGAAATATGAACTCTCAGAAATACTAAGGGCCAGTTTCAAAGGTTCCGGATAAAGTTTCGGGTAATTAGCCGACACATAACTCTTCCCACTAGATAAAATTTGCTGATCTTTTTTTTCTGTTTCATCGTCAAAGTCTCTGATAAACTAACTTGAGGAAAAATTTATCAGCCGCTACGTTTATTTCGATACACTCATGTGAATTGTTTTGTTTTTTAACTTTCTCGTATACGTAGTAAGAGAAAGATATTGTTTTCGTACAATATTTCGAACTCGAGATTTTGATCAATTCTGATATTACGATGATAGGGGAACTCAAAAAAGTGGGTCTCGCAATTCTGTCCGTCCCACCCCTGGGGAATCTAAACGCTTGGACGGATTTGCTTCAAACTTCGTATTTAGAGTTTGTGGGTTTCCCGCTAGGGACTTTTTTTTTATGCTAGCCCTAATATTAACGGTAACTCCCATATAAAAATTTTACGAAATATTACGAAATATGTCTAAATTTAGATTTTTTCGAAAACGACTCTAACGATTTGAACCAAAATTGATAGTTGAGTTAATGTAAGCATGCTTAACATGACTGCATACCCAGTTTTTCGCTAAAAAGTCCAGCAACGGCAGTTTTGAAAATTGGCTTTTTCTCGAAAACGGTAAAAAACGATTTAAAAAAAACTTATTTTTAAGGTACTATTGTCATTCTTAACTTATAGCAAACTCAGTTTTTCCCTAAAAAGACTGCGTCCTTTGATATCCACCCAAATCCCTAATAATAGTACTTTAAAAAACTGCTCATATCTCAAAAACGCCATTTTCGATTATGATAAAAATGTTACTTTCAGGTAATGCTTAAATCCATAGTAATATTATTTGCTCAGTTTTGAGCTAAACAGTTGCAAAACAGTGTTTTTTGAACCATGAATGCGTCCTTCGATTTCCACCCCAATCGCTAAAAATGGTACTTTAAAAACTGCCAATATCTCGAAAACGCCATTTTCAATTTGAATGAAAATGTAACTGCTAGGTAATGTTTATATCCTGAATAATACGTCGTACTCAGTTTTGCGCTAAACAGTTTAATAACAATGCTTTTCGAATCCAAATTTGTAACATTTGTCAGCATAATTTTACAAAAAACCGCTCTAACGATTTTGATCAAAATACATATTTAGGACAACATAAGCATTCTAAACATGATCACGTACTTAGTTTTTCTCAGAAAACTCGAATATAGCCGTTTTATGAATATTTCTCAAAAATGACTACCCAAATTCCGACAATTGAGACCACTTTTTTAAATAATCAAAAATGGGAATACGAAATTCATCGCCTACTTGCCTTCTTTAAGTGTCAGTTGTTCGGGGTGAAATTTGAAAGTAAGTAATAAAGTGTTGTAGTTAATACGTATGTTTATGTAGTATGTATTACTTTTTATATTTTAATTAACAAGGGTTGAGTTACTATAAACCTGAGTACATCTTAAGTGGGTATGATTTTGAACGTAAAATTTGCTGAAATAACTCTGAGATTCTGCGAGATTCGCAATAAACGAGAAAGTTTCGTGCGACTCAGTCGTGCACATTTTTTTTTTTTTTGTTTCGTGTTTTCTAATATTTTTTGTTGTTTCAGGTAAACCAAAAGAAAGAAGACCTTTGAAAAATGAACAGAAGAAAAAAATTGAAGGACCAAAAATCCAAAAACCTCTAACGGAGGAGCTGGAGCAGGTATCCGGATACTCCGAGCTATTCTTTAAACTGGTCCCCCAACCAGGCTGATTATCAGCATGGGTCGTATGACACCTTCGTCCAGCCCAGGGGAAAGGGGTATATGTTAGGATAAGAAATAGAGAGAATGGTGATTTGTGGATAGAAGTAGGAGAAGAGGGGAGGGGGAGAGTCTTATCGAGCACTCTAACTAAGAGTTCTGTGTAGTTCTTAGTTCGTTGTTCATCAAAACAGCCTGTCTGTCATGGGTGACCCTACTGCCGACTAAAGCCGCCAACAGCCACCTCCACACCACTAACGAACAGAAAAGGACGCAACGGCAAGGTGACCACCCCTTCGTGGTAGGAAGGTTTAGGAGAAAAGTGAATAAAATTTTCCTTTTAAAGTCGCTTTGGGCGAAATACTCTATTCCTACGGGGCATTCTAGGCTCGTCAACAAAAAAATGCTCTGAAACTATATTTTTTCCAGCCACTTCAAATAAATATTTTGTTTATCTTCCGGATATAGGATTTAACAGCCAGTTGAACCGGCTGATAGTCCATCCGAGACTATATCTGTCAGATATCACTATCCGAATCCTTTGAAACCAAAAGTTGAAATTTAGCTGACAGATAAGTTCCGGATAGTCTATCTGACACTTTATCAGCTAGTCTTGAAATTTCAATTTCAATTTATTAACATTTTTAGTTTAGGCTGTACAATAAGACTTGGTCTTTTATAGTACAAACAGTAAATGTATCTACGTTAATTCAAAAAAAATATTAATAAATAAACCTAAATTACAAATGTGATAAAGTATGATGATTTTATTTATTTACTTTTTATTTTTTTTTTTATTTTTTTGAGTGAAAAGCTAAATAGCAAATGTTATCAGAAAAAGAATGTTTATCACAAAATTTCAAAATTTAAGGTAAAGTATAAGGATAGAGAAAGAAATTATTATTATCTTTAAATTCATTATTATTAATTATAATTATTATTATTATTATCCCAGCTGCATTGAAAAGTATTTGAAAATATTATATTTGAAATTCTTGGAATTGTGAATAAGTTTGATATGTGTAGGCAAAGAGTTCCAAAGCCTTGCAGAGTGGACGAAAAACATGCGAGAGGAATTCAAATATTTAAAAGAAGGAATATTGATGTTAAGTGTTCTCTGAGATCGTGAGAAAGTCAGTTTGTTGTAAAGATATCCTGGAGTTCTATTATGAAGAAGTTTATGAAAAAATATGAGATTACGAGCTTTTAGGAACTGGACTAGAGTACAACCTAAGATATTTCTAGATAAAAGAGAAATACGATCGTCCCTCTTCAATGAAACTGACCCTAAAGGTTATAATTTGAATAATTATGAGTACAGCATTGACTAGCTATTTTCTTGCTTTTCGACGTAGCTATACGTGAGGCATACCGCATACCGCATATTGTTTTAAGCAAATGGGCACTTTTGGCCACAGTGCAGAGGGTTGCTTTTGAACCATATATTGCATGGCACATTTCAGACTAAAATAAAGTGCATGACTGGGTCGCATGCAATTTTCTCTAACAGAGCGAATTTATTTGATGAGTTGACATTTATTAAAATCAAGCGCTGTGTTCTTCTAAGAGTGTTCAGTTCTTAATAAGTGCGACTGGGGTGTAAGCCAGCAGGAAATATTTCTGATAATGGAGGTAATGTGTTATATTAATATTGGTGCGACGCTGGAGTATATGGGGTTTAAAATTTAATAAAATGAATAGCATAAATGGAGCTATTTGTTTAGCAATGGCCTTTTTCACAGTTCAACGTAATCTGGAGTAGAGATGAAGAGGTAAATGTCGCTTATTATTTTTTGAGTTGCTATTCAAAACACTGATATTCACAATATGACACAATGATACAAAGAAGTTGGCAGCACTCCTAAAAAGGTTTTTTTTTTTGCAATACCTATTTAATAGTTGAACTACTAATGATTGTTTAATTGAACTAGTAAATTGAAAATCAAATCGAAATTAACTTGTCAAATCGTTAAAGCTACTCATCTTGCAACCTGTTAAAGATATGGGCTAGTAAGAATTAAGTGTCCAATATAAGACACTTAAGTTTTAAAATCAAATATAGGAATATGAATAAGACATCGGCACTTGAATGGAATTTGAGAGAATCGATATTTACAGGTTAGCACACCCCCTAAGGACGGTTTTCTATTGTCCACTGGTGCCAAACCAAGCATGCAAGAGACTTATTTTTTTTTTTAAATTAAAGCTCATTTAATTTTTGTGATTTGAGCAGAAGGAAGATTTAAAACTAAAGCTTTAAGTATTAACAAACAAATTTTAACTAAAAACTTGCAAAATCTGATCAAATTTTACGCCACTCATATTTTTCTTTGATCGATTTTGTTTTGTTAATTTCGACTATTTATTAAAAAAAAATAAAATGGGTGAAGAAAAAGCTTTCTTCCGCCTCAAAAGGACAAATCAAAGATTAAAGTTCGCTCGCCTATATACTGCAAAATTAGATAAGAAAATCGAAAGGAGCCGACACGTTATATAAATATTTTTAAGTAATGAGATTAACTGGATAAAAACATGAAAGCAACAGTGTGCTTACTACTGCGAAAAAGCGGCTTATATTACAAAAAGCGTTAAATCCTCACGACTCTTTTCCAAAAGCCAAAAAATGTGTTATCATAGCAAGTCTCCCAACTAGCTATTCGTCGTATTATTTCGAATGCTAAACATATGTAAAGACTAAAAATCAAGAAGAATCCGGTTCGAAAAGCGCAAAGCTTTCGTATTTGTCGCGCACATGTGCCCAGGACTTAGTAGAAGCATTGTGTGGTCTTCTCATAAGAAAAGAATTTAATTTGGAAGCCCCGGGTGGCTATAGCTACTATACCTAGGACTATGTATGTCAATTAGTATCTACCTATTTAGGAGTTATTTAGTTATAGCAGGTGTAGTTTTAGAGATATTTTGGATAATTTTAAAGATTTTGAAATTTTAAAACATTGTATATATGTATAAATGTATCCACATAACCATAGAAATAGAAACTTCTGAATTTTCAAAAAAAGTAAAGCGAAAAACCAATTGCTCAGTAACTTTTGGGATACTTATCTACTAAACAAAATTTGTTAATCAAAATCGTTGGAGTTGTTTTCGATAATATGTAGTATGAAAATGAAATTTTACAAATTTGGATATATGGGAATTTTCTTAACTTAATATTAAAACCAAAAACCGAGTACGTCAATTTTGTTTATATGAACAAGTCAAAATTCTAATTTTATTTAAAGTTATATATATCATGTAATCACTAAACTATTGTAACTTTGTTTGATGAAATAAACTAAACTAAACTAAAAAAAGTCAAAATTCTAATTTTATTTAAAGTTGGTACAAAGAATGACCATTTCTTAAATTTCCCATATTTGCAAGTATATGTAACACTAAAATAGTTTTTCATATACAATGTATATGAAAATGAGGTTTACTAAAACCCATGCGAATAAAAATGTTAAATTTTGGAAAAGAGTTGATTAATGAAACTAAGAACAACCATTTTGGGCGACTGAATAACATTTGGTCATGACCCCAGAGGTGAGCCATTCAACTCCAAATACACTTAGATAGACAAAAAGACGGACAGAATCGCGAGATCCAAATACATAATCGATTATTATCTCGAGCTTAACGTTTTGGACGCAAACAATATTTTCCTCTTATACTATGTATGCTGTAGGGTGTAAATTTGAAGGTCCATTTCATTCGTCCCAAAAATACAAATTCACACAAATGGATGGTTTTAAGAAACTCACCCCTATCGCGAATAATATTTCCCCCGGAATGTTTCCCATTCAGCGATACCCCTAATGATACCATAGGGCGCCTATACGGGTCTGTTGCTACATCTCATTTATAATTTTTGTTACATTTACATACGAGGAACTTTAAAATTGCATACCTCAGGACCTATGACCAAAGGGGCTCATTTATACTTCAGTTACCTGTGTATATACATACCTTCCGAATGTATTTCATTTGTCTACAAAATACGTACATTGCTCTTAATAGTCATCCAATTCTGTCTCTTTTTGCGAATAAAATTATCGAAAAATAAAAAAAATGTTGAACGAATAAATATTTTTAAAACATGCAACATGGCCAGAGTTATTTTTCTCGGATTTCTGTCCGAGGTGCAAGAGGTGGATCACTAGACCTCAGGTGTTGAACCTGACCAAAAAACTTTGTCCAATAATACCGCCTTGTTTATTTTAATTCAATAGGGGTTTTCGACTGTTTCGCTTTTGTTTCAATTAAAATTAAATAAACATTTGACCGAAATTACCTACATATATTCCCGCATTCAAACATACATAAATGCTGGTTATTCTGAAACTTTTAAGAAGGTACTTGTATATATAATAGATCAGACCATCATAGAAGAAAAGATTAAGTACGAGCTGCACTTTGTGTCGAGCATTTTAAGATACGAAAAGTTCGCTTAATTCATCGACATTTTTATGATTATCTTCAAGGAACTTTAAAAAGCACTTAACGCCAACGTTTCGTCACGGAAAAAGTTCCGAACATTTTTATTGTTAGTACGCCCATAGAAAAGCAAATCACATCGAACAGCAAATCTTTTCGTTTCCACTAGAAATTTGAACTTTCATCCCTTTTTGCTTCTTAAAGTTTTGCACCATTTTAAAGTATAGTACTTGTTAAAGTTTTTTTCGAAAGTAGGTATCACAAATAATTTATTACCGCATTGTCACTGGTATTAATGGCAGGACTCGCTTTCCCCGCAAGGATTGTTGTTATTATGACGCATATCCAAAATAACGCCAGTGGTGACATGGTGACTCCTTTGTAGATTATATCCTGCTTTGGTTTCACTTCTTTAAATTCTATCACTTAAATTTATTTGGTAACACTTTTATTTACACTGCGACCCAATTCACTGCACTGAGGGCTATCCACACAATTCTATACGACACCAATAGGTCAACTATACAACTACGGGTTGAACCTTAAAGCTAGAGCAATTGTTGATGACATCGTCATGATATAAGAAAACGTAATGCAAACTGTGCGAAATTGTTTCAAGTTTATATGGACTCTGGACAACGGATGCTAAGTGCTTACATTCCACCCCAGCTTTTACTATACTCTAGTGAAAAACCTGATTCACAGGTAGTTTGTGTGATAAATCAGACATCATTGAATTAATTTCATACTCGATTGGATGCAGCAGAATATTGCACGCGCTGAGGAATCGTAGATACGAAGAAATGGAGAAGCTACCACCATCTCCTCATATGCGGAGAAAATCGATGTTAGGAAAAGAAAAACAATCTACAAGACCCGAAGGCATACAGATGCAGATATGTGCATCTATATAGGATCTCTGTGAGTGGATATCTCGGTGTATTAGGAGCCCCCAAGGAAAACCAGACAGACAAGTCTCATACTCCATCCATCCTTCGCCGTCGTTATTTTTGTTAGTGGTAGCTAGTACTGTGTGTTGCTTGAATTTCTACATCTCATCTTTGGATGTATCTACAATCAAGCTGTTGAATGGTGCTCTGAAATGGAAGTAAAGTTGTCATTGCAATTTAACCTGAACCTGAAACTGAAGCAATGTAGGTTACCATACCATACCAATGTCGAGGACAGCCATGAATGGAGAGAAAATTGAAATCGCCTGCTTTTACTTGTGCACATAGTACAGTGGAGTACTTGCAATCCTAACTTGTAGGTTGAAAAACAGATCTGCTATATAAACAATCAATTGGGTTAGCTGTTAAATATATATGTAGTTATATAATACATCAGTTTAATGTGTAGTATGATATTTAAGTAAAATATACTGGCACAAACAAGGATAATGGCGACTGCTTGGTCCCATGCAGTCGAAATTTGAAATTTCATTCGCAAATATTCAATGTATGTTTGTGTCCGTTGATGCTTACGGAAACACGCAAATTACGCCTTTACCTCGCATAGCCACTGTGAACACTTCAAACTTCCTTACGTCTTGGTCTTTGAATGAGCTGGGCTGGGCACCCAGACATTATTTTGCCATTTTCAATCAGAAACTGGCGTAACCTTTCTATTTTACTAATAATAAAAAAGTTCTTCTAATAAGCATAAAACAGGCTATTCCGCCGACGACTTTGCAGATTCTCGGCTTCAAACGTTCGGCCTTTCAGTCAATAATTATATGAGGTCTACCAAGAACTTTACGACTTTTAATCGGAGTTTTGAAGCTCGGCTGTTTTATTTTCTGTGGCCCCACTGTATAAATGACTGTACTACATTCTACGTCTCTATGTAGGAAAATATCTGTCTACAAGATGTAGGTATCTTAGGCTTCAGATCAAATGTAAGTAAACAAAATATTTTGTGCGCTTTCTAATGTAAATTAATTGGAGTAGTGGTACCGCTCCCCATGTGCAAAGGAAGGCTTCATTATAGTACATCGACATTTTTTATTGATACTTTTATACTGATGTATAGGTACATATGTATTTCAATCTGATTTTTGTATGTACTGTACAGTGTACACTACAGTGTTCAGAGGATAAAGTGTATATGACTTTAATGAAGATTTCTCGAATGGGAATGCATCAAGGTTTTCCAATTATCATTCCGTACTATTGTATATACCAACATATTTTGTCAATGGAATTGATAATGAAGTGACGTCTTATCGTTCATGCTCATGCCTCATACATAGCGTATGCAAATGAAATTATTATGTTTATCTAAACTAGTACCTAACTAGATTAAAAATCTTTTATGAGTTTTATGAGTAGCTACAGTAGAAGTTATTTCACACAATCAGTCGTTGGTGTGAGGTTATATTTTTGGGACGAATGGAAAGGAACCTTCAATTGTATGTGTATGTTATACTCTCGGATGTTTGTTAGACGTTCGCGACAGGTTGCGCAGTGGAAAAAGCCTTAAGGGGGGTGTGGTCCGCCCCGGGTGGCAGACTAATAGGGGGTGCCATCAGTAACAGCAAAATAACTATTTTGCACATTACACAAATAAAACAATAAAACGAGTTTTGGACTTGATTTCATTTTCAAAAGTACAATAATGTCCAAATTGAAGTGGAAATAATATCCAAACAACAAATATATGGGTAGAATTTAAAGAAAAAGGGTGCAGTTGCTAACTTTACATACAAAAAACCTCGCACCCACTCCAAATCCTACAGTGACCCCTAGCAAGGGGGTTGCAGTCGGCAGCATATATAAATATATGTATATTATAACCACAATGCATAAGCAGTAGAATATGTATGGGGGGGGGCAAGCTGCCCCGTGCAACCCCCCTGCTCACGAGTTTTCTTCATGAAGACCGTGATGAAACCGTATGAAAAAGGCGATAATATACGCCAGAGAACAATGTATTGAGCTAGAAATTTCAATTTAAAGTCGGGGAAGAACAAAATTGAAAAAAAATTATGCCAGACGAAAAGGCTCAAGATGCTGGTTTAACGTTGGAAGACGAAACACGAAGATCCACGTTAGAATGTCAGGATCTAACAGGTCTAAGGCCATGTAAGACATTGCGTCAGTTTTCTCAGCTCTTCAACCGAAAATATTGCTATATGGAACGGAAGAAGAACTGAGTGCTGTGGTTCCAATGCTTACCTCGACATTTACAGAACTAACAGACACCAGTATTATATTGGAAATCGGGCGGATACGGCGTCACATTGGTTGGTTGGTTGGAAGTGACTGCCAGCTGGGAAACGCCAACACACTTAGATCAGCATAGGTCCATTGTGATACCACGAAAAAGGATCAGATAAGATCTCCCTACCTAGTCAGATCGCTCAAGTCGTTGTAATGGAAGGCTCCTAAGTGAAGCTTCCTTCTACGGGAGAGAGCTTGGCAGGATCAAAGAAGGCGAGCAATAGTTTCCTCCTCTTCCTCATCCATACGGCAAAAATCGTTTGCGAAAAGGCATATCCTTGCGGCATGTTTTCCTATCAGGCATAGCGCATAGTGTCCAGTAATGATACCTATTGTGGTGCCGATATGCAATCTGTTGAGAGAAATCAATTTCTTAGAGCGTTTCAAATCCAGCTTAGACCAAATTTAGACAAGGGGTGCCACTTGCCCACCTAAGATTTGCACTCTCGATAGCATCCAGCTTGAATCATTCGATTGGTATCTCTAGGGTGCCTTTATCCGGCAGGATGGGTTGAGTTTATCCTATTCTAGCAAGTTTTCGGCCTTACAATTCCCTGGAATATCTCTATGCACCCAAATTAGATGAATGTTGAGCTGTTCCCCCATCTTCGTAAGAGACGATCGGCAGTCGAGGGCTAGAGAAGTTATAGAGATCGAATCCAAGGATTTTATGGCTGCTAGGCTGTCCGAAAATATGCAGATATCTTTAGCGGATATCACGTTTTTCTTGAGCCAAGATAAGACTTCTTTTATCGCCATTAATTCCGAATGGAACACGCTACAATAATTTGGTAGACGGAAGGAGAGCTTAGGAATTAAGGCTTTTGGAGAAAACACCCCCACTAACTGCATCTTTGGTTATTGAGCCGTCCGTATAGAAGTGAACTGATTCATCTTCTGCGAAAAAATCCTCATTCCAGATTGCTCTGAACGGATAGTAACGAGAAAGTTAATCTAAGTAGTAGATTAATCAATTCGCAAAGTGAGCTGTCAACACTCAGTACGGCGTCGAAATGATACGAGTATCTTCAAAAATAAATTTAAAAGATGCAGACATTTGGACAGCATTTGAATTTTTAAGCTTCATTGTTAATTAGGACTTTTCATACTCCTTACCGAGTTTGTCATTGGCGATGAGAATTTATTTAACAATTTGCAGCTCAGTGGCATCGCGTGAACGAATTAAAATTAATTAAGACTTATCTAAGATCAACAATGAGCCAAAATAGGTTGACTAATCTGACTATACTTTCAATCGAAAAGGAGCTCATAAAAAATATCGATTTTAATGATTTAATCGAAGCATTCAGTGCAATAAAAGCTCGAGAGCACCTTTAAATAAAATCTTTGTTCATCGTTTTTTCTTAAATTTGTAAGCGGTGTAAGCTTGCTTTACCGCCCCGGGTGCCACTGCCTCTTAGTCCACCCCTGTAAGGAAGTTCGTTTTAAATTTAAATCTTCTCAGAATTATGTCATCTCTAGTAAGGGCCAAGCTTGGCTTTTTTTAAGTGCGTCGAATTCGTTTGACTTTCCTCTTTATACTTTTATTGGGTATTCTTAGAATAGTTTTACTTGCACCATCCGCAACCACAAGGAGCAAAGCAGTCAGCTGTAGTAGAACATTCGTGGCTGCAGTTGGACAATTTGAGAAACTTTCTTAAATTTAACACTTCTATGGTAGATGTACCTGTCCTTCTACGACCAATAGACCTACAAAACGATTTAATGTACCTACTACCCAAATTCTAAATACATAAATCCTAAATCAATTGAGGCCAGTAGATAGAATATGAAAATGTCTTTATGCAGTACGCGATTGACGTACCTAAGATATGACCATGACGGCTTTAAAAAAGACTAGCTGTACCCGCCCAGCTTTGCCCGTGCACAGGAATTGTATTGCTTAGGTCTTAGATAATAACGTTCTTTCGTAAAATGCGAAAAATGAGAATAAAAAACGTCTCTTCTCTTATGAAGATTATTAATATACCTACCCCATGCCATACTGACATACGATCATAATATACATACCTACATATACAAACTCACCACTGCGAAAACAAATCAACCTATGCTAGTGTTGTTTTGTTTGTCCTGTCGCATCGCACGATCGTAAAAGTACCCATTTGTAGCAAGGTATAATATTGTATGTATAATATTTTCACTTCAAAAAATACATACGTCATATCAGAATGAAATTCCTACTGCGTTGCGTGGCGATATGCGATAATGTGCAACCTCTGCATCGCCCTCCCTCTCCATGATCTTGCCACTTGTTTATATGTATATTGCATTTCCTTTCCTTTGTTTTCCTCTTCCTATGGAATTCAAACAACTACTTACCCCAACCCTACACTGTTACCATACCACTTAACGAATGAAATTCTGAAATGAAACCTGTTTTGTATTACACGTCTCTTCTCTTATGAAGATTATTAATATACTATATATCCCATGCCATACTGCAGCACGCACGACGCACCCCATCCCCATCCTGCATGCATCGGACATACGACCATAATTTATAAATACCTAAATACTGACCATAGCACTCACTGCGAAGACAAATCAACCCTTTTCGAATGTGTAGCATGCGTATTGTTTTTGTTTGACGATCGCAAAAGTATAAACATCCATTTGTAGCAAGGTATATGTGTATATATTTTCACTTCAGAAAATACATTTTGGCTAAAAACTGTTTCTAAGGACGTGGCTATAAACGACATAGCCTATAGCAGTTTTACAGTCTTAAGGAACATTTTAAAAAAAGTTTCATCGAAATCTGTCCAGCAGTTTTACAGTTTTTAGCTGACAAAGAAAAGTGCTACAGTTTTATTATTATGTATATATTATTATGTATATATATAGATACATACTTTTTTTATTTCACTTTTCTTATTATTATTGGTTTCATGTGATATACGTTTTATCGATTTAATGAATTTTATTCAATTCTTATTGTTTCTAGTTCATTGCGTACGTCGGTCGGTCACATTGAAAAACCATTTCACAAAAATTTGTAGATACAATTGCAAATTCAGTTCGATGTTGCCTTAAACCAACTCCTTTGGTCATGCATGAATAAGCACTTACGATCAATATAAGATAAGAACATTTAAAAAATCCCTTAATATGTTTAATTTTTTGGAATCAACGAGATGAAAGTATAATACATACATATTATAATACTCAGTATATTAAGCTAAGGAAATTCGCCATCTGCTTTCGCAGCAGTTTCCGCAGTGTTGCAGCTATACCCTCAAATACCCTAGGAAAAAACTCAAGCTAATTAAAATGTCAAAACATGACTGGAATTATTTCACATTCAGCTGTTTAATTTTTCTTAAAGTGGTGTCTCGCAAAAACCCGTGAACGCTTCGTCAGATTTACATTCTTCTTCTTCGTCTTAGTTCAGAGGTGGCTAAGCAAAAAAAAAAAAAATAAAAAATTCGCAAAACCCCAAATGATAGGTATGTCGGAAAATCGAAAAAAATCTAAATTTCTACCGCCCATACAAAAAAAAAAAACCTTGAAAGCTTATATGTATCTCGAAAACTATCACACACTTCAAATGCTATTTCTCGACAGCCAAGGGAGCTAAACTCGTAAAATTGTAAACATTGCTGTGTACTGTTCAAACAAAACACTGCGTAAAGTGTGGGTGGGATTCGAACCACCAACCATACAAACAATTTGGCAAATGAACATAATTGCCTGCTTGATGCATTTTACAAAATTGTGAGGAATTGGACAAAGAGGAGGTGAAGCCCCCTACATGCTTTTCAGGGAGCTAGAGTTTGTAAAATTTGGAATATTGATTTGCATTGTTCTGATAGACAAAAAAAGACAAAGACGGGCTGGTAACTACATCTAGCTCAAAGAAATAGATATAGATTCCGAAGAGTTGCATAGGAATTAAGTTTGTTCGACCTGGCCGGCCCCTATTTGGCAGTCAGAAGTGTCAGCGTATTTTCATTACTGTCAAAAATCTAAAAAAAAATTCCAGAAATAAGGTGTGCGATTGCTGACAGATTTAGCTACAGCAATGCAATGGCAAATACAAATTTTATAGACATTTTGGACATCTAAATTAAAGACTTAGCTGTCTCTATTGATTGGTAAGACTAACCCCCAGTTTCACAGTGAAACTATACGCTTATTATAGTTTAAACTTCAGTTTAACAATTAATTCGGTGTCACATTTTCGTTTAAATCTTGAAGAGTGTTAATTCTGCAGTTTAAGAATTAAACCACAGTATTCTGCCGTTTCAACCTCAGATCACTTGGCACAATGACATTTCAATTTGAAAGCTTCCGATTGTAATAAACACATATTATTTGACGTTGTTTTGCGTGTTCTCTGAAAGAAAGACAAGGAACGATTTTCGAAAAGTCGTATAAAAGCTAAGTACTGTACAATATACTATCAAATTCATTCATCAAATTTAGTTGAACTGAGTTCAATTGAACTGAAGTTTAGATTATACTGTGAAACCGGACGATTTGAACTTCAAATTTAAACTCACGTTCAGGTTCAGTTGAACTTTAGTTTAAACTTCCAGTGTGAAACTGGGGGTTAGAGTTTAGACTATGGTCTTGTGGATCTACTTCATTGCTATTATTTTTGAAGCAATTTTTTTTATATCTTTTAAAACACTCAAGAATTACAATCGAAATCGGATCTCTTATTTCAATTGAACCCATTTCCTATTAAATGAAAAATAACACTCACATGCTTCATATGAAATATCAATAAACAAATTATATTGCCAAAAGTAAAAATTAAAAAACAACAAAAGACCGACAGAGCTCATTTTTGGTGACTCTCCCAAATATAATACTTTTCAATGTAGGTATGTTGTACCTATGTACTACCTACCATAGACAAAGAAAGGTTTTCCTTTTGCCGCCATAAATCTCATAAATATCCGTCCTTATATCTCCATCCTTCAAAAAGGCAATCTTTACGGTTATGGTTTTTCTTTGTTTTCAAGTTGGTCCCATTGGAATATGTTTTTACTGGCAACCATTAAAAAGTGAGTGTAACTGTGTTCAAAATAAATAAATTAAAAATGTTTAACGATTCGTTAGGAATTTTGTACTCTGAAAACTGTAAGGCTAACTAAAGCTGGGTATCTGAGAAATTTCGCCGCAGAGATTACGAAAAATATTTATGAGAATATTTTTTTCATAATTATAAATTTCCTTTAAAGATTAAAAATACTTTTACTTTAGTACGATAAAATTTTACAAAGATCAAGGGACTAATTTTATTTAAATTATGAAAATGTATTTATATATCTGCTTGTTATTTATATTTTATAGTAGGTACTATGACAGTGTTGGACTTATTTTGAATCAAAGCAGGACATAGGTACAGGAATAATTGATTATGGATTTATGGCCCATAGAGTTATATCCCTGCGCCCAGGACATAACGACTACCCTTTTTACATTTTAGGGTGTTTTAAGCTTCAGTTATTCAATAAACAAATCTGTTTGATCAGCAGGATAAACTCCAACATAAATGATGCAGCTGCCGTAGTCAATATGATGTTATGGCCCATGGCGAATTCTTCTATATAGTAGTCGACAATAATGCAAAATCGACCTTTCGCATCAATCGGTAACATGGCCTGTGAATGTGATCCGTACATTGATTCTTCAAACATAGGTATCTTTGAGTAAAGGTCTGGCCGATTTATATATCTTTGAAATTTAAATACGTCCTGAATATTTTTCCTGTTTTTGCTCAGTTATGGTAGGTATCGAACGTTCTCTTGCTATCCGGCATACAACACAGCCCTATGTTTTCCCACTGGAATATTTTTACATATTTGAAATGGCACCCTGACCTGACCCTATAGAGTAGGTATGGGTAGGGATGGTATGAATGTATACCGTATCCATTTGCTAAATCAAAATGAGCGGAAATTGAACAGTTGAAGAATTGCTTAAAATGCTTTTAAATTTCTGATAAAATGTTCGCCTCTTAGGTATATTAAGGAACAAGGTAACTGCAAGGAAAATGCTCCAGAAAATGATGCAAAACACTTGTGTACCTAACTTTAACTACGGTACACTGCTTTGGATGAAATTTAATTCATCAAGTTGTTGATTTCTGGAAATCCCTATTGCCCTATTTGAACTCATGGCGGTGTTCTTTTTTTATCTTTTCAGAGTGAAGTTATATTTTAAGGTCGCCAAGAAGCAAAGCCAAATCATAAATGTAGACAACTGCGTCTTATTCTATCCCTAAGATGCTTTCGACAACAATTTTGGTAGCGTACCTATAGAGAAATCTTGCACAACGACGTGTCATGTGAACAGGGGAAATGAACGGGATAAATTGGGCAGAAATTCTCGTTAGATTAACTTGACTGACTTCCAGTTATCTAATCGTCCTGGTGTTACCCTTAAGGTTATGTGTGAACTGAGCTACAGGGGGAGGAAATTAGTACTCTTCAAAAGCTTATTCCCTAATTTGTAATCAAAGACAAGGAGATGGATGTAAATCAGAAATCAGAATACAATCTAAATGCTTATGTAAGGTATTTTCAATTCAATTCACTTCGATTAACAATATACGTATATGGTATAATTCTGCTTGCTGGTGACTATTACGTATAGGCTCTCTTCTCTAATATGAGAAGCTTTCGTGAATAATGTCAGCAATTAATGAGTTTTGAAGTTTTCAAACAATTTTAATACTTAAGATACGAAATGAGTTTGCACTGCAATTATTTGAAATATTTGAACAAGCTCCAACTGTTGAATGTAAAGGAGAAATCTCGGGTGTTTTCAAATAGTTGAACCAACAGCTCTAAAACCTGAAGATGCGATTTCTCATTTTCCGGCAATCGAACCTCAAATTATACTCACTCAGAAGTCCAGGAGATTGACCACTAAGCCTCAGGGTCCACTCCGGTATGGTGGATGGTGACGATAATGAGAAAAAGGGACTTAGGGGACTTTAAACCCGTATACAGAAGGGAAAACAAATTAATGAATTGGCTGCTTTAGAGCAATCTTGAAAGAAGTTCGTCGAAAAGTGTTAAAACGTGAACACATCTGCATCGAGAGTATATTGAGATACTATTTATCAGCCGTTCTTTAGGAGCAGGAAAGGGAATATTACTTCTCGGTGGATGACAGACCCATCACTTTGATCGTGTCGGAAATTGATTCCACAGAAATGTAAGCAACTGTAGATACTATCTAATGCGACCAAAAACAGTTGACCCCCTTTTTATTAGGACTCTACTAAAAGTGGCTTTTGCACACAAGCTTAAAAAGATCCCATCCCGTCTATCCACTATAAGTTTCCATTATAGTTCGCGCATATAGGATGCCTTTTTCAATTGAAGTGCAAACCTATAGCGCTTTAACAACGCCCCGACAGCCTGGCTGTGTTACTGCTGTACTTAAATTGTTGTAATTTGTAGTTCTCTGGAATATCTCCACCACTTCGGAATATCCGGCATACATTATCTTCCAATATGGCGGAAGCACCGTCTCTAAATGACCAGGAGGATTTCTCATACGTGTGGAAGATCGACGTCGAACTTGTTCTACGCATCTTACCCTGGGGTGCCTGCCTTATCGCATGGCCTCAGTAAAGTCCTTTCCCATGACTCCCGCTCTCTTCTGTATCTGCCGATCAAGTCACGATGTATTTTCTATTTTATTACTTATTTGACCTCGCCGTTTTGGCCGTACTTTTGCCAGGATACAACCGTCTCCATAGCACATCATGGAATCCGCGTCTGAGACAAGCGTCTCGGGACCAAACCGAGTCCCGAACTAATACCCCACGTTCTTGTGGATCTGCATTATTGCGCGGCAAAGGTAAATGACCAAAAACTTCATATTAGGTGTACGATTACCTGGGGCCTGTACCACGAAACAAAAAGTATTGTGCAATGGGAGCATTTTAACATATTGCTCCTATAAATTGCTATACCTACTGTTTAACAATACTTGTTGTTTCGTGGTAATGGCCACTGGTCATGCCCTCGACCTAGTGCCGCTCGTGTGTACACTTTTTTTTATTATTTTTATTATTATGTATTTATTAAAAATAATATCATTTATTATTTTTTATCCGTTGTCTTCGATGCACCGAGTGTGCCATCAGAGTAATTTGTTTCTTATATTTGTTGGTCACTCATTGAGTGTCTGTATATTATTAATTCATACATATCATTTACCGGGAGTACGGACACACCTTGAACATTTTCTGTAAAGAGAACGAATGCCTTCAAGGAGAGAGCCTGAAGTACACTCCTGACTTTATTTCTATAGACTTGGTATGCATTCTCCTTGTCTATAAAACATATCTACAGACAGACAAAGCATTCTCAAATCTCAAGTACAGTTTACAGTTTATTGGTCGATTGTGCTTCTGCCAAACTGCACCTCTTGTTCTTTAAATTTACTCACTACTTTGTTTGTGCCCAGGAATTGTATTGCCTAGATACATTATTATTATACTGTTACCAATACTATTACCAATATTTGAAAAATTTGTCAAATCGGTTAAGGCGTTTTCAAGTCATAGCGTCACCATCACCAAAAAAATATCGATTCATTTTTATACATATAGATTTATTAATATTATAGATAATATTGTTTTCAATAAATACAGCATTACAAAAAATACATTAAATAAACACTTAAAAGTTAACAATTGACAAACAACACAATTTCAACAATTACTCTAACAATTTCTCTCTACATTCTGTTGAAACAATGGCCACACAGTGCATATAAATCACCAGTTGTTCACACATTAGCTCTCACTTTTTATATCCTTATTGTTGCTCCTAAACTGTGACTGTGAGTATCCTTGATACGCTAAATCTGGCTGAGATTCTCCAAAACTAATTCCATTCGTATTGCTGTTCTTACTGTAGTACTCTGTGTATGGCTTTGAGAAACTTGGCTCCTGCCTATAAAACTGATTTCCCCCATTAAAGTGTTCGTGTTCGTGATAATTATAACTGGCAGCACCAAGTCCCTGCTGACTATATTCGGGGAAATTTGTTTTTTGACTGAAAAGACCTCCAAAACCTCCACCAGAACCAAATCCTCCACCACCTTGGGGACGACACAATTTGAAGTATGCAAAAAGTCCTGGCAAAATAATTGCGGCCAATCCGAGAATCTTCTTAAGTCCAGCAATTCCCAAGATGAAAGGCAAAAACAGAAGCAACTTCAACTTGAAGATTTTCAACACCAACAACAGGGGAATGATGAGTTTCTTCAACTTTTTGCGGTCTAGTATGAGGATGAGGGAAAGTTGCTTGTTAATAAAATTAAATTGTCAATCAAGATGCAAATCTTACTTAGAAGTGGAGCATGTTTATCTTCGATGACATCAATCTCACTATCGATGTCGCCAATGAAACGTGCTTGGTATCTCCCAGCTTCGGTTATCTCTTCGGGAATATGGACTTCAAGTGCGGTTGATTTAATAAATCTAAAATGTCAAAAGAAAATATTATTTATTATAACGCTTGTGTGTTTGTGTGAGAGATATCGAAGGCTGAATAGATTGTCAGCAATATTGACAAGTTAGGTATATGCAATGTCATTGATGGATGTGATGGATATTATGAATCTCTGTGTTGAATGAGTTTGGCACTCAATGTTGAATTTATGGTCAACAAACCTTTCCACTAAAGAAAATGAATTGTAGACTGCCTATAGATCAGCCGACTTATATTACTTTCCTTAAATAATCGGAAAGTCCAAACTCATTAATAAAGCAAAAAGCTTTAAAGAATTATAAATCAGTTTTTCTTAAAGCAATTTCAAAAATAAACCCAGGGATGGCTGACGAAAACAAAAAATGTTACCCACCCATTAGAAACTTATCGTCGAAAATAGAAAGTGGTATACTATCTCTTTTATCCATGACAAGTCTGAGTTTTTAGGTTTTATGAAGAAATTAGGCTGAATAGCAATAGAACAAATTAGATTCCTAACTTGGTATGAGACTTTCTGCGATATTTACGATATTTACGAGTAGGTACGATGCAATAACCTAACCGAAGTTTTCCGATTGACAATATGTATTGTATAAGGCGGACTATTCACATCGAGACGGTCCTAAGTAAGACTATAGTAAACTTCTATCGTGATAGG
Source organism: Cheilosia scutellata (assembly GCA_955612985.1). Lineage (NCBI taxonomy): Eukaryota > Metazoa > Arthropoda > Insecta > Diptera > Syrphidae > Cheilosia > Cheilosia scutellata. Next base: position 35,065,951 of record OY015312.1, on the reverse strand, counting down.
TGGCCATTCATGTTGAAACTGTTACAAACGAACTTACGACCGTCTTAATATGAATGTTCCCCTTTAGCTTGCATCTGCAGCAGGCAAGGAAAATAATGGTACCACACTGTCTAACAAATTTCTATCTGAACCTTCCATAAAGGAATAAAACTACTTATACAACTGTACCTGCAGTGCGTAAAAGCTTTCTTATTACCATTTCACTCATGCATGTTTGTGAGACGTTCACAAGAGCTGGCTCAGTGGAAATAACCTTAAAATGTATCTATGTATGTACCTAATTTATGTTTTTCCGAGAGTCGAAACTGAGACTTCTCGCTCAGAAGTCCAGGAAACTAAACACCAACTAACTGAGTAATAGGACGCAGAAACAGCGATTGGAATGGAATCATTCGAATTTAATTTTCTTTCGCAATTTATTGAATAAAATCTGATTTACAAAATTTAGTGTAACTTTGCCCCTGAATGGAGCAGAAAGATGAATGATATCTCAAAATACTCGAAGAAGTATTGTCTAAAATCGATTTTTAGCTTTATTGTATTGATTTAGAATTATATGAATGTTATAGATGTCAACAAAGTTGGCATCCTCTTCTTCACCCTTTAGAGATCAAATTTTTAAAAATCTCTTCTTAGTGAGCATCGAGTACAATGAAAACGAAAGTCGAAAAAGCATTTTATTATTCTCTTATGTGGTCATTTCGAACTTGCAAAATTAAGCTTGGATACTGCAATCATATTCAAATATTGGCCCCTTCGCCTAATAACAGACAGCCTTAGGTATATGACTTTTGACTAATAGCTGCATTGAGGCTAAGCAACTATTGCACACAATTTGTGATCACTTCTCTTCAAAATAACAAACAAAAACAAAAAAACCGAAAGTTATTGAGTCCAACTTTAGAGGCGCAAGCGCAAGTCAGATTCAGCACCGCAGTAAAAATAAACAATAACATGACTTACCTTTCAGCCCTTCGCAGGGCATATTTAACCAACTGATCCCAATCTGTGTCCGTTTGCCGTGGCTCCGATGAATACTCGAACGGCTCCTGGTACAGTGACCTCTGTTGCGATTCCGGCGTCCGTATAACACGGGCAAAGTCCGAAAGTCTAAAAAAGCCATCATATCCATAAGGTTAGTTCCATAAAAAATCACTAAATGTATCATAAACTTACGGGTAAGACTCCCTTACGAAAATCTCATCAAAACCATTCAACGCCTGTGTCTTAAAACACTCAGACAGATCACCAGTCAGACAGTTCTGATTCGTCTTTGCTACATAAGGATCAGCATTAGGTCCAGTTCCCAGTCCGAACAAGTCCAACAGTCCCTTGCCTTGACGTCCGCGCTCTTCTCCAAAAATAGGCACCGCATTGTTTTGCACCTGCTGTTGTACAGGCTGTATATTCGAGATCGTTTGCTGATCTGGCAATCGCAGTCCATCACCATCGATACGATCGAATGAAAGCAATGTCACCACAACAAAGGTCCACGTAAACTTATTTCTCAATTCCATTTCTAAAACAAACAAAAAAAAAAAAAACAGAGAAAAACAATTTGTTAGTCATGTCAATTTAGGAGAGGCGGTCATCGAGATCATTACACTATTGGACAAGGACGCATCATGAGAATCAAACACAAACAAACAAAAATGCACTTTAGATCAGATAGCCTCGCTAATTGGAAAGTCAGTGATGCTGATAGATCGAAGAAACACGTTTACACTCAATAGCATCTCAACAAGGTATGTTGTATGTTGTATATGTATAGGACACAGCTGAGCACTCTCGCTATTTTCACTTGATTAATAATTGTCGCGCAGCAAAACACCACCTGGCACACTTTCTACAAATTCTGTCTATGGTCAATCATATGGCCCGCTCTGAAGTTTGCCGGCTGATAAATTTCACTTAACCAAGCACACATTTAACTGCACTGCATCCGAAATGGACCGAACGCGGCTGTACACTAAATTCGTTTGGTGGTATTGTTTTTGTTGTCTCTGCGTGTTTGGTTGGTATCTTCTGTGATGCGGGATAGACGCCATCATCGATCCCGCAGTTTCATTGTTGAGACAGAATCAGAGTTGTACATTTTAAATGGAAACTCTTTGCCGATGGATATTGCAAGAAAACTGCGCAAGCTCACACCGCACCTCTGAAACCAGCTAAACGTATATATATGTGTGATGACTGATGATGTTGAAGAAAGAGGCACAAAGATACAAAAATTTACCTCAAGCTCAACTAGCAAAATATATCTGTGCTAGGCACCGATGCCATGTCGTGATTATCTGACCAAATGGTTTTTGCTCTTCACTGTGAGTCTGGTTTCGGGGCCAAACGCCAAAGACAACGAATGAGGCAACTAGGCAAATGGTGCAAAAATTTGGCCTCACATAATGTTCGTATACGCACACCAATGGCAACGATTCTGGAAGCATTTAGGTATGGGCAACAGTTTCGAACTTGAAGAGTGCCGGCTTTTGTTTTTTTGTTTTGTTCTGTTAAACTTTTATTTTACTTGGCTCTGCCTGTGGGAGTACTGGTTGACTTAAGCGCATAACATCGGAACATTTTCAGCATATACATGCAATGGTTCCACTTTGATAAGATGTCAGCGGGACGACGTCTATTGTTTGACCATAAATCATGTACGAGTATGTCAAGCCAGGGAATAGAATTATCAACTATATAGGGCTGCTGCTGTGTTAGATGTACTTTTTCTTTGCCCATTAGATGCCACAAACATGACAAACCTGTCGCCGCTGTAGTACACTGATATTATACAATGTCTGTCTTTTCTACACCCTCCCTATTCCATGGGGTATATTTTGGAAAATAAGATTGATGTGGTTGCAAATTGCGGTTGTCGATAGATAGATCAAAAGACATCGAAATCGAAACATGCATCAAGTTCATGCGGTTCAAATTTTGTTCAGAACTTTCGAAGATATGTCTATAAATTGGTTCTAAATTGGTTTTGGGAATAGCAAAGTTTGTCTACACTTTTTGAGTGATGTAGACACAGTCTAGCAGGTTGATGAATGAGAAGAGTAAACTACTGTTTATATATAAAACTTCGTTGACATAGCTACCAATATGTGAATGCCACAGATGAACTATGTATTTGTTCTTAAGCAAACATGAATGTGGAGGAATATAAAACCACATAGGCAGCAATGTTGTAATGTTCCTCTATTCTTTAGGCCCATTTTACTCAAATCCACAGTTTTGTTTGTACCCACTATACTACAGTCTACAATTATGTAATTGAATAAATTAAATTAATACTTCAATGTGTCATTTATTCAGCGAAAGGATAAAGGGTCGACATTCCTGTTCTCAAAAAGCACTGAAAGAGGCCGCTGACATAATAATCTATGTAAAGGGTTTGTCCTAACTGACTGACGGTCCTATTAAGGCCCAAACCCTCTTTTAAGGTTTTTTTTTTATACTAAAAACCGCAACTTAAAAGCCATTTTAAAAATCGTCAAAACAATGAAACTTTAGAGGTTAAAACTCATTGCTAAAGTAAAGAATTTGAGAGCGGTGTCCAATTTAAAATATAGTGACATCTGATAACTCTAGTTTAGACCTACCCATAAATATTTCTAAATTCTATAAAATGTAATTTTATAGCGACTAGCGGTCAAATCGTCTAGCACAAAATATCCCTGGTGAAGGAAGGCAAAGTGACATTATAACCAATTTACATAAATTCATATTATTTCATCTTCATGAGAGTCAAAAATGTATTTTGTGCCATCATGCCGCATATTTATTAATACACTATAATAATAAACAAATACAATTTATATTAATTACATAGAAGTTTGAATTCCTATTTTACACAAATTGAAAATATTTGACTTCTGCTTTTTCACTTTTACTTTGACAGTTCGTTATTTTTTTCAATCTAGCAGTTCATTTTGCGCTAGACTGAAAAACTTCTCAGAAAAGGATATTTTACAAAATGTGCTAGAGCTCTAGCGCAAATGCTGAAATGTCAGTTTTTTTTTATATGGAGTTTGGCATGACGCTAGTCACCTAGAATATCAGGCACTTTTATACAATTCAAAAAGGAGATGGCTTTCTCTTCACCCGGATATGGAACGACTTTTGATTATGTTTGAAACCCTAAAGTAATATTTCGAAAACATAAAAAATCCACCGGGATTTTCATGCTCGATAACTAATTTCTTCAAATGATTTCTGGCAACCCGGTAGGCATATAATAATATGCTTCAAAACTTCTCTCACTAGCTATGCTATGCAAGAATAGTACCTACATCCACTGCATAATATTCATTTCCAGAATATACTTAAATATACCCACAGGAAATTAGTTTACTCAATAAATCAAGAATTTATTGGTGTATTAGTTTCTTTTAGTTTTAGTTTCGCCCTGAATCGATCCATCAATCCTAGTCACATACCGCACTATACGTGTATCCTAGTACCACACTGTTGATTGATTGAACCAAGATATACTACAACTGTAATAGAACGTGTATACAGTAAAAGAAAGAGTTCATTGTACACATTGATCCCAGAATAAATTGAAAACATCTTTCAGGAGTAAGTAAATAAATGCATTCCCCTGAGATTAGTACCTAAAATTTACAACACATTTTTTTCGCAAAGGCGGAGAAAGTATATTCTCTATCGAACGCTACTTAGCTTACGGTTATATATTTTAGTTAAAGATTTGTTTCGAAAGAACTAAAAATTTAGTAGATAGCAAACGTTTTTGAAAAGCTGTTGGTCTGTGGAACCTTGTTATGCTTGGTGGTAACTACATCATTCATAAACCTGTTACTTTGGGGTATTCGATTTTTTATTTAATTGTCAAAGATACTTTATGCAACATTTTCAGTAGATTTACTTCAGTTCGGTCGATAAATCAAACACTGGGCCTATATTTCATCGAATATTTGCACTCCTCTAAAAGCAATACTTTGGTTTCATATTTTTAATTGTATTTGCAATGTAGGTACGAGTATGTTCATTTCAAACCACAACAAATATACACCTACGAAATATTGTGATTCAAAATGTTACTACAAGGCGTATGTAGGCAGAACTGAGGTATATTGCTAGAAGCCACAAGCCAAGGTTTGTAGGTGTAGTGCAATATAGTTCCAATTACCCGAATCGGCAAGCAGGATATAAATATGAAAGCATACATGAAGTTATATTCACTAGCGATTTGTCTCAAAGTGGGGAAACCACTATAGCTACTTTCGTAGATGACACAGCTGTCCTTGCTGTGGGAGCAACAACTGTCGAAGTAGCAGCAACAAAAAAGCTTCAAGGGGCAATAGACAATATTTCAGATTGGACAAAAAAATTGCAGATTATATTAAAGGAATGGTTGAGGAAGAAGTTAAAAAAAGTTGCCCAAAGGCACAGAAGTATAGACTTCATATCCATGTTAACTTTTAAATACTGACAATGTAATCAGGCGATTAAGGCGGGTAAAACCTCTTGATCTATAAGAGTTAGCTAAGACCAAGAAAATAGGTAATATTTTCAATCAGAAAAGTATAGAAATCCGACAAACGGCGGATCTATCTAAATTTTTTAAAAGGAATCAAAAATAAATTGCCGATTAGTCGAAAGACTGGGTGCAATTCAATTCGGGATGACGGAAGACCGTCTAGCGAATTCCCAACACAAAAAGAAAAAAAATCATGAAGTTGAATTTTACTTTATGAAAGGTTTTCCAACAAAATTTGACCTAATTGTGGGACGGTTATTGTTATAAACTTGAAAATGTGGAATATATCGGCAGTATCTGGCATCCCATATAATATTCTTCACTAAAATCGAGAAGTGAACATTAATTCTCTGAAATCAATACTCAGACCTGTGGCAAAGTAACCCGATAAGTGTTCAACTTATATGTGTCTGCACTTATATCCTCGTCATAACTCAAAGCACATTCCCCAACAAAAAAAAAAAAAGAAAACAAAACAAACAAGCTCTAACAGCATTTTTGTTTTGAGTGCATCCAAAAGATACAACTATCTTAAAATGCAACCGACTTGCAAGACTGCTTTCATGCAACTCCGTTATGGCTATGGTCAAGTACTTTGCAGGTAATAAAATTTGTATATCGAGGCGATCATAATTGCATTCCAAATGAAACGAATCAGAACACTGAACGAACAGTATTATAAAAGATCATAGATCTTCGAAGATCATTGGCATCTGCTTTCGGATTGCCACATAGGTAACTATAGATATTAATAACAACAAATCGTGTCAGATACTATCTGAGTATCTGTGTTGTTTGTGTGCACATAGTCACGTATATAACTCTCACTTTCTATCGTTCTTCGTTCGACTGGGTTATTCTCGTTAAACTTTCTTTGAAAGTTTTCTAGTCATTCACCTCGATTCATAACCAATAACTTTGCGAGAAAAATCTCCCTCCCATTGGAATCATGACTGACTTAGGATTGAAGAAAAAAACAAACTATACGATGGAGTAGGGTGTATGATCAATAACTCGAAACGGCCGGCGCAGATGTTGAAGATGGGCATTTTTTTTCGGCATTTTGGGAATGGGCTACTTTAAGGAGAAGTGAAATCTTTTGATCGCAATCGCATTGTTGACCGATATTGGTTGGCCTCATTGCTTGCAGTGTGTTAGGTTAGTGTTATCGGCAACGCGCTGACGAGTATGAATGGCGTGCTAATTGAATGAGCGAATATTTGTTCACTTTCGATTGTGGGCATGTAAGCGATGATTTAAGAAAGTCGAAAGTGATATTAGCTGATTCTAGCTATTGTTCATGAGTCAATTGTTTGGTTAAGATGATTGTGAAAGGAGTGTGAAGAAATGCCACAAATTTTTGTTTCTTATAAGCGTGTGTTTCTTATATCCTAAACACGGACATAAGAAAAAAGTTTCTTATAAGAAAAACACGAATATAAAAAACAGAAGTTTCTTATAAAAAATGTTCTTCCAGAAAAAAAACCTTCGTTTTTAAACAACGAAAAATAGGAAGGTATTTATGAATAGAAATCTCTCTTTACAATATTTCTTCATATTTCGCATATTTCCAAAGCGGAGTGATAAAATAATGGTATTTTTGAACGATATTTTTGGGAAACTCCTCTTCTTTCTCTGTGACAAATTGCAAGTTCTAGAAAAGAGTAGTTATATGTTTTTTTCCACTTTATTCTAGCATTCGCTGAAATAAAAATAGGCAACATTTTTGAGCAGCTTGAATAGAACATACATTTAGTTTGACCGTTATTTTTGGCAAGTGGACTCATATTTTTCTTTAATCGATTTTTTTTTTTTAATTTCGATTGCTATTTAATTTAAAACAAAACATTAAATGGGTGGAGAAAAAGCCTTAACCGAGGCGGAAAAAGGACAAATCAAAGTTTAAAGGACACTCGCCTATTTATTGCCAAATTAGCTAAGAAACTCGAGAGGAGCCGACACGTTATATCCATATTTGTAAGTAATAGTCTAACTATGAAAAAAAAAAACATGAAAGGCCTCATACACAGTGCGCTTATAAATGCGGAAAGGCGACTTATATTAAAAAAAGCGTCAAATTCTAACGACTCTTTTCTAAAAATCAAGGAAAAATGTGGTATCAAAACAAGTCTTACAACTATTCGTCGTATTATTTTGAATGTTAAGCATATAAAAAGACTAAAAATCAAGAAGAAATCACCCCTTAACCCGGTTGAAAAAGAGCAAAGCCTCCGTTTTTGTCGCGCAAATGTGACCTGGACTTAGTAGAAGCATATTGTGTGGTCTTCTCAGACGAAAATAATTTAATTTAAAATGGATGGATGGCCGGATAGCCGTATGGCCATAGCTACTATTTCCATAGCCTCCGCAAAGACACTAATCATTTGGACCGCCTGCATAGCAGAGTTGAAGGTGTGATGGTGTGGGGAACCGTTTCGAATTATGGCACCTGCAAGTTACAATTTTTGTCAACCACAATGAATGCGTTGTCTTACAATGGTATATTGAAAGATGCCTTTCCATACTTTTATAACCTTTTTGGACCTCAGCTGTGTATTTATCAACATGATAATGCGCCAATACATACAGCCCGGATTGTTAAAACATGTATATAGAGCCAAAATGTAGAGTTATTAAGCTGACCGGCCTACTCACCGGATTTGAATATCATCGAAAATGATTGGCGATGCTTGACACGTCAAGTTTATAAATCGGGACAACAATATTCGACTATATCTAAACTAACCCAAGCCATCGAATTAGCTTGGAGCTCGATTTCGCTAAATTATTTGGCCAATTTGTATATGCATCCGGCATACCTTCTAAACCGGATGTGCGTATTTTGGAGCAGAAAGGTGGCTCAAAACACAATTGAACAATTTTTTTATAAATCTAAAATACTCTAATTACCTTAAATTTAGGTAAAGTTTGTGTTAAAAAGAAGCAGAATCCTCTAAAATGTTTTTTTGTCCGTTGTGTTTTATTCAAGTGGGTCAAAATTAGGGCCCCACAATTTGCCGGGTTTTAGTTAATAATTTTTTTATACTTAAAGGTTAATACTTAGAGGTTTAGTTTTAAATCTTCCTTCTGGTCAAATCACAAAAATTATGAACTTTGATTTTAAAAAAAATTAAGTCTTTCCTAAGGGCGTGTTCGTTCACATTTAAGGAACATTTAATGGGAAAACTGAGAATCGGTGTTGTAAAAACAATTCACTATATCAGTGTTTTTCTATAAGCGTGTTTCTTATAAGGTATGTTTTTTACATTGGTGTAAATGTGCTCGTACACGGTGCTTTACTGTAGATGAATGGAAATAAAGTGTCTGAGGCGATCAGGTGTGTTTAAAAGATTTATTTTGCAATTATTGCACTAGCTGCTTGTTTATTATTCAACTTGACCAACTCAAATTCGTTCAGTCATTAAATTCGAATTTATTAATAAATTCATATTCAAGCAGTCCTGTTGTGTTCCTGCGCGTATGCTTACTATTACTAGTAACTAGTAGAGCTAGAGACGTTGCACTAACAGCTGTTTTCAATGACATTGACAATCCTATTGATGACATTGACGACGCAATTAACGACATTGACGACATAGACGACGCAATAAACGACATTGACGACATAGACGACGCTATTGTCGACATCAGAGTGTCGACAATTAAAAACGACGCGTCGTGGAACAACACTGATGGCCACAAAAGAATAGTTAATTGGGGAACAATATAAACAGCCAATATTTTGAGAATTAAAGCCACTTGTCGGTATTAACGTTATCACTTGGATGCACTTGCATGTGTTGAATGTACAAATAAATTCGGTTTAGAACTATTTCGCAAAACAAAAGAGTCCAACAGCGAACTGTATATTGCGCAACGGACTTAAACACAATATGTTATTTTACGGCCAGATTAAATGGAGTATCCGCGAAATTCCTTCCTAATCTCATTAATGTTGAAATCATTAGTGTGTTAAACTACTGAGCATCTCTTACAGTTGGATATAATCCATATAGACTGTCAAGTTTCTCTGGAGAGGAAAGGACATATTATACGACCTATTAACCAGAGAATCATATTAAAATCGTATTTTTCTAAGTAGGTTAGCGAAAAGAAATGAACCAACAAACAAAGCCTAATAGACGGAGCAAATAACTGTCATATTGATGATTTTGAAACAGAAAATGTAATGAAGCAGATTGAGCACCATAATACTTTAGACGTCAGCTGAAGTGGCATCATTGAGTTGGACTAAGTGGGTAGCAGTCAAAATTAGTTCGTGGATACAAAAAATAAAATGCTCGATAAAAAAAGTAACGATCAATGTCGAAAGATCCTACCAGAAGCTTTGTCGGTTTTTAAACTGATTTTACCCAGTTTCAAGTCAGTATTTAACGTCAGTGCTGTCAGGATGATATCAAATGTGCTGCATTTAATAGGTAAGCTGCGATTAACCGAATATGAAATTAACCAAGGATGCAATAAATACTGGTGAGTGTGAGTGTATCCAGTAAATAAGGAGGCATATTTCCAGCGCAGCATAGTATAAGGACCAGAGCCCAAAGAAAACCTACCTACTTCCGAAACTTACTTTCCAAAAATAAAATAGTGCGGTTGATATGGGAACGAGCGATTAAGTCGATGAAAAGATTCGAAAATATTATTATCTAAAGGCAACGCAATAATAATTAATATCAATCCATTGGACTAAGACAGTTGCGGTGTAATAATTTGTCACAATGATAGCTTTTCAGAAACATTCATTTGTGTGAGCTATTTTTATTTTATTACAGGACCCTTCCATCGTCCCAAAAATACAAACACACACACTACATACTGGTAGACGGCCTTCAGCCAAGCCATATCCTTAGACTTAGTATCTATTTAAATGAATTGTTTTTGTTTCGGAAATAAAGTCATTATTAACTAACTACTACAAACACACGCAAAATAATGGTTGTCTCTGCCGATCGCGCCCAACTCTATGCAGGGATATTAGGCTCAAGATGGATAGAAATAGAAGGGAATTTTGTTTAAGGTCCTGATGTTCCACCATGAACTATTGCACCATCATAGGTTAACTAAGTTCGTATGTACTGTATCTCACAGAAATGTTGTATTTGATTTTCTAGGTTTCATCACAGAGATAAATTTTCCTTAAAATTATTTTCATTAGTCCGCACCAGTTTCAAACAATATTAATTAAAATGACATACGCCTACCAGTGGCAGTATCCCTATATTTTTTAATTAAAAAGATTGTGTGTCATCAGCATCACTAGAAAGGTTACTCTGGTTTTAAATACAATTCCAGGTAACCAAGTCATTGATGTTACCATATCCAACCCACCAATCAACTTAATTTTTTAAACCCCGTTTCTCAGACTTTGCATTTCCTACAAATCCATTCATTATTTAACAGCCACAGCTTATGCCACCATTAATGTAATTATTGTGAAAACGACCGGGGGATTAAACTAGCGCCTAAAAGGTATGCTTGGCATTCATATTTCATTTCGCTAATATTCGGATTTATTTTATTTATTTATGGTGCTAGTATATTATTGTAGCTAGTATTGTTAACAAACTTTGCAGTTAAATCAATTATTCATCCACCCCACATAATAAGATTTAAAATTTAAATCCACAATTTTCTCATCCTACTACCTCCGGCTAATCCTTTTTTTAATTAAATTTTTGTGACTTCGCCCTTTCCTAATTTAAAGTGAAAACTCTTAGCATTGTCCGCCACTTTGAAAATTAACTTTTACTGGTATTCGTTGACTGCGCTGTGTGTAACTTACACAAAAGAAAGAAAGAAAGAAAGAAGTCTCCTGATAAAAGAATCTGCAGTGCCACAATAGGTACCTACCTACCTAAATCTTTTCGTGAATACATTCAAGCTATTGTAGACTCGAAACCCTTTTTTCTTTGAAATTATCCTTTTAATTTCTTAGTTATGTATTTGTCAGGCCACGTTGGGCTTGGAATTTTCTATTCTCCTCGAAGCTGGAGTCTGAGCCTTTAGCATTGAATATCAAATTAAAATGTATAATTGAACCAACAGAGGTGACATCTTGAACAGTTTTATACAAAAAGCGTGGATGCAGCAACTTATTTATAGATTTTTATTAATATTGTCCACACTTTGAGGTCATGAATGCCATTCATTGTTAGATAATTCGTCGATTATAGTACCGAGTAGGTACCTACAATCCCCCCACAATGAGTAGTAAGGTAATTTTTGCCGCATTATATGTTAAGTGATTGCGTTATTATGTAGTAACAACAGCACTCGCAATATTGTGACGATTTATTGGCCGAAAATGTCGACGCTGTTTCACGAAATTGGTTGCCATTTTTTAAATGTCTTTTTAAAATCAAATTCTGTTCAACATACATATTAATATAATATGTCAAAGTAATATTTAGCACAGTGTCCTTGATGCGGAAGCTCTTATTGAAAAGATAATTAAAAAAAAAAAAAACTCAATAGGTATCTAGGTATACCCTACCCATATATGTATGTAATACCAATTAAAACACGCCTTTAGGACTATACATACTCTAATCCCGAAGTATAACTACAATGAGTGCGTTACCAGTGAGCTACAAATCCGTTCCTTTGGGATTTCCAGGCAAAGAATACTAGCAAAGAGGATACATCTATACTTTATTTTCCTTGGTTAGAAAAAGTGTAGAGTAGGTAGAAGTTGACACACGAGAGACATTCATGTGGTTACGTAGGGACCTTATTATTAATAATATGAACAAAGAAAATTCTTCATAAGCGCATTTTCAACTACTGTATAGAATAGTGTATAGGTACCTATTTAAGGACTTATTATATTTATATATTACGTAGTTACAATGTATTTGTTTAGTTTACCATTCTTCTGTTGACAATAAATGGATTCCATGTCTTGTAGCTTTGTATGTATATATGTACTACATTTTGTGGAGAAAATAATTTGTCTACAGATAAGAATACTACCTTTGTTATCGTATGCTTTTAAAATCCTATCTATAATTCGACTCCCACGGGGGACATGACGACTGTTAAAAGCATGGACACATTTAAAGTTCTGAATTTTTTATGCAAAGGATACAAACATTACTATTAAAGGCTTGAGTTTGAATTATTTCTTTATTATTGTTCTTTTTCTACTGAAAAAAGTACCACACAATGTTCTGCTGTTTTGACGTCTTCGTTGCAATCTACAATCTGCAGGTGTGTCGTGTGCTATACCCATGGTCATCAAATGTTTTTTGACACGGTAGTGTCCTGTTATTAAACCTGTAATCGCAGTCAAATATACACCACCAATAATCGCAAAATTCAAAAAGCACCGAACCGATTGAGCTCAAATTTTGAGAAATTATTTGTTATTGTTATCTATATATATAAAAGAAAGTGTCCGAAGTGCGATGTAATCCCATAACTCGAGATTGGCCGAACCGATTTTGATGATTTATACTTTGTTGGAAAGGTATTTTCTCAGTACGGGTTTTAAAATAAAAAAAATTGGACAAAGGGGCGTGGCACCTCCCATACAAAAAAAAATCGTATATCTCGAAAACCACTGAATCGATTGAGTTCAAATTTGCATACAATCTGAGGTATTGGCCCAGGAGTGTTGCTGGTCATAATTGGACAAAGGGGTGTGGCACCTCCCATAAAAAAAAACATTCAAAATCTTATATCTCGAAAACTGCCAAATCGATTGAGTTGAAACTTACAGACAATCCTAGGTATTGGCCCAGGATTGCTGTGAAGATTGGTCAAAATTGGACAAAGGGGCATGGCACCTCCCATACAAAAAAAAACATTCAAAATCTTATATCTCGAAAGCCACTGAATCGATTGAGTTCAAATTTGCATACAATCTGAGTTATTGGCCCAGGAGTGTTGCTGGTCATAATTGGACAAAGGGGTGTGGCACCTCCCATAAAAAAAAACATTCAAAATCTTATATCTCGAAAACTGCCAAATCGATTGAGTTGAAACTTACAGACAATCCTAGGTATTGGCCCAGGAGTGTTGCTGTGAAGATTGGTCAAAATTGGACAAAGGGGCATGGCACCGCCCTACAAAAAACATCTTCTATGGGGTGAAACTCGATGACGTTAGGTATAACTCGATAACCGTTGGGCCGATTTTCATGATTCTTTTTTTGTTCTGTTCTGTTCGTATTGCTGTTCATATATATACGCAGATAGACAATTCCAGAAAATCGATTTATTCTCATTTTTCGCATTTTACGAAAGAACATTATTATCTAAGATCTATAAGCAATACAATTTCTGTGCACGGGCAAAGCCGGGCGGGTACAGCTAGTTATGTATATGAATTTATGCACCTCCCATACAAAAATTAAAAAAAAATATTTCGAGCTAACCTTTTTAGGCATTCTTAGGTATTGGCCCGGAAGTGTTCCTGTGAAGATTGTTCGAAATTGATCGAAGGGGCATGAATTCATTTGAAATACTATGTACAAAACGAGTTTCATTCAATCACCAAACAAAAATTAAATTGTACACCATACACACGGCCAATATTGTCGATGAATTCAATGAAATTGATTTGGAATGTTGTTTGGGATTGGTATGAAATTCACTGGGTCATCTAGTTTAAGAAGAATAAAGAAAATAAATTTTTCTGATTTTGGAAACTTTACTTGGGACGAAAAAAAATCGGCTTTCCGTTTGTATGGTGAACATACAATTTTATGATAGTCCTCCAAAACTAATACTTGGTTCTAAATTTATAGGTGTAAGAGCAGCGTTTAATTTAGTCTCCACAAATATAGAAAAGAGCCGATAATCAAAAATGTTATCCAGAATATTCGAAAACAATATCGTTCAAGATCTACTACGTGATTAGACCTCCGGATTAAAACAAAAAAATTAAAAAAAAAAAAAACAAATCGACAGAACATTCTTAGGCCTTCTGCACACGGCTCGTATCGGCATCGTAGCGTATGCGGTGCGATGTACGAGAGGCATGCTATTTGTTGTCGCACACTTGTATTTAAATGGAGAACCGCACACGACTCGTAATCGTCGCAGCATGCATGCTACATGACGACTATCGTCAAGCAGTGTCGGCCGCATCGTATCGTAAATTTAATTATGTTTATGGTAAAATGTCTAACGTAATTCTAATCATTGTTAAATAGCAAACTAAGCACAAATAGGCTATCCGCTGTCAAATTGGCACTGGAAAAAGTGTTGCAAATTCGAACAGAAAACCTCTTAAAACGGAAACCATTTACTTCAATTCAATCATTGAAATATCCCATACAAATTTTAAAGTTGTCAAACTTGAAACCACAGTTTTACATCTTCAATGTCCCTTAGGTATAATCAAAAGTCGTAAATTTACGGGAAACCAATGTGCTATAAAATCAGCCAAATGTCTACCGATTAATAAGTTTTGTAAAAGTTATTTCGCCGAAGTAAATCGGGATAAAGCAACCGTGGAATGAATCAACAAAGTTTCTGGATTCGGATTAAAGTGAAACAAACTATGTATGTCGAATTTAGGAAATAGTTTTCCGTGCCAGCAACTTTTGGAAAGCACCTACTCCAAGCATACATTGCGTCCGAAAATAAATATAGTTTAATGGAGTAAGAAATTCATTAGATTTGTAACTTTTGGATTATTTAAAGATTTAAGGAAGTCACAGAAACACTATGAATGTACCTTTTGTTTGAAGATAGAATTTGTATGATCGGAAACAGATGCAAGTATTTGCTAAATTATAGGATGACGACATTATAGTGAATTTAAAATATTCTATATAGACACATTTTAAAATCAACACTAAATTGAAATAATTGTAGGTAGGTACGCCTTCAGAATTGCTCCAAATAATAAAAACCATTCACTAATCTATATCCAATTCAACGCATTTCCAATTAACTACCTACTATCATTGCACAACACACATTGATTTCAACACTTGATTCGTTTTTGTTTTGAGTATAAAAAAAATCACTTTCATATCCAACCTGGTTATATCATAAAAGATTTACCTCAGCCGATTGCGTATATCCTTTTTAAATCACAATTTATCTCACCGCGGAGTCGATAACACTTCGTTACTAAGGTTCAAGTCACAAACTGGGTACCCTACCAACGAGTGCCAAACATTTTATATGAAAGTATAATTTGACAAAAACAAAAACAATATATGACTATCCATAAGCGACCCTACCATTGGCAATGTGCGTTCGAATACCTTGAGAAATTCCCCGAAGCCTTGAGATTGAGATACAAACTTCGACTCAATATAAACTTACACTCTCTCACTGTGACACTCTGAATCAGTATTCGGAATTACCCACAGTTGGGCAATCCTTCGAAGAAACATACAGCTGCCCTGCGAAAGAAAACTTATGCAAGGAAAGACAAACTTTGGGATACAGTATGTAGGTAGCTGTAACAAATTAAGTCGACTAACACCGGTTTGGTTTTGCTCTTGCTAGTGCAAAGTCAAAGTTTGTTCAACCATACCACTATGCAAGTATGGTGGTGGTTCGTTGTTATTCAACATCAACGGCTCATCTAGCTACATCAGGTCCGGTAAGACTTATTGCATAATTTTGTTGGTAATGCCGGTCGATGGTGACGCATCATTTGTGCGGAGGGTTTCTTAGAGGTTTTTGCACTCGGAAAGAGTAAACAAACAGAAAAAAAACAATAACAAAACGTAAGTATAGCAGATACACAATTTTGCCAGACGCCTTACTTTCACTTTCATCCGACTTTAAGGGAGCATAATGTTGGCGGTTGAATGAAGGCTCTGGTTACGATGAAAGCTTAAGTGATAAATATATCCATTGAACTCTGTTAGTGGTAATTATTGTCCGGAGTTCGTGCTGTTGTGGATGACAATTAGATTACATGAAGAAAGAAGTGATCATAATGGATTGCGTCGTATTTTCAGTGAAGTGTAGGTACTCTCCAAAGTATAGCCGAAAACTATGAGTAGTCTGTGTTGCGTCAATTAGGTGTCAATTTGACGCTTGAATTATGTGTAATATTTTATTTGAGAGTGACGAATTTGACAGTGGCTGTGGCAACATGCGTGTCAAGGACGGGGCCTTTCCTACATTTTTAATTGATTGGATAGATATTGAATGGTATTTATACCAAACAATCAGTAATGGGTTAACAGAAATGCATGTGTAGAACAAAATCAAAAGATTCAAAAAATATCATGCCTCCGAATATGCTACCAAGAAGTTGGTGTGGTTGCTTGAGCTTGGCATCTAAGATGCAGTTTTCCTCCATTGCATTTTATCCCAGGTGGATTCAAAGACTCGTCGGACTGGTGGATTTAGCGTCCAGTGTCCATTCACTCCACGTTAATAGGTCATATTA
Source organism: Cheilosia scutellata (assembly GCA_955612985.1). Taxonomy (NCBI): domain Eukaryota; kingdom Metazoa; phylum Arthropoda; class Insecta; order Diptera; family Syrphidae; genus Cheilosia; species Cheilosia scutellata. The sequence continues at coordinate 35,049,060 of OY015312.1, read as the reverse complement.
GCGACTGTATTTAAAGTTGTTTGACCATTTCTAAGTCGCCGAATACACAACGAAGAATCTCTTTCTCAAATCAACCCAAAAAGAGTTTTTATTAGCTTTAGCCAAAGTTCATAAGGTTTTGTAGCTACAAATAGGTACGTCCTGGTTCCTGGATCCTATGAGCTAAGCTGGGTGGAGCGACATTTTTTTTCAATATTTTTGTTTCTCCTGTGCTATAAATCCAAATTTCAGTCTTCTACGTCAACATCTTCAGGTGCCGCACTTGACTTGAACTATGAAGTACTGGCGAAAAAAAGTATCTCAAAACGGTCGAAATAAAATGCATTAAAATATATATTTTTTTGTTTTTATTAAATATACTAGCGGACCCGGCAAACGTTGTTTTGCCTGCTCGTACATTTTCATTTCATTTTTATTTAACTGATGTGTCCAGACTGAGTCTGTACTCCGTGTGCTTCGACCGATATTTCCTCGGACGTGTGCCCACGAATTGTATTGTCTAGACAAATTTTTTCCCATGACTGTCGAAGAATAAAGTTTTAAATTTTTTTTTTTTTTTGTTATGAGAGGTGTCACGCCCTTTTGCCCAGTCCCACCCGCCAGGTTTTGTAAAATGCTTCAATCAGGCAATGTTCAGATATCGTGATTTAAATAACTTTGTTGTAAGGGTGGTACCATGGCCCGTTCTCCAATACCACCCACTTTAGCTCCCATGGGTGTCGAGAAATAGGATTTAAAATGTATATTTTTTTTATATGGTAGGTACCACGCTCCTTTGTCCAATTTTGATCAAACTTTCACAGAAACACCTTTGGACCAATAACAAATATTTTCTTTAAATTTTATTTCAATCAGTTCGGTAGTTTTCTAGATATAAGATTTTTTGATTTTTTTCTTATGGGGAGTGCCATGCCCTTTTGTCCAATTTTCACCAAATGGTTTAGATTCATCCTTGGACCCACTCAAACACACACACAAAATTTAATTAAAATTGGTCCAGCCGTTTAGGAGGAGTTCGATTACAACACACGTACAGAAAAATTAAATAAGATAGTTGTACCGGCTTTGCCCCTGCACAGAAATTGTATTGCTTATAGTTCTTAGATAATAATGTTCTTTCGTAAAATGCGAAAAATGAGAATAAATCGATTTTCTGGAATTTTTGTTCTGCGTAAACCTGAAATGAAAATCGGCCCAGCGGTTATTGAGTTATAACGTCATCGTGTTTCACCCCATAGAATATGTTTTTTGTATGGGCGGTGACACGCCTCTTTGTCCAATTTTTACCAATCTTCATAGCAACACTCCTGGGCCAATACCTAAGATTGTCTATAAGTTTAAACTCAATCGATTCGGCGGTTTTCGGGATAAAAGATTTTGAATGTTTTTTTTGTATGGGCGGTGCCACGCCCCTTTGTCCAATTTTGACCAAACTTCAGAGAAACCGTATATGGACCAATACCAAAGATGTGTGAAAGTTTGGTTAAAAACGGTAAATGCGTTAAGGCGTGAATCGACGACAAACATTTTAGGGTTCATATATAGATATTATGTAAATAGAATCTGAAATAAGTTAAATTGTTTCCATCAGAAGTTGTTGGACCTTCGGTATAATTGAAATATTGCGATTTTATTTCAAAAAAGGTAATTCTTGCCTGAATTTGATCCTTGTTCTAATGTAGTCTCTTGTCCACAAACAGATAAGGAAGCCTCGGTAACGCACCGTTCTACTGCTTGAGTGTAGTAGTTAGATGCATCTATTTGTAGTTTAGGTAGTTGAAACTCACGAACTTGATTGCCTTTTTTCATTTGTCTTGGCTTTATTAATCTTCGGAGAGCTAGCTTAGCTAGTTGCAACATAGCTAGCAACAAATTTTCTGGGTGTACAAAGAATGAATTTCTTTGAATAGTTCTTATAACGATGTTCTTAAGGTCATCCCGCAAGTACAATGATGTTTTAAGCATATTGAAAATGTGAATCGGACCATATTTACATGATGGCTTGGTTTTTATGTCAAACCAGGTTGGAGAAATCTCACTGTTTCTTCAAAGTCGGCAAAAACACCACCGATCCATTTGATGTCGAAAAAGGTTTGAAACAAGGCGACGCGCTATCATTTACTTTCTTTAACATCGTTCTTGAAGCAATTGTTCGAAATTCACAAGCCAACACCAGAGGTACAAATTTTCAAAAGTCCGTTCAACTACTTGCCTGCTGATGATATTGACATTTGATGTGTTTTTGCCTAACCCCAAAAAATGAGAAGAGGGAAAGAAACCACGCTGTCGATTGTCGTATCAAAAGTGAAGTTTTATTCCATGCCTGTCAAATATGACAGCCAAACATAATTCATTGAATTCACAATAGTAATAATAATATATAGCATAATTCACAATAATAATTCATACGTATGTAACAACATTATTGGGAGAACGCGGCGAGCTGTCAGTGGCGCATTTGCAAACATCCAAGCATCGACATGGAGGCGGCGAAGATGGGTCTGGCTGTTAATGAGGACAAAACGAAGTATATGCTGTCAACGAGAAAGGACTCTCAACATCGGCGACTAGGACAAAACGTCTCGATGGACAGATACAACTTCGAAGTAGTTAAAGACTTTGTATACCTGGGCTCCACTATCACTTCGCAAAATCACATCGGCGCAGAGATCAAGCGAAGAATCACACTTGCCAATCGCTGTTTCTTCGGGCTAAGAAGGCATCTAAGAAGTAAAGCCCTCTCTCATACAACCCAGGAGATATTATATAATACCTTAATCATCCCGATCCTGCGGTACGGTGCAGAAGCATGGACCCTGTCAAAAGCGGATGAAAATCTTCTGATGGGATGCTTCGAGTGACATTCGGTCCAGTTTGTGACGATGGAGTGTGGAGAAGAAGATTCAATGACGAACTATACGGGATATACAGCGACGCTGACTTGGTCAAAAAGCTAAAAATACAACGGCTGAGATGGCTGGGACACGTGGAGCGTAACCTTTTAATTTACTCGATAGACTTCAAACTCTGTTTTTCTCCTCTATTATAAGAATATTATAAGAAATAAAGATAGTTTTTTTCGATTTTGGAAATTTTGTTTGGGGCCCGAGTTATTGGCGATGACACCTTTTAAGGGGCGCCTTTTCACAAACCGTTCGTCGTATCGATTTGAAACTTTTTAATGCGTCCAAACTTCATCGCTGTTGAATATTCTGATCGCTTCATCTAACTCCAGCGTACGTACTCCAAAGATATTCAAGCGGAATTCTGTAAGAATGGGGTTATACTGCTAGAAAGTGGTACACATCCTCACGATCTTTTCGGTTGCATATGTTCCACAGTATAGGAAGATCTGGGCAGTGTGGAATATAATTAAGGATTTGCAACTAAGGAATATGTGGTGTCCCGCAGATAGTGGCTCCGTCTGCTGTAGTCTGATCTATGTTGAGATGCCAGCGATTCACCCAGTGCCGTAGCCAGGATTTGTTTCGGGGGGGGGGGGGGTCTTCCAAATCTTAAGAGGAATTCTTTATACAAAAAACTATGTATATTCCAATTCATCAATTCATTGATTTTTATTAGTTTTTAACGCCTAGTTTCACGCTGGAATTTTAAACTAAAGTTCAACTGAACCTGTACGTGAGTTGAAGTTCAACTTGCCCAGTTTCATAATCTAATCTGAACTTCAGTTCAATTGAACTCAGTTTAACTAGTAGAATTTGGCATTATTGTACAGTGCTTAGTTTTTTTTTTTTTTTTACTTTTTCAAAATCGTTCCTTGTCTTTTCTTTCAAAGAACACGCAAAACAACGTCAAATATTTGTGTTTTTGACAATCGGCTGATCTGAGGTTCAAGCTATTCAAGTTTTAAACAAAACTGTGGAACAGAATTAATTGTTGAACAACACAGAACAACTAAACTAACAGAATAGTTTAAACTTCCAGTGTGAAACTGGGGGTAAATCGTAGGTATGTACTTAAACGAACATATACATACATAAATCATTTTTTACACACATTTTTTCAAATCAGAAGACGTCTTGTTTTTTTATTGACATGAGATCAATCACCTTATGTGGATTCACATTAATATCCGAATGAACAGATATCATAGCAAGTGAGCTTAATCTTGCGCATTCTCCATAACGCTTCGGGACACTATTTTAATCCTTTTCATAGTTGAAAAGGTTATTTCAACATTAACTGTAATCACGGCCCACTGGAAGCGTAGCCAAAACCGTATGAAAAAATTTTATAGCTCTAAAGTTAGTCCTGTCACATATAATCATGCAATTTCAAAACTTCGGTAGAAGGATCACGCAACGTTGACCATGAATATGTCCGTAAGATTTTGTATTAACGAATCTATGAAAGGAATCAGTATAGGCACTCTAAAATAGGCTTCAGTAGAAGCCAATGAAGTTCTTGGAGCTCTTAATATAACTCCAAATAAGTCCTCGGCAAGTTGGGATGCGGATTGAAAAGCTTCTCTGAAAAAATCTTCGGCATTTTCTCTGATGATCTTAGGAGAATTCAGTACTTCTTTTGGGTGGTATATTGCAGAAACGAAATCTAAGGATTTGTTCTATAGGAAAACTGATAAGGGCAGCGTTAAACTGAATAGTTTTTCGCATACAATGAGGCTTGCTAGGAAATCACTTTTTTGGACCGCTGCCAAAAGTGTTGATGATTTCGAAGACATCGCCCACGTTCTGCTCGTTGTTTCTTCAAGACTTATTGAGCCCCTCAAGCCCCCCCTGGCTACGTGCCTGGCTTCACCAAAAAATATTGGTCATATAATTTTTGAACTGTTTTCTCCACGCAAGGGCGTTAGACATATTTTTCAGAGATTCTAATTGCTTCTTAAGTACTGTCTTAGGTAGGTTCCCTCCACGATATATACATAAATATAAAAGAGGCAACTAACTGACTGTGAAGGAATCTCTGTGTCCAAATCCTGAGGACTGCGCGAGCGAAGCCGCGGGCAAAAGCTAGTATATATAAAAATGAAGTTTACCACTCACTGATCATCAAATCATCAACGCCCAGCCTAAACCCTTTGCTCTAGAAAGCTGAAATTTTGGACAGAGGTACCCTTTATGATGTATACAAGGTATAAGAAAGGATATTTTGAAATTCAACCCCTAAAGGGGTAAAAGGGGGGGTCAAAGTTTATATGGAAAATTTTTAACTTTCATCCGATTGACTTCAAACTTGGTTTGTCTACTTTCTATGAGAAATTAAGAAAATTAATTTCTCCGATTTTGGAAAATTTACCAGCTAAGAAATATTTATGTTTTGTCCCGTAGATAGTGGCTCAATTTACTATAGTATGATCTGTGTTGAGAAGCCAGGCCTTACTAACAAATTAATCATATCATTTTGCGGCAATATGGCGTTAAACTTCTTTTTTTTAGCGATACCTTAGCCCTTAGGTACTTTAAAAGAGGGAACTAACTGACTGTGAAGGAATTTCTGTGTAATAAATCCTGAGGACTGCAAAAGCTAGTAATCAATAGGCAACTGGCCATAGGAAACACGCAACGCAATATTATCGATTACAATTATTTTACTTTGAAGTAAATTAAAGGTCTCACATAAAACCAAGAATGAAACTTCGCTAGACGTTTGCGCATTATTACCAGGTATAGGTACGTTTTATTATTTTTTGGAAATATGTTGGACGATCAAGATTTTAATACAAAGTTCGTAGAAATAGTGGTAAAATATCCCATACTGATTGATAGTAGGGTTGACAGATTAAAAAATACGAAAAGGGGGACATCGTGAGTTTTCTAAGGGGGGCAAGTGTTCAAAAAGGAGAACAACTTTTTTTTTAATTGAATGTTGGACACCAGAGTCAAAAAAAATAAGAGAAATATAAATAAGTTTTTGATTTGAAAACAAAAACTGACAGACAGACAGTACAAAACAAAAACTTACAGGAGAACAACTTTTGTACGTGAAATGAGATGTAGTTCGTGAGTGTCAAATGTATGTGTTCACAGAGAATCTTATTAAAAATACAGTCACCGACTATCCGCCGAGCTGATTAGATCGTTGCATCGTATTCTCTCTTTTCGCTCTTTTTCCGTTGGTGATTTTCCCGCTACTCCGTTAGCTAATTCGTTTACTCGCCTTTGATCGCCTTTGTGTTGTGTGATCAAAAAAAAAAAAAAAACTAGTGCTAAATTTTCCAAGTGTAATGGCCTCCGGGCCACGTGTTCTTACGGGGAACCGCTTCAGTGGGCTTAGTGTAGACCCACCTGCGGAACCCAATAATAAAAAACGTAAAAAAATTAACTACACATCTTTTGACACAGAAAAAGTATTCAGTGACGCCAACTCCAAAAACCCCAGGTTCATCACTATCTCCTCATCTAATACTGACAAGCCCCTTTCCTCCTTCAGTGTTTTTCTGTTAAAAAAAGCTGTCGACAGCATCAGCACTTCCTACGAAAACATATCTCAACTCCGAGATGGTAATTTACTCATCTTGGTTAAATCTCAAAAAATTGCTGACATCTTTCTTTCTAAAAAAATGCTATCCAATCTGTGCCCTATTTCAGTAAACTTACACGAAAATCTAAACTCTTCCAAAGGTACAGTTTACGCACCGTGTCTTTCCAATGTCACTGAAAAAGAGATTACTGAGGAAATGGCCCCGCAAGGTATTACTAATGTTTACAAATTTACAAAATTAGAAGATGGTATACAGCGGCCCACAGGTTTAGTCCTATTTACCTTTGATCGATTCCGACCTCCAAGCACAGTCCAAGTAGGTTGGTATAACCTAAAAGTTCAAGAGTATTTCCCGAACCCCGCATGCGGTGCCGAAACTGCCAGCTCCTCGGCCACACCGCTAAAAGATGCAGAGGCGTTCCCTCGTGTGATACATGCAACCAACCTCCTCATAAACCTAGTGAGTGTACACGTGTGCTTTGTGCAAATTGCAAAGAAAATCACCCATCTTCTTCCAAGAACTGTAAGCGCTACTTGCAAGCTCGGGAGATTCTAAAAATTAAAACAATCAAAAAGTGCAGTTTAGCCGACGCTAAGCGCATTTACAAGGAAGAAAACCCACATGCAGACCCTTCCACCCAATATGCATCTGTTGTAAAAATTGGAGACCAACCCTCTACTTCCTCACATTCGGAAACCGATCCTGGAACCAAACAAATTAGTAAATCTGGACCAAAAACACCTCTGCCCATTATTGCCTCCTCAACAACAAACAAACAATCAACCACAAAAACCCACACAGTCGACAATAGCCACACATCAACCATCACTTCCGCCCCTAATAATGCAAATCAACCAACAAATATAGAACTTACCACCAAGATCCCACATTCTTCATCATCCTCTCAATCACATTTATTTTCCGAAAACTCTTACAAAACATCCACTAATAACGATACCATCGAAACAGAAAACAACAACATATCAAAAACTAATTCTGTAATAACCCCGTTTACTAACCCCACTACTCCGTACTCCTCCCCAATCTCCAATGTAACTCAATCCCTTCTCAAAAACAAACAATATTACTTATCTCTCCCCAATATGGAAGATGATGACTCCAATTAAGTATATTATATGCCCACCAAGCGACGATCCTGCCAATCCGTTGCTGGATCATGCCGGCCCTTCTAATGGCCGGTATGACCCAGCGACTGGTTGGCGGGATCAAAACAATAATTCCACCACCAATTCTTCTCACCGCGACTTTTCACAATATACGCACGAGTATATTGAGCAAAAGTCCAAAAGCCCGAACAATATAGTCCTTTCGGTTCTCCAGTGGAACCTTAACGGATACTTTAATAATTTGCATGAACTGCAGACCCTAATGTACGAAAAATCCCCTCTAGTAATTTCTCTTCAAGAAACCCATCTACCATGCAACATCACGTCCCTCCCCGTCAAGAGGTATCACACATATTTTCACAACATCGACACCAATGATGCGGCGAAACAAGGTACCGGCCTCCTGGTACACAAGTCAATTCCACACAAACTGTGCCCACTCAACAGTTCTTTCCCGTTTTCAGTTGTTGCTGTGGAAATTACATTGAATATAAAACTTATAATTGTATCTATCTATATACATCCTGAGCAAGATTTTACCTCCGACGACCTACATAATTTGGTTAGTTCCTTTGATGCCCCCGTTCTCCTCACGGGGGATTTCAATTCCTGGAGCCCACTATGGGGATCTCATTCCATTAATAGAAGAGGGAAAATTATAGAAGATTTTTTACTGACCTCCAACCTAATTGTTTTGAATAACGGTCAACCAACACACTTTTCGACTCATAAAACCCTGACCCATATTGATCTTACTCTCGTATCCCCCCAATTTGTGCCAAAAACTACATGGTCAGTTCTCCCCGACCTTCATGGAAGTGACCATTTTCCAATCTCTACCTCAATTACCCTTGGGACCTTTAGCATAAACAAAAAACTATCACCCAAATACATAACTGATAGAGCAGACTGGGACTTGTTCCAAACTCACGTAAGTAGTTTTTTAACGGAAAGAACACCTTCCAAAAATGTCAACAAGGAGGCAGCAACAATTCAACGAGCTATTCATTTTGGGGCTAACCTGGCCATCCCCAAAACAGGGAGCACCCCAAAGAGTAGATTAGTCCCTTGGTGGAATAAGAATCTGCATATCCTACGTGCGACCAAGCAAAAATGCTGGAAACAATTTAATAAGCACCCTACTGACAACAACCCGATAGCATATCGCAAAGCAAACGCTATATTCCTGAAGACTGCGAAAGCCGCAAAAAAAGAGTGCTTTGAACAATTTACTGCAAACATTAACCCTCAATCATCATCAAAAAAACTTTGGTCTGATGTAAAAGCACTAACGGGGGATTTTACGCCCCCGCCTTTGGCTCTCAGCCAGGGTACACAAATCATAACCAACCCTAATCAAATTGCAGAACTGTTCGCCAAGACTTGGTCCAACTATTCCAACGATTCCAATTTTTCCTCTGATTTTTTAAAACTAAAGAAACTGTCAAATAGCTTAGCACCACCTACCCAGACGGCGCGCGCGTCGGCTATCCTTTGCGATCATCCCATCACCCGAAAAGAGTTAGATGACCAATGCTCGTCTGCCAATGGCAAATCCCCGGGCTTCGACAGAATTACCTACTCAATGATTAAAAATAGCCCAACAATTTGTAAAGAACGTCTGCTTACATTATATAATGACATCTTTACACAAGGTATAATTCCACAAAGCTGGAAAACGTCTTCGGTCCTCCCAATACCCAAGCCCAACAAGGACATCCTGACTCCCAGCGGGTACCGTCCAATTTCTCTCTTGCCATGTGCAAGCAAAATACTAGAAAAAATAGTGGCAAAACGTCTTAGCTGGTTCTTGGAGTATAATAGCCTTATAGATAATAGTCAAACAGCATTCCGCTCTGGTCGGTCTACGCTAGATGCCCTATTACACATTGACCACTATATATCTACAGCCCTGTCAAGGAAAAATCATGTCTCCATCCTGTCCATTGACTTTGAAAAGGCTTTTGATAGGATAGGGGCACATATTATACTAAATAAATTAGTTGAATGGAATATCGGCCCAAAAATGTTCAACTTTATAAAAGCCTTTATGACTTTCAGAAAGTTTCGGGTAAAATATGGTAACACCTATTCCTCCATCTACCCCTTGCATAATGGGATCCCCCAAGGGTCCCCCCTTTCCTGTGTACTCTTTGTTATTGCGTTTAACGATATAAGCAAAATTCTCTCAAACCACAAAAGCATAAGTCACTCTCTCTATGCCGATGATCTTATAACATTTTCGAAATGTAAAGACCTAAACTCATTAGGCAGACTTTTCTCTTCGCTTATAGCGGACATAAATACCTGGGGCAAATCTTCAGGTGCGAAAATTTCATTTGAAAAATGCAAAATATTACATATTTGTAGAAAAACCAGTTGCTCTAAGAACATTGTAGTTAATCTAGATAATACTAGTGTAAATAACGTTGATAATTTATCTATTCTTGGTATTACATTTGATAAGAGATTTACTTTTAAAGATCACTGTACCAATTTAAAACAAAAACTGTCTACCAGGGTCAATATCATTAAATACTTAAGCGCTAAGAAAAGTTTCTGTCATGTTAACAGCTTAATTACCCTAACCCGTTCAATAATCCTACCTAAAATAGACTACGGGCTTAGCATATATGGAAAGTGTTCGAAATCATCACTCAGCCTAATTCAACCACTCTATCACGCTGCAATAAGATCCAGTCTAAAGGCTCTTAGATCCACACCAATCAAAAACATGATGGCTGAATCTGGTCTACCTGATATCCACCACAGGGTAGAAGTCCTTACTGCAATGGCTATACTGAATATTACCGCAACCCAAAATGCTACAATCTTTAAACCTGCCACAAACTTCCACACAACACCTCGGACACCTAAAGTACTGTCAACTATACAAAAATCAGTAACATTAGGAAAACTTATGGGAATTCCACTACCAAACCATCCTAACAACCCGAAAACTGCTCCACCGTGGGAGTTAAATAGTGGTAACATAAACCTTACACTTCATACGTTTAATAAAAAGCTCAACTCCGGATACTGTCTACAATCAAATGTTCCTAGAGTTGCTGGGAACATACAAATCCAACAATTGGAGGTTCATATTCACCGACGGTTCGAAGACAGCTTCCTGCGTGTCATTTGCGGTCGTGGACGAGAATGGTAGTACCCTATCCAAAGGGCTACTACCCGACTTTGCATCGGTATTTTCTGCGGAAGCCACAGCCATTGCTCAGGCTCTTGCCGTAGTAAACAAACGGAAAACAATAATTTGCACCGACAGCCTCTCTACCCTGATGGCGATTTCTAATACCAAAAATAAAACACCGATTATTGTAATCATTCGGGACAAACTAATCAGGAACCAAAGGAACATACAACTCCTATGGGTTCCTGGGCACGTGGGAATAAAAGGGAACGAAGACGCAGATGCAGAAGCAAGAAATGCGGGTAACGAGCCTTTACACACCCACTTCGTCTTTAACAAAAGAGATGCAAAAAAACACATCCAAGCCTACTCACAAGTAAAACAAAAAGAAGAGTGGTCCACATACGCCCACTACTACAAATCTTTTAACCCAGACGGAACAGCAGTTCTTTACCCGCATGACGTACCGAGTATTATGAGAAAACCTTTTACTCGGCTCAGATTGGGCCACACTTTGCTAACCCATGGACATTTATTCACCAAGGACAGCCGGCCACAATGCCACCTCTGCAACTCTGCCCAAACACTTTCCATTCAACACATAGTTTATGATTGCCCCACCGTTCAAGCTAAATTAAATAGTCTATCTCCCAACTTCCAACTACCCCAACTCCTCTCTCTTCCCTCCCTGCATAATATTAAGTTAGTTTATTCCCTATTCTCTACATTAGAACTAGTTAATAAATTATAGACCTATATAAAATGTATAGCCGAAGGCCCTGGTAGCCAGTGCTTTAAAATATTGTACTATTAGCACTTAATTAATTATTTGTTAATAAAGCTTAAATAAATAATAAATATTAAAAATATTAAAAGAAAGTAGGTATTTTGAAAGTTTTCAATTGAATGTTTTCTTTTACTGAATTTTGACTTAACAAGAGAACAGTGGCTTGTATTAGAGGGGACAAACAACATTTTTATATGAAAAAGGGGGACTGTCCCCCCCCCTAAAGGGGGATGTCTGGCATCCCTAACTGATAGCTAAAAATATCTGGCAATACTGTTGCTTCAATGTGAAAATAGATTAGATAAAATAAAATTGCGTAAGTATTGCTTATGGACAATATTCTAGTTGCTTTGTTGCTTAGTGCTTGATGCCTCAATTGTGAGACCCGCGTTACAATACATATAAATTTTAATTAATCATCTGTTAAAGTTTAAAGCTGTTTCCAAGTTTAAAATTATATTTATTCATCCAACTTAAAAGTAGTATAGAAAATATATAAAATAAATAAATAAATACAATAAATAGAAATAAATTTAAAAAAAATAATAATAAGTCTATAAGTACCTACACTAATTTATTATTTAAAAAGGCAGAAAGCTATATACATAATCGTATTTTTAAGTACTTTAAATAATTTTCATAAATCATCGTACCTTATAAGTTCTATTTTTATCTTATAATAAATTCTCTAAATCTTTCTTGGAAAGATTGATTTTTTTATTGCCAAAGTGGTTTTATTGTTAAACCAATTTTCTTGCATCGACCAATTTATTAATATCGTGATAGGTATTAATCATTGCTGGGTCTTCAAAATCTTGGAACTCTGTACAACTAGAAAATGTTTCTTCGCACTTAATACCGTCCTGGCCATCCTTGGCGGCTTTCATATATTTGAAGAATCGAAGAATTTCAGGATTTTCTGTTGTTGGCTTGCGTAACTCATCGAGCTCTCTGAAATTACAAACAATTCAGTTTAATTTTAAAACAATATTGTAATTAGGATAAAAATTAAATTGTTAATATATATTTATGTAGTTTGAATGTCTGTCGTTTAAATACACAGTCATTGAAAAGAACCTGAATAAGTACCCAATTTGTTTGTCCTATTGTGTGTATCAAGTTACAGGTATAGTAAATAGTTACTGTCATCTTATGGGGCAAAACTTTTTTCTTCCTCATTGATGGCGTTCAATTCAAAGTCGTTCGTTAATGGACAAAACTAGTAAATAACTGATTGGGTGCATATATCTGGAACTCACCCAACAAAACTTGTAAGTAACCGACATTTCCGTGATTTTTAATCTGATTTCCTTCGAATCGTTAGTTATAAGTTTATAGAAACTTCTCACTTTATGTGGGCATAAATACCTAGTTTAGCGTAGAAGTCCGATGTCCCCTACCATTGCGGACATGGTTCTAGACGACCTGCTTGATGAGTGCTTCAAATCAATAGAAAGACCCAAATTTGCTGCCAAATATGTCGATGACTTATTTTTCATTATTGACCACAGGAACATTGATGATATGCTGCGATGCCTGAATGGATACAACCACAAAATACAATTTACTGTGGAAAAAGAAACCAATAGGGCGATTGCCTTTCTGGATGTAAAAATCCACAGAAAAATGGACAAACTTTCTATCGACTGGCACCAGAAAGAAACAGCTTCTGGAAGACTGATTAACTTTCGATCAAACCAACCCAGACATGTCATCATTAACACCGCTTCCAACTTGGTATACAAAGTTTTTGCGTTGAGAGACGTCGAATTCCACTCCGCCAATGAGAAAAAGGTCACCAAGATACTAAATGGACAACAACTACCCTGGCGAGGTCATACGAAGTATTATTTTACGCCAAAAAAACAGAGCGCCACGACTAGAAGAGACGGAAAAAGCAAAGGGTGTGTACATGTACAAGAGCATGGTTTATATTCCAAAGCTAGCCGAAAACTTCAAGGACATCATCACCGAAAACACCAAGGATGTATACTTGGCATATAAGGCCAACAAAACTGTAGGATCCATGTTCTCCAAATTAAAAACAAAACCGGAGAAAAACAAACAGACAGATGTGGTCTACAAAATTGACTGTCAAGGAAACAATGACGTAGCTTGCAATCTTTGCTATATAGGAACAACAGGCGAGTTTCTAGCCAACCGAATTTCAAACCATCGCTCCGATATAAAATCAAAAAATTCTGGAAAAAACAGCACTCGCCCTTCATGTCATCGAAAGTGGTCACAAACCAGATTTTGACAATGTAAAAGTGCTGCAAACCGAAAAACACAAATACAAACGATACACCCTAGAGACCCTACATATACTTAACAATAGCAACAACATGAACAGAAAGCAAGACACACACAACATATCATCGGCCTATAGCTCTCTCGCCTCCACAAAGACGTTTCAAACTCTAAACTAAAATAATATAATATCCGCAACTGACTAAGCTTCTATCGAAGTGGTTCGTGTTTTCTTTGGTTTTTGTTTGTTTTTTAGTTTATATTTTGGTTTTAACTTTTGTCATTTCAGTTTAACTTAACTTGCTCCCAATGTTTCGCATTGTTTTTCATTTATTATACCTACTATTGTAATACCGTAGTACTTTTCAATGTAAGTAAATAGTTCAAAATTCACGTTCAAACACATTTGTAAGCTATATGTATATGTTCTCCAATAAAGATCCCTGAGGAAGACAGAAACCTCTGTCGAAACGTCTGATGGGAAAACAAATGAACTAATTTGTTTCATTTCCACACACAATTGATTAAAAAAGCCGGAAAAAAAGGACAGCTGTCCTTTAATATTATTAATAAATACCTAGTACCTAGCAACAATCTATACCTAACTTATGACATTATGACTATTTGCCTGTGCACAAGTCTTCAGGGGGAATACAAAAAGTCCATGATTTAGTTCCGTATGTTTAATAACGAGAAATTGTCAGTAGACAACTGCCAAAAATCGGTCTTAAATTTTGTGGCATTTACAATGTTTTCCAAAACGTTTTTATTTTTAGCATAAGGTGAATTGGGAGAACTCATATATTGGAAGGTTTCACAAATCACGAATGATCACTTCAAATATTTTGGGAATGTATTGAACACCGTCAATAGGTAGGTAGGCAACTTAACTTAGACCACGACTTGGGTCAATTGTTTTTATTTCAATTAGAGGACCATTCATAAAATACCCGTTGAATACAAAATTAAATATCTGTTTTTAAAGCTTTTAGAAATATTTTCAAGTGTAACTCGAAGAAAATAACAACACTATAAAGCTATGTCGGAATTGACTAGACGAATGAGTCTGACAAGTCTAATACGAGCCCCTCAGAAGGAGGACGTACGCGGATAAATTTACTGGATTGAATCAACGGTGTCATCAATATCTATTCAAGTTGGCAGGACAGATACCTTACTTACTCTAACATAATTTTGAGCTAATGTCTGTGACAATTTTTTCAGTCAGGGTGCTGAAAAGAGAGATTGTGGTGAGTCTACGGCAGCTCTCATATCCCTGAAGTGGGTTAAGTGGGTTTAGAAATTTGGAAATACAAACTTTTTGTGGAATTAGTCCCCAAAACCCCTTCCTGTATCCCAGAAATAAATGAGGAGGGTGTCCGTTTATCTATTAGAGCCACACAGATTTAATTATGAATCTAAGGAGTTCTTTAACATCTACGTTATCCAGATCATCCTGGATGAGAATCCTTAATTTGTTGTTCTAATAGATTTTAAAAGCCAAAAATGAGTGCTTTTCAAGTCCATTTTCTTAAAGCTCATCCGCCTCCTTATATAACTCGGAATATCCATAACCTTGACTACACAACACCATGAATGATCCATTGTCAAAGTACTATGTACATATAGTGTAGTGATGTTTTTGAAAACACGGCTATCGCTTATAGCTTCTTATCAGCCCAAATTTCGGTCACTTCGCAACAGACGGACCAAAATCCAGTTGTTTCGAACTGTAATGAAGTGGTCAACACGAGTGTCTTTTAAACTTGCTTTATACATAGTCAAACTCAATCATCTATACATTAAATAAAGTTCCTTATGCTGAATATACGGGAAAATTCGTTCGAAAATACTAATGAATGTCTCACAGTCATAACAGTAGGAAGCAAATTCGATAAACAAAAATGTGTCATATTAATTTGTATCAGCACCATGTTCAGTTTCAATACCACTCATTCTACCCCAGGCCTCATCACTATTGTCACTCCCGTAAACAATTTTAATTTATAGCAACTGCAACCGTCAAAAGTCGAACGTCGAAGTCGAATATGAGTTTCGTTTGGTCTGTGGGAGTTGCCTTGGCAATTTATAATGACCTCGGCATTATTACATACATAATATTCGCCTGCATCTCACCTACATTAATACCTATGTATAAATCTCAATATCATAATATACAAGAAAACATTTAATTTGAATATGAGAATCGGTTGCTAAGTAATACTTAATTAATTACGCCTCCATGTGGTGCAATTTATAAAAGATACTATCGACATGCTTTGACGACAATTATTCAAACTAAGTACGTCCACAAATATAACCATTAACGCCTTTATATTTTATTTATAAACTACCACTCACCGACTTAGCTGTGCTGACACAAGGTTACTATAAGGGGCGTACTTTGCCGGATTGGCATACATAGAACAAATGAGTTTCTCCCTGCAGGTCTCATCGTTCGACTTTAATCCTAGCTGCTGGAATACAGAATCCAAACGGGACAGTAATGGACTATAGAACGGATCGTAGTTCGATAGAAGCAATGATGATGCTGGGACATTTTTGAAAGCCTGATAGCTCTGTTTAAAAGATTGGTCCAAATTTGAGTTGCCTTTCTTATTCCCATCATATCCAAGTGAGTTGAGGTAATTATCCCTTTGATCGGTCATGCCGAATCTAGAGAACATATTATTGTTGATTGCAGCCGCATCATAGAGTTGTGTTGAAAAATGATTCGTAGAAGCCTCTGCGAATGAAAATTGTTGAAAATATTTGTTGGTAAATAACACTTTATAAATTGCTTGTATAGTATACCTGGTTGATTGTATGCGTAACCTCCATTCGTCAGTGAAAATTTGCTGTCATCATCAAAGTTATCCTTGAAATTCAAATCACTGACAGTTTCTGATGGACGATTAAAGCCAGCCAATGATGCTGACCCTGTAAGTAGAATAGTAGGTAATAAAATAATATCTGTATTTTTTTTTGATAACTTATACGTTATCAACATTGAAAGACTCTTAATAAACATTAAGCTCATTATTCGACTGATGCGACGAAGTAAAACAAAGAAGCTATTTACTTACATTCAAGTGACAGACTGGTCACTGACATCTGACAGTCCAGACAACAAACGCACTTCTAAGAAATGTGTAGGTACATTAAGAATCATCAGACAATTTCAACTGAAGTAAAAATGTACCTACCTAATCAAAAAATTATTTCTTTGTGCAATGTATGTACTGTGGTTGGATTACAATTAACCTTGAGAGTTGTGACCTATGGATATGTAGGTATGTATTTTTCTGTCAATTTTGGTACATTTTGAAGTAAATGAGGACAAGGCTAAGTACGTGCTATCAACAAATAAACAAGCATCTGTCCAGCGCCTAGGACAAATCGTCACTATTGATAGCAAAGCAATAATTTCGAGGTAGTTAAGGTGTTCACATTCCTCGTAGTAAACACGAACCGCTGCTACTTCGGTTTGGCAAAGCACTTGGGTTCAAAACTCCTAACTCGAAGACGATAGCCAGGAAAGAAGAGGTGATACTGGGCTTCGTATAGAGAGACGGAATGGATGCAGTCATTTAGACCTAAAAAAGTAAAATACGTAGACTGCATTGGCTTGGCTAAACATCGAGGCATTAATGCAGCGCAGATAAGAGGATCTTCGAATCCCAGACGTCTGTTTCAAAAACCCAAAACAAAAAATCCGTTGCGGATGGCAGAGTGCTTGGTCTGAACAACTAGAAGCAGCGTACCCGGGATCGCAGAGGATAGAAGGTTGCAGTGTCTCAATCAGAAACTCTTCAGCGGTCGTTAGCCTGAACGGCAAATTCTTGAAGTGACGCTGACGCTATACGATGACGATAAGAGCCGTGTGCAGAAGGCCTAAGTAGTTAATACAGAGGAAATATCCGGTATAGTTTAGTTCAGAACAGTGGCTGTAGGCAGAAAGCCGACACGATCCATCTTTGGGCAAATCCTATAATTATGGTTTGTCTATGGACAAGTTGTACTTGTACCACTTGGTCACCTAAAGACTAGACTAGTCTAGTTTATCGGAGAAGACAGCCCCATCAAACCCATCTAAAGTTGTTGTTGATCCCTCTGTAAAGAAGTAAATCGATTTGTTATCTAAAAATGCATTCTCTTCCCAGAATAATCTTGTATAGGAAATGATGATTTTAAAATTGCTACCTTTTTTAAATTGATAAGTAGGTTATGAGTTATAACTCATTGCGGTATAGTTGGAAACGAGAAAGTTGAAGAGCTTAAGAAAGAACGCAGGGAATCGGTTGGAAGGGTGGATGGTGGAAGAAGGTGGATGTTAAAAAACCTCTAGCTATGCATTATAAATACAGCGAACATATTTTTAGATGTGAAATCCGGGACAAAAAGAAATATGAAAATTATAGCAATAAACAGAAAAAAAAAAACAAAACTCTTTTGTTGGATTATACCATAAATTATTATTTATTGAAGGGAAAAAATAATCTAAAAACTGAACTCATGAAGGAATAATGTTGTGACGTAAAAAAACAGAATAGGCACAAAACATGTTCATATTTGTCGTACACATGTTTAAGACACCCTGTAAAACCCAACTTTAAAACTTTTCTTCAGTCACTTTTCGATTTTTTAAATGAGACGTTGTCCTTCAAAAGTATTTCTCCTAAATCAAGCTTTACATCCAAATGTATCTTCATTTTCCTTAGCTTAATTTTAACATCTCATAAGGGAAACAGGATACAGGCACAGCCTTTATAATTATTAATCTTTCCTAGCTGAGTCGATAGTTGCCGAGTTTATACAAAAATTAACAAAAATTAACACACTTTTCGTTTGATGCTGAAGAGTGAGCGATAGGCCTTAGTTATATGGAAATGCATATTTTTTAAATTAATAAAATGTTTAAATAATAATTTAAAAATGTATAATAGAAATACGGGACTAAAAAGTAAATACGGGACATTTGTTTGTACGTCCCGAATATCTTTAAAACAAAACGGGACAGTCGATAGAAATACGGGACCGTCCCGGGATGGTCAACGTAATTATAAAGGGTACTAGTATTATAATAACAAATTAAACCTACCTTAAAGGGCACACAGTATTCATGCTTTTTTGACATCAATTTGTTCTTAAAAGATCTATGAAATATGAAAGTCTCAAACAAGTCAGGACACTAGTCGGAATATTGTCAGATCACTGTCTTCTTAGAAGTATGCTAAACAGCTCAATAGCTATAGTAGGTATGTTTATCAGAAGACTTCTTACAGTGATTTGAAAAGCAGGTTTTATAAATGAAACTGTAATAGTATATTTGAGAAAAACTATATATTTATACTGCCAATCTTTAATCATTTATAATATGTTGTCATTGACATGGAATGACATGCAGGAAATATTATTTTTGAAGCCAAAACTATGTTTTCCCTACTTTATATTATCTACACTGCACAAGGATCGACTCGTGCCTTCTCGTATAACTCTTAGAATTTTGATATCATTAACGCAGTTACATATACACATTCTGGAGTATGCCGTCGTCGATTTCCTTTTCTGTATTTAGCGTAATTTAATGAGTTCCAAGGCAACGTGCATTTCATTTAATATTATCTCCAGGAATGTAAAAGGAAATCATTAAGTGTCAAGTTACGATAGTTTCAAGTGTCTGACATTTCACAAGGACATCGCTGAAGTGTTATTCATAAATGAAAGTTGACGACAAGTGAATCTGAAGCATACAACACACTTAATCAATTGACATTTTGAAATTATAGAAACAAAATACATTATGTTATATGATGATGGTATGTCGAAGTGTTACATCGAAGCAATTAAAAATACGGATAATTATATCAACAAGAACAATGTCTTGATGTCAGGCACGTAGCCAGGGGGAGGGGGCTTGAGGTGCTTTCAAAAATGACATTAAAAAAACAAGCACCAGAGAACCGAAAAACTCGACTTCTACGCCTTTGTGAAATAAGATTCATTGAAAAGCAAGACAGTATTATTTCATTTGTAGAGCTCTTCAAATGCATCTCAATAGGTCTTGAAGAAATACTTGATAATCGTTAACTTATGGTTAAATGCATAAAATAATTAACATAAGCAACAATCAAAATCAAAACATCTGAAAATACCATTTAGTTGTGGTAGGTAGTGCTGCCGTTCTCGACAGCACTGAGAGAGAGAGAGCTATCCTGTCAGCAGTTTTGCTGAGCTCGCTGAATGTTGCAAAAGGTGTGTCTGCTTCAACAACCCAACGATTGTACTCGTTTTCGTGGCGTTTTCATGGAAAACGACCTCAAACAACTCGTTTTGAAAACTGCAATATGTATGGGAAAACTTCTGTTTTCGATTAAGTTTTCGACTGTTTTCGCGAAAACCCAGTTTTCGGCTTGGTGTGAATAGGGTATTAGATTTCGCTTCTGCAATCGACCGCATTTGAATTCTCTTAAGAATATCAGAGAAACTGCCGAATTCAGAGAGGCTTTTCAATCCGCATCCCAACTTGCCGAGGACTTATTTGAAGTTAAACTATAAGAGCTCCGCAAGATCTTCATTGAAACAAACAACGCATTCCAATCCAGAAACCTCTTCTACTGAAGCCTATTTTAGAGTGTATACTGATTCCTTTCATAGATTCGTTAATATTACAAAATATTACGGACAGATTCATGGTCAACGAATACGTTCCACCATCGTTTCAAGCCTTTCTACCAGTTTTTGCTGCAGTTGAGCGAGTGAACGAAATGGGATTCGTTGTCAGCTGTGAAAGCTGAGTGCGAAAAAATATCGTCGAGTGATCCTTCTACCGAAGTTTTGAAATTGCTTGATATTCGTATGTGACAAGACTTACTTTAGAGCTATAAACTTAATGCATACGGTTTTTGCCACGCTTCCAATGACCGCAGTTAGTTTTGAAATATTCTTTTCAACTATGAAAAGGATTAAAACTCCGGAAGCGTTATGGAGAATACAAGATTAAGTTTACTCGCTGTGATATCTGTTCATTCGGATATTAATGGGAATCCAGATAAGGTGATTGATTGATTCTGCTTTGAAAAAATGTGTGTAAAATAATAATTTTAGTATGTTCGTTTAAGTACATACGATTTAAAAACTAATAAAAATCAAAATCAGTTTTTAGTTTAAAGAATTCCTCGTAAGATTTGGAAGCAAGCCCCCCGAAAACAAAATCCTGGCTACGGCACTGCTTGATGTCATAGGCTGTTGGGTTAATAATTAATATACAATACACGTACACCTCCTCCTTCCATTATTTATGCTGCAAAGTTCAAGTGCAGAAGACCATTAGAGTGCATTCAAAAGTGTAGGTACTTGCAAATAGCAAAAGGCTAAATGTTCGTAAATATAAAAAAAAAGTGGGAAACCGATTACAAATTATTAAGAAAGATTTATAAAAATTCTAGCAGTATTGTGGATGTCATGAAAACAGTCTTCACGTGGATGCACAGGGTCTTAAAGGCTTTGGGGTCTGAGATAGATCGGCCAAAATCTCGAGAAATAATAAGACTTAGCACATCAAAGTTATAAAAGGGATAATCTCTGTACATGGATCTGAGGAAGCGTGCCATGAACGTGAATACATGTAGGTATTGTGATGATGTATTTGCTCATAATAATCTATAAATGACAAGACATTTCTCAGAGTAAAATAAAAGTTACTCGGTTGGATGATGCTTTTCTTTTAGCATTTCTAAGCCAAACTGGTGGTTGGTTCATTAACCAAAGTTTAGGTCATATTTAGATTAGGTCCTGTATTGAAAAGTGTGTGATGGGCAAATTGGTTTAGGTTTCTGTAAATGTCGCCTATAAAGCTTTGTCACAAACTCATGACTCTATAACTCTAACCTTTAATACAAACTGTGTCTGTAAGTCTGAGAACTGAGAGAGCTCGTACTGAGCGCCTACTTCAAAGGTAATACCCTAGATTTTAACACATCTACACCAGCAACCTATCACCCAATCTAAAGAGATACCGGAATAGATTGACAACATCCGCAATAACTGTTTCTTTTCGCATATAAGTTTCCTAGACTTGAAATACTGATCATGTGGCTCGATGTGACTTTCAGCACCTTCCTTCCTTTACAATACAAAACAATTTAAGAACATACTGGCTTTTTTGTCTATTACACGGTTGCCACTCGACTGGAAAGTCAGGGAACGCAATTTGGTCAGGGAAATTTAGGAAGCAGTCAGGGAAAATTTGTTTCATTTATTTTTAATTTTACCAAAATGTTTAAAAAAATACCAACGAAAACAAATTAATTGAAATTTTGGTAAAATTTGTGTCTGTGTACAAATAAAAGTGTTTTTCGGTGTTATACTTTCGATGACTAGTATCAGAACGAAAGGTCGAAAGAGAGAAATTAGATTTTGTCTTTTATTTACAGTAGACGCTCGGTATAGTGAACCCTCTGTATAGTGAACTATCCAATATAGTGAACCACCAACATTTTACACAGACTACTCTAAATAGTGAACTATGAAAATCTCGATATAGTGAACTCAGATTTTTTTCGCAAAAGTCAAAGAAAAATGTTCCAGTTTAGCAATACGCCTGCATGTCAACAATTTTTTAGAACAATTTACCGTTCATTTGTGTGTTTTTTTTTGATATTTTAGTTATGAAGGCTAGGTTAGCCACCTAGACTGTCCCAAAAACAGGACACAGGAAGTGGCCAGAAAATTATGGGCCGAACATTACACATGGGAACTCTATTGCTACCTACGAATTTCTTTTAAAGAAATTCTTTGGTGGCGGTTTGTCTTCGGGTATAGACATTGGGTAACCGTAGCAGTCTACCCCCTGTCTATTGCCTCTGACAGTCCACCACTGAGGAGAGAGAGACTGATACATGGCTGAAATGGGTGGTTGAATCAATCTGTTCTTCTGCTTGACCAAAAGTCAGTGGATGGATTGTCTACTGGAAGAAAAGGATGGAGGGTAACCGTAACACTCTGCCCCCCGTTTATTTCCTTTGAAATCCCGTCCACGAGACAAAGACTGGTGTTGACCAGAAGAGCTTGATTGAATCAAACCACCATACTGCTTGGTACCAAAAAAAAGGGTTAGAGTTTCTCCTTCAGGGAAAGCAAAGGCGAATGGTGACCGAAACAGTTTAACAGTCTATTGCCTCTGACGAGATATTTAGAGTGTCGAAATGAAGTTGACTGATGTAGTCAGCTCCTACAGGTGGCGGTTAGTCTTCGACGATGGCGAAGAAGGTGACAAATTATTTTTTAAAAATTTAATTATGGAAAAAAATTATATTTATTTCTGTGTTCCTCAAAAAAAATATCCTTATCTCAGTGATTTTTAAAGATTAATTTTTTTTTGTTATTTTAGTGTTTTGTAATCAAAACGTTGGTATGTGGTTATTTATATCAAATTAGCTTATCTGAACATTTAAAAACTCCCGCTCGAAATAGTGAACAATTTCGATATAGTGAACAGGCCTGGTTTTTATTAGTTCACTATATCGAGCGTCTACTGTATTTCGAAAGTGATAAATGCTAATTCAAGTTCTATCCGAAAAGTACTTTCAAAATATTTAAATTTTAGAACGAAACTCTGAGGAAGGCCCCTAAACTCTGAAAACACTTTTTTTGGGTTCAGGTGGCTCGTTAAATTCGTGGATTCGATCGGAAAAACTTAAAAAAAAATTCTGCGCACTGATTCGTTTTTTTTTTTAACTTTAACATTTTAAGAAAAAAAAATTAAACAACAAATTTTCATAATATTGAGTTTAAGAAGTCATATTTTTTTTTGTAGCTACACAGATGTACCGGAAGTGCTTAACCCTAGAAAGATAACCATTTTTCATAGTACATTAAAGATAACCATACGTCAATTCGTATATTTATTATATTTGGAAGCAAATATTTTGGATTGTGTATATGGCAATGTATTACTATAAATAGCATTGTGCTATAGAATAATACAACATTTAAGTTTATTTTTATTACTATTCGGGAAATATGTACAATTGTACATTTAAAAAAAATAAAAATTCTTTCTTTACAAAACTAAAAAATATGAAGGTCTCATCTTCAGACTCATAAATTATTACTTCAGACTTTTAAAATTTAACTTTTTGTAATTTTTATAATATAATATACCTACATATATATAATAACGTTATTAAAAAAAAAATTATACATCTTGGTCCCCAAGGCTATTAGGACAAGCGCTCGTCTTGTGTTCTCCGAAAGATATTTTTCGGCAGGTATGTACATATCTATAAAAGTTGTGCACTTATCTGAGCGGCACGTGTGTCTCCTGCAAGATCTTTTGGAGGACCGAGTTGGCAGGAGTGGCGATCGCAGTGACGCCATATATGCACAAATGACATTAAATTTAAAAAATTGACTACGTCGATTCGACGTAGGTTATCTATCTAGGGTTAATACTTTTATACGCTACTAAATTGTCTTTTCAAAATTTACAAAATGTTTGTACCTAAGTGGTAACACCTCCAAATCAGAAGTCACCTACTTTGATGGGCTATAACGGGAAATAGGGTGAGAATAGACCCCCCTGCCACACAATTTTTGTTCGGCGAAACTTCAAGAATCTCCCCTTAAAGGATTATACCGCTTAACTGAAATACCCTGTATAGATTCTAATATCCTTTTTCTAAAAAGATATTACATAACAACTGACAATTTTTTTTTTTTGATAAATGTATAAATTTTGGGCAGGGAAAACTTAAAAATTGGTCAGGGAAAATCATGGAAAGTCAGGGAAATTTATTTTGAAAAATAGTGGCAACTCTGTACTATTGGTTTCTACAGATGCAATAAGTAGCCCCAAATAAGCTGGATTTAAAAAATTAAGGACTCCAATGCCTGTTATAAAAATTATATTATCAAAAGCGTCATACAAAGTTTTACTGATTTTAATTTTTGAGTGACTGTACTAATTTCAGCACATCTTAGGGCTAATTGGGTTTAAATGCATGAACCGCCACTTCCACCTATACTAATTTCAAGCCGATGCCATTATCTATTGTGACCTAATAAAACATACAAGGTTAAGGTTAAAAATAACTATTAAAACGGCACATTTATAAAAACACCAATTCTATGTGGATTGCACAACTTCTCTTACCTTGAGTGGCGATTTTGCCCAAAGATCCGATGATACTGGGCAAAAACAAGGCGAACAGTATTGACTTGATAATTTGTAGTCCAACGAATATAGGCCAGAGTATTTTCTTTAAGCCTGCAAAGAAGAACACAATTAATTTAAATCACCTTAATGGCATGTACTCACCTGCAAAAAAGAACAACCGTCCAGCTTCTACAGCTCTAGGCAGGGCTATGTTGACTACTGCCGATCTTGCGACGCGTTTCAAACTTCTAGCCAAAATGTCTTCATTCGAATCAGTGGTAGTGGTCTCGCCTTCATCCGTTTCATTTACTTCTACTGAAATTCCAGGTTTGGAAACCTTTTTCCTTGTAAACAGCTCACCCAAGTAGTTCACAAGTAAGCCCTCCAGACTCTTCAACTCTGACTGAAGAACATTTTCCAGGTAATCATTCTTTTCAGTCTCAATTTCGTTTTCATCGACATTTTCGCGCATTTCTGGAATTGCTGATGTCACAAGCTTGTCACTTTCGACTGTGTCGATTAGTTTAATTTTTGGACTCTCAGTGGTTGTTGTCGTCGTTGCTTTCGTTTTGGTTTTTATTGCAGGACTCGCCTCTGCCGCATTTTCTTCACGGTGACGACTTATCCGTAAATCACTGTCCATTGTTGAAAATACTCTATACTGGCCCGTTTCCGTGAATAAATTTCTAGCTATATACTCTGGATCATAGGACGGCGGGATAATCGGCTTAAATTCATCATCGGAATCTGACGAATCTAATTGTGCACTAAATTGTGCACTATGGCTACAGACTACTGCGCTTAAACTGCTAAATACAACTAAAACTGCTATCACTGTCCTCAGCCATCGTGTATCACAAATTTTGAGATCTAACATCATCATCGGTGACTTTCTTCCTATCTGGAACATGATTGGATTGTCATTTGGTCGGAATTTCTTGGTACTGCTTCCCGTAAACTGAAAGTAAAGAAAAGATTTCAGTAAAGTATTATATACTTCAAGTGGAAGGTATTTTTAGGATCACATTAAAAAGAGATTAAGAAGAGAATTCCGAATCTGTTTCCTTGATTTGTTAAAGATACAATAACTTTAAAAATGAAGGGCATATTCCTATTATAATGTAATGCGAAATTGAAAGCTTATTATATGCTTTTTAAATTAAGCAAATATTTCAGAATTCTTCGCCACCTTTCAACTCTGTAAGGAAAACAAATTAATCTTTTTTAAATTGCTGTCATTTGTAGTAGAACAGTTTTAAGTAGATTTTTTCAAAATGTGAAATTTGTATGAATTTTTGCGAATTATGTGCAATTGAACACTTTCACTGAGTGAGCCGAAAGTTTTGCAAATAAAAATTACAAGGGTATCTAGCTATAGATATTAGATGTGTGGAAATTAACTATTGAAGCCAACTGAAGCTATTTTTAAGTACGAAAATTATTTATTCTCGTACATACAACAGCTTTGTGATAAACAGTTAACCTTCGCCCTAAATTGTTGTTAGGTTACAAAAGGCAATTTTATATAGAGAATTTTAACAGTTCGTCGTCCGAGGATTGTTTTGTTGTATACTATACGCCATTTGGACGATTTTGGGAAATAACATTGTATTAAGGTTTGCGTTGAAATTAAAAGAAAACAAACCGCTGAAGTTTTTTTTATAGTTTTAATTGAATATTATATTGACAATCTTCTTTTAATTTAGGTGCTCCAGACTTGTCAATCGCGTTTAGTTTTCAAATTATAAAGGTTTTTTCTCAAAATCAATTTGTCATATACGCCAAGCAAATGAAGAGTTGTTTGCACTACATACCTACACGTACGACAAAATAAGCAAACATACGACATTCCAATACTGAGTCCAACGGTTGAATCCTCTACTGAGTGGTATGATAAAAGGTCAAAATTTTACAAAGGGACGTGGCACCACCCTTACAACAAAGTTTTTTAAGATACTAGTTATATCTAAACATATTATCCTGATTGAAGCATTTTACAAAACCTGGCATAAAAAAAAAAAAAAAATACACTTTAAACGTTATTCTTCGACAGTCATGGAAAAAACTATCTAGACAATATCTATAAAAATATCTGGGCACGAGCAAAAATGGGCGGGTACAGCTATATAGTATTCTTATAAAAACATTGCTTCTTTTAATTTTTTAGCAACGAAAATGAAAATATAAACCATCCAGGGATCCCCTCAAACACACACAACAAATTTCAGCAAAATCGGTCCAGGCGTTTAGAAGGAAATAAATAAAATTCCTGGAACTCGATTGCAGCGCCACCTACCGGGGTCCTTAACCATCCAGGGATCCCCCCAATGCACACACACACCAAATTTCAGCAAAATCGGTCCAGGCGTTTAGAAGGAAATAAATAAAATTCCTGGAACTCGATTGCAGCGATTTTCTTTGTTTGTTGTTGTTGTAACCAATGCAATTTAAAAATATTAATTTACCTTTTTTACAAATGTTTTTTTCAAATAATTATTCTTCATAACACATCTATGAGTGGTAAGCTTCAATTTGGTAAAAAGAAAAATGGATTTTGTATTCTTTAAGTAGGGTAAATGACTGTCACAAGAAATCGGGTCAGCTTTTAATATTATAATAGATAATAGATAATAGATATGCGGATACCTACTAATATTTTCGATTATGGTAGGTAGGTACTTACAAAAGTATTCCTTCCTTGTGGGAATTTTTGGACTATTGTTGGGAAGACGGAATAAGATCGTATAACACTGCTCCCCCCCCCTCCATCTTCCCGTGTTTCCGTTTTGGCCCCATCTGTGATCTGTACAAAAGCAGATGGATCCCCTGTGAGAAATCACTCTTCCAGTCAGTCCTGCAGGGTATGCACTTATGCAGGTTTCAAAATGCAGGTTGGATTGAAACTGGGGGAGGGTGTAATTAGTATCTTTCGGAATGCATTCTATTTTATTTAGAATTAATTTGAATTTAGAATTATTTAGACCCTCGTAGTTTCTGTTAAAAACACTAGAGTAGAAAGCTTTATGGACCTATATGTAGGTAGGTAGTTTCGGTTGACAAAAATCCAAGTGCACTATGCGCCGTTTTGTTACCACAAATTCATTTGACCTGGTTGTTCTAAGTTTGCCGAAGGGGGTATTAGAACCATCCTGTGGAATTCAGAAAGGTTATCAGTTAATTAAGGCTAGGTACTCTTCGTGACCTCCTTAAGGGAGTTGAAGAATGGTTTTCCCAGAGATTGCTGCCTGGCCCTAGCTAGTGCCGGACAGGTGCATACGCAGTGAGTGAAAAGTTATTTTTCGGCTGCGTCATTGCAACTGCGGCGGTGTGTATTATGCAGGACGGCTAATTTGTCCCCTATATTCTTTAATGGCCAATGGTCTATTTAGAATATAGAGGGATATAGGTTGTTTTTTCCGAACTATAGTTTGGCTATATCCTTCCGGATATGTTACAGTTCAGTAGTCTCCTCCATCTATGGTTGGCCTTCGATAAGAATTCTGAGGAGATTTTCGCCCTTACTGCTCCGAGCGAAATGTGAACTGATTCCGAAAGTGAACGGTGGAGAGCTGAACCTTGCCTGGCCAGCTCATCGGCTTCAAACCCAAAGCTCGTCTCGACATTCTAATACTAATGTAAAGTTTAAATAGACTGAGGCGATATGCCTATCTTTTGCCTCTGTACAATGTTTTTGTGTCGTTTGATTTGGCAACAGGACTCGCAGGTGGCAAGTATTTCCGCCTTTATTGACCTATACGTACGTAAAAAGTTTGATAAGCTTCAAAAATGTCTACCAAGTTCATCAGACATACGCAATACGCATACCTAAAAGGTAAAATAGCACGGCTGGCGACATCCAGGATTACATCATCTCAGACATTGGACCTAACCGCGTGGAGTCTACTCTCAAAGAAGTATCCATATGAGTAACGCAAAACGGATTGAAAAAAAACCCTCAAAATCGGGCGACATAATTAAAAAAAGCTGACCAACACCACAGTCCTAAAAAGTAGATTGCAACACTATTTTTTGGCTATTTTTGGCTATTTTTGTCCTCTCTGCGAGGAGGGCGAATGGAGAAGACACAACGCGCGAGCTCGAGCTATACCAAGATGTGGATGTAGGCCAAAAAGCCAAAACACGTCGACTACATTGGCTCGGCTACATCGAACGAATGGACAATAATGCTCCGGCTAAGAGGGTCTTCGAATCCCAGCCCCCATGTTCGAGAAGACAAGGAACAACGAACCTCCGCTTCAAAAACCAAGCCATCGCTTGGTTGTCAGAGCACTTGGTCTGGACAACTGGAAGCAGCGTGCACGGGATTGTAGAGGATGGAAATCTGAATTATTTCAGACTCTTTTGGTCGGGAGCCCGATAAGTAAAGTAAGTACATATATGGGATTACAAAAAAAAAAAAAAACGATTAGGTAGATACCGGAGCTTAGCTCTTTCTACATAATAGCTTGTGATTTTCATCTTTGGAAAATGTCACTCGCAAAAAAAAAACTCTGCGAATAGGTAGGTATACATAAATAAACACAAGACTCGTGAAAAAAAGGTCGTGTCTGTTGAAAACAGGATAGCGTCCAAACGAATCGATCTGGGCGAATGAAATTTAGTGAGAGGTCTTGTTTTACGATCTTTAGATTGGTGTTAAAAATTGTATTTGTCGGTCAAGTATGTAGTTCTGCTACCTTCCATACACAAAACCAATACAAAAGCATCACCCAATTTTGTACGAAGACCACATTTAAAATCCGGAAATTAATATTTTGAATAAAAACTTTTTTTTTTATAACCACATAAATACGCAGTTAAATTGCTAAATAAACACCTCAATGATTTTATTTGCGAAAACATACCTACCTTAGCGACTCCCTTTTTTTCTTAACAAACGCTTGCCACAAATTAGTCATAAGAAAATCATGAGTATCATAAAACTGTAAGATAAAACAAGCCAACAGTGAAGACTTAAAGCCATTCAAACGAAACGCTTTCACTAAAAATAACCAGCACGTGTTTTAAATTTATACAGTCAAGTACTCAAGTCAGTCGCTGTTTGCGTAGGTGACGCAGCGAAGAGAAAAATCTTAAAACCCTGGGAACTGGACTCCTCATATTTAAAAATACGTACTATACGTAGTACATTACATATACTTGCATTTCTCAAAAGTTGGTTACATATCAGCAAACGGCTTATGACAATTCCTTGAAAGCATCTTCATAAATACATAAATTACATTTTCGTGTACCTGTACAGTATACCCAACCGTCTGCAACGCAAAAAGATGAGATTCAGCACGAGGCATACATTTTGCTACTGTCTCATATTCCACAGAGATTTTGTGTGTTTACGTTACCAAGGTAACATTCAAAATCATCGTCTCGTCATACTTTCACTCAAATTGTTGCGGTGTATGTATTTGAGTCAGATACTATAACTTTTGTCATAAACTAACGAAGTGATGCTGCGGTTAATTCCTTATCGTCTCATCATCGTCAACGTTTTGTAAGAATTTTAAGAAATGCTCCCAAAACTGAGATATAAATATTAGTAGGTACGACTATCTGCGCTGATCCAGAGGGTAAGTATAAATGATACGTGAAGGATTTCTCCAATGATTCAACGAAAATGTGTGAAATAATTCGGACTTTAGTTGATGCTTGTGATGATTGTGTAACCGGTTCATAATACAAGAGAAGTTAATTCGCAACAAGAAATTCAGTCTCCGTTTCCGGTTGCTCGTGACTTTCGCCGGTGAATCGTATGTACCTTTGCCCTGGGAGCGAAATGCTTCACCGGGGAATGTAAAATCTGTTTACCAACATTTAGTATTAAATACCACTAAAAGTTGTCTGTAGAGAAAGTGAAACCCCTTTTATGGTCCCTTAATAAACGTTGTCCTGGAAATGAATGGCAGTGTAGGAACGTGTAATCAGAGTGCTACCAATATATTTGAGGTAATCCGTGACTAAAAATATTTATTTACTCCTGTTGCGTTACAGGCCGAGGTGGACCTGGGCATATCTAACAGATAGTCTAAGAGCTACTGACGTTTTGCTAACCTCATCGTTAAATTGAAAATTTATAAATTATTATTGTTAATTGGAGTCTTGCGTTCGCAGAAATCGCTGTCTGGCACCCTGGAGCTGGGGCATTTGCAAGGGGCAGTGCCCCAAAGATGTAAAAAAAAAGTGCTCAATTACGTCATCGTTCCACGGCAGATTTTTTGTCCGGGAATGGTACTCGTACCCAGAAAACATTTTCATATAATGCCAGACGTTTTTGACGGGTCCTTAAGGCTGCCATACGCTGCTCAAAGTGCAAAAAAAAAAACGCCTCATTTACGTCATCGCTTCATGGAAACATTTTTTTTTTATTTAATTATATAAGTGTCCCTGAGTCCCAATATATACGAAAATTCCGGGTCTTTCGCCCTGCCAGACGCAGGGGAAAAACGCATTATCAACATTTATTCCTCTAAAGTGCTAAAAATAATACTTCGAAAGCTTAAGATTTAAATAACTATCGACCATGAAATTTGGAGCTGTTATAGATAACTAGCGGACCCCCTGCACTCTTCGTAGTGCAAAGAAGAAATATAAAAAAAAAAAACAAATTAAAATTCATTTAAGTTAGTGATACCTAAATAGTTTTTATCGCAATGCTTTGTGGTACACAATATTTTTGGTTTTTCCATTTTCGGTGTAAATATACAAAACCGATGGTTTGCCAACCCGCGAACAGGCTACATAACTGTCTATGTGAGAAAACTGGAAAACGGAGGCAATCCTGGTAAATCCAACGAATTCAAAAATTCTGTTGGATAATTCACAACATCTTCTTCATTAATAACTGTATCCACAGACTTGTACGAAACCAAGTCGCCAGGAATCTTGGATTGTATAGCCATGTTCAATTCAATATTTTTGTGTATCAGGACAATGCATATGAATGTTACCCATTTTACAAACTGTGGCTTTGACTGTCGAAGAATAGCGTTTGCTTTTTTTGTATGGGATGCGCCACACCCCTTTGCCCAATATTGACCAATCTTTACAGGAACACTCCCAGGACAATACCTATGATTATATGGTATGATTATCTGTAAATTTAAACTCAATCGATTTGGTGGTTTTCGAAATATAAGATTTTGAATGTTTTTTTTGTATGGGCGGTGCCACGCCCCTTTGTCCAATTTTGACCAATCTTCACAGGAATACTCCAGGGGCGATACCTAAAACTGATGTAAATTTTAACTCAATCGATTCAGTGGTTTTCGAGATATAAGATTTTGAATGCATTTTTTGTATGGGAGGTGCCACGCCCCTTTGTCCAATTTTGACCAATCTTCACAAGAATACTCCTGGGCCGATACCTAAGATTGTATGTAAATTTGAACTCAATCGATTTGCTGGTTTTCGAGATATAAGATTTTGAATGTTTTTT
Organism: Cheilosia scutellata; assembly: GCA_955612985.1. Taxonomy (NCBI): domain Eukaryota; kingdom Metazoa; phylum Arthropoda; class Insecta; order Diptera; family Syrphidae; genus Cheilosia; species Cheilosia scutellata. The sequence goes on along the minus strand of OY015312.1, from coordinate 35,016,674 downwards.
TTGTATGGGAGGTGCCACGCCCCTTTATCCAATGTTGATCAATCTTCACAGGAATACTCCAGGGGCGATACCTAAAACTGATGTAAATTTTAACTCAATCGATTTGCTGGTTTTCGAGATATAAGATTTTGAATGTTTTTTTTGTATGGGAGGTGCCACGCCCCTTTATCCAATGTTGACCAATCTTCACAGGAATACTCCTGGGCCGATACCTAAGATTGTATGTAAATTTGAACTCAATCGATTCGGTGGTTTTCTAAATATAAGATTTTGAATGTTTTTTTTGTATGGGCGGTGATACGCCCCTTTGTCCAATGTTGATCAATCTTCACAGGAATACTCCAGGGGCGATACCTAAGATTGTATGTAAATTTGAACTCAATCGATTTGCTGGTTTTCGAGATATAAGATTTTGAATGTTTTTTTTTGTATGGGAGGTGCCACGCCCCTTTATCCAATGTTGGCCAATCTTCACAGGAATACTCCTGGGCCGATACCTAAGATTGTGTGTAAATTTGAATTCAATCGATTCAGTGGTTTTCGAGGAATAAGATTTTGAATGCATTTTTTGTATGGGAGCTGCCACGCCCCTATAACTCATGAACCAATACACCTACAAAGACCGTATGAACTTATAAACTATGGTATCAACGTCACCTTTCATGGGAAATTTCCAGAATCAAAATCGGTTTACGTATTACAGAGAACATTATCGACAAACACAATTGACCATGATTTTTATATATATAGAAGATAGAAGAAGATTAAATAATTATTCACAATTTTCAAATTAACCATCAGAACCTCTTATACGCTTAAAAAAAAAAAGAAAGCAGTCCTTTTTAATATTATTTCCAAATATTTATTAATTACTTTCTGCTTTTAGCTCCTATTTTCTAGGGAATTATTATACATTATATAAAAGCTAACTTTCTGATAAAATCTTACTACAATGTTATCCACTCCGATGCAACACTATACGGCGCACAGTGGGCAAAAATTGTCTATTTGGAGGCAAGACTCGCATTAAGGGTCGCGCACAAATAGAAACCGACCTAAACCGACTTGGAGTGCGCAGCTCGCAGAAGTTAGCTAAGGACCATGATAACTTAAGACAGCGCGAACGCAGTTAGGGGTTATAGGGGAATATATGGTACTAAAAAATAAGGAGGGTCCAATTAAAAAAAAAAAAAAATACAATAGGTACTGCGGTTTCATTTACCAGTAACCAGTCATACTTTCTTCTGACCAAATCTTGACCACCAAGTCGTCTCCCGATGCCTTAAATAGTTCGGTTCGCGGTCTCTCTAATCCAGCAGCCTGAGAGTCTGAGATATACGCATTTTTATACCTGGGCTACACTACAACAAGGTAACGGTCCGAGTCTATGTTGTTGTTGGCACTTTGGAAAGTTCGGATATCTTTTTCTTTATGGATGTTTGGAAACCGTGTCCTAGCTATAGTTACGTCCCGCAGCAATGTCAATTGACATAAGTCCGTTTCTAGATGTGGTGTTATGTAGACTTTCCAATTGTATTACCAAAGATATCCTCCTTGCCTAATCTGGCGTTGAAATCACCGAGTATGATTTTAACGCCGTACTTAGGGTTACAGGATATTGCTCATTATGCTTTGTCCAAAAACTCGTAGTAACAATTTTTCATATTATCATAATCATCAACTGAGGGGACGTTTTGAAACAGGGTTTCAGATGGACAAGACCAGAAGCGACTCTATGTCGAGCGATGATTCTCCGCGCGGAGAGGTCCATTCTTTGGTGGTTTGGTCATGTTAAACGCGATGGAATCCGTGTATGGAAATTGGATTGTCCTCGATGTTTTTGAGTCAATGACGGAAAATGGATATAGCAATAGAAGTTCAATGCGATGGGATAGGTATTGAAAATGAATATCTAAGTGTTCACATTTTTTTTTACATTAAACTTGACAGAGATCCACCATATATTCATATTCAATTTCTCTTTCAATCGACACTCTTGCCTTTTGTTCACACCCCTTTTCAGGCAACTTTTGATTTAAGATTTTCTTTCACAATTCAATTTGTTATTGAGTTTCTATCTAGGTATGGCTAGGTAGAGTCTAAATTAAAGTGCACACTCTGCCTGCACTCACTGCACAATCATATTATGACTTTCGATTTGCTTTCACCTTCACCGAGTACAAAAGGCAACATTTTCATTCAAATCAGACTCAATAAAATGTTGTTTGCAAAAATGATAAGAGCTAACAAAATACATTGTTACATTTAGCATGCAACTCCTTTTGCAAATATTATTCATCAATGGGCTGTGTGTATACATGAAAATGTCATCCAAGGAGTGTATGCATTTATTGTGAATCAAAACTTCTATCTTTGAAATGTGTGTATAACCTAACACGTTGATGTGTAGATAGATAAATCTTGAACAACATCTTATGGGGATCATAGTTTTCGATTTGTGAAATACGAATTGTGTACCTGCAAATTACTTTCCATATTGCAATTTAGTTTTTGAACTTGATGGGTAACTAATGCAGATGTACTGATGATGTAATATATCATATATATTGACTTTTGATATAATAGTTGTACCTATACATACTGTCGGGTGTGTCTCAGATATTAGTAAGAAATAGAGAACAATATTCATATAAAGATAGTTATTATTATTATGAAAGTCACAGACCGCCTACCAAAGACATTATGTAATACTTATGCATGCTTTAAAAAAAATTCTCCGCTTATAGCTAGATAACAAACAGAGAAGAATGGGTTAGCATCCATACGGATAGTTCCAAAATTGACTCAGGTGTGGGAGCTGGCATTCATGGACCAAACCGAAATATTTCAATAAATATGGGGAAAAGTCACAGTCACATCGTATTTCCGGCAGAGCTCCATGCCATTTATTAATGTGCGTTGTGCAAGCCTTATCTACAATTTAATCTATACTTCTATATATAAAGGGTGTTTTTAGAGGTATAGGTAGGTATACATCTTTGAAATGAAATAAAACAAAGATGATTTTTTTAAATTGACATAAAATTTATACTTTATTCGAAAGATAATCTTCTGGCATTACGCATTACCTATAATTTAAATATGATTTCTGGCATATGACCGCTACGGTTGGCTCGGACGTAGTCTAATCTGGAGAACCAATTTTCGATGACTTCTTCCAACATTTGTGGCCGTATATCGGCAATAACGCGGCGAATGTTGTGGTCAATCGTTTCGGGCTTATCGGCGTAGACTAGCGACTTCACATATCCCCACAGAAAATAGTCAATAGTCGGAGTTAATTCGCACAATATGGGAGGCCAATTCACGGGTCCGCAACGTGAAACTATGCGGTCGGTTACCAAACGTTTCCTTCAATAAATCTTAATCTTAATCTTAATATAAACTTTGCATATACTCAATTTCGGTAGGCGCAGTAGCGCAGTGGTTAGTGTGCTGGACTGCTGTGCGAGGGATCCCAGGTTCGATCCCCGGAAAAACACAAATTACATCTTAGTGTTTTTTTCTACTGCGCCACCTCTCGCGCCACCTAAAAAAGCTTCTCAATTCAGCCGTTCGGAATCGGCATAAAATTGTAGGTCCCTTCCATTCGTCCCAAAAATAGAAACTCACACAAACGAATGGTTGCGAGAAGCTAGGCCTAGGGTGTCTACCGCCTGTTGCGCCACCTATTTATTTATATACTCAATTTCGCACATATACCGCAAATCCAAGCAAGTGGGTTGCTTACGTATCTCACTCTGTCGCGCGACAGAATTAATAACACCAAATTTAAAAATGGGAGATTTTGTCCCATGCGGACTTTCTCTCAGGGTCTTTTGGAGTAAGGGATTCCAGCACACTGGATTATGGAACAGAGGATTTTGGAAAGGGGATTTTGGAAAAGGGTGAATAGTGAATAGTGAATATACCCCAAAAAAAGGTATATTCAGTATTCAGCCTTTTAAAAATTATGCTGAAAAGATAATTAATCTATACGCAGGTACGATACCTAAAAGGTAACCACGGCTTGTGATATCACCTTAATCAAATACATTTACTTGACTCAACAGAGTGGCAACTATGTCTTGAAGAAATAGGTAAGCATATCATAATGTATATCTATATGCCCAGTCCTTTATGGTATTAGAAGGAAATTGTTAAAAAAAAAAATGAGCACGTGCAGGTCCGTATACGTGAAAGAAGTGAAACTTCTTAAAAAGTATCAGATCGCCTTGCACAATTATCATTATGCAATCAATGGAGAATGGAAGACAAGAAACAATTCTTTTTTATCGAAAAATCGATAAAACATTATTTGATTATTCTCATTCTATCTCTCTCTAACAGCATGCACTGTTAAGAAAAAAAGAATATCCCTTCCCCTTGACCATAAAGCAGGGAATACACGATACAATTATCGTACCAACCGTTGTACCAACATGCGTTCGTATGCGATGATTGTATCGTGTGTGTGAATGAAATTTGCGGATGTACCGATATTGCATGGTCGAACGCTGTCAACCGAAAACCAGCGGTCGTATGCGACAGATTGTATGAAAATCGTACCGTTTGTTTGCTTCCGTGCAATTGTTGTACCGATTTCATTACTTTTCTGATATTTGTAGTGAAAATATGACAATTTTGTCTATAAGTGATAAGTTGTTAAGTCATGAACGAATAAATTAACAATGAGAACAAAACAAAATCGCATACAAATCGTATGGTGTGTGTGCTTCATACAACACGTTGTACCGATGAAATCAATCCGAACTTTATAAACCCTGGGTGCGAGTTAGTCGTACGTATACGATGTTTCGACTTATCTGAAATCAATCCGAACTTGTATAGGCATTTTTAAACAAACCCTTTCGTGTGTTAAAACATTAAAAATGGATGACACAAAAGGGGGTATGGGACACGGGTAGGTACGGACAGTGTGGGGTCATTATAAAGCAAGTCTTCCATGATATGATGAAATTCACTGAATTCATCTGTTTTTATATATATTCCGGTTCTACAGTCTCCGAATTAGAAGAAAATTATCTTGAAGATACAGATTATTCATCACACACAAAAGCGATGTCGGGACACTGCCTATTTAATGGAGAAAAATCGTATTCAGTGTGCAAACTCAATTCGGTCGATCAGTATTCATACGTCTACGTACGATACAAATTCGTATCCAATGGGTAAGTTGCCCTAATCCTTGTCAAATAACAACCACACAACCATCTGCGAAGAAAGTTATTGGATCGCCATTTAAATACACAATCATATCTTGTTTGTAATATTCCATCTCCTTTCTTTTATTCCCATCTTCCTATATGGAAACCAATCAACAATAAATTAACCCTATCCTGCTACCTCATATCAGAATGAAATTCCTACTGCAGAATATCAATAATGGATGTAATATTGTATCCTTTTCCTTCTCTCTACGTAATATCTTTCCTCTCACTCGTAGAACGAAATTTTTCTTAAAATTTCACTTCCCATTCTCGCTTAATAATTCAATATCGAGATGCCGCCTAAGAAATTTTACCAATAATGCACGAGAAAACGACGTTTTTTAAAATCCACCTAATGTTACCTACTCTACTAATCAGTAATGTTTGCCTTGTTTTGAATATACTGTAAATAGCTATGTACCTACACCTAGTTGACGGAGTCACTCTTCTTAACAGACTGATAAATATTTTTTTGGATAATTATTTTTATTTGATTATCTATGAATATCTATTGTTGTTGTCATAATTTTGTTATTGGTCTATAAAAGAAATAATTTGCTGACCTACTGAAATTAATCTTGTTCTCCTTTTGGTTCAAATTATTTGATAACGAACACAGCTTTAAAAGCAGAATTTTATTCTTTTGACTGTGGAGTGAATACACTTATATACTAACATACGAATCTGTCCAATTTTTTGTCAACCGTTCTCTCAAAGTAATGGTATAATAATAGCTACTTCAGAATAATTCCATCCTTCTATGAAGCTTCGAATTAATCCGCATTCGGACTCATGTACAGCCCATTTATCTATATGTATTATAGATTATATTTGCCGCCATATTTTTTATGAATTTTACTCATACACAACAACACATATTACAGCCTTGCGATAAATCCATAATTACTTAAAATTATCGCCAAAATCTCACAGTTATAAGACATCAGCTTTTTCTCCTACTCTCGTTCCAAAATCTTTTGGAAACGTAACGGCATACAAAAAATAAATAAAAATAAATAAAACACTTAGATACAGTTACAGCCAATCGATATATTATGCACAACTTAAATTATGCCAAATTGCTTAGCGGTTATTTAATGTATCTCACTGCCGCAACCTTTGCTAAGTTCTACATGAATGCAAATGAGTGATGAATCTTTCTCATTATAGAACTACGAAACGTATAATCTGTTGTAGATACTCGTAAGACCCAATGGTTCTAGATAAAGAAACCAAAAGAGATTCATTAAAACTACATAGTATCTCTACAAAAAAAAATATGATAATGCAGAGAAGCAAATATATTTTTTTACAAGTATACTTCTGCTGTTGTAAGCATTAAGGTATTTAGGGTAGGAAACTAAAAGACTGTTTACCTAATTAAGTTATTTTAATTTTTTCTATTTTCTAGTTAGCTCCAGAGAGGGAATCTGTGCCCGAAGCGATTTTTAATGATGTTGTCGAGTAGATTTGGTTATCCTTTGAATTGTTACATTTTTAATAGCTAAACGATGGTGCACCTAGCGGGGTAATTTACTTCAGGTAAAACCATTGTTTCTGTGCGACAGCTTATGAATTTTTTTTAGAGTTAGGTACTTAACGATTCTTTTGATTCCAGTGGGAAATAAACTAAAACCACTTTAAACGAAATTAAAAGATCTTAATGAAGAAGAGGTACACGACTGGTTCGCATGAATCTTTCTCATTGCGATAGAGTGTCATGGCAATATCTTTTAGTCCCACTCGTCACACTCGATAGTATGATTTAAAAAACGCTCTAGCTATCTAAGCATTACATCCCTTAGGAAAAACACAAATGACATCTTAAGGTTTTTTCTACTGCGCCACCTCTCGCGACCGTCTGACAAACATCTGAGAGTATAATTGTCCTAAAAAGCTTCTCAATGCAGCCGTTGGGACTCAACATAAAATTGTAGATCCCTTCCATTCGACCCAAAAATAAAAACTCACACAAAGCGAATGGTTGTGAGAAGCTAGGCTTAGGGTGAATACACGTATGTTGCGCCAACTATTTATTTATTTATGGGCTATATTAGAGCCTATGTTCTCGATGAATTTATATTTTATTCTGTTTCATACGCGATTTCCTCGCTCGTGACCATTACCATAACGCTATTATACGGTGTGATTTTGCCTACTTTCGTTTTATAAATTAGTCTATCTGCAAGTCGTCTGGTGCATTCGAGCAATGTGTGTTCAGTGTCATCATGAGTGGAGTCTAACATGATAAGCTCGTAACTTTACCCATTTTGTGCAGATCCGTTTAAAAATCCCTATTGATTCCTTAGTAGTTCATATATCCGACCTATCCAATCCGCGAAGTTTCCTATCACGGTCCATCTTCCCCAAGCAAGTTTTTTTGATCCACAGGCCTTGCCAGGATTCTCTGGTGATCTCTTTGCCTCCACTATTTCCAACAACAGGTATTTTAACTTTCTCGTATACGTAGTATGAGAAAGATATTGTTTTCGTACTTTTGTCTTCCGGTGAGATGAGGATTAATCGGCCTACAATCTTCCCGAGACCACATAGCCGAACATATGTTGATTGACAACATTGACAATCGATCAGTGGCACTTATCCCATTTAAAAATGCCTATCCTATCTTCGAGTCACGGTTTGAAGTGGTATCTCGGCTGAAAAGATCATAGGCTCTTTTCTAAATGATTTGAAAATCAGCATAGTCTACAGCTTAATAAAGGGATCTAAGAATATAACATTTGATGTGAAAAAAGGATTTAGACAAGGTGATGCGCTGTCATGGGACTTTTTCAATATCATTCTTGAGAAAATTGTGCGAAACTCGCAAGCCAACACAAGAGGCACAATTTTCCAAAAGTCTGTGCAACTACTTGCAAACTTTGACGACATCGACATCATTGGTAGAACACAGCGAGCTGTCACTGGTGCGTTTGCAACAGCACAGAGACGGCAAAAATTGGTTTAGTGGTGAATGAGGGCAAAACAAAATATATGCTGTCAACAACACAACATCGACGAATCTGACAGAACGTCAATATAGCTATAACTTTTAGGTAGTTCGGGAATTTGTCTACCTCGGCTCCACTATAAACTCTGATAATAACACCACAGCAGAAATCAAACGAGGAGTTACACTTGCCAACCGCTGCACCTTCTAGGAGTCACAGTCAATTCAGGAATCACATGGCAGGGCCAAATATCCTATATCGCAAGATCGGCGTCCGCTAAGTTGAGCTGCCTATTTAGAGCAAAGAGGTACTTTAGTCCCAAGCAACTTCTCCTTCTCTACAAAGCACAGGTTAGACCAGGCCTGAAATATTGTTCCCATATATGGAGCTCGGCCCCAAAATATTCACTAAACCTACTTGACAGCAGTTCGACTTATTGGAGACTAAACTAACATCTAACAACCATCGAATCTACAACCGTTGGTGCACAGAAGACAAGTCGTTGACCTATGCTTGTTCTATAGGTACTTCCATATGGTAGATGTTCCGAATAACTCAAAGACATTATTAGACAGGCTTGAAAACCGCGAGGACATCAATTTTCCAAAACTCCTTCTGTTATAGGACAAGCAAACTTTGGAACTCCCTTCCTGGGGACATATTTCAGGAAGTATACAATTTGCAGCAATTTGAGTGCAGAACTAACATACATCTCCAAGCATCTCGGGGCGCTGTTGAAGCGTTATAGGTTCGCCTTTCCAGGGAGAAGTATTTAAAAAAAAAATAAGAAGGCAATTGATTAGTAAGGCCCTGTCGAGCAACACCAAGACAGGAGACTCATAAGACACTTATCCTGGCGCAGAATCATTGACGTTATCAAAGGCGGATGAAGATTTCCTTGGTGGCTTCGAAAGCAAAATTCTTCGAGTGATTTTCGGTCAAGATTGCGTTGACCGGCCTTGAAGGAGCAGATTTAACAGCGAACTGTACGAGCTGTGCAGCGACATCGATCTAGTCAAAAAAGTACGTATCAGTCGACTAAGATGACTGGGACATGTAGAGCGAATGGACGCACTAACGCTCTGGCCCGAAGAGTCTTCGATTCCACCCCGGAGCGACAACGCAGTATAGGACCTCGCCGTGGCGCGCGCAAGTGGAAGAGGACCTCAATCAACTTGGAGTACGCAACTGGAGGCGGTTAGCCAAAGATCGTGCTAACTGGAGAGGCGTGTTGGTTGAGGCCCAGGTCCACCCCGGACTGTTGCGCCACCTGAGTAAGTAAGTAAGTAAGGACAGAATGGTATCGTTTTGTTAAACTTTAACCAGTCTAACCAATCCTGCAGGAAATTTCAGCAGTGGAACTCTACTAACATGTAGAGTGCATTGAACAATGAACAGGCATTCTGGGAGATCACCATCACTTCAGATTGGTTTATGTTTATGTTCTTACACATCTAGCGAATGGAAGAAATCAACAAGGAAGACAGAGCGCCAACTTCAAAGACAAAACCACCCGGAATATGTCAAATCGTTTGGTACCAGGTCGACCGGAAGTATCGTGCACGGGATCGCAGATGATAGAAATCTTCTCGGGTTGGTAAACAGTTTCAGTTGGGTTTGAATCTGGATATGATTTTACAGTAGAAGGACGTCCTAATCACTTTGCGTATACAATAACATCAGCGAATCAGGTATAAGATATTCAGCGAAACCTGTTTTGAAAGTTCTTTACCAGAAATTACGATGACGTTGATGTACCTAAATGCTCATTAGTGAGTGTATTCCCAAAGCCTTCGAGCAAAATTCTAAATATTATGATTCCATTCAAACCCTGGTCGCTCACATACGACAGCTATACGGTACAGTAAGTACCGCCTCTATATAGCTCCAACCAAAAACAGCATTTAATGTAAAAGTAATGCGTTCTGCAATACTTTGTATACTAATATTATCGCTGACCAGTAAGTAAAGTAAAGACCACTCAAAAGGCAATCACAGCCCTATCGAGGTTAGACCTATTTATATGAAGACGACAACGAAGGCCAGTGCTGAAGAAGTTGAAGTAAAATATAATTCTTCTCCTCTTAATTACACATTAAGCCAGCTACTCGAGAAGACTTTCACAATAATGTATCTTCATCGAAGAGATCATAAGCACATAATGAAACTTGAACGTTTTTAAATTAGTTCTCGTGTTAGCAAAGTGCACAACGCACAACATGAATGTCATCCACAGGTCCATCTTCTGCAATAACAAAGTGTAATAAAAATTCATGTAGCACGCACATTATTCACGCGTTAGGAGAAAATTGGTGTAATAAGTAATGAAGATGTCCGTCCTCCCTGTTCCGGTACCCGCAATCGCCCGCAATCTCAAGACGAGTCAGATGAAGTATCCGATGTGCATAGTCTTTGAACATAAATAATCCGTTGAACATAAATGATCCGTTGAACCAAATCGAGGGAAATTGATAAAACAACAGTCTGGAAAAAGAAATGTTTGGATGTACTCACTTTTTGGTTACTTTTTAAAATATTCCACAGATCGTATGTTGGGCCTACCAGGCAAATTTGTCACTATAACTTTCACACTCGATTCGTGGAGCAACTCGCTCGACTAGCACTGAAAGATATTTTTTTCTCGCTAAATCCTTTCACTGATTATTTTTGCATCGAAACATATGATCGAAACTTTGTATTTCTCTATTTCACTCACTCAAACTGGTTTAAAACTGCACACACTATATTAAAGTTAGCACGCGTTTCGAAGAAATATCTATTAGATACTTGAGATACTTGACTCGATATCGATTTAGTTTTTAGCAAATTGTGGGTGTTATCTATCTATAACTCGCGATAAAATTCAGTTTTTTCGAACAAACTCAACTAATTTAGCAGCAAGATCGACCAAAGTATCTAAACATTTCCGTGTGACTGTCTTGTGCAAATCGACTAGTGACGAAGACGAAACAGCAGCAGATAAAGCAGTCATTACACTTTAGCGAAAGCGCACATATGCGAGTGGACGGAACGTGATCGGCTTTCAAAAGCAGACGATGGAAACGACGAAAACGAATTTAATATCAAGAGCAATGTTGTATCGGTATGATACGGATACCACCGACTGGTTCGAACTGAAGCTGGGGAATCGGATGTGTCTCAGATTCTTTTACTGTGACATTGGATGGAGCATGGAGGTTGCTGGTTTAGTGGGTTTTCATTTTTCTTCAAACTACTGTCTCTTCTCTATTTTTCCAACAGCGATTCGTCGCGTGCGTCGTCGTTTGTGTGGACTGTGGAGAGAGCAAAGTCAAACAGTTGTTTAACCCAGTACCAGTAGGTATGGGCTTGTGGCTTAGTCTAATATCGTAAGTTTTGATCGTAAGAAATAAAAAACAAATAGCTGACTTTTTCGAATTCCAGCTTCAGGTAGGATGAATTGAAACATGTGTTGGGCATTGTGCTTGTGATTTTTATTGGCAAATCAAACATGTGTTGTTAGTTTGTTGTTGTTTGTCCAGTTACTTATTGCATAGCAAGTATCTAGCTATAACAATGCAGTTGTTAGGCAATGAATTATATGTGTCACTTGGGGTCAGCTTAAGCTTCTTTGATTCTTTTTTTTTATGGTTAGCTATTTGTTTGATTCAGACAAGTTAACATCAATTTCTGTCTTAAAGAAATGAAATACATACGTTTTATGGAATTTTCAAAATTTATGAAACATAATCCGGCATCAGACGGAACTGATGGCACAATATACCCCCACGGCCCACATACGTATTAGCACGATCATAATTTGTTTGGCCATTCTCTCGAAAGTTGCATCATAGATAGGTTTATGCAGAATAGGTAAAGTCATTGTGTATGTGTATATCGCTAATAAATTTCTAATTTTTGATTGAAAAGAAAGTAAAAGTGAAGTAGGTTGTAGGTACATATACGTATGGTATTTAGATTCGCTGCGAGGCGTTAAGGCGAATGATAGTGGATGCAGGTAATGATGCTTGGTAGGTTAGGCAGGTACCATACATCATGTCTTTTTAAAGCAGCAGCTTGCTTGAGCAGTAATTTATTTTTCTGAACTAAGCATGCCTTGTTGAGGTTATGGCATATTTGGTATACTCGTAGGTGCCAAGTAAAAATGCTTTGGGCCAGACATAGACACACGTACGGTACACTACTCATAATGAATTGGTTGTCGTGCGATTTGAGAGAAACGGTTTTCAAGAATATATTTCGTCTTAGATGATATCTTTCAAAAGAGAGCAATCACATTTTTAAATACAGTTTTGAAAGTTTGCATAGGGAAATAATGCTACCTACTCAATTAATCTGTGATGGGCTTAGGTATAGTTAACCACAAAGGTATGTAAACTGGACTTGAGACGAAATATATGTATATAAAAAAAACTACTCATTTAACCAAATCGTAGAGAGAGAGGACATTATAATATTGAAGGATAATTCAACACTGGGTTTTGTTGAAAAAAGTTTTAGGTAAGTAGAAAGCTTGCTGTAGGTATTTCAAAATGGAGTAAGGAAAATTAAATTAATGAAGAAGAGTTTGCAAACACATTAAAAGCGAAATATGAGGAATATTGAAGACATATGATTACTGCCAAAGCTTTAAATATAAAAATTTATAACCGTGTTGAGCGGTATTTCAGTTCACTCTTGGGAGATGCAAATGGAGGCATGAGGGAAAAGTTCAGATGCATTATTCAAAATTTAGATAACAGGATTAGAGCAGATCTAATTGAAGAAGCTAGGTGCTCTTCACGTAGATCTCTGTATCCAAATATAGAATTTAATTTGAACGGTCTTAATTACTTCACAGACAAAATGAGTTTATATGAAATTTCTATAATTTTTCGCATAGGGGGAGAGCTTCTTGACTTAAATTATAGGTCATATTTTAATGATCGAGCAACCTTTTGTTCGTTGTGTAACTTACGAGAACTTGAAAATACCTATCGCACTTCCTATCAATATGTCCAATTTGGCCAATTTAAAAAAAAACAATTCAGACTCCATAAGTAGGTATCTTAAATGGAAAGAATTGGAAAGTTCTATCCTACCGACTGCGCCATGTGTTATTTTAATGACGATCAGCTGACGACTGACTTCTCTTTATTATTTCATTAGATTAGATTTACAGAGTTGCCATCGATATACAACAGCATTGAAGCCCTCAATTAAAGAAACGATTTTATGACTCAGTAAGAGATTTGGATCAAAAAAACTTAATGTCCAGTCCATAGCCTCATAAAGTACGAAAAAAAAAAAAAGTTATTCAACAGTAACTATTTATTTATTTATTTTTTTTTTTGTAAAAACAGTAAAATGCATTAGAAAATTTATTTAATTTCTTAATATTAAGAGGTATATTTTATAATTTTTTAAAACCAAGGCTGTAATTTATTTTTTAAATATTTTAAAAAATTGTTAAAATTGCTTGTGATTTGAAAATAAAACTATTCTATAAAAAAAAAATTCTTAAAGATATTTTTTAGCCGAAATCTGGTTTAACACTAGGTACATTACAATATGGAAAACTAGATTATTTTCGGGGCTTCGCTCCCGTTACTGAAGCATCTAATGTGCTTTGCTACGCTCTCGGTAGGATGAAAAAAAATGTTCCCAAGAAAAATTTCCGATATCATAAAAATTGATATTCTTTACTACATACATACTTATATAGAGTACCTAACTACCTACACGAAACCTACTTTGAAGTGGGATCATGACGTACCTAATCTCGAATGACAAAAATCTCGAAAAGTTTTGTTTTTAATCTCGAATGCAAAAATTTCCAATGTACAAAAATCTTGAAAGACTATAAAATCTCGAAAATAAAAAGTAAATTATTTTTTTTTTTTGCACCCACCCCATATCCAAGCAGTAAACCCAAGACCCCTGCTTGTTTTCAAGATTTTTGTTATTCGAGATTATGCTTACTCGATATTTTTACGTTCGAGATTTTTTTTCGAGATATCGGGGTAGACCCGTTTGAAGACGATGGGATGAAAAATAAGAATTTCCCATATAAACTTTGACCCCCATTTTAGTTAGAATTTCTCCAAATGACTTCTAAGTGCTCAGCTTCCTAGGTTAGGTTTGGTTAGGTGGCAATTATCCTTTATAGAGACCGGATTATTTTTTCCAGTATAACCGGTAATGGCATATTCTAACTAAAATCTACTGATGATGCATATTTTCGCCAAACAATTTTAGCCGACTCCAACATTAACAAAAAAAAATGTGCACGACTGGGTCGCACGAAACTTTCTCGTTTATTGCGAATCTTGCAGAATCTCAGATTCATTTCAGCAAATTTTACGTTTAAATTGAAATCATACTTACTCAAGATGTACTCAGGTTTAGTAACTGAACGGTTGTTAATTAAAAACGTAATACATACTATGTATTAACTACAAACTGCAACACTTTATTACTTACAGATCGGGATTTGGGTAGTCATTTTTGAGAAATATTCATAAAACGGCTATATTTGAGTTATCTGAGAAAAACTAAGTACGTGATCATGTTTAGAATGCTTATGTTGTCTTAAATATGTATTTTGATCAAAATCGTTAGAGCCGTTTTTTGTAAAATTATGCTGACAAATGTTACAACTTTGGAAAATCACTGTTATTAAACTGTTTTGCTAAAAACTGAGTACGATTGGTACGATGTATTCTTCAGGATATAAATATTACCTAGCAGTTACATTTTCATCCAAATCGAAAATGGAGTTTTCGAGATATGAGCAATTTTTGAAGTACCAGTTTTAGGGATTGGGGTGTAAATCGAAGGTCTTTTTAGAGAAAAACAGAGTTTGCTATCAAGTTAAAAATGATAACAGTACGTTTGTACCGTTTTCGAGAAAAAGCCAATTTTGAAAACTGCCGTTTCTGGACTTTTTCAAATCGTTAGAGCCATTTTTGAAAAAATTTAAATTGTTTAATATTTTGTAAAATTTGTATATGGGAAGTACCTACCTACCGTTAATATTACGGCTAGCATGAAAAAAAAAAAACGCCTCCTAGCACAGAAACTCTTAATACGAATTTTGAAACAAATCCGTCTAAGCGTTTATATTCCCCAGGGGTGGAACAGACAGACATACGGACGGACAGAATTGCGAGACCCACTTTTTTGAGTTCCCTTATCATCGTAATGTCAGAATTGATCAAAATCTCGAGTTTGAAATTTTGTACGAAAACAATTTATCTTTCTCTTACTACGTATACGAGAAAGTTAAAAAATTATACTTAATCCACTTCGCCGAATTGGGCAGAGTGTTACAGTTATAACTTTGGATAACGTGGCGACTATTTATCTACCTCGGCTCTTCTATTATATATTAAAGTCAATTCTCTTGGCAATCACTCTTTCTTTTGACTCAGCACTGAAAAAAATATTGGTTGTCATATTGACAATCGGTGGTTGTTAACTGGAAATTGTCAAATTGACGAACAAAATTGTCGATATGATGAACATTTATTGAAAATATCAAATACATTTAACAACCGGATAGTCAATATGAAGAACGGGCGGTTGTCAATTCTTAGTACCAAAAATTATGAAAAAAGTTGTAAGATTAACAATCGCAGTTGTCAATGTACTCATGACGTACGCACAATCGCAGTTGTCAATGTACTTTTGACGTACGCACTTTCATTGTAATCACATTGAAGAATGCGTTTGTTGAATTGAAAATCGGGGTTGTCAATATGACTACCACATAAGTGCAGTATTTAAACATTTTTATATTGATGAACTTTGTTGTAATATGGACAATCGCAGTTGTCAATATGAATACTCAAGAAAACACGTTTAGGTTTATAGTTCACACTCACTTTTGACTGTGAAACACATGATAGTCTCGGTACACGTGTGGTGGTGGTTTGTCTACTGATGAGCCCGATGTGTTGGGTCATCGGGGCGAAACGCATTCTGGAGTCTGTATATGTATGTGTATTATCAATATAATATGTTGACACTCCACTGTAAGTATAAATTCCTTAATCTAGCTAGCAGGTGTTTTAAATCATGACGTTTTTATTTTGAAAATCGAATTCTTTAATTCAATTAGGTACTTTGTTCATTAGATTGAAAATTGTGATTTTCATTATGAAAATCGAGTTCTTCAGTTTAACAACTATGATTTTCATTATGAAAATCAATTCCTAAAATTTAACGACTGCGTTCATCACATCAACAACGGCGATTGTCAATATGAAAATCGAGTTCTTCAATTTAACTTCTGCGATGTTCAGATTGACTACTGCGATTTTCATTATGAATATCGAGTTCTTCACTTTAACAATTGCCATTTTCATTACGAAAATCAATTCCTCCAATTTGACTACTGCGTTCATCAAATCAACAACGGCGATTGTCAATATGAACATTTAATTGATTCAATTTTAATTGACAACCCAAGTTCATCATATTGACAACTACGGTTGTTGGCACAAAAATAACAACTTTTTCTTCAATATGACGAACTTAGTTGTTAATATGACGTACCTTTTTGGTTCAGTGAGATGATAATTGAGTTCTGTATAAGACTTTGATCATCCCGTCTTGCATATTGCGCTGAAACTTGGACTTTATCAAAAGTGGATGCGGATGTACTTTGCACCTAGACCCAGATACGAGGCAACCCAACAATCGTGAATGCCAGAGCTCTTGGTCTGGACTGGAAGAACCACTCCGGGGGTCGAAGAGTATGCAAACCTGTAGGGTCTCATTCATTTATACTCCATTCGGCGGTTAAATAATTGAATTAAACCTCCCGAATGCACATTTATATATTTTCCATAATGTCAACGCTTGTAAAAATTGAATCATTGATTGTGTAAGTGTAAGCCATTGTTGTCCAAATATTGTTCATCAAAGAGCTCTGCTAAACTATGTAAAATGTGTCATAATAAAATAAATCTTCTTATCGTTCACCGACACAAACTTTCAGAAATATTCCATAGCCCGCATGCATAATAGGTACGAAGATCGTCAAATCAATTTAGGAATTGTATTGATCAACTCAAAAAATTATGTAATCCGAATTATTATATGCGGTCGCTTAAGTACGGCTACGGAAATGACATTCAAAATAGGTAATAACACATAATCGGCTTAAAATTAAATTGCCCATTAACATTTTTATTGCACAAAACTAGTTCCACATGAGGCAGATTTTTTTCCAAAATAAAAGTGAAACTCATTCCATTCGCAATCGTGATCTCATCATAGTATATCTAATTGCCCTCATCCGCACACCCGCCCCCAAAGTTGCATGTCAACGATATACGAAAAAGTGAAAACGCCACCAAATACGTTACCACAATTATGACGATGACGAGTGAAAATTTCGCATAATATTTACGCCAGCCGGCCGGGCCGCTGCTGTAAAGTTACTAATTTATCCAATTTACATACCACTTTTACTCTTAGGCCAGTCATTTAACCAAAACATCTTATCTACAGTGATGCGTTGACAAATAAAAAGCTACCAATTAGCGTATCGCCGACAAATACACTTTCACACGCGCTGTTGACAATGAAAGTTCTTCGGCAATCCGTTGCTGGATCGATATAGCTTGTATTGATATCTTTTGCATTCAATAGATATGCACCTGACGCCGCATTCATAAATGCATTTAGTTTGACAACAACAGATTCTAGTGATGATCATCGATCCGTTCTGATTCCTTGCGGTGGGTTTGGATGTGATTACTCATCCATAGATAACAAGACCCATCTAATGATAACATATCAATTTCCGTATTGACCGCGGGCTCTGACAAGGTTCGTTAGTTTCGGCCCCATAACCTGGAATTTCTATGAAAAGTTGTACTCGCATGTCTATATCTAATGTACCTATACTATTGTACGGTGCACTTGCTGTGCGGTTGGCAGTATGCCCAGAGTCTCTATTTGACGAGCTGAATATTAATTCATCTTGACGAGCTGCTTTTGGCCGCAACCACTTGACAGCCGTTTAAATGGGTTGGTACGCCTTTATAGCGTTCCTCTTGACACTGCGTGCGATGGGTGAAGAAAGTTTTGTTCAGAGTTTGTGATGTCAACAGAGTTTTGAAAACAAAAATCAATGAATGCGGTCTTGGAGGTGGAGATGGTACTCATTAATAGCGTTTTGCATATAGTATTGTGGCAGCAGCGCAGACATGACGAACTGGAACGTGAATTTCTCTTTTTTACCCAAAGGGGAGTATATTTTGTTTTGGAATCGCTTCGATGGTTTATGTCTGTCCAACTTGCATGTTCAAGCTCAGAGTGATGCGCTCTTGACGATGACGATGACGATGACAATGACGGTGATAGTATGACGGCGCTGATGATGATTATAATTAGCTCGTCACCCAGATGTGCAGTGATGGATACATTTCTGACTCTTCGATGTATCTTAATATTTTATTTTATTTAAACTTCAGTTTTATGGCTTAGTTGAACGCGCTGCAATTTGAACACAGATGAATACGCAATAGTGCGCTGCATAGTAAGTCAGAGAAGGTTGTTGGTCGAGTGGAATCAACTGCCAAGCATCGTAAATCATTAATTTGATACTAACCATGACATGGATACAGAAAACTAATGCAAGAAGTAAAGCTATTCGGTTTTTTTTTTGGAATTGAAATAGTGGACCAAATTAAAGTTATTTTAATTTTTTATGGTATAGACATTACTGCAGCGTAAACATACTTGTGAATGAATTTTGAGATCGGTGCAGTTTAGTTGGAGTGGGTAATGGGTATATAACACGACATTGTGCTGCCTGCCAAAAAATTAGTAAATAAATTCCTACTGTCCTTCTTAATTCGAAAACAAAATATGTATACGAACCCAAACTACAAACTTTAAGAATCCATAGGAAGGAAGTAGATTGCTTGATTTGGGTCGGATGCTTTATACGTCTCCGCAATTTCACATACTACCTATAGTAGGTAGGCTGTGTAAAAACTCTCATTTCTGTAGTTTCAGGTCAAGAAAGATCGAGAGCCGGATTGTTTTCTAAGTCATTTTCGGAATTGAAGGTTCATACTGATCACATGTCAGCAGGGGTATAATAAATTATGCAGGATAACCTTGGTCGACTTACGCTCCTGCATAACATTTGACAAGAAAATTACATACCAACATTTTTGATGTGGAAAAAAGGTTACTGAATGTTTATTCTAAAGTATAGTAAATCAAAGCCATTACTTGTTTTGTTCAACCAGCTATATTAATAGGATTCTACTATAACTTGAATAATATTCGTTCTAAAAATGACGAAAAGTAGAAAAGACAAAGCCCATACGCATCGCTGATGAAATTCTGTTCTCCCGGTAAAAGTAGATATAGTATACGCTGTTTATCCGGAAAGACCAATCAGAAATTAATTAACCGGTGCTCGCATTGGCAGATTTCTTTGAAAACTTTTGTTGACTTTTGGAAAAAAATCATATCTAAAATAATTAATATTAAGTTTCTTTTTAAAAATGCAATAAAATGAACAAAATTACAATTTGTCCATGAATTATGGTTTACTTAGGGGAGAGTACGATAACTACGGCGCCAAAAATTGATAACGGTAGAGGGGTTAAATACAAGCACTTTTTACTATGGGAGGGGGGGGTCTATCTTACTCCGTTTAGGCGGGAGGGGTAATTTAAAGAAAATGATACTTTAAATAGAAAAAAATATATTGAAAAACAATGGCAACACTTATGATAAAAAACTATACCATTTTAGAAAGCCCGGAATCTGTTCTTTCATATTATTTTTAAATCAAGTTATTTCTTTAAATAGTTTTTGAAAATAACAATTTTAAACTTGAAATTTAAGGACAAAAATTGGGGTGAGTAAAATAATTTTGGCGATGAAAACTAATGACGGATTTATGTAAAGGAGTTAAATACAAACATTTTTTACTAAGGGAAGGGGGGGGTCTATCTCGCTCCGGTTAGGCGGGAGGGGTAATTAAAAAAAAAATTATAAATAAAATTAAAATAAAATATTAAAAAACAATGGCAACACTTACAACAACGAACTATAGTATTTTTCAAATCCAGGAATCCGTCATAAATTGTCTAAAATGCAAATCAGCAAAATTTTGTCTACCAATGTGAAATTTCAGGCCAGAGACTGTATCTGAAGAATGTTGTTGACATGGGGTAAACTTATATAATTTAAAGAAAGTTAGAATATACTCAGCCTTGCACCCATCCCAAAATCCAACAGTGACCCCAAGCAGGGGGTCATACGCATTTCAAGGCGCAAGGGTAGCAATTTGTACTCTAAGCGGAGCAACATATAAAAGTAATTTTCAATTTTCTCAAATATTAGAGTACATAAATCCATCTGGTTTTCAGTGTTCGATTAAGAATTAATTTAGGCAGTAAAAACTACAAAAAAATTAAGTATATATTTTCTCAATATTGAACAAAATCAGCATTAAACATTTTTTTTTAATTTTTTTCCTTAAATTTCAAGTTTGAAAGTATTTTTTTCAAAAACTATTAACAGCTATAACTTGATTTAAAAATAATATCAAAGAACAGATTCCTGGCTTCCAAAAATCCTAAAGTCCTTTATTGTAAGTGTTGCCATTGTTTCTCAAAATTTTTTTTTTCATTTTAAGTATTATTTTTTTTAAAATGCCCCTCCCGCCTAAACGAAGCCAGATAGACCCCCCTTCCCTTAGTAAAAAATGCTTGTATTTAACCTATCTACAAAATACCGTTATCAATTTTTGGCGCCGTAGTTATCGTACTCGTGCCTTTACTTACTGTCTTATTATATACCAGCAGACCGCAGACGTTTTGCTGCCCGAACATTGGCTTGCCGATATCTAAACACAGCGAATCCTGGAACATGATTGCAGCGCCACTTAGATACGGGCCAAATTGTGAATCTCTAAACCATCCAGGGACCCAATCCAACACACAAACCACATAGAATAGACTGTCGACTCCTCTCACATAACGGACGCCTGCGGCATTCACAAACGTATTCACAGACAGGGGACTTCATTTCGGGGAGAATCGGAAAAAAAGTTTATCAAAATCGGTCCAACCGTTTAGGAGGAGTCGTTTTGTATTGCCTAGATAATATCATTGAGTTTATATACATAGAGGAATCATCATTGCGATATCGAAGTTTTCCATTTTTGCCGATGAGCCGGTGATGTCGCTTCAATCGACGACGTTCTCCTGGTGGATGAGTACATTCTTTAAGTTGAGTTTTTTTCTCAAAAGAACCAAAGAAGAAAGAAAGGGATGAACAACACCATCATTCTTCTTGCTAACACTTTGAGCGAAATGCAGAAAAAAGTGAGTTTTATGGTCATTATTTTTATTTTATTTAGTCATATTCTGCGTCTTGCTGGTGGAGGTTGTGCTGGATTCGGCGCGTAGTTTTAAGGGTTGAAAAAATATCGATGCCACAGCACAGCCCCAGTCGATTTCGCATTTGGTTGGATTGTCCTTTATGATATGATTATTGATTATAGGCTTATGCATTCCGAGTGTGGATGGGGTAGGTCAGGTCCAGGTGTAGGTTTTGTAAATATTTCTTTCTGTTGGATGAGTATGTAGGTAGGTATATATGTACATTCCTTAAGTCAAGAACTTGTTTTGTGGTTTGGTGATGGAATTTGGATGATGATGAGTTGTTTTGTTTCTCAATAGTAAATTGGGTTTTCTGGAGTGTGCGTAGGTATGCGATTAATTGATCTTGCAGCGTAGACGTTTAGAAAATATTAAAAGAAAATGTGAGTTCGTGTATAGGTATGCTCTTACAAAAATTGTTTTAGTACGTAACGTACCTATGCCCTTGGATCCACCCTATCTTTTTTTCAATTTACCCAGTGATGGTAGAAAAATTATCTGGGTAAATCATTCAAGCAATACTTTATAGGAAAAATTGGGAAATTTAAAATTAAATTCTGCGATAAACCTTTTTACATTTCCAATGTCAGAATAAGGACAAGGGGGAGGTACATTAAAAATTCTAAGCCCCAATTCATATCCCACTCCATTTGATGCTGCTTGCATTTGCAATGAGACCGATATGGATAGCATGTGCAAACAACTTTTAAATATTATGCCTAATATCCCCCAAAGTCATATCACAGTTCCGAAATATATAAAATAGCAACACAAGAAATTACTGTGAATAGTTCTATCCCCAATATTTCGCTATTTCTATAAATATGGCAATTTTGTCAGATAAATATGGCAAACAAGTGTGATAGACATTTTTGGGCAACGATTTTGGTGTCATATAATTATAGAATAGTGTAATACCAGAATATACCAGTCATCATATATTATGTATATGAACGTTTTTTGTCATATAGACATATAAAAAATCGCTTGTTATACCCGGTACCACACTGTGGTGAGGGTATATTCACTTTGTCATTCCATTTGTAACGCCCATAAGGAGGCGTTGTAGGTATGACAAACTATATATATTGTTGATCAGCATCACTTTCTTAGTCGATCTAGCGATGTCCGTCTGTCTGTCCGTCTGTCTGTCCGTCTGTCTGTCCGTCTGTCCGTCTGTCCGCACGATTACGGCCGTAATTTAAGAGCTATCGACTTGAAATTTGGTATGTAAGCTTTTATCCACTAAACTGAGGCTAAGTTCGAAGATGAGCAAGATCGGATGAAAACTACTACTACCTCCCATACAAAAATATCAGATTTATATAGCTTTTTATGTTAAAAATTAAATTTAAATAGCTACAGTAAAGATAGCAAGTTTAAACTTTGCACATATTGTTTTAATAATATTTAAAAATTTTTGACAAAAAATGAGCTTGGTCGAATAAAAAGTACCCATACCTCCCATACAAATATATAATTTTTTAATACTAAAATATTTTTTTTATTTTACAATAATATAGTACCGGGTATTTGAGCTTCGGCATAGTCGAAGATAATTGTCTTACTGGTTTTTATATGCCATATTTTGTATGGCATAGTTTGCCATACTAGTGTGAAAGGCAAATTTCGCTTTGTCATATACCTATATGATCAAAAAATATCTGACAAAGCCCTTTGACATATAACCTGGGCATATTTATATGACATAGTGTAATACCACTTGTCATACATACACAAATTCAGTCAAAATTGCCATATTTATATGCTAGTGTAATGACACCTTAAGAACTAAAGAAATAAGTTTTCTCTGATTTTGGAAATTTTGCTTGGGGCCCGAATTATTAGCGACGGGAAAAGGGGATTCAGTTTGTATGGGAAACATTTATTTTTATCCTATCGAGCGCGTAGCAAAGTGCACTTAGGATAATGCTACACAGAACTTCAACTTGATCACAGGCAAACATTTTTGAGCTGTATTCCAAGTATATGTACATGTACATAACTATTTCTTATACAGACACATTAGTCCTTCCTTGCAAGTATACAATGCTCATTTAAATAGTAAGATACAAACAAAAAAACAATTTTAAATATTTGTATACCTATATTATAGTGTCCGAAGACTCGAAAAAGCAACATAGTAGCTTCGGTCTCTCTAACTGGAAGATTCAAGAATGAATTAGATAAGACATTCGGCTATCATTATCAGTCTAAGAAAAATTCCAGTTCGTCCTATCAGACATATCACGTCATAGAACTGATTCATTTGGAGTAAAATTACCACTTTAATGATAGATTGGATAGGTAGATGGATGCGAGGATGCCCCAATGACAGTCGTGATGGCTTATTTAGACATGCAATTTTGGTTGATTGTGACCATTTTGAATGGGGGAAAGCGAGGAGTAACAACGTTTTTCTTGCGGCTGACCAATTTCTGTTGGGAATTTTTTTAGTTTTTTTTTGTTCGGCACAAATATTTTGCAAATGAAAATGAATGAACATATATCCCGCTTTTCAGTCACAGAACGACCTAGATCTATATATGGGTGTAGAAATCTTTTAAGATCTACGTTTCAAAGAAGTATCTAGGTACATACATACCTATATGTATCAAGGACAAGGATCTTTAATAAACTAATGGTTTCATTGACTATGAACTAGGTACATGATGTTATTGTTAAATTCAATTGAATTTTAAAACACGTAGCTAGGTACCTACTTTTATTAATTAATTAAGCTTATGTATACCTACTGTCTAAAAAGATAGATATTGTATCTTATTGTGCACGCCTAGACGAAGAAACAAAATATGAAATATGAAATTTGCGACACACGCTAAACACGTTTGCTCTATCTATTCATTCAAGATCCACTTAAAAAAACATACATACCTAGTAAAGATCCCCATGATCAGAACTAACTGCGGATAAATATGAAATAAATCCATGTGATGAAGGCATGTGAAATCTAATAATTTTATAGTCATCGCTTTTGGCGAAAAATATACAAATATAATTTCAGAACAATCTTCTTGTAAGGAAATCATATGTAGGGACATATCCACATATTCATACGATTATGTAACCACCAACGTATGCAAGACCTTTTATGAAATCATCCCTATCGAAAAATAAAACAATCAAATCAAGTTCCGGTTTATTAATTTGTATGAGGAATCATACATCCATATCGAATTCAATAAAGAAGAGGCACATACAAGAAATGTATAACTACCTACCTATACGTACATCTACATTCATTTACTTCGTCTCGAATCGAGTTCAATATGATTGAGTGGGGTGGATTTCTTAAGTTTGGCTTTGAGTGTTTCTATTAGTTCTCACTCTCTTTCGATTATATTCAATTTTTCCCGATGTGGTAATGGTAGCGACATCTATTATGAGTATTGGATAACCAACATGATTCCTCTATGTGTATAAACTCAATGATAATATTCTTGTCTATCAGAAATATGCATATAATTATTATAAATTTAACAAACTTTGGCTCTCAGGAGAGTCGGCGAATAGCGTTTGCAATAATTATTTTTTATATCGGGGGTGTTACGCCCCTTTGGCCAATTTTAACTACATATCTAGTTTTCACAGTAACACTCCCGGGCCAGATCCAGATTGTGTGTAAATTTGAGCTCAATCGGTTCTGTGGTTTTCGGGATATAGATTTTGAATGTTTTTTGTATGGGAGCTGCCACGCCTCTTTTTCCGTTTACCCGGGCAACTTTTCAAACTTGTTTTTCGTATAAACCTTAATCGGCCTATTGGGAACATTTAAAAAAAAAATTGCGTGAATCGTGTATAGGCAGGTTATCCTTCTGGAACATCCATGGAAAAGACCCACAAAAGTACTTTATTGCGGGAAAAGCTGCTTCCAAGAAAGTTTTGCAAGAAATAGTAGTAATTTTATTAAAAACGATTACCATTTAAAAGCGCAGAAGAATGAAATTGCACCCCATACCATAACTACCCCTAATTTCGAATGATAACGGTTCAAAACATATTTTCTTTCCGGAGATCATGAAAGTAATAGCTGTAGTTGCAGGACCATCCTTTTTGTTGGAAAAGTTGACTTTTCTGGAGACCACTTAAAATCTTAAATGTTCATATCCCATGCCATGTGAGACGTTGCAAATTCAAGGCGTGGATGGTGGGTTGTTTGCATGCTTGATTAGGTGGTGGGTTTTTTGTAGTTTTGTTAACTTTGGGTATAACACATTTTTTTTGTCTATTACCTATAATAAAATTAATATAAAAAAATAGTTGTCTTACTTTCAAATTAACGTTTCACTGCTCTTTGTCCGAGCACTTGTTCTTAACCGGTGCGTCTATTCAAGTGAACCAAAAAATGCATACGTTTTTGTATGGTATAGGAAAAAATGAGTAAAACTACCGTTATGGGTCCATCAACAAGTTTGAAATTATGTTTGTTTTTTAGTGTATGAATGTACCTTTCTGCCAAATAAGTTTTTTTTTTTCTCTTTGTAATACGAAAAAAAAGCAAGAAATAAAACGTAACTCTTGTGCGTCTAAACCGCACTGTATCTATAGAAGAAGAAGATGCAATGTCAATGTCAATGTCACCATTGGAGCTCATATTGTTGATCTAGTGACAACAACTCAGAAAAATGCTTAGTAGATAAGTCTTTAATGTGCAATAATTCACATAAATATAGCAACTATGCGCAGTAGCGCAGTGGTTAGTGTGCTGGACTGCTGTGAGAGGGATCCCAGGTTCGATCCCCGGAAAACACAAATTACATCTTAGTGTGTTTTTCTACTGCGCCACCTCTCGCGAACGTCTGACAAACATCCGAGAGTATAAATGTCCTGAAAAAGCTTCTCAATTCAGCCGTTCGGAATCGGCATAAAATTGTAGGTCCCTTCCATTCGTCCCAAAAATAGAAACTCACACAAACGAATGGTTGCGAGAAGCTAGGCCTAGGGTTTTTTTTTTTTTTTTTTTTGGTTGCGCCAATGGAAGTGGTAATCTTCTAAAGATGCGGTAGCCCGTGCTACCAACATGCACGATTCGCAAACCCGAATAATCGATGCCAGGAGTGCGCCTGACGTACTAATCCACACCCTATTTCCTTCAACCACTCTCCCCGCGGGACTGCCGTTAGGTATTACTTCGCGGGGCTGGTTAGCAACTCATGCTAGATGCTCTGGGTCGGCCATTTCGGCTCTTCTGAGTCTTTCAAGTCTCCGCAATTCTTCGTGTACACTCGTTATAAAGGAGCATACCTCCAGCCAGTCATCTTCTGACCTTAGCATATGGCTTATTAGACTTTGGGGGTTTGGTAAGTTCGCTCTTCCCCCGGCAAAGCGCCTACAATGGAACATTGCGTGCTCCGTATCTTCTTCTTCGTCTGGGCATTCGGGACAGAAAGGCGAGCTATCGTGACCAAATCGGTGAAGGTATTTCCGATAGCCGCCGTGCCCCGATAAGAACTGCGTAAGGTGGTAGTTGCAGTCCCCGTTTGCTCTTTTTGTCCACACCTCGATGGTGGGGATCAGTTTGTGGGTCCACCTGCCTTTTGTAGTGTTATCCCACCTGGCTTGCCATAGTACCATCGATATTTCCCTCTCTTCTACTTTGACCCTTCTATTAGGGACCTCTTCCCGGTTGGCTGTTTGCCTAAGGTAGATCCTTTGCATCTCGTTGGCAAGAATGTCGATGGGGATCATTCCCGATATAACGCAAGCTGCTTCATCTGAGATTGTTCGAAATCCCCTTATTGTTCGTATTGCGCAGAGCCTATATGCTGACGAGAGCTTTCTCCTTGTTTCGTTTGTTTTTAGAGCCCCCGCCCAGACCGGTGCAGCGTACAGAAGTATTGAGCTGACCACTCTGGATAGTAGAATCCTGCTGGTATATCCAGGTCCACCGATGTTTGGTAGCATTCGGGAAAGAGCTGCTTGCATCTGTGAGGCCTTCCTGCCGGCGTACTGGATGTGCGTTTTAAAGTTTAGCCTATTGTCGAGTATTACTCCCAGGTACATTAGAGACTCCTTAGACCTAATGGTTTGATTCCCAACCCGGAAATTTGCAAACTCCACAGACTTTCGGCTGGTTATCAAGACAGCCTCGGTCTTGTGGTCAGCTAGTTCTAAGCCAGCGGACTCCAGCCATTTTTTTATTTTGGCAACTGCTTCATCCGTAGCGGATTCTATCTCGTGAATGTGTTTGGCCACCGTTACCACGGCGATATCGTCAGCGAAACCGATCACCTTAACTCCTTGAGGCAGCGTTAGTCGCAGGACTCCGTCATACATTATATTCCACAGGAGAGGTCCTAGAACAGAGCCTTGTGGTACTCCCGCGGTAACGTTGTAGTACTTAACCCCATTGTCAGTCTGATACCTTAACTTTCTATCGGTAAAGTAATTTGCAATTATGCTCCGCAAGTACACCGGCGCTTCCATTCTGGCCAGCGACCTCCTAATGCATGACCAGTTCGCCGAGTTAAAGGCATTTTTAACGTCCAGCGTCACAACCGCGCAGTATTTCTTTGTCCCCCCTCTCCATCTTTTTCCTAGTATTGCTTCAGCTGCTGTGTCTACTACCGCCTTTATGGCATGGACGGTAGAACGCGATTTTCTAAATCCATACTGATAGTCTGACAAAGCTCCTTTATCTTCGGCCACCTCGAGCAGTCTGCCGTATATGACACGTTCTAAGATTTTTCCCGTTGTATCCAGCAAACATATTGGTCGATACGAAGATGGTTCTTCTGGTGGCTTCTTTCCTTTTGGTAACAACACCAGATGTTGAAGTTTCCATGGCTTAGGAAAAACCCCCTCCTCAAGGCACTTTTGCATCGTTGCAATAAAAAGGTCTGGTCTTTTTCGAACAGCTGCTTTGAGCACCATATTAGGAATGCCATCGGGTCCGGGCGCTTTGTTGTCGCCTATATTCCTGCATGCATCGTTTAGTTCCTATGTTCTATCTATGTTTAGTTAGGCTAGGCCTAGGGTGTCTACCGCCTGTTGCGCCACATATTTATTTTTTTATTTTTTTATAGCAACTAAAAAAGTATTAAAAAGGTATTGCCCAATTGCTCCATTCTCTCCTATTAATGGAATTTAATGACAGCTAGATTACCGCACAGATTAGGCTGCTGCGAATTTAAAAGCACTCGGCACCTGTCACTTTTTAGCACAATTAGTTAGTTTTACGTGTTATTTTATTATTTCCACTTCATCTATTAAATTCTGTATAATTTAACGTCAATTTGAACCCCAGCAAACTCCAAAAGTAAATTCACGCTCGTAGAAATTACTGAAGTAATCAACACGATCATTTAGAATTCATCAACATGCATTTGATATATGTATATCTATGTTTTTAAAAATAAAGCGTTGTGACTATTTTAAATGTATATTGCTTTGCATGGCGACCGGAACCGGTTGAAGGTTGAATTTGTATTTTCAAATAAACTAACTAAATGACTAAGATGTCTGCAATCTATAATCTTTAAAACGTCAGTAATCAATTAGGAATTCAAAGGAGTACGTCGCAGAAATGGCTGATCCGATTGTTAAACACTATTTCGTTGTTGTACTACTTTTAGTATTATTAGCAGTGATTGTCATTAAGAGCGAAAGCGTAACAAATTCGCATATCGATGGGGATTTCAACGATACGCTGAACACAACTATAATGCCGAAAATAACCCGTCTGGGACTTATCACACTAAAGACGATTGCTGGTTAAATGTATTTTATTGTGTTATTATGTGCCTCTACCTATAATAAATATATTCTTTATAAAATGCAAAAATTACGTTTAATGTTTGTTTAATTTACAATAAGACTAGAAACTGATCTCATTCCTTACAAAAAAAAATTCCATTGTGATCGGGGCTGATTTACACCATCAGTTAACGAGCTATACGTGATCGAGCTTTAAGTATCTATCAGTGATCGCGATGTATGTATTTCATTCGATAGATTTGAAGCTTAAAATGATTTTTTTTGCTGTACCTATAGATCCATTATACTGCCCTAATTTTGTCTTATGAATTTTGTTAGGTGTATAATACTAAAAAGTCAATTATTATTATGTCTACTGTATTATGTTCATCTGTCATTGACATCACTTTAATGTAACTAGTAATAGAATTTTTCTATTGGAAATTTGGTACAAACTTCAGTGTGCATTCTGCATTATTATAGAAAGATATTAATGTATTGTATTCATAATGCTGTAATCTCTATAGGTACTATTTATTTTTTAAGTAATTGACACGCTCTTAAGAGTTTATGACTACTCTTATAACAAGATAATACCAGAGATTTATTAATTTTAAGATAGATTATAATATGCATGCTTAAACTTTACGCTTTGTGGACTGGTGTCGTGACGCTGACTGTGCACAATTGTCTTGTTTGGTATACAGGCGCGTGGTGGCCCTACGGAAAACCGGGAATTTTCCCCGGGGCGTTCCGTTTTTAGGGGCGTTTTTTTTTTTTTTTTCAGGAAAAGTTGAAAGGAATTGTATTGTTTAGGTCTTAGGTAATAATGTTCTTTCGTAAAATGCGAGAAATGAGAATAAATCGATTTGATGGAATTTTCTTTCTGCCTAAACCTGAAATACAGCAATACGAACAAAACATCGAGTTTCACCCCATAGAAGATGTTTTTTTTGTATAGAAGGTATGTATACGATTTTGAATGTTATTTTTGTCTGTGAAGTGTCTGTCCAATTTTCACAGGAGCACTCCAGGGCCAATAACTAAGATTATCTGCAAGTTGCAGCTCAATCGATTTGGTTTTTTTTCGAGACATACGATTTTGAATGTTTTTTTTTGTACGGGCGGTACCACGCCCCTTTGTCCAATTTTGACCAAACTTCATAAAAACCATATATGGACCAATACCAAAGATGAGTGAAAATTTGGTTAAAAATGGTAAATGCGTTAAGGCATGAATCGACGATAAACATTTTAAGGTTCAATTTTTATGTAATATAGATCTGCATTGTCCAAACAAACAACCGCGCGAAGTGTGAGTGGGATTGGAAAACGGGCCATGGGACCACCCTTACAACAAAGTTATTTAAATCACTACATATATTTAAACATTGCCTGATTGAAGCATTTTTCAAAACCATGGGAAAAAATATATCTAGACGATACAATTCGAGGGCACACGTCTGAGGAAATATCGGTCGAAGCACACGGAGTACGAATTAAATAAAACCGCCGCAGGACAATGGAAATATACGAGCAGGCAAAACAACGTTTGCCGGGTCCGTTAGTTTATGTATATTTTGCAATAAAATTAGAGTTTATAAAATATGTTGGTATAATTGTTTTTAAAATTGAAATTTTTTTCAAAGAAGGGAGAGGGGGCGTTTTCAATTTAAAATCACGGTAGCCAATTTATTCCCACCACTCGCTTGTTGGTATCAGCGTTGCCCCCCTACTACAATTGTAGCGTTTTCACTACATTTCTCGCCCTCAAAAAGTCACTACGAAAATTCGTAAAATATTCACAAAACACTACAATTTCAAAATTTCAGAAAATAAAAATCTAAAAGAAAAAAAATTAAAACTATAATATCGAATATTGTGTTTGACCCTTAAGCACTTGCGAAGCACTTTTGATTTTGATGCAAACGCGGAACATTATATTTCCAAAGGAATATTATAATGAAGATAATGTGCAATTTTGGGTAAATTTGAAAAGCGCCAAGAATTTCAAAGGAAAGCCAGCATTTCCAACTTATGTAATTACATGCTAACGTTATGTAGTTTGCCTCATAGTAGTGAAACTGTAGAACGATGCTTTTCAAACTTAAATAATTAAAGACTACTTACGAAATAATTTAGATATTTCTACTGTGGATGCAATAATGCAATCGAAGGACTTTGTAAGGCATGTAGAAGGAGTTTTTGACCCACCCTCATCATTAATAACCTACGCTAATACTTTTTTCTACAGTGGCCGGCATAAGTATTTTGACAAAACTAAAGTTAATTCTGCTCATAATTTGAACTTACTTCATGTAAATTTTGGCATCAATGGAAAGGTCATTTAAATTCCGTTGGAATGATACACAACTTTCCTTAACCCATTAAGTACCCATTGAAAATTTAGAACTTTTGTAAAAGTCTACTTTTTTGACATTTTTCCTCGGTAAAAAAAAAATGTTTTGATGCAAAAAGTTTCTTCAAACGATTCTAATAGTGACTGCAAACAAATTTTTTCGAAAATCTTTTCGCTAATATTTTTTATGATTTTTTGAATGGGATGATTTCAGAAAAATTTTGTATGAAAAGGAGGAAAAAGTGGCTAAAATAGTAATTTTTAGCAATTTTAAAAAAAAATCATAAAAAATAATAGCCAAGAGATTTTTGAAAATTTTTTTTTGCAGTCACTATTAGAATTGTTTGGAGACCTTTTCCATCAAAACTTTTTTTTTGATACCGAGGAAAAAAGTCAAGAAAGAAGACATTCACAAAAATTTTAAATTCTAAAATTTTTAAATGGGTACTTAATGGGCATCTATATCTCAGCAAAGTAAAGTAAAGTAGAATCTTCAATACGCAACTACAACAAGTACACTCTACTTGACACTTCCGTAGTTGTTGTAATTGCGTGTTGAAGATTCTACTTTACTTTACTTTGCTAAGATAGATTTCCAGTAATACACGCCTATTGTATTACTACACTTTAAATCCGCCACGCTGCATTTTCAACCAGTTGGGGGGGCAACACTGGTTGGTATGTTGCAAACTTTTGCCGATTGCTTATCATCGGTGTGCACCTTATTATTATAAGCTACTATAGCGAACCCTTTACACTTTGTAGTGCAAAATATTGAAATAAAAAAATCAATTTCAAATTCATTTAAATCAGTGATAAACAGTTTTTATTGTAGATAATGCTCTATGTTACCTAAACAAAATTTTTGGTTTTTGCAGCAATCGTATTTGCCTATAGATAATATTCTTGTCTATCAGGGAAATGCATATATAAATCAAAAATAAAAATAAATAAGGCAACAGGCGGTAGACCAGTGTTGTTAGGACTCTCTCTTCATTTTTCCCACAAAGCGTGGTCATTTTTCCCTTTTTTCCCTTTTCACCGAACTCAAATTCTCACCAAATTCCCACGATACATTATATCAAAAGAAAATCACAATGGCCGCGCTCCATTGACCGCTAGATGACTAGCGGTATGCGGCATACAAAAACTGACATTTCAGCATTTGCCCTAGATCGCTAGCACATATTGGAAATATCCTTTTTTGCGAAATGTTTCAATCTAGTCCGTATAGGCACCCTAGGTCTAGTTTACATTATGGAACAAAATATATTTTTTATGCTCATGAAGATAAACAATCAAACTGGTTCCATTCCAATGTCACTTTCCCGCTGGCGCTAGAGGTCTAGTTATACATGCGCTCCCGCTGCGCCGTCAGATTGTTTTTGTACTAGCTAATATTTGAGCCGATAATTTTTGTGAATTGGAGTAGTTTTGATGAAATTTCATTAAAATTTTTCAGTTTCCTGAAATTCCCACGATTTTGGTGCTTTTTCCCTTTATCCCAGGGAAGGCTTTTCGGACATCGAAAATCCCACAAAAAGGGATAAATCCCACAATATAACAACACTGCGGTAGACACCCAAGGCCGAGCTTCTCGCAACCATTCGTTTTGTGTGAGTTTCTATTTTTGGAACGAATGGAAGGGACCTACAATTTTATGCCAAGTCCGAACGGCTGAATTGAGAAGTTTTTTCAGGACAGTCATACTGTCGGATGTTTGTCAGACGTTCGCGAGAGGTGGCGCAGTAGAAAAAACATTAAGATGTAATTTGTGTTTTTCCGGGGATCGAACCTGGGATCCCTCGCACAGTAGTCCAGCACACTAACCACTGCGCTACTGCACAAATCAGTGTTACAAATTTTACAAACTTTGGCTCCCATGATTGTCAGAGAATAGCTTTTGCATAATGTATTTTTTTTTTGTATGGAAGGCACTAAGCCCCTATGTCCAATTTTGACCAATCTTCACAGGGTCACTCCTGGGTCAATACCTAGTATTGTCCGAAAATTTTAGCTCAATCTGGTAGCTGGTTTTAGAGATAGTATACGATTTTTAATGTTTATTCTTTGATTTTATATCCTATCCTATAGTTTTCGGCGCACCAGACCAGATATATGAGAATTGTACTTAAGCTTGGGGCCCAGATCTTGTCCCCTTTTGAGAAAACTTAGACATTTTGCAGAATATTCTTCGCGGCTTCGTGTGTATGTGGTCATTCCAACGAAGGTTGTTATGAACGCACATACCGAGAATGGAAAGTCGTTCGGTTTCGGTGATTCAAGTGCCATTCATGTACAATGGCTGCAGAAGTTGCAGACAAGAGATCATTTTTATGAAAATGAGAAAGAGAGTCGGAGACAGATCAGAGCATTTTGGGTTATGGGGAACACCAGTATTTGTATGGTGAGTTTCAGACTTGAAACCATGAATTGAGCGGCCAGAAAGGTAGTTTGAATAATGGAAACTGATGGCAAAATGTATAGATTTTTGGAGTTTAGTGGTCAACTTATTAAAATACTGAACCTAAATTTGATTGAAAAAAGTCGAACACATGCAAAATAAATATAAATTAGTAGGTACGCATATAGGTACTTATAAAATAAGTTAAGTTAGTTAGGGCGCAGTAGCGCAGTGGTTAGTGTGCTGGACTACTGTGCGAGGGATCCCAGGTTCGATCCCCGGAAAAACACAAAATTGCATCTTAAGGTTTTTTCTACTGCGCCACCTCTCGCGAACGTCTGACAAACATCCGAGAGTATGACTGTCCTGAAAAAGCTTCTCAATTCAGCCGTTCGGACTCGGCATAAAATTGTAGGTCCCTTCCATTCGTTCCAAAAATAGAAACTCACACAAAATGAATGGTTGCGAGAAGCTAGGCCTTGGGTGTCTACCGCCTGTTGCGCCGCCTATTTATTTATTTTTTTTTTTTAAGTTAGCAACAACAACATTTTTTATGGAAGCTAAAAATAGTCAACTCAAAACAATGTCTTCCCTGATGCTAATTGGAACTATACATCGTTTGTGTAAAACTAACATATGACCTCGTTGTGTAAAGAAAAAACCTCCGATGACTAATTCCAAACATTGGCATATTGGTGGTATATCCCACTTCATATTTGCCAAAATTTACCTCACCAGTAGAGTTTGATTGGGCCAAAGTCTATTTCACATGTTTGCCATGAATCACATTTATGATTGAATTTCATCACCCTGGTATAAGGGAAGTCTTTCATTTGAATAAATATCTCTGGACCTCTGAAAGATTTTCATTTTCAACTTACAATCCACACGACAATTACCAAAATGGAATTCAATTACCTTCTTTACATACTTTCGTTTGTGATATTTCTTAATTTGTGTACGAGTAAATTATCCGCTATCCCGATGACGACAGAAAGGCACATTCATCCAGAACCTACGGAGGAATCCTCTACATTGTCAGATTTAGAGGAGGAGAGTGGGGAGGACCAGACCTCGAAATACGACATTAATGGATCGAAGGAGAATGAAACTGAACCAATTTTCCTGCTAACAATTAAAACTCTGAAGACAATTATGGGTTAAAATTTTTGTTGTTCTTAAAATTAACATCATATATTTATTCCTTATTATATAGTTTCTGTGATGCTTTAGTGTAAAAAAAAAGTAAATTGTAATGACAAACATCATGCTTTATGAAAACTGTGTTATTATTAGGCATAAAATATACTATACTATTACCCTTGAAGTTGTTTTATTTTTAATACTATTTACGTACATTTTTTTTTCGTTAATGCATAAGTGGAAGTGAAGCATAAACCACAGCCCAAAGACTTGAATATTGAATTAACGACCGCATAAAAGACGAGAAACAGCAAAATGTAATTTGCCATGGGGCTTTTATCAGTCACACTGGTAAATATTTAAATATTATTATTTTGTTCGAAATATTTAAAGTAGATTTGCTGTGGAATTTCAAGTTCAAATGCCCAAATATACCCAGTACATAAACGAGTAGCTATGTTCTACTAAATGGCGTTTGACTGAATTACATTATCCTATACAAAATCTCTTTTGAAACTTATACTAATTTGTAATGAAAATCAAAATGTCTAGGTATTTTCGCGGATGATCTATACTCGTAAACATTTTATATACATTTCGTGATCATATTTATTGCCTACCTATGTATATCCAAGCTTCTTGTATTAATTACCAAAATATACATTTTCAAAGTTGTTTCCTACTTTGTTGAATATTATCGATTAATGTCTTGAATAATTATTTATTTATTCTTTCCAATTTTGGCATCCGATTATATAGGGTAGATTTTATAAGCTAAGCAGATGGGGTATGTTGTACGTATAGCACAGAAAATGTCAACTCCATTAACAACACTGGAAGTGTTCTAATGTATTCTTAACGGAACAAAATTAATCAAATTCGTGCGTTAAATTATATAATTATGCAGGTCTTTAATAAGGCTTGGATTAAGTTGTTCAAATCTGGAGCTTTAGTGAAAATGTTTAGCGGGGTCTAGTCGCACGATCTTGGCACCCAATTCACGTCACCTCTGCGAGAGACAACCATAACCTCAAATCGTTCATGTGAAAGTCTATCGCGTCATTTGCCTGATTGATGGCCTCGCCAACGTCATTAAATCAAAAGGAAAATTTATTAAAAGTACCTTCAGACTGCCCAGTACGTCACCAAACTATATGCTATATCTTGAAACGGGAATAGCACCCCTCTTTTTGGACACCCTTAAAATGCACTTCAACTATGTGGAAAAAGTTATGGCGATGAGTGAAGAAAGGATTCCACGTCTAGTACTAACACAAATTATAAATTCGGGTGGAACATGTATAAATGAGTGGAACAAACTGGCAATCGAATGCGCATCAAGATTTTCAATATCTGCCGACGAAAGCCCCGATTCACTTAGAGAAAAATTTGATGATTTACTGAAGAATGCGGGTAATATGGTGTATGATAGGTACATTAAAGAAGCTGAATCATCAATATACAGGGCTTACTACAGTAAAGTAAACCACTTCTTAAAGCAAAAAACCTTCTTCTTAGCTGAGAACACTACTGAACTATTCGTTACAGAACATGCATTTGCATAGTTCAGGAAACTTTTTAAAAATCGTTCTCATAAAATTGTAAATAATTGTAATTGCAGTAAGTAAACAATAAATGTAAATAGTTTTTTCTTATTATGTATAAATTATAATACAAATGTCAGTCTGGTAGACGGCCTTCGGCCAAACCATTTAAAAACTTACCTAAGTCAAACTTAAAGTTGATGTAAATTGTATTTATTTTTGAAGTCAATAAAATAAAAAAATTAAATAAAAAATAAAAAGGAAAATTAACGCCCGCCGGCCCAAAATCCGAAAACGTCGCTAAAGATGATTTTTGCGTCCGAAATTGGGGTCCTTTTCCAAATGCTCCAGAGCCCCCAGTCAGCGAACAAATGGCGGTGTCTATGGTCATTAACTTTGAGCCACTAGGCCAGTTTGATCATGTATGATAACGCTCGTATCTATCCTCTTTTTTAGGGGATTATCCCTTTTTTCGAAGTCAAAGAAACTATCCCCTGAAAAATTCCAAAATCCCTTTTTTATCCTATAAACTCCTCTTTTCACCGGCTACATGAAATTTGGCCCTAATGAAAAATTACCCCAAACTGAAAATGAAAAATCAACCCGAAAATTTACAGTATTGGTGGAACGAGTCTTTTCTGCGATGACCAAGTCTTGGACCAATGAAAAAACTCGATTGCAAATCAAAACTCAACCAGGGGCAGATCCAGGAATTCTGTTTGAGTATGGTCACGTTGGCCGAGGCCATCCAACCAAAAAAAAATATTTTTAAAAATAGATATACATAACATTTGCATAGGCCAATTTGCATATCCCTTCCATCAAACCGGATGTGTGAATCTTGGAGCATAAAGGTGGCTCAAAACACAATTGAACAATTTTTTTGGAACTGAATAGCCACGAAGGGGTCGGACTTTACTGCAATTGCAGTAGATCTGCTGCTTTTTCATAAAAAAAAAATTGATCTACTGCGCTACTGCGCCCGCACCTCAATCTACTGCAATTTTTCAGAAAATCTATTTACCTAAGAAAAAAGTGGATTACATTCAGATGACACTAGATAAATGAGATCATTGAATGAGATTATTCAAAAGTGCAGTCTTATTAAGTTGAATAGATTTGTCTGGACTAGATTACCAGGAGTGCGACTGACATGATTGTTAAGTGTATGCAGTTATCATTCTGGATATTCACTTATTCATATTCCACAAATTATTTTGAATTTGAATGAAAATTCCTAAAGTCGATTCTCCGTATGTATTTCTCTTTCGGAAGGCTTTTAATTATTTTTCCAGAAAGTGAAACTGCACTGATAAATGAGCACTTGGCCACCAATTAATACCACTGAGAGGTTGACAACCATAATGCGTTTTGTTGTTGCTTACAAAGTTTGCCGATATCTCACTCTTTCTTTCAACTTCGTCCCTTCTTTCGATTTTACATAATATGAAAATGTCTGGAATTTTATTCCGTTAGTCTGTCATCTGCGAATCTAGGCCCTAACTACATGTAATTTTTTTTAAAAATGTACATTAAATGCAGGTTTCCAATACAAACAAAAAATCTACTGCGCTAAAATTGGTTTTACTGCTGTTTTTTGAGAAATCGACTGCACAAATGAAATTCCCAAGTCCGAAAAGCCACGTAAGCAAAATCACGGACTCTCTTTCATCGGTTCACTTGGGGATCAATTAATTTGGAGAGGAGTATTTCAGAGAATTAGAGGGGAGTATTTCGTGTTTGTGGGGAGTACAAAAAAGAATCTAATCTTAATATTAACAGTATAACTTTATTAATTTTTTTTAATTTGTATACTTCATTTCAAATGCACATACTACGTTCCTGAATTCATAACTGAAACGTGAAATGAAGCATTTAAGTCTTGGACGAATCGATTGAGATCTGTGATGTCTAACGCTGGTATCTTTTTTCAGTACAAGAGCTGTATACTTACGTATTAGGTAAAAAAAAATTGCCGAAGGCCTCCGATGCTCTGGCTATGTAGCTGCCTTATAATCTTAATTGTAAGTCAGTTATTGAATAATATGTAAAAACAAATTTAAAAAAACATTAAATCGATTTGGAAAAACAATATTTTTCACGGTATCAATTTTGTTCAATAAAAAGTGATCAAAGACAGAAAATTAAGTCTTATAATATCGGCGTTACCACCAATAAATAGTACCTACCTATACCGCTTTTTCTGAACAAAAAAAAAACACGTTTACTTCTTCCAGAAATTAATACTTTTAACCTAGTTTTACGTTTAACCTTTAGAGTACCGAGTGGGGGACTTTGTGTCCCCCATGACCATGTTTTTGTCTAAATTTCGTCCAATAATATTTGCTTTTAATTCTTCTTTTAGGTAGTCGGGTTTTTTGGCGTGTTTAATACAAAATCAACGTGAATATGAATTTTCGGCAACATTTCATTAACAAAAATGTAATTTTAAAGTAAGCGGGGACCTAATGTACCCCACTTCGTACTTTGGTCATTTTTTTTTTTTACAGGTACAAATGGCAAATAGTCGAAGATTTCTTCATCAAACTGTTAGTAGATACGTTTTTTTCAATTGAAAGTCAATAGAAACTATGTATCTGTATTTATATTTATAAAATATATAAAAAATCATGTAAGTATGTGTTGTGACCTTTTGCTTTGGATATTGTTGTTTTATATTGGGGTTTAGGTCAAATGAAAATAAAAACAGTTTTTATTTTTCACGACGTTTCGTCCATGTCTATATGGACATCATCAGGTGTAATGAATGAATATTACATTTATATTTTACAAGGAACAAACATATACTTGCATATATGTGCCAGTTTCACTTTTTAAGTAGTCTTTTACAATCCTGTGTTACATCGCTGTAAAATTTGAATGTTAAATTTATTCATTGCACCTGATGATGTCCATAGACATGGACGAAACTGTTTTTATTTTCATTTGACCTAAAGCCCAATATACCACAATATAATATAAAAAATGTTCCTACGAAATGTGCCTATACGAATATGTACCTACAATTTTTTTTTTAATTCATTTTATTATTAATTTGTATGAAATGAAACGAAAT
The DNA here is from genome assembly GCA_955612985.1 of Cheilosia scutellata. Classification (NCBI taxonomy): domain Eukaryota; kingdom Metazoa; phylum Arthropoda; class Insecta; order Diptera; family Syrphidae; genus Cheilosia; species Cheilosia scutellata. The sequence goes on along the minus strand of OY015312.1, from coordinate 34,976,847 downwards.
TTATTAAAAAAAACTTAGAAAATTTAATTTGTTTATATATTTAGTCTATAACTAATAATTAAACACAATAAAATACATTTAAAAGTTGAGTTTTATTAGGGGGACCCAAAGTACCCCACTTCGTCTCTTAGGACTGAAAATTTGCTCGGTACTCTAAAGGTTAATACATTTTTAACTCTAGTTTTGGGGAATTTTTATTCTTTAAGCCCAGTATCCTGCTTGCGCTAAATTTTAGCGACCGCACTTCTCTCCACAGCACAGATAAATGCTCGCTAAATTTGTTGTCCAGGATATAGATGGGACACGCACCCATATGTTATTGCCACATGTATTTTGATTTTTGTTATTTTTTCACTTTTTTCCTACTCACTTACATCGATTATCAAGTATTCCACGAAATATTCAATTCAAAATTTGTTTTGTTTCGGAAATGTCAAAATTTATCGCCGATTTAATGCACCACACAATTCTTTCGCGAGCTAAATCAGTGGAGACATTTTCTTGGCCGAGTATAACAAAATTGTACGTAGTACGTTATAACACACAATATTGTTATACTCGACTAACAAATTAGTGTGCCCCATCTATATGAAAGTAAGAATTTAGCGTGCGGAACAGGATACTGCTTTGCTAAACTGGCTCGCTAAATTTTATCTCTGTAGACATTTTTGTATGGGAGATAAAATTTAGCGCGAGCAGGATACTAGGCTTTAATGTCGATTTCCATTGAGCTTTTAACGTTTTGCTCTCAGATCTCAGATTTTTCCTGCCCCAATGGAACATGAAATGAGGTTACTTTTTTGTGCATTTGTGTTGGTGTGTTATTTGACAGTCAGCTATTTTTTTATTGCAATTTGTGTTTACAAATCTCATTTGTTTTGGTATTGGTGAAACTATGTGTAAATCTCGCTCTAAAATCGAGATTCGCAAAAGCGATCTTAATCTTAAAAAAATGGGGTTTTTTCCGCCCAATGTAAAACGAATTTAACAGACAAAACTGATCTGACTCTGAAAAAATGCATGCTCAATGGAAATCGACATTAGTTTTCGTTGGTAAGCTCGAGCTGACAGCAAATTTATTAACTCATAGCTGTAGTTCCTTTCAGTTGTTTAATATTTTCTTCTTTTTTTCTCTGGAGTTTTGGGTATGGTCATGACCCCCATGACCATACCCCTGGATCCGCTACTGAATTCAACTCATGCATTGAATTCTACAAATTTCTGAAAACGAAGCCTGAATTGCTTCGTTCAATCGCTGCAGAAGACAAATATAAAAAGAAACCCGAAAGTGGAGAAATTATTGCTATCGAAAACGACTTAGATGCGAATGACGACGACGGCGATGATGGCACGTTGGTTGTTTATTAAAACACATAATGTAATTTAAATATAATTTATTAAACACAAATTTTGGGCATTTATCTCGTTTTCTGTCCGCAAAAAGATACGAGCGTAGTATGACATGAGTGAAGACCCAAATCGCGACACAAAATTCGACAAGTTAAGTCTGCGAAAGGCCGACTATCGAATAGCTTCATATAGCAATGCTTGATTCGAAAATTAGGTACTGATGTTTATCAATGATACATACCTAGACATAAAACCTGAGTATAGTGTTTATAGTTGAGCATGTTACCTACATGTTAGATCTTTTATAAAAGAAAGACACTTCCGGCCGTCCGTGTGTGCACGTATCACCCTTGAACGGATCGTTCTATTTTCACGATTTTGGGCTTGATGGATTCCTATTGGCCCTAGAAAGACACTTCCGGCCGTCCGTTTGTGCACGTATCACCCTTGAACGGATCGTTCTATTTTCACGATTTTGGGCTTGATGGATTCCTATTGGCCCTAGAAAGGACATTGAAAAAAATAAAAATAAAAAATAAAAAGACAAAGGGATGTGGCGCCTCTCGTACAAAACGTATACCTCAAAAACAACCAAACGAAGTTCGCCGAGTCAGCTGGTTTGTATTTAAATTAATAGTACGTTTACACCGTATCTAAATTCAACATTTCAGCAGACAAAATTTCGAAATCCAATTTTGCGTTCTCACTGAAACTTCAACATTTCAATTGACAGATCGTATCAGATGTTTTTTGTGTCTCGAAATTAGAAGTGGTTTGTACCTAAAGAATTCATGTTTTAGTTATATTAATCTAAACATGAATACAAGTGATAATTCAGACATATTAAATACAACCTTAAATAAATATTAAATATTAAATTCCTTTCCGATGAAAAATTTTTCCTACTTTTTTAGCTTTTACAATCTAGTTTGCTTTTTAAAAATTTGAAAACAATTTTTACAGGGTTTTTTTTCTGTCAGTGAGCTCAAAAGGTTTGTTCGATTTGACAAACTTACAACATATGTGCCGAAATTCTGAACATTTGGCCTGAAATGCTGAATTTAGCCGAAATGATGAAATTAGGTAGGTATAGGTACTATAAATCTAAAATTTTGTGCGACCTATTCGTTCACTTAATTTTTTTTATGTTTTTACTTTTATCATTTTCAATACTCATATTACCATAAAGAACGTTATCGAAAGAATGTTATACTATCGTTTGAATCAGTAAATAATGTATAGGAGGGTTCATTAAACCTGAATCAACAACTTTGATTTTTAATTCGTGTATTTTTATGGTGCATTTCAAGTTTATGGAGCTAAGAGATACAAAATTAATATTTCCTGATCAAAGACCAGGTTAAACGATAAGAGCGAGAAAGCTGAAATATTGAAATAAATTTCCTATTATGGCCATAGTGACCACTATGCAATTTGGGCAAATTCGAACTCATGGTGAGGGAAAAGGTGGGGTCACAAGGTTTATGGAAAAATTCTTAATTTTCATCCGATCATCTTCAACTTATGTTTGTTTATTCTATTTAACAAACAAAGAAAACGGATTTTTCCGATTTTGGAAATTTTGTTTGCGGGTACCGAGTTATTGAAGATATACCTAATATCTCTTGTCTGAAATTTTGTTTGTTTTAGGTACACATTTGCGACTTACAAATTTTACTATGTAGTACCTATTTATAATATTTTTTTTTTTTTCATAGGAATCGATTTGTGGTGCCTTGCTTATGGATCGAGTTCACTCAACAAGCGAATATCCACTACCAGTCTGCAACACCACCATCCATCCACATTGAAACATATTAAAATTTTCTACCACTGTTTTAGAAAATATGTGTTCACGTCAACTTCGTACGTACAGTAGTGCCTTAGTACCTATAATATTCACGTGGTAATTCGATTTTGACGCGATAAAAAATTAGTTGTTGACATGGGGTACTATGCTCAAATAAATTTACTTTAAGGCGGTTCTCACATTCAGGCAACAAGCAGAAACCAACTATCAAATTGTCAATGAAGAATAATCAACTTTATTTTAACCTATTCTCACATTGAAGCAACAGTATTGTCAGAAATTTCTAGCTATCTACCCATTGTTCCCCTATTTTGACGAACTTTTTATTAAAAGCGGATCGTCCCGACATATTTTTCAAAAATTAATAAAACGTACCTACGCAAACCTCTAGGGACGTATCACTAACCACAAAAATTGCTACTACGAAGCAATATTTGTTACTTTTTAACATGCGCTGTGTTGTGTATCGCCAGCGATAAATATTGCAGCAACATTTTTCGTTCAACCTATATTGAGTTGCTTTGGTCTGAGACCTCTAATTTATTTAAAAAAGTAAAATAATTGTGAGCGATAATATTGCGTGTTTCCTATTGACAGTTGTGATCACAAACCAGAGAGAATAGACCACCAGCTCCGCCCAAAAATGAGAGATCCATAGAGCCAGTTTCAAAAAGTTATTAGGTGGTTAAGTATGTGTGCCATGCTAAAGTAAATGGCGGGCGAATTGGTCACGCATACACTGGCACCTAATAACATTTACAGTTATTTCTGTGGTACAACACGTATTCACAGATAGAAAAAGAGGCGGCGCTAGTCATTTCAAAACTGGCTCTATGGAATTCTCTTTTTTGCCCGAAGCTGGTAGTCTATTCTCTCTGGTTTGTGGTTGTGATTGTCAATAGGATAGTTTCTGAACTGTCTGCAGAGTATTTACTGGAAACGTGATTCTTAAATTTTCTAAAGCTTCACACCAGCTCAAATTTGGAAAAAGCTTTTAATTTTAGCTTTGGTAAATCTTAAATTTTAGAATTGGAAAATTTGCGAAAATAAAAGTAAAAAATGTGCGCGAATTTTCTAAAGTTAGGTATTTATTTTCTAAAATTTTATATTTAGAAAATTTTATTTTTATTTTTAGAAAATTTTATTTTTATTTTTAGAAAATTTTACCTTAAGAAAATATATAGGTACATAACCAGCTTTAGAAAATTCGCGCAAATTTTTAACTTTTATTTTCACAAATTTTCCAATTCTAAAACTTAAGCTTTACCAACAGTTTCAAACAGTTTTTTTTTTTGGATTGTCATATTGAGTTTGTGGTGATAGATATTTCATTCTTTTGATGCAATTTTCTTTTTGTTTCTTAAAAAGGCTTTAATATTTAGAATCGATCTTACATTGGGACATAATTAAAAAAATATATATTAAATTTTACCCCAAATTATTAATGAAAGAAGGCCCTATAAAAAAAAAATCACCCCAATCCGACTACATTAAGTTGTTGCGCTTAACATAATTTTTTGGGGCCTTATTTTATGGAGTCTTTAAAAGAAATCTTTTTGCAAGCAAATTCACAAAGTTTGGACTGACTGACAAACATTTCTCAAATTGTGTTTCAGCGTGTGCACCGAGTCTTTGTCGTACAACAAAAATATGTACCTTTTGTATTGCATCGTGTGCAACAGGCCTTAGGTACGTTCCAAAATTATTTAAGTTTGAATCGAGTCATATGCATAAATAAATGAACTGAGACACTTTTACGGAAATGAACCGCATTATTTTAGCCTTGATATAGTTTAAATTTGATGATGCTCAATAGTAAAACTACCGAATGCAAATTTTTCTGCAATATCAAATAGGAATGCATGCGTGGCCTTGAACAATTGTTTGCACCTATACCTAACCAATAGCAGGTTCGAAGTCAAGTTCAAAAACGTCAAAGCTTAAACGACCTAATTCTGTTTTTTTTTTTTAATTAATAATAAACTCAGCTAGCACTCACGACATGGATATGGATATTGGATAGCCTTTGTCTTCGATTAATAATTGAGGCAAATAATCAAAGTTCATTAGAACTTCTAGACTTTTGTGGAAATAATTCCCAGAATCTAATCATCTTGTATATTATGTATATCAAAACGATATCAAGTAACATCTTGATTTAGCATATATGCGCAGCGCACATTGAAACCTTAACATACTTTTAAGAGTAGCCATCTCATTTACCAGCACACACTGTACTTACACTAATTAAATACACTAACAACAACAGTCAAGCAAAACCACAAAGACACCAAAGCTACACTAACAAGAAACCAAATGGACTTATGTACTAACGACCATTTCCATTCCAACGCGGCTTGAAATCTTCGAGATGTCATTAAAAGAAAAAAAAAACATAGTCTTGCTTATATGTTTGGTTTTTTTTTTTTTTTTTTAATCATGTATAATCAGTATTCCGAGTCTCACACTGGCAGTGGTGGTGTATAAAAACACAGATCCAAAAGAGAATGCTTCATGTATTATGCAATTTTTTGCCTAGGCAAACAAGTATTCTTCTACTTCCCAACGGCTTTATCTTATATATTTCTGGTTTCTGGTCAAGTCAATGAGAACCAGTTGAAAAACAAAATATTTGACTTTTCTCGGGCAGAAAAACAGTTTTAAAGTCGTAGTCAACCGGTGCGCTCGATCGAAATGTTGTCCCATAATAATATGAAGAATAAAATTGTGTTAGCTGTTGCAATCGGCTTTTTGGTAGCCGTTGTACAGTGTCGTCCTTACGCGTCTTTGGAGGATTCATCATCGTCGGAGGATTCTTTGGAGGATACTAAAGCAGTTAAGGCAGTGTTAGCAGCAGTTCCCGTCGACGCTGTTAAAGAAATTGATATTGTTGCCGTGAAGAATGTCGATGCTGTGAAGGAAGAATTGGTATCAGAGCCAGCGAAGGACACAAAGGAATCTACAATTTTGTCTGTTGTGCCAGAGGTAACTGAGATCAAGAAGGTTGAAAGCGTTGAGGAAAGCAAGAGCAATTCTGACAGCAGTTCGATTGAGTCATCAGAGGCTAAGGACAACAGCAAGGAGAGCAGTGAAGAAGTTAAGGCTAAGGACAACAGCAAGGAGAGCAGTGAAGAAGTTAAGGAGTCTGTGCCAGTTGTGACAATCGCTGAAAGTACCAACGTTGTTGCTGCTGCCGTTCCAGTGGAACCTGTAGTTGTAGCTGTGGTAGAACCAGAAGTCGCTATTGTAGCCCTAGCTGTGGAACCAGTGGTGGCAGCCACCCAATCTGAGCCAGAAGTTTCAGTTGCACCAGCAGCATCAGTTGAATCGACCGCGGCACCCGCAGTGGAATCATCAGTGGCACCAGCAGCAGTTGCTGCCATCGAACCAGAGGCACCAGCAGTAGTTGCCGCCGCTGTCGAACCAGTGGCTCCAGCAACAGTTGCTGCCGTCGAACCAGTGGTGGCCGTATTAGATGTAGTTATCGAACCGGCAGTGAAAACTGTACCCGAACCAGTTGTTGTGGAAGAAAAAGTTGCATCCACACCAGTGGAAATTCCTGAAGTTGCCATCACTACGAAATCAATTGACGCCGAGGAATATGTAAGGTCAGCACCGTTAGAGGAAAAAGTTTCTGCTGAAGTAGTTGCCGAACCAAAGGTCATCATAGTTACTCCATCTTCAGCTGAAGTTGTGCCATCTGAGGTACCTGCAGCAGTTACCGTTACTAAAGTTGATAAAGTTCAAGCAGATGATGCAAGTGTTGCCCCCGTTTCGCCAGTCAAAGAGATCGTTCTAGATGATGCAAGCCAGACAAAGGAAGCTCCAGTTGTTGCACCAGAATTAAAGAAAAGTGACGAAGCTGTGGTTGATGCTAACTAGATCATTATATAGTATTTAATAGTAGGTTCGAGAAGTTTTAAATTACTGTATAGAATAATAAGATGTTGTTCAACTGTTAAGTGAATAATATTTAAGAGGCGAAACAAATAACTATTTCTTTTTTAGAGCTCATTACCGTTGCAAGACATTTCAAATTTCATGTTTACATCTATGCATACACTAAAGTACACTTGACTGTATTCTCGTAATTAATACGAGAAAAACTAAAACGATTTTTTTAATAAAAGGAAAAAAAATAAATTAAAAAAAAAAAATGATTTGTATTTTTGTGCTTATATAGCAATATTTTCTGAATTGCAGGGGGTTTGATTTTGTGTTTAATTCGTTTGGACATCTATATTTGTGTTGACACCTTTACAGAGGACTTCTGTAATCGTCCCGGGTCGATTAACTTTTGATAAGATGTCTGAAAATGGCAAAAAAAACAATTGATTCCGAGAAGGTAAGCATGCAGGTGGAGATTTCTCTCTGGTTATGATTTTGACTTGGTTGTCGATGTATCTCTGCGACTGGTTTAACAGGAGTAGGTTACATGTTACTTCCGTTCGAGTTGAAAGGTCATTAAAGACGGACTGAGATATTGTATTGTATGAAATAAAGTCCCTTAGAGTGGAATTTCTGAACGATTTTACTCTAAACGAGTCCTTGAAGAAAGTCAACAACTGTCTTCACCAGAGGAATATGACGATGAGTTTGGAGGAGGCAGGAGGCATGACTTTCGAATGCCGAAATTATATTCCCTTCTTTTGTTGTTGGTGTAACTCGCAGAGATACCTATATAAGGAACACCTGAATGGTACTCAATTTCGAGCGGTTATAATATATTTCCGAGGTCCGAGCGGAACACCACATACTTTGGTTGTTACTTTAAACGCATGCATCCTCAACTATAGGCTTCCAAGACTAATATGTAAACCGTTCAATTAGGCAGGCGTCCTTTTAGCAAACCTAGGATGAGTGGGTCAACTCCTAAATCTCTCCTTTGAATATATACTACCCCTGATGATGTAAAGTAGGCGGCGGAAGATATAGAGTTATGGAGGGTCCACTACTTAAGCATCCTACAAACGCAACCCTTTCAATGGATAAACTAATATTGAAAAAAAATGAATGAATGCAATTGGTCGAAAATTTAATTGTTAATTTTATTAAAATTGGATGCCTGCCTACTTATGTTATTGCTATTTGAAAGAGTACCCTGAGATTGGACCGACATGAGGCGATTCTTCCTGCCTGATGCCTGAAGTCGTTTTAGAAACGTTCTTCACAATGAGTAATAATTTGTTTAACTGATTTTATATAGCGGGGACGATTATTATTAACAACATTTTGTCGGCTCAAAATGTCGGCAGCATCTTGGTTCACCGGCACTGGTACGAAGGCGAAAATATCTGCGGTCATATAAGATTATTCTGGCCTTTATCCAAAATGATACTGGGATCTTCTTAGAAGTTCAACGTATGTTGAATATCTGAGTATAGAAATAAAAGCCTATACCCAAGCAGGTGCACGCAGGGATGATAGATCTGATGCATCTGCTGAATTATTTAACAACGGGTAAGTTGCAAAGGAACGATATTCTTATAGCGCAGGATAATCAGGCGGTGATTTATCGTATGAGCCAGGTGACCATTAACAGCTAACATAATCGGCAAATCTGGGGTCCAGAGTGTGGCTACTTGTGTTTTAGACTTATTCAAACACTTTTTTTGTAGTATTGTTTTGTAAATGGTTTAAGAATGCCTATGCTAACAGGCAGGATATTGGGGTGCAGAAGGAGCTCTGAAGAGTCAGAGATTATTCATAACTATGATTCAAAAACATATTACGGATTATAATTATTTGTTAGAATTTTTTTTTTTATCTCCGGGCACAAACTCATTTTGTTAAGATGATATCTCAAGCCACAATATGGCCTGTGAGAAAGCCCAATAGCCTTCTGATACTATCCTTATTTAGGTTGAGGATTTCCTTGTAGGAGTAAGGTTTAATTAGTGATACAGACGAAGTTGATGTTCCCAGTTGTTAAATAGACATAAAGCAGTAGTCCAATTGACTCTGTAATGAGGTTCTGGTACAATGTCGGAACACCATTGGCCCATTTCGTTCGGTACAGTAGTTCTACCTCAAATAATTTCCCAAAAATATATTCCCTAACCATAATGTCGGGGATGGAACAGAACTTGTCCATGTTTGAGATTGAGTTAAGTATTTCCTGGTGTCCCACATGGTCAGCTGGTTAAAACTTATATTCTAGCTGTAGCTTAATAGCACAACTAGCTGACACTTTCCTAATAAATATTATGTAAGGGTGAAAGTCCTATAATAGCTTCTAATGCTGTAGTAGGGTAGGTGCGCATCGCACCCGTGATGCCGAGACAGACAATATACGCTGTAGTTTTTGTAGCCTATTTGCCATTGTCCGTTCAAGAACTTTCAGCCACCAGACAATGGTGGAGATAATAGACCTTACCATCATGATATACATACAGCCAGTGTATATCATTCTGGGATTTAGACCCCAAGTTCTGCCATACAGTCGCCTACAGGCCCACATGGCTCTAGTGGCACGTTCTGTGGCGGACTTGATTTGTGAGTTCCAGTTGAGTTGTGAGTTCCAGTTGAGCTCAATGACAATTCCGAGATATTTGACTTCATTGGATTAACTCAAGGTAGTGCCGTTTACGGTTATGGTGTCAAGGTTGTCCAATCTCTTCCTTGTAAAATGCACTAGAATAGTTTTACTAGGATTTATAGAAAGCCCTTTCAAATTGCGCCATTCTGAGACATATAATCACGCGGTATAAGGAGTACTTAAATGTTACTATACAAATGTACAAATTACAAAGCGGAGTCTGAGGCTAAAATAGGTTGCACAAACAACCTTTGAAACGCACAGACACTGCGACTGGCTGCATATCATGTTATGCATTTAACTTTAATAATTGCTTTTATCCAGAATGGCAAAGCAATTAGTGAAACAATGTTACAATTTTCCATTCTTTCGCGAACAAATAAGAATTCGCTTTCTTCTTTTAGAATACTAGGTACTACCCCCTGAGCCCTATACTACTGCCGCACTTGCATGTTGAAATTATGTCCACACAAACGAGAAATAGAGACGTAAAATGGTTTTACCTTGAAAAGAACAATCGTTCTCATTCCAGGAACTTAGTGCTTGGTTTTCAGCATATATAGCTACGTCAAATATTTATTGCTGACATGATTTGCGCACTAGATCTTGTATCTAACTATAACAGGTACAAGTCCCACACAAAGCTTATTCGCCAACAATAAACTGATATAATTGTCGCTGCAATACCGCCCGTATATGAGTTACATTTGCAATGTCATTGGGGTGCTCTATTCCATCAGCAGGCTAAATGGTCTGACTGTCTGAGTCATAGAATTAAATTCTGACAAACTCATTGACTAGACCACTCCTCGACCCTCGTGGCTCGTTATAAACAGTCGTTCGATCTAAATGCGGCACGCCCAAATGCGGTTTGCTCCACGCTTATGTATTGGCTTGATAGTGCTGATTTTTCTTTGTTTCATTTTTGGTTAGTTCATCGACCGGTTAGAACACGTTTTAATGATCGCCGCAAGAAGAGGAGATACATAAGTGGCTATCCAAAGTTATAGGGTCAATTGCCTCGCGCTGGAGCTCAGTTGATCGAGCATGCGATGGTCAGATGCTGAGCCAAATGTGCGATTTTGCCATTTGTCTTCTCATCCAAGGCCCATAAAGTTGATTGTTTCTTCTTTCGAGCTATATAGATACAGGCGATTTCGTGGAAAATTTAGATATCGAAGAATCGTTGATGATCCTTGATCACTTGACCTCATATCATTGAGGTCGCTTAAAAATACTGTAAACTAGCCCATAGAGTGCCTCACAATGTAGTTTGAATGTCAGACTTAGCGCAATGTGTCATACCTGCGCCAAGCTGAAACCAGTTACAAGACAAGACTCAACCAACACTCATGCTCGTGCGGTTGCAGTTGATTGGACTTAAAACATGAAACATCTAAAGTTTCTCCCCAGAAACAGGTGAAGGTGATGATGATGATGATGCGGCGAGTATAACAAGAAAAGCAGCTTGTGCACCAAATGACCAGATGAATTTTCTTACAGCATCTAAAACAGGTCTTTTAAAAAGGCTGATACATATCTAAGAAGTACGATTGGAAAGATGCACGCATGCACACCAGCTCGAAGGTTTACACGAGTGTCGACTGTCGACGAGTACCTATATGCTGAAGTTGAAGATGGTGTGGGCAGGATTCAATGAACCGATCGGAGTAGGTATATAAATATAACATATAACCAGATAAAATTTATAAGCATGGTAGACGATTTCATATACATTTGAATGATCTTTCTTCATTAGGTAGACTTTTTGTCACATGGTGTTAGTGCGTAACTTGAATTTGACAATTTGTTGACATTAAAAAGTCATGTTATTTGTTTGGTATTTAAAAGTCACATACTCGTCGTTGTTGCTTTTTCTGTTGGTCAATCAGTCTCAGAAATAGAGTTACCGATGGCCAAATTGAATAAGTCACCCATATAGACCTGAGGTAGAGGACGGCTAAAAAGTAATCCGCCTGACCACAATTATACAAAGGTTTCTAGGGCTTACTAAATATGGCAATAAATACTCTTTATTCCTTTGGCATTATATGTCCTATATGACGGAAAGTATTTACGGGTTGTTGGAATGGTATTCGTCGTAATTTACTGGTCAGGATCTTCTTGAATACCAGCCACGTGACAGCTTTTTCTGGCTTGTTTGGCTTACATTTACACTATTTAACTCTTGTCCACATTTTCTATACTTTTTGGCTTCTGGGAGCATTTATTGTTTAGCTGCCTGCGCACAACCTGTTTGCTACCTTCCGCATCGTTTAGTACGTTCAGTGGGACTGTGCTTTGATACCACTTGATGACCAAAAGCATTTAATTTCCCTATTAAATGGTATTAGCGCTTTGGCTTCCGAACTAGCGCCAATAGCCGTTTATGTCCCTGAGCTGCGAGATTTTTATACCCTCCACAGGAAGGTATATTCACTTTGTCATTACATTTGTAACGCCAAGAAGGATTCACCGGAGACCCTATAAAGTATATATATTCTGAATCAGGATCACATTCTAAATCGATTTAGCCATGTCCGTCTGTCTGTCTGTCCGTCTGTCTGTCTGTCTGTCTGTCTGTCCGTCTGTTGAAATCACGATAGCGTCCAAACGAATCGACTTAGTCAACTGAAATTTTGTGAGAGATCTTATTTTTACGGTCCTCAGGTTGGTATTGAAAATGGGATATGTCGGTCAGGTAGTTCTGGTACCTCCCATACAAAACCACTATTAGACCCATGTGTATCTACGTCTGTTGAAATCACGATAGCGTCCAAACGAATCGACTTAGTCAACTGAAATTTTGTGAAAGATCTTATTTTTACGGTCCTCAGGTTGGTATTAAAAATGGGCTATGTCGGTCAGGTAGTTCTGGTACCTCCCATACAAAACCAACATTAGACTGGCAAACATTTTGCATTACTTTTATGCAGTGGAGGGTATCAAAGCATCGGCCAGGCCGATGATAACACTCTCACTTGTTTCTTCTTTCGATGCTACCAAATTTACATCATTCGCGTGTCTGGCCGTTCCCCTACCTGCTTATGTGCATGGCCATTAAGCCATATATAATGGTCCTTTTTCATCCATTAGACTGGACAACTGGTATCCAATTGCGAAGCTTCTACATGACCTATATTTTAATATCTTTATCTATCCACGAAATACCTGCAGCTGCTTTGAATGACTTTGTAACTGACGCGTAAGGAAAGTACCTACCCCAGTGGAAATTGGGGCTTAGTATTTTTTTTAGTTTTTCTTTGAATCCGACGTGAGTGATGATGAACTTATAAAATCAGCAATTTCCACATCAACAATAAAGATCCACCCCCTAAAATAACAATACGTACGACAATAGCAGAGAAAATATTTTGAGTAGGTACAGTATCTTAGTGTGGATAGTATGGTTGGCTGCTTGGCCAGAGGCCTAAAATAGTTATGCAACTCCATGTTTATAAAGCGTAGGTACACGAGTTGATAAATAGGAAAAAAGAAAGGTACTTACATTTTTGTCAAGTGCCTGCATATGCAATCGCAAAATTTCGAAGTAGATCGGGAAACAAAAGACCTGGGGTGGGATTCTGTAAAAAACGAAACGAAAACCGCTTTCGTTTTCACTAAACCTGTCTCTATCATATCTGTGGTATTAGACAGAGACTGCTATTGTCGAAACGATATAGTTTGATCGTTTTCGTCTTACATAATCTGGCCCCTGAATTCAAATCTCCATAAATATTTTTTTGTTTTTTGAAAATACCGATTTTTTCCCGTTTCAAAAAAAAAAATTGTTTAGAGAAATACATGACGTTTTATTAGCTACTCCATGATTTTCAAAAACAATATTAAGTAGGTACCTAGCATTTGCTCACGACTTTGCTCTCGCTGTCCTCAGGATTTGGTACAGGGAGATTCCTTCCCAGCCAGTTAGTTCCTTCGTTCATATTTATACATCGCGCATAAAACCCACTTAAAAAAGTAGCCAGGTTTTCTACCCTTTTGAAGAAAATAGTTCAAAAATTATATGATCAATTATATACACAGATTTGTTAGTGAAGCACTGGCATCTCAGCACAGATCATACTATAGCAGAATGAACCACTATCTATGAATAAAACATATTTCTTAGCTGGTAAATATATATACCGATATGATGAGCACGATTTTTAGACTGAGGGGGAACTCTTGCCCCTTAATCATATCCCACACCGCTCAGATCTACCTATACTGTGCAACCATTTTCTAGCAGTATGCTCCTTTCTTACAGAATCCGGTTTGAATATCTTTGGAGTACGTTCCCTGGAGTTGAATTGAAGCAATTAATGTTCTTATACACACATGTTCCCATATAAACTTTGACCCCCCTTTAACCCCTTTAAGGGTTGAATTTCAAAATAGCCTTCTCTATTCTTTGTATTATATCATAAATGGAAACCCTGTGCAAAATTTCAGCTTTCTAAACGAAGGGTTTGGGCTGAGCGTTGTAGAGTCAGTGAGTGAGTGGTAATATCCATTTTTATTTATGAGATAAAGTTTAAAGGCAACCCACTCACCACAAATGAATACAATTCGAACAATTCAAAAGCGGCATTGGTATGAAATGTAGTTTATGTTGGTCGGCTGCAAAATTAATTAACTGTGCAGATGCTGACAGACCCTGCGTAGGTTTGGGCTGCCAAAAACACAATAATAGTTTAAAAATTAAGAGACGATGTCTGAACAACTTTTGGACTAAGAAATACTAGATATACATATTTTAATACATATTGAATATATAAACAAAAATATATTCCACTTCTACATACAATATTTTGCTTTTTATTTTTAAAGTATTCAAATGTTACATTTTGTAGTAAATATGGTTTTGTATCTATCAAACTTGATTTGATACTTTTTTCCGAGGTATTTTTTTATAGATTGTCTACGCCTAAATATAAAATTATTCCAATTTGTGACGCACAAAAATCGAATGTCGATTATCTACTGACTTATATCTAATCCATATCAACATAATCTAAATTGATAATTTGGTGGATTCATGGCCATTGCGGCAATATTAGTATTCATACGGTCCATACTGTACCTTTCCTGATTTAAATTCTAGCATTTGTATAATTAAACACAAGCTGTTTACCAGCCTTATTACCAAAACGCGATTTTAGGTTGCCAGCCGCAGCCACATCCTTCGCTAAGATTATGAATCCACGTGCATACATTTAATGTTATTCCACAAAGTGCTAGCTAACGCGAAAGAGAGCGGAATATATTAAATTCCCAACAACGGAAATGGAGTTTTCTGAATGACAAATATTTATAAATACATAGCTATTCAAAATAAATTGAAAATACTTCAAATGTTCTTAACACAAATGAGTATTCGAATCATTAATATTGTATTCAATTTATTTTCGTTTAGGAAATATATTTTCAACTCGCGGGGGAAGTTATGTAGATATTATATCTACAATAAGGATTATATCTATACATATAATAAAACTGTAGGAATTTTCTTTGTCAGCTAAAAACTCAAAAACTACTGGACAGATTTCGATGAAACTTTTTTTTAAATGTTCCTTAAGACTGTGAGACTGCTATAGGCTATGTCGTTTATAGCCACGTCCTTAGGAAACGTTTTTAGCCAAAATGTGTTTTTTGAAGTGAAAATATATATATGTATACACATATACCTTCCTACAAATGGATGTTTATACTTTTGCGATCGTGCGACAGGACAAACAAAAACAAAACAGCACTAGCATGCGTATACCTCGCATTCGAAAAGGGTTGATTTGTTTTCGCAGTGAGTGCTATGGTCAGTTGTATATATGTAATGTAGGTAAGGTATGTATATTATGGCATGAGGTATATTATTAACCTTCAGAAGAGAAAAGACGTACAGACGTTCATTTTGATATGTGGTATGGTGCCAGTGTAAGGTTGGGGTAGGTAGTTGTTTGAATTCTGTTGGAAGAGGGAAACAAAGGAAAGGAAATGCAGTATTACAAACAAGTAGCAAGATCATGGAGAGGGAGGGCGATGCAGAGGGTGCACATTAAATATCCAATACCTACATTACATCCATTATCGATATCGCCACGCAACGCAGTATGAATTTCATTCTGATATGACATAACAAGGTAGGGTTGGGGTAGTTGTTTGGATTCCATAGGAAGAGGGCAACAAAGAAAAGGAAATGCAGTATCCATCCATATCCAAGTTATGCTTTTAATTGTTAGGCAATACTTCACCGAGTATTTTGAGCATCTTTCTGGTCCATCCAGAGGGTGAGATAAAATAAATTGAAAATAGATCTTATTTGGCCAAGTGCGAAAAATTTGCTTTATCGATTGCAATTGTGCTCAGGGATAGTTTTATATTGCGTTCTAAAAATAGAATGATTACTCGCACCTCGCACGACAAGCATTCAGAATGCGCATTGTATATGCGTATGTATGACGTAGTTGAATTTGATGTAGATTGTAGAGAATGGATATGCATAAAACAAACTATTTAAATATGTACGTACATAATATATGTAGTTTGTGATGCGTAAATAAGTTTGCACAATTGTAAATATATATATTTGAGATCTGCAGCTATGGAAAGTGTAACGATATGATCGCGTAGTATAAATAATCAAATCTTACCTGTGACGAGTTTTCATTTATGTGATATAGCTAATATGTCCATTGACTTAGGACTTTCGGTACAGGTTACGTAAGGACTAAGTTGGTGACTGGGGAGCGGTAAAGGGGTGGTAGGGACTAAATCTGGAACTATTTGACCGATTTTAAAAATTCTTTCAACATTGTACTGGCTACATCCTCCGGATCAGTATAGGTTACTTAGGGAGAGGATTGGGGAAGGGGCAACGGGGGTATAGGGGCTATCTTCGGAACTATTCGGCCATTGCTGGAGTTGGACTCCGACATGTTCGCGTGTGAGCTGCAGTTGTTTATACTTGCGCCCATTAAAATAATAACGTGTATAGCTTACAAAAAGGCATTGCGATAAAATATTTTGTAAGCTTAAAATAGAGGAAAATATATAAACAAACGTACAATGATAACTTAAATAAATGTTAATTTTATTTAAAAGAAAAGAAACCGGCGGGCGGAGCCGCGGGTATTTGCTAGTCTACAATAAGGATCACCTTTTAAATTAAGTATAGGTACATAAATAAACTTTCTCCTCCATTACAAACATGGTTGGAGCAATGCCATTAGGGTTTTATCAGAGTTGTCATTCAATTGGGACCGGCTTCGAAATGATCATACCTACCACAAACATGATTGGCACCTAATACCTATGAATTTAAACAAAATATTAAGGGATGAACAATTTATTCCATTCTTCTCAAAAATACTATCTATCATTTAGCATATCATTGTAAAAATGTTAGAAAAGTAAAATATTGTACAGTTAAAGAGCCTTGTTTGGTGACCGAGCGTATTGCTTACATAGTTAATAGTTCTCTTAACGCCTCTCGGACCATAGCATATTGTTTCTAAGCGAATGTCTATATAGGCAGGCATGCAGGAAGCTGTTTGGATGAGGAGGAGGAGACCATTCATCACTTCCTTTGCACCTGTCCGGCACTCTCCCCCGAAAACGGAAACTCCATTTGGGAGCCTTCTACAAGTACAAAGATATAAACGATCTAACAGATCTAGACATTCGTAGTCTTAGTCTCCTACGCTTCATCAGAAGTTCTAACTGGTTCAACGAGTACGACGAAATTTTTAATAGATTCATGTGGTATCACAATGGGCCTTATAATGGTCTAAGTTCGTCGACCTTTAGCCGACAACCACTTCAACCTAACCTAACCTAAGCGAAGGTCTAAGGTAAAGTAATTGTCGCCTGAATGTAACATCTTTTTCATATAACAAACAATAACTGACGTAAATAAAATAGAAGCTTATAAACTGTAAAGTCATTAAGGTTCTTGAAAAACAGCACAAGGTATCGCTCTGCTGGTGCCTACACATAATAAGCGATTCAATTCATTGAGCAAGCGGCAGGAAAAGTTTCGACAGATGATACATGTCAAAGCATAAAGTAGAAAAAAAGCCACAAGTAAGGCGATAATAACAGATGGACCTCTGTGGAAATTTGAATCATCAAAAGGAATCCCTATACTGAATACATAGTACGTAGGTACAGAACATACTTCTACGGATATATGGTGGATCCCATAGGTTAAGTTAGAGGGGAATCTCGCTGCATGTGCGCTTTGTTTCCAAGGGACCGTTCGGTCCATTGCGATCCCTTCCGGACTGACATTTTTTCACATACACGGTGAGTGGTAAAGGAGAAGTTCACCAATCCAAAAAGTTATCCAACTTCCGATTTCACGCTTCTAATTAATAAATTATATTTTGGTGTTTTATTTCTTCCTAAATAGTAATAGTAAATTTATACCGTTGAAAATCACAAACAAAAGAATAAGCCGAATGAATATTTTATTATCTTGCACCCGCAGGATAATTTGTTGACAACTTAAATTTTCGGTTCTCAGAAAATTCGGTTAGTGTCAGAAAATGATGCAAGGATAATTATTTAGCGCAACTGACACACGGCCTAAATCTATACATCGGTATAATAAAATTGTAGAATTTTTCTTTGTTCCATTATCACGTAAGAAATACTACTAACCCGATTAGTATGGTCTTTTTGGAAAAGGTAGGCCTTAATATTGGGAGTATAATAGGCTTTATATGGTCAAAATTGGACAATGGGGCGTGGCACTGCCCATACAAAAAAAAATATTCAAAAACTTATATCTCGAAAACCGCGGAATCGACTGAGTTGAAATTTACAGACAATCATAGGAAGTGTTGCTGTGAATATTGGTCAAAATTAGACAAAGGGGCGTGGCACCACCCATACAAAAAACATTCAAAGTCTTATATCTCGAAAACCGCCGAATCGATTGAGTGGAAACTGTGTTGCTGTGAATGGCCAAAATTGGATCAAAATTGGATCAAAAAACATTCAAAATCGTATATCTCAAAAACCGCTATCTAAGATCTAAGCAATACAATTTCTGTGCACGGGCAAAGCCGGACGGGTACAGCTAGTATTACATATCTAATATAGATTTCCACCTACCCACGCAAAGTTTTGCTGGTTTTGTTGATTTCTTTGTTAAATCTCAGTATACCACAGAACTGATTCGGTGTCAATACAGTTTGAAGAAAACCTTGTGCTTGTACCTACGGTTTGTGTGGCTTCAATTTAATTAACAAACTGCTACAAATGGTGGTGTCAATGTCGGTAGCTAACATTTGCTTACATCATGCCTTTACTTATAAGCGTGAAGGGCATAATTCCGCAATATGCAGTCACACTGTGATCTGATATTCGAATTGATTAGTACGGAGCTCTGCAGGTACTGAGCTTCATTCCAAGTGTTGGCAGAAACATAATTACGTTATAGCTACTAAAGATCCTATTGTGGTGCGGTTTTGTTAATTATGGAGCTACTATTCACAATTCTCTTTCATTGTGACTAAGATACCTACCTGACAGCGACACCGACAACCAGGCTGCAGCACGTGCGAAACAGTAATTGAAATAAAGCAACTTCAGTATTGGATGGAGATGGGAAATTCGTATACAGTAGACGCTCGATATAGTGAAAAAATAAAAAAATCTATCAGCTAAGCGAAGTAAGGCTCCAGGATATAAGGCCCCAAAAGTACCATTTTTAAAATTGAAATTAGGCCCCAATGAAATGAAATAAGGTCCGACATCGCGCAATTTGTTCAGCTATTCTGTTACTTGCTAATAGTTTTCAATGCGAGGCTTATATTTTTTTGTGTTTTGAGTGTTTTGTGTGCCGAAAACAAACAATACGAAAGCGGGCTTTCTTCCACGATGCGTTAAATGGCATATGATTTTGCTAGGATCCATCCCTACGTTATCTCCTTTTCCAAAATCCCTTATTGGACATAATCTCTCATTTTTTTTTATCTCTTTTCCAAAATCTTCCGGGACAAAATCCCCTATTCCGAAATCTCCCATTTACATGTATACTTATTAAATCCCTCGTTAAAATCCCCAGTTCCACAGTTTAGAATCTATCCGTTTTTTAAACGCGTAGTTTTGGCAGTAAAATTAAGCAAACAACATAATATAAACTTTGCATATACCCAATTTCGCACATATACTGCAAATCTGGCAGTAAACTCAAGCAGGGGGGTTGCATACGTATCTCACTCTGTCGCGCGACAAAATTAATACATAACACCAAATTTAAAAATGAGAGATTTTGTCCCGTGGGGATTTTCTCTCAGGGTCTTTTGGAGTAAGGGATTCCACCTTACTCCAAAAGACCCTGAGAGAAAATCCCCACGGGACAAAATCTCTCATTTTTAAATTTGGTGTTATGTATTAATCCCTTACTCCAAAAGACCCTGAGAGAAAATCCCCACGGGACATAATCTCTCATTTTTAAATTTGGTGTTATGTATTAATTTTGTCGCGCGACAGAGTGAGATACGTATGCAACCCCCCTGCTTGAGGGGATTATGGAATAGCAGAGGGGATTATGGAATAGGGGATTTTGGAAAAGGAGATATCATCACCAACCCGACCTATCTTATCTATCAGTTTCCGCAATCAGTAATCTAAGGACTTAACAACTACACACGTGGCCATGCTGATTTTGACAGATAAATTTGAACAAAATATGGTGTGGCGATGTATTTAATTTTTGTATGGTATGATTCATTTGCTTAGTTGTAATTTTATTGTTTTAGTAAAAAAATATGATAAATAAACTAAGCTGTTTTTTCCAAGCTGTTAGAATTCGTATATTCAAACAACAACTTTTAAGACTGATCATGTACAAGGACGTTGTTCAAAAAGCTGTAATTCTGATCAATGTAGGTAGATACTAATATAAATGGTTTTTTCTTAACATTCATTCCTAGAAAATTTCATTTTAATTTCCCAATAGACATTGTCTTCTTCTAACTCTTAATTTTACAAACTAAAAAAAAAAGAAACAAAAAAACAAATAAAGATGCAATTAGTTTGCAAAGCGCATTATCTCGGATTCTTAAACATAAAAAAAAATGTATGATAACAAAACCATATTTCACAGTTTTTTTTAAAAATGGTTGAAAAGCTAACAAAGTGCAAAATACGAAAATAAGCTTCATTAAAATTGCTCAAACCTAGAAGCTAGAAGTTACCCCAATAATATGAAAATGCATTAAAAAGTCGGTGGGCAGATTCACCAGTCAATCCTTGGACTTTGGTGAAGCTTTGACTCAGTTCCAGTGTATCTGTATATAGAGTCAACTTAATTTCAAATAAACAGTTGAAAATCGAAGAAATCCTCATAATTCCTGAAAAATGTATGTAACCTCTACTCAGTGCGCCAAGTCTTTTAGCTTGAATATATATAATACTCCATTTTATTTTATGATTTTTTGAAAATTGCTAAAAATGACTATTTTAGCCACTTTTTCCTCCTTTTCACACAGAATTTTTCTGAGCTCATCCCATTCCAAAATTCATAAAAAATATTAGCGAAGAGATTTTTGAACAATTTTTTTTGCAGTCACTATTAAAATTGTTTGACGAAAATTTTTTGCATCAAAAAAAATTTTTTTTTGACCGAGTAAAAAAGTCAAAAAAGTAGACTTTTACAAAAGTTCTAAATTTTCAATGGGTACTTAATGGGTTAAGGAAAGTTTTGTATCATTCAAACGGAATTTAAATGACCTTTCCATTGATGCCAAAATTTACATGAAGTAAGTTCAAATTTATGAGTAGATTAACTTTACTTTTGTGCAAATAATTTTGCCACTGACTGTATGTATGTAGGTACAGTGCCGTAAATAGGGCGGTGCCGGCGGTGCCAGTGGTGCCCAGGCACAAGGCGTAGGCCCAAGAGGGCGCAAAAATGATCAGGACCAACTTTTAGATAATTCGGGATGAAATATCTTTAAACTGTGACACTCGTAAGAGTGACAAACCCAAAAAAGATAAGTTTACTAATAAAAATATTACCTAATAAAAAGGTTAGAGGTGTTATGAATATGACTTTGATTTAAAATGCAATCCATTTAGCGCATACGGCAAAAGTAAAAAATCAGAATATTTTTGATGTTACTGCTTATTTATATTTCATAATAAATTTTCAATACCCCATTTCTTATGTGAATTTCCATCAGGTTTTTATTTCACATCTTAGATTTTTCGTGGCAAATGGAACATGAAAGCAGACTGATCTTTTTTTTTAAAATGTATTAGTGCGTTTTTTGACAGTACATCATCTGTGCAAATTGTTGATATGGATAATCATATCGACGAAGAATCGAAATCCACAGATGACGAGGAAGAAGAATAAGATGACGAAGATGATAGCAATTGCTCCAAAATTAAGTCAATGTATTATTTACGTTTTTGCTCTGAATAATTGCTTTTTTTTTTAAAACAAATTCTAAATGACGTAATACAGCTGTGCAAATTATATTGGTATTAGTGAGAAAATGTGTAAATCTCGAAAAATATCGAGATCTGCAAAAAGTTATCCGAATCAAAAAAAGATTAATTTGTTTGATAATGAAAAGTGATCTAGATAAAAAAAAGATTGATTTTTTGTCCCAATGGAAAATCACATTTTCAGTAAGCACATTAGACAAAATAATCTGTAAATATTCATTTATAGTCATCATCACAAACCACATAGAATAGACCGTCGACTCCTCCCACATAACGGACTTTGCCTACAAGCTGCCTGCTGATTTTTCATGTATTGGTGCTGTACAAAATCAAAGGAGCGCCATTAACGCACGCATACTTGAATAATCCTAGGCCCATTGTGGGATATCAAGTGTGAGACTGTGTTCTTCAGGCTTTTTCTCTTTCAGTTACACTTTGTTCACATCACATGCACGAGGGGAGTTCAAAATATTCTCGGTATCGACATGAACAAAAACGCGAATCAAATTAAAAATATTTTTATTTTTCAATATAATCTCCTCTTACATTAATGCATTTATTACATCTTGAGATTAACTTTTCTATAACCTTAATAAAATAGTTTTCATCCTTCTCTTCAAAATGTTCATTTATTGCGGCCTTGAGCTCCTCATCATCGGTAAATCGCTTCCCATGAAGATTTTTTTTAAATCTGGGAACAAAAAATTATCACTAGGGGCAAGGTCCGGACTATAGGGTGGGTGTTGAATCTCTTCGAAACCACAATCTCACAATGCAGCCTTAGAAATATGAGCCGTATGCACCGGAGCGTTGTCGTGAAGAAGCAAGACGCCAGCAGCCAGTTTACCCCGCCTTTTCTTTTTTCTTTATTTCTTCCCGTATAAATGATGCAAAGTTGATGCGTAGGATATGGCGTTTATGGTTTCACCTTTTTTTTTTTTACTCTATTAGCAAAATTCCCTTTGAGTCCCAAAACACTGTAGTCATCATCTTCCCAGCAGACGGAGGAACCTTGAACTTCTTCGGGGGACCTGTGCCCTTTTTGTGCCACTTAGGTACTGCATAGACTCCTGTTTGCAGCTCAGTGCTCAATTTTCGTTATCTTGGCTACACCAGCCATTGCGATTAGGTTCAACACAAGACAAAAAGCAAACTAATAATAGCAGCCAAATGAAATTTTACAGTAAAACACTTGAATAATGGAATTACTAAAATCCAAAAATTATTTACTCATATTCTTGGAGTATCCGACCCATACCGAGAATATAATTGAACTCCCCTCGTATAGGGAATGTTAAATTGTTCAAACTGTTCATATCAATTAAAGTTGTCAATGTAAAGGAATATTCACATAAGAATGAACGAACGAATTGATAATATGCGAACAAAGCACTTTTGATGCATTTACATATATAAACGAAAAATTGCTATTTTACTATTGCAAGAGTACCTAGAATAAAAAATAATCCATCAAAATATGGGAAAAACAAGTTTGAAAAGAGTTTAAACAACGAAATTTCGAACTAAAAATGATTGCCTCGAAGGAAAATACCCTTGGTCAGAATTGTCACAAGTTTATTCAAAATTCACGACATTAAAACCCGTTCCACAAACTATCAAATAAAAAAATCGTTCGAACTCAAATCAGAGATTGGTAAGTATCTATAGCAGAAGTTAATGCGACACAAATGCCAGAAATAGAAACTTTGAAGAATCAAATTGAAGCGACTTCATTAGGTATTTGAAAAATGCGAATGTCAACCAAGGATCTTAAGAGGATAGTAGAACTGGACTTAAGGGAAATGTTTCCAAACGTGGAGCCATAAATGTTCACAAGATGGCTTTTCAAAGTTGAATTTCATTCAAAACTTTTTTTTTTTCTTTCAATTTATTAGAACAACAAACCTTTGCCAGACTTTTTTCGTAGCTTGACGGGCAAATGACAGAAATATGTAAAAATCTCGGAATTTAAAAAAATTTCCAGGGAGAAAATAAAAACTCATAACAGGGAGGAATAAGATATCAAAATATAATTTTTTTTTATTTAAATAACTATTAGTAGCTACGTCCTTGAACTTTATAGATAAACTACGGCCGGCTCCTTCATTAGGCCTGTCAAAAATTAAATTTATTTATATGTAGGTACTAGGCTTTTTTGTGAATTTGAGTCACAACCCTGTAAAAAAGCTGTTACTGCGGGACAACTGCAATTATGTCTAATATCCGGGAGATGCCGGGTAGACCGCGACGTCTGGCAAAGATATTCTTGAAACACGAACATTTCAATCACATGGTTTTTGTAATTACAAAAAGTAACTGACTTCATTCAACATCGCGACATAAAATGTATGTTGGCTTTAAAAAATAAAATAAAATAAATTAAACAAAAGCATTCATTAACTGATTTGAAAAAAGCAAGTAATTTGGTATATTTTAGAAAGACTATCCTGTTAAGGTTTTCAAAGTTTGTGGACTTAAAAATCCAACTGGACCGGGACAGTTACCCTTGTCGTCTAAATGAATGGGACATTCTGGAGTTGTTTTATTATAGTTATCAGCTTTTATTTGCAAAGGATTTAATAATGTCATTTGTGTTGGCTTCGATGACCGAGTTGGCTGATTGGGTTCAACACGAATTTTTAGTCTTGCCTCAGGCAAAGATGCCGGGTAGACCGCGACGTCTGGCAAAGATATTCTTGAAACACGAACATTTCAATCACATGGTTTTTGTAATTACAAAAAGTAACTGACTTCATTCAACATCGCGACATAAAATGTATGTTGGCTTTAAAAAATAAAATAAAATAAATTAAACAAAAGCATTCATTAACTGATTTGAAAAAAGCAAGTAATATGGTATATTTTAGAAAGACTATCCTGTTAAGGTTTTCAAAGTTTGTGGACTTAAAAATCCAACTGGACCGGGACAGTTACCCATGTCGTCTAAATGAATGGGACATTCTGGAGTTGTTTTATTATAGTTATCAGCTTTTATTTGCAAAGGATTTAATAATGTCATTTGTGTTGGCTTCGATGACCGAGTTGGCTGATTGGGTTCAACACGAATTTTTAGTCTTGTCTCAGGCAAATTGACAGAGTCATGCCGATGAATGACATCACTTGACGTTGTAGCTGATGAACTTATTGCAGAACGACACTGAACTATTTCAAGAAAATAAACAAATGTCACAGCAAGCAGATAAATCCGAGGATGAAAAAATACTGACAACATTTTGATCACTATAATAATGGTAATTACAAATTTCGTAGAAACACTGACAGCCTGATGCGAACACTTAATAAGCAATGAAGATTATGGCCGATATTTCAGGGTTTTAACGAGATTAACAAACAATACCATTCATTTGTCTTCGCAATCTAATAAATTAAAAATGGCTTATTCCTTCCTCATTGTCGTTGCGGAAATACAATTATCAAGTACGTACAAACGGGCAATTGGTTATCCATAGATCGAAACAAGTTTCTTAAAAATGAAGTGTAAGTCTTTGAGAATAATGGATAAAAGAAAATTATCCATGACCTCAGGTAAGTATTTTATGTACTCACTCAGAAGTCTTCAAATAAAAAAATTTGGCTTGAAATAGTGTGTATCTATTGCTTCTAACATATCAACAAATTCTCGCTTCCATAATATTTTAGTGTTTAGCTTTGATACCATCGACTACATACAAGTGATTGACTAATGTTAGGCTTACAAAACACATGGGTCTAATATTGATTTTGTATGTAAGATACCAGAACGACTCGACCTATTTCAATACCAACCTGACGAACCTGGACAAAAGGTCGTCTCACAAAATTTCATCCACTTAGGTCGATTCGTTTGGACGCTATCGTGTTTTCAATAGACAAACATGGCTTAATCGATTCAGAATTTAATCCTGATTCAGAATAACCTTCTTTTGGAGGGTATAATAAACAAAGTGTCAGCTTGAATTCCTCTATAATGAGGCAATATGGGATGAATATTAAGCATACCTAATGTACTAGCTGAAAGCCAAAAGTATTCTTTCTAAACTCCACGAGGATATCAGAGCCAATATAAGCATTACATTCTCGAAATGTATTACCTACTTACTTGGATGGCGTTAGATTCCGTGGTGGACGTGGGCTTTAAATAATACGCCTCTCAAGTTGGCTCGGTCTTTGGCTAACTGCCTTCTAGTAGCGCAAGTTGTCTGAGGTTCCCTTCTACTTTGTACACTCCAATTAAGCCGAAGTCTTCTTCTTCTGTCCTTTTGTCTATGGGTAGAAGGTGGTGATTTTTCGGGCCGGAGCGCTGGTGTCCATTAGCTCTACATGTTTCATACCGATCGTAGCCTGCAGATTCGCACTTTGTTTTCAAAGGCCTCGGCGAGTGTTTTTCATCGTCATTCTGTTCAACCTGATGGGTAGGTATATGGCAAAGATGGCAAAACCAGATACGCCTTCTTGGCTTTTCTCCAGTACCTGCGGTAGTAAGAATGTTTTCCAAATGTTGGTCTTAATGGGCTTAAAACTGCATTGGTAGAGGCCAATCAGTTCGTTGATAAATTGTTTAATGCTTTTAGACAGTAAAACGGACTATGGGAAGAGGGCAACAAATCGGCAGTGCGACTGCAGCTGGCCTTTTAAATACCTACTCATGTATATGCTGTACATACGGTTTTTGCACAATTATTTACACAAAAGTAAAGTTAATTCTACTCATAAATTTGAACTTACTTCATGTAAATTTTGGCATCAATACAAAACTTTCCTTAACCCAATAAGTACCCATTGAAAATTTAGAACTTTTGTAAAAATTTACTTTTTTTACTTTTTTCGTCGGTCCATCGGTATATTTTGATGCAAAAAGTTTAACAATGTAACTGCTTTTGGGCTCATATAGCTTGTTGCAGATTGTTGTTGTGTTTGTGTTATGTGCTTTCTTGTTTATTCTTGTTTGTTTCTATTGCAGTTGCATTGTAATGTATAGCCCGTCCCAACTTAAGTGAACATTTCCTGCGCAGGTTTCTTCATATTAGGGATTTTATTCTCTTAGCGACAACAAAACAATTTTTCCAACCAGTACTACAGCTAAAAAAAATATGTGCGCATTTCAAACAACAAACATACCCCTGCACTGCTTGCGAAGACATCTGTCTTGATCGACGATCGAGGCATGAGGCATCCGCCTGACACAGCACCGTGCGCCAAAGAAAAGGGAAATTTATATAAATATACGGGGGAATTGGTTGTTCCGTTGAGTGTGTGTTGGTTGGAAGTTCCACAGAGGTTTTGTGCCGACCATATTGTTAGGTGTGGTGGGATACGGGATGCCGGATGCCTGATGTAAAGGGACATTTTGGTTGAATCGACTTGTCAACTTATTTGTTTCATCGTCTTCAATGCATAAGGTGACAGCAATATGGAAATGCTGACTTTGTGGCAAGGATGGACACGTTGAAAGTTCTTGTTTGGCTGAGCAGGGTATAGTTTGCAGATGTGTAGGTACAGTTAGAACCTACCTAGGTAGTTATGCGAAAATACTGTGCCTTGTTACCTATTGAAGAGTTTTTATTTTAAATAAAGCTTCACTTCACTTTTTGCGATCCTTATACCGGATGGCTTATGTTGAGCGATAGGTGCAGTTTCGAAGAATTTCTGAGCTAAAGTTGTAGAAAATCATCATTGTGGTGGGTCACCGTTTGCAGGATGGCCGTGTTAGAGCACATAATATAATTCTGCAGCACCCGAACCCGATAGTGTTTTACGCCTCTCTGTATGTCTAGACTAGAGGATATTATGACTAATTGTATGCAGTGTTGCCAGCTTTTCTAAGGGGTATGGATTAAATTGATTGAATTCAAAATTAACCAAAAAGAACTATTAGCTTCTTCATTCCATTTATATACGAACTCGTAATTGGAAATTAAAGTAATAAAAACAAAAAATATATATTTGTGTATTATGTTAACAAAACATAAAATAATTCCAATAAAAATACCAAAAAACTATTAAAATATCAGCCTCTTCGTGAAAATTGCGCATTAAGGTTTGATTAGAAACATAGAAACAACAACAACCTAACGTTTTAAATAAAAGAGTAGAACAGACTAAAAACAATAAATAATAAAACTTTAGGTATTAAAAGAAAAGATATTAAAAGAAAAATAATTTAAAAATATATAAGATTAACATTTGGTGAAAGTATAATCAGTTAATAAACGCAAAAAACTCAATAAAAATTGCAAGTTTCCTCCAAAATTTCTTCCATTGTGGAGGCTGATTCTTCGGTTGTTTCTTAAGTCAAATTTGCATAAATGTTAAAATTAAATAAATCTACAATGTTGTACATGTTATACAAAAAAAACATTTTGCTGGAAGGGGACATTTACTTGGGCAAATAATGAGTTTTCATATTCATGCATAAGTCTTGTGAGCTATTTTTACTACTCAGAAGGGAGAGTGTGTGGTTAAAACAATAGATATCGAAACTGGAATTGACTCATTCTTTTTTCAATAAATTTTTAAGGAGCCTAAAAATAGCCGAATTTTAAAATGAAATAGCCCAAATTTGGATAAATCCCAAATCAAAATTTCATGGAGCGAGTGAAAAATCCGAGTAGCCTTATTGGCGATAAATAGCCCGTGCTGGCAACACTGATTGTATGAAGGGTTGCATTTGCATGTGGAGTGGTGAGTGCAACTCACTCTCACTCACAAGGATATTGAGTGGAAATCTGTGAGAGCTCGGATCGTCACTCGTCAGTCGACCCAGAGGAGCCGTCGCGAGTTATCGATGCACCACAGAATTCGTGCGGTAATCAATTTTTAGAGAGATGTTTGTTATTCTCTATTATATATGCACTTGCGATAAGAATCCTGTGGTTTCTAACCTCGTGGCATGTCTTCCTATACTACACATAAATGTGCTCTGTTCATCTAATGCTTAGCAGGTTCTTTGTTCAGCACCGACTTATCTATGCTCTGGTCATATCTATTTCCATTGGAAACAACAGCTTTTAATATTACGGTATCATTCGTAAGCCTGGTTGTAGCGCTCATGGGTAGATTTTGAATATTGCTGTTTCTATTGGCATAGGGGCTCAACTTCACTAATCGAGAATTCCACATTCTTGGGGTGCTTAACCTACCTACGTAAAGGAAAGCGATATTTTAACAAAAATTGGTAAATAAGTATAATGTATAATGTACTGCCATTAATTTGCATCCCGACTGTAGAAACGGAGCTTTAAAATTCGTTGACGGAGTCGCAAGGCAACCGCTAATTTGGTAGGTCTAGGTATATTATTTCACAAGCGTTTGTTTCTCATTTTCATAAATCATCTCCTGTCTGCAACTTCTAATCCAATTCGTTCCTTTGTCGATAGCACTCTCAGCTTCTCACATTCGGCATTACAGTTACAGTAGTCATGTGTCATGCCCCTTCTCTTCGTTCGTATATTTTTAATGGCAACGTATATTATGTTAGGTTCATTTAAAAATGGATTTCAGCGATTGGATCTTAATACACATTTCTGGGTGCTGTCTCTAAATTGAAAATTGAACTTTCAGTCATTATACTTAAATCTGTCTTCATGACAACCACTAGTGGTGTGCAATTTGATTACTTTTGAGTAACGAATGAGTACTGATTACTTCAAGTTCAGTATTCGGTATTTGGTATTCGATACCTATAGTACTTTGTCTCGCAGTCAAATGTTTATAGGCTATAGGTATACATGTAGAGCTACATCTTTTTCTTTTATACACATTCGCATCTATCAGCGATTGTTAAGCCTATTAATTAAATGTTTGTTTGTACCTACACAAATGAAATGTACTCAAATCTACTCACCTGCAAAAAAGTAAACTCAGTAATCAGTAATCAATAAATTCGTTGAATCTTGTTTCTTAAAAGTATTCAAGATCAGTTAATATACATAATTACTTGAATATTTGCATACAACGAGTCCTGGTATTCGTATAAGACTCAGTAATCAATACTTTGATTAGGTACAAGGTACTTTTTGATTACTTTGATTACTTGACTACTGATTCCTGTGATGTGGTTTAAAATATGTGTGAAGAAAAGTAATCAAATTGGAACTGCGTGAGTATGTTGCTTTGTATTCGCAAATTACAAAGCAAATATGTACAAAGCAACATACACAACACACCCAGCAAACCTCGTCTCCCTCGTTCATTATGTCGCGCAGTCACATACTCACTCACTATCATCCATTCTCTTACAATAGTACATGATACTCGATACTTGAAATGAGTATCGATACCGAATACTACCTACTCAAAATAAGTATTCGATACTGATACTCATTTGCTTACTACTAACTTGCAGCACTAACTCCACAGAAACAATCAGTATCAGTATTTAAAATACACATACATAATGTTACCTGCAAATACAAAGCAACATACACAACACACCCAGCAAACCTCGTCTCCCTCGCTCATCATGTCTCGCAGTCCCATACTCATATGAACTTCCATTCTCTTACAATGTACTTGATACTCATACAGTTCCAATTTGATTACTTTTCTCCACACATATTTTAAACCATATTTCCCTAGGAATCAGTACTCAGTAGTCAAGTAATCAAAGTAATCAAAGTATGTATATACCTACCTACCTATTGATTACTGAGTCTGCTTCGAATACTAGAATATGTGTGGAGAAAAGTAATCAAATTGGAACTGAATGAGTATCAAGTACATTGTAACAGAATGGAAGATCATATGAGTATGTGACTGCATCTGCGAGACATAATGAACGAGGGAGACGAGGTTTGCTGGGTGTGTTGTGTATGTTGCTTTGTATTTGCAGATAACATTATGTATGTGTATTTTAAATACTGATACTGATTGTTTCTGTGGAGTTAGTGCTGCATGTTAGTAGTAAGCAAATGAGTATTAGTATCGAATACTTATTTTGAGTAGTATTCGGTATCGATACTCAATTCAAGTATCGAATACTAAATACCGAATAATTACTTTTTGCACATTACTAACAACCACACGATATGCAGAACGCTGCGAAATATCAATATAGTACGGGAGCTGACTGCAAGATGACCTACTACCTCATCGAGTTAAAGAATAATTCGCATTTCAATTGAAAGTTAAAAGCCGAACAATGTAAAAACCACTAGTCAATTTGCTTTCAATCATTTGTAGCATGGTGGAATCAGACTAGAATCAAGATTTTTTGTCATTTGAAATTAAAAATTTCCCTACAGCATACTTTGTGGATTATAAATTTTAAAACATTTTGACTCTAGTATATAATTAATGCGCAGTAGCGCAGTGGTTAGTGTGCTGGACTACTGTGCGAGGGATCACAGGTTCGATCCCCGGAAAAACACAAATTACATCTTAAGGTTTTTTCTACTGCGCCACCTCTCGCGAACAGTGGTGCCATTTTAGCATTTTTTATGCTAGATCTAGCATATTTAAACCTTAAATTGCATATTAGTATAAATAAAATATACTATATGCAATCTAGCATATTTTCAACATTCAAAATAAAAAAAAAATAAAAAACTTTATGTTTATACCCAGCATGAACATATTCGTGGTATATCAAAATGTTCTGTATTTAGCATTACTGAATATGTGAATGACAATTATTCAATTGAATGAAATCAAAGCTTCTCAATAGTACCTAGAGGTACTATTTTGCAGTAAAAATGGAAAAGACTCTCAAAATGTCGGTGCTGGGGTTGAATTATTCTCTCACAGTGAGAGAAATTTACGAAAAAGTTACGGAACGCTTTTATAGTACCTAAACTATATGCAAAATAACAGATGCATTTTCTTTTACATAAATTACAGTATACGATGTGACGTTTTTGTTTTTCAATTATTGGTGATGGGCTTTAGTTCCTTAAGGGCTACAGACCACTACAACAATAATTAATAATTGCAGTAGTAAAAAAGTAGGTAGGTATTTCAAATGTGTGATAAACGCGAAGAATTTGCTAATTATTACCAATATTACCTGAATCATCCAGGGATGAAATGTATTCGGTATTAATGTAACTTCTTTTAATGAAATCAAAACATAAATGGGAATAGTAATAGCACGCATAATACCAAAATGCCCAATAGGTAGACAAATTTCAAATCAGCTGTCAATTGTCAAGTGTCTGACAGTTTTTTAATTGTTAGGTACTACAAGAAAATTGTTGAATAAAAAATAAAGACTCGGCAAGATATCAGTACAATGACGAAGACGGGGAAGCTTAAGATCCCCGTATGACGACACTAGATTTTTTGTTTGCAAATTTCACGCGTTTAAAATGAAACTAGAACAGTATCTACGAAAAATTAGAAAGAAAATTCCCGATAGGTGTGATTGCGTATACTGTATACAACAACTTTAATAATGTATATAAAAAAATGCATTGAAAATGTATTCAAATTATATTTTTCACCTGTGAGTTTTTTTTTATTTGACATTTTAACATTATTTGGCATTTCTCCTCCCGTTACTTTGAAGTCTAACTTTTTGAAAATAAATTCGTTTGAAAATGTGTGTTCCTTTGCAAACAATTGCTATCCCTTTCATAATATGTACATACCTACACTTTTTGTCTCTCTTACAAGCAACTGATTTTTTAAGATGATTTCATGTGATAAAAATGAAGAAAAATTGAGGGAAAAATGTAGAGTCATATACGGACTTTAGTTTTAGTTCTGTATTTACCTAATTGACGTGCTTTTGAATAACTAAATGTAAATACATTGTGGGCGCAGTAGCGCAGTGGTTAGTGTGCTGGACTACTGTGCGAGGGATCCCAGGTTCGATCCCCGGAAAAACACAAATTACATCTGAAGGTTTTTTCTACTGCGCCACCTCTCGCGAACGTCTGACAAATATCCGAGAGTATGACTGTCCTGAAAAAGCTTCTGAAATCAGGCGTTCGGACTCGGCATAAAATAGTATGTCCCTTCCATTCGTTCCAAAAATAGAAACTCACACAAAACGAATGGTTGCGAGAAGCTAGGCCTTGGGTGTTACCGCCTGTTGCGCCGCCTATTTATTTTTATTTTTAAATTTATTTATATTTATTCCTTTTTTTTTGTAATAAAAAAGTTGTTTTTAAACGTTAGCATATTTTGCTTAGTTCCTCCATACAATTTAGAATATTTTTTTCTTAATTTGGCATATTCTCTTAGAAAATTTCTGGCAACACTGCTCGCGAACGTCTGACAAACATCCGAGAGTACAAATGTCCTGAAAAAGCTTCTCAATTCAGCCGTTCGGACTCGGCATAAAATTGTAGGTCCCTTCCATTCGTTCCAAAAATAGAAACTCACACAAAACGAATGGTTGCGAGAAGCTAGGCCTTGGGTGTCTACCGCCTGTCGCGCCGCCTATTTATTTTTATTTTTTATATAATTCACATTTTTTACAGTTTTTACACTAAACAATAGTTCAGTGTATTCCTATAATAGCTTTAATTTTATTTTTTGTTTGAGGATAAGCGTTATGAAACGATAATTATTATTCTCTAAAAGACGTTGATGCCTTCCCCGATAAAAGCACGCCATATGTAGTAATCACTAATCACAGTCTGTATATGCATGCAAAGCCGGCAATGCAGAGCATAAGCTTCGACCTAAGATTACTTCCAGCTGTGAACAGTTTATGCAATTTAGGTTTAGTTCTAGAATAAGGCGCTAGGCAATAACGCCCAAGGAAATAGCGCCCAAATCGATTTGGAAATAACGCAAAAAAAAAAAAACTCGTACAATTTGTTGTTGCAAAATATTTCGTCATTTTGGGTGTTATTTCCTTTAAATGTATAAACAGAGGAATAAGTATGGGCGGGCATGCTGCCCCCCTGCAACCCCCCTGCTTGGGGTTTCTGCTGGATTTTGGAGTAGGTGGGAGTTCGTACTGTAAAAAAAATTAAAAAACCTCTAATATATCCAATTTCGCAGATACTTCAAATCTGACAGTAACCCCAAGCAGGGGGGTTGCAGGGGGCAGCATACCCCCATACGTATTAAACTGCAAATTATTTTTGGCGTTATTTCCATCTTGTTTTTTTTTTTTTTTTGGCTCTATGCATTTTTTTGGGCGTTATTGCCTAACGCACTAGAATAATTGCTACTATTGTTAACCAAATTTCCATATCTCTGAATTTGTAGATATTTCCTAATATAGCTAAAGTTTGAAATATTGGTGTCCGATGTTTTCAGCATTGTTTTCGTAAAAGGTTTTGATGATAAACCAACCTTGTATCGGCTTCCTCATGATGCCACTGGAATATATCTAATTCCATCAACTTTAAATACAAACTGATTTTTAGCTTCAAACGAAACGCATTTGTTATTTCCTGTTGAGTAAACTCTTTTGTCTCCCAATACAGTTGGAACAAAGTCACATTGCCCAGTGGATAGCTAAAAATTTAGTATGATTGTGCCTTCTTAAATTTTTGATTTTTTAAACTTTTAATAAGTCCTTAAGCCGATTTTCATTTGATTGTACTAGTTCCATGCCTTTGCTCTATTACGTATATAAAAACAAAAAAGGACTTTCGAGTGCTCTTTTCTTTTAGAGCATTTGAAGTTTTTGATTGTTTAAAATTAAATACCTATTTGACTTGGGTTTGACCTCCCAATCCGCCCCACCCCGTTCTGCTTCGAGCCATGTGTTTAAGAATGTTTTTTTTTTTTAAGGCTATTTTTTTCCAAGTGGAAATATAAATAAGAGTAGTGGCTAATTATTAATAAAATTAGTCTACAGCAAAAAATAGAAAAAACACTCCATTCACCTGGAAATAAAAAATTGTAAAATGATAAGAAGCCCATTTATTATATGTACCTACAGCTAAAAAACTCACAAAGCGACGCGTTCGACTGTTTTTACTTTCGGGAGATCACACACTACTACTGAGACTGAGTCATACATAAATCAACATTTTGTCAAGTTTGAATGACTGTAGTTATTGACAAAATCCCATTCTGTTTCTGTCCCGGACCTCATTCCGCCCTGGGTTGTCCTGCCCTACTGGGTAAGTAATGTTACACTTCTCACACTGTTCTATCCTTTTTGCGAAATCGCCATGTGAATTCCTCCACTTTAACAATTAGACCGCTAAATCTACTCGTCAGGATAGAGATGCTCTTCGTTATTAGTCGTTATTAGTCTTCATTCGCACTATGAAATATGTAGATATAGAGATTCAAGCCATGTTACAAGTTATTTTTAAAACATTTAAGACCTTTGTTCTTATCACTATCCACATTCCCTTAATGTCTGCAATGTATATTCCAGAGTATTCGTTCAAATTGTAACATTTTTGGGGAAACCATGAGTCGAATCGAATCACAAGGTACAAATGATCTCGTCTGCTTCAGCTTCCAGCATTATAACTTTTCTTGGGAGTACAGTAGCTGGCAAGAACTTTACCTAATGTCGTTTTCGATTGGTCGCCCAGAAAAGAAGAGAAATTTGCTTCTGGATTTGAATTCAGAATCGCGGAGAGTTCTTCCGGACGGTTCTGGACGACCAACCGAAAACGACATAAGAGTTAAGTATTGATGTTTTATAAAAACGAAAATTGCTGAATTTATTTTGTAATGATCAAAAATGATAACAGTTTCTTTTACTGTTTTACTTTGTTTAAATAAAAAATGTAATATTGAACAAAACTGCCTTTGATTTACGCAATTACACTTGATAGATAGATAGATATATTTTATTTGTTTATAAGCTTTGCTTTTACAAATTGATTGGCATGGTTTTTTTTTCACAAAATTAGTATTTTTTAATATAAATTAATTAGTAAACTATCTAAATCTAAGTATAAAATTTCTCATAAAATTTAAATTTAGTTTTTTAATTCATTTTTAGATAACAATGGAAGAATTATGTTGAGTACTTGATATGAAACCTGGATTTATTTATTCATTTAAAATAAAAGCTCTGAGTTTGAGTGAGTTAACGACATATTTATAAATATTATTTGCATTGTTTACGTCCTCTACGTTCATTATGCTTTTCAAGTCGGTCAATTTATTAGCAAAAAGGTAATGGTTTCTCACTGCATTAAAGATAGGACGTCTTAGGAGGAAATGCTCAATACTGTCTTTTTCATATGTGTTACAAATCGTACAAATGTTCGCTGGGTCGAAATTGTGTCTATCTCCGTGCAAGATGATCCTATGGGCATACTTGTTTGCACACCTAATTTGGGCTATGACCTTATGGATGAACGGTTTCAAGGCCACATTAAAGTATGTAGCCGGTTTATACTCCGGCTCTTGTATGAAGAAGATACATAATAAGAGCAGGAAGTGGAGCCGGCTGCTTTTCTGAAGTCTTCTTCTATTAATATTTATTTTAAGTCGCTTAGAATGCTTTCATACGATCCTCGTATACTTGTTAAGGTTTGCTGTTCCCATACATCTGCGAAATTTATCATTAAGAGTTCCTTAAATTGTGTTATCCAGTTTGGTCGTTGAGTGGAAAGATGGGTTCTTAAAGTTTCATTATAACACTTTTTTATAATGCGGTCATCCGTAGCACTTAAAAGCTTTATCCAGAAATTCAAAGTTCTTTTCGCAATTTCGTATATTAATGGTATAGTTCCAGTTTCTACACGCACTACGTTGCTTTGGGTGTTGTTGGCTAATCCAAGTAATTTCTTCAAAACTGTCGTTTGGATTACTTCCATTTTTTCTCCAGCTGCCAGACCCCATAC
Source organism: Cheilosia scutellata (assembly GCA_955612985.1). Lineage (NCBI taxonomy): Eukaryota > Metazoa > Arthropoda > Insecta > Diptera > Syrphidae > Cheilosia > Cheilosia scutellata. Next base: position 34,939,967 of record OY015312.1, on the reverse strand, counting down.
TTCAACACAATGCAGTGCAGTCGATTTGATGGTTGATTCAAATACTTTGATTCGTCCATCCCAGTTTTCCATATTCGAATTTTTCATAGCCTTATCAGATGCCGGTTGGTTTCATTCCAGGAGCCAGTGCGATTTAAGTTTACTCCCAGGTATTCAAAATTATTTACAACTTCAATCCAATCCTCTTTGTATGGGAATCTTTCTGGACAAGAAGCTCTTTTTCTCTTTGCAAAAATCATGATTTTTGATTTTTGCGCATTTAATGTCATATCTTTAGCTGTCAGATATTTATCTAGTGCTTGTATTGACTTTTTCAGCTCTAGTTCAGTTTTTGCAAATACAGCAATGTCATCAGCATATGCAATTAGAATTACATTCGTGATTTGTGAAATGTCCACTCCCGTGAGGCCTTCGCTCCTAAGGAATTCCTCTAGGTCATTTGTGTATAAGTTAAATAGCAGAGCACTTGATGGGTCACCCTGCAGTACACCTCTTGATATCCTTGATTTTTCAATTAGGCCATGCGTTGTTTTAATAGCAATTCTGGTTTTTGAGTAAATAGTTTGAAAAGCACGGATTATTTTCCACTTGCTCCATTGGATCTTAGGTGCATCCACAACTTTTGGTGATTAACACTGTCGAATGCTCCTTTCAGGTCAACAAATAATACAAAAAAGCTCCCTTTCGTTTTTGCCAGAGTAATATCGATAATTGTACGTAGGATAAAGAGATTATCAACACATCCTCGTCCTTTCCTGAAACCATTTTGAAATTCTGGGATTAATTTTTCCCCTTCTGCCCACTCTTGAAGCCTATTCGATAAGATTTGGGTGTAGACTTTCATTAAGGCATTTTCGATCGCAATAGGGCGGTAGTTTGCTGGTAGATTCTTATCTCCTTTTTTAAATACCATAGTTATATCAGCTCTAAGGAGCTCTGAGAAATTTATTTCCTCATTATCAAAAAGACTTTGAAAGAAAGAGCGCAGATATTCAAACCATAGGTTTGGTAGGTGCTTCAGGAACTCATTCGCAATCTTATCTGGACCCGCGGCTTTACAATTCCGTAGTCCTAGTATTACGGATATTAATTCATCTAGACTTATATCTCTATCAAGGAATGCGTGATACGTATCATCGAAAGGACTATACTCGGCTATATTACCACTACACATTTCTTGCAGATAATTGTCCCAAATGTCTTTTGCGATAGGGTTTTGCGCAAAGGAGTTCGTTTGAATACTTTTGATTGCTCTCCAAAAGTCTTTACTACTTTTATTGTTTCGAAGTTGTTCACTTATACTCTGATTGTATTGTTTTTTAGCTGCGTTTATTGCTGCCGCGTATAGTTTCCGGCTGGCGATATATTCGTATCTTTTTTCTAAGTTATTGAGGTCTTTACGATATATTCTCATTTTTTGAGAATTACAATTACACTTGTTTTGGGCATGGGTGAGTCGATTCGGCTAATGGTTAGTAACAACGTATCTACAATTATTAGGGTTATACCCAATTCACAATGGCGCTTTGCCGCTTGCGTGCGTTGACAGGCGTTTTAGAAACTTTACCGTACTTTATGTCAACGCGCGCAAGCCGCACTTTTCCAAAACTAAATGGCGCTTCAGAGCGTTGGCGCGTTGAGAGATTGGAGTAGGAGAGATTGAAAGTTCTGTTTGGTTTATGTTGCGTACGTACGTTATGTACGAATTCAGAGCAGAATGCAACTACTCCTTTTTGCTTATAATTGTTATTTTAATGCACGAATTAAAAGGAAATTTGTTCAAAATAGTAAAAAAAATTCATAAATAAATATCAATAAAATGTATTTTCACTTTTATTGTCGTGGAATATTTTTGTGGAAGAATTGCCTGTGCATTCAATGTACACAGGTGCATGCCTTCACATGAAAGGCGTTTCAGGCGAGACAGGTAGATTTAGTTTAGTTGAGAAAATATGGGTAAATTGCATCGAAAATCCCTTCCCTTAAAATTGTGAATTGATTACTAATACTTCTTGTAAAACGATTTAAGTGAGCAATATTACCAAATGGACAGCATTTATCTGAGTTGTGGAAAGAAGTTCAGTCACTTAAATAGAGAAGTGCAATTTTGTTAAAAACTTGGTTTGGCTATTTAAAAAAACCCCTATTAATAAATTCTCAAATATGGATACCGACGATTTACTTGATTTTTCAATTTATATTTATATTTTATTTCAATTATATGTATATACATCTGGTGGTATGCTGGACATTCGGACGATTGCGATCGCAGGTACTGCTTCTCGTCGCTCGCTGGGTTTTTACCACATCCGGTCACCCATCGGACAATGCATATTGAAAGGATTTTATGACCTAATTAGGGTAATTTTTTTACTATATTTCCGCGAAGATCTTCGCTGTCTTGTCCAGAAATTTTTTTATGTTCTTATGTACGGACTTCAAACCCTACCAGCCGATTGAGTTCAAATTTACAGGGAATCTTCGATATCTATTGGCCAGAGAATTCCCGTGAAGTTGGATCAAAGTCGGACAAAGGTGCGCATATTCATGTGCATTGTCCCGATGGACAATAAAAAATATATCTAAGCAATGCAATTCATTGGCACGAGCAAACCAGGGCGGGTAAACCAAGTAATAAAATAATACCTTTCATTTGCACATCGCAGGAAATTAGATTTACCCTCAACTAGAAAAAGAAACTATAAATATTCTAAACAAAAATGTTTATCTCGTTAATAAATTGAATGAAGAATAGAGTAGTTTCAGACAAAATTAAAATATCAAAAGCGTGTACATTACATTTGAGCACATATTTTTTTTATCAACAATCTAAAGAAATCACTAGTTGCATTACAACAAAAATAATATTCGTCATTTCCACACAGTAAAATAATTAATTTGTATTGAAAAAAACGCATAGGCTACTAAAAACGAGTAGGTACGTATATACCTAAGTGAATCCATGCAACTCCAACAATGAACGGCATATGCTCTAACACTTTAAATATTATCAAATCGAACAAACCAAACCGAAAGGAAACGTCAAAGCCGTCCAACGCCACTGAAAGTAGAAAGTTGCTCTACTTGGGCGACGCGTTGAACTTTACGATATTTACGATCACAATGCGACCCGAAGACTGAAGCCGCATTCTGGCTTGCCCCATATGAAAGCATTGGTTCTACTCTATCTGTCAACGCACGCACGCCGCAAAGCGCCATTGTGGCTTGGGCAAGTGTTCTAGGGTTAACAAAAATCGAAACGAAATTCTTCGAAAGAAAAATTAACATAGAATTTTCGATGTAACCCCTGAAGTATGCTGATGTTTTTGTATAAAAACGTTAACACCAATAAACTGCTTGAAAACTGCGTCATTATTAAGGAATTATTCCCCAATGTGATAACTCGTTGAACTAATTTGGATAGAAATATTTGTAGAGGACTAAGCCTACGCCTCTAACACAGAATTGCATACCTAAACTATAATTTCAGACAGTTTTAATCAAATCCAACTACGGTATATCACATCATTTTATGTATAACGCTATTTTAGGCGCACCGTAATTTAAAATACATACCTACATAATAGGCAGCGTCACAGATCTGTTGGCTGTTGGCTCTAATAGCAATGATTAGCACTTTATAATATTTAATTGGTAGGTAATCTGTGTTAGCTAAAAATACATTGGGTCACTTCTTCAATGGCATAGAGTCAAAGCTATCCAGCAAGCAGCACAATTAAGTTTATAGTCGTGATTATTCTATCAGCTAGCAATTACCTACATACGATTTGCCAAACGGTAGATACAGATATAGCCTTTGTTTAAACGTGTGCAAATGTATTGTTTATCCTCAGTGGTCAATTAAATGGTAATGTAATTCAATTTTAGTTTATTTGTACAAATAAAACAACCTGTATAAAAATGTATCTACTATACGTATATTATTTTCAAGGACACATTCCAATTACCTATGTATTGCAACTTTTACAATGTTATGTTTAACTAAAAATTAAGGTACCTATCAACATACCATTAGCGCTCCGTTATACTGGTGGGTAATGCTCACTTAAGTAGCATGTAAATACGAAAGCAACCAACTTGGTATGTGTGGTGACGGCTGCGGCGGCATCATGAAAAATTAATTGGAAAATCGCTTGGAAGTAAGTACAGTATATTTGTTTTTGTTCTCAGATCTGCCTGCGTGAAGGAGCATTGTAGATTCACTTAGTATTGGGGTTATGTTGCAAAAGAAGAGGTAATTGCATAGGATTACAGCTCAGCCATGAGAGAGCTAATGCTGAATACATATATGTGTTTTTCTTAAATTCCATTGAAAGAGCTTAAATTCGTTAAAGTGGGGTCTTTCTTTGCTGCATTATCCCTCAGGGCTGGTACATTGTTGTCCATAATGTGGCTGTGGCTCTATGTGGCATAAGAACATATACGAGTAGCCATCTCAGTCATTGTATTTTTACCTTTCTGACCGAGACAACATCGCTCTATAGCCCGTAAAATCGGTCGTTGTGTGTTCTCATCCAGCGTCCATCGATACTTAGTGGACCGAATACCTATAACCTTAAGAATTTGTCTCATGGCTTATGTCCCATGAGGTCTTCTCTTTCTACAAAGTCCATATACTTCTTCCACCATTCCACAGAACCTATATGATTAAGGTTTAGGCTAGGTAAGGTATATCTACGTATCGTATAGTAATAGTAAAATATCTCATTGGTTTTATAACAAAGGATGACGTGTAAGTCCGAAAAACTTGCGATTGGCGAGAGTGATGCTCCAAATCACTGAGCCACCGCCAATGTAATTTTGAGAGGTTATTGTAGAGTCCATGTAGAGCAAGTCTATAACTACCTACTTCGAAGTTATCTTTATCCCGCGTCGGCCCATTTTTCCGATGTTGACACTTGACAGTCCATTAACCATGACATCGTATACTTGGTTTTGACCTCATTTAAACCCAGAAGACCCATCATGTTTAGTATAACTCGATTTCAATAAAGGCATACACGCCACGCTCGCCCGTTTTCCCGATATACATAATGTCATCATTAGCGTTATGGAAGACAATGAACGGACTTTTGACAATTTTTATCTCTGATGTAGGTTTGTGAGTTTGCTTCACTTCCTTGGAGAAAATACATTCGATTACCTTAACTTTTTTTCAACATCAAGTGGTGAGTTTGCAGTGTAAAATAATGTGGCGCTTACCGAATATAGTTAGATATGCATGTCGTCGCCTAAGAATTGTTTTGTCCCATACGCCATTGACTCGTTTTCGAGAAAAACGAAGTTAAATGTTTTTGCACTTATTATTCAAAATCTGTACGATAGGTTTTTTTTATTTTTTTTCCATATCAAGTTTGTTTTATTATGAGCTTACGTTCCAATTTTCATAACGTTTTAGAATACCCTTAAGTTGCTGCAGAAGTTTACGCAAAAGTCAACTTTTTTGTCATTTGTCCCACCTCATACATTTTCTCACAAAATGTTTATTACTGCATACACGTGGGACACCAAAACTGGATATGCTATAAAACAATTCTCATTCAAAATACTAAAAATTAAAGAAGAAATGGAGGTGAACAATAAAATTTGAAAAAAAAATTAAGTTTCGTTTTTGAGTTTTAGGTTTAGATATATTAATTTAGAAATATGTAATGTTTTGAATCCCTTCACATATTTCTATGTTGGACAAGCTTGTATACGATACCTCTCGTCACTTTCAAGTTTCAAGTAAATAACTTGAATCTTTACCTTCGGAAAAGAGCAAAATGAAATTTATAATTAAATATGTCACCTAAGCTAGTAAATATTTTCGTGTAATACGCCTACTTAATACACCCAAAAACCAGTTTTGCCACTAAAAAAAAGTGAATCCGGTCAAATCTGGTCAAAAAATCCGGTCAATAGCCAATAGTTAAAATGAGAAATTTTGACCTGAAACCCGATTAAAAATAGAAAATACCTATACCTACCTATACAATTTACGAATTTTAATGTTCAGCGTGTTTATGTTTAGAAAACGTTTTTATAATATGTGAATCTTGAGTTTGTGAACTTGTTTTTTATTTCGTTTGTTTAAAATGTACTGAAACTAATTTTTCATTTTATATGACATGTTTTAAGTTCTGAAATACACTTTGAGTGCATGGCCATACACGCCTTCCAATGAACGTCGTGTCCAGCGACACAGGTAGATTTTGAGTGAGTAAAGGAGAAAGGTAGATAGCATAGAAAATGCACAGAAACTCCACTTTCAGAAGATACAAATCTTCATTTGATATTTGCGTTGATAGAGTGAGGACGTCAAAAACGTCAACGTGCCAAATTTTATTTCATTGCAATGGTTTTTGTGTGTAGCCAAATCGTTAATGGAAATGAAAGTCATGAGAAGACGTGTGTGGCCAGGCCATGTAATAAGGCCGTGTCAATAATTAAATAATTAAATAATTATTCTCGGATAATTTTCTGTCACTTGAAAATAGTAGTTCACCAAACTCCAATCTGAGATTTATCGAGTTTCACACTTTAATTAATTTAAATTCATTGTTTAATTTCCTCTTCAACATTTTAGCAAAAAAAAAAACGTCAAAAAGCCTATATGATAAATTTATTATCCTGCGTGATGTTGTAGGTACATTATTCGCATTAAATTGGTTTCTGTTTGAACTTGGGAGCATGTTCGTAATGTATCTATAGCAAAGTTTTATTCAAATAATATAAATCTATCTCTACTTATAGTCACTTATCTCTACACTACTACACTCTACTTATTTTTCCAGTCAAAAAAGATTTTTCCGGTTAAAAATATGTTTTTCGTTCGTTTCGGCAAAAACGGTTATGCCTGATTTCAAAATTTTCTCCGGTCAGAGTAAAGAGATTTCGGTCAGATATGACCGGAATCCGGTCAAAATGGCATCACTGCCAAAAACTCCATTGAAAAAAAAATACACCCAAAAACTCCATTTAATTGAAAAAAAAAAAATTCTACTTGAGCCCGATCGTATGTACTGTACCTACATAATATGAGCCGTATCACTGCTTGTGTATTCATTGGAGGTGGTACAAACCAATACTAAGTATTTCACTACTACCAGTGTACAAAACAAAACAAAACAATTCTTAAATAAAAATTACAAAAATTTGTATGGAAAATTTGTTCCAAACGCCAAAAGATGGTTTATGGTACAAAACAATTCTACAAAGCGTTGATTTTGATGGATATGGGACAAAGTCGATGCTGGATATCTCAGGATTGGTAAGGCTTAGCGCAATACGGATTGCAGATTTGGAAAGAGCAAAAATACCTTTAAATCAAGTGCTAACTAAAAAAACATGAAAATGGAGTATGGGACAAAACAATTTTCAGGCGACGGTGTGCTCCAACGATAAGTTATAAAATTTAACCCTAGAATGCATAATGGTTTCTGAATAACGTTAACGCATATGGGGTTCCTGAAACCTGAATACCCCAGCACTTTATTTATTTTATTTTAAAGTAATGTGTTTCTTGACTAAATTAACAAAAAAAAAAATACATTTCATTCACAGCCTTAGTAATTAAAAAATAATAATATAGTGTTTAAAAAAATGCAAGAAAATGTAGATTTTTAAGCTTGAATCTTCCAATTTTTTTTTTGTTTCTGAAAGGATATAATGGCAACATAAGCATATGTAAAAAGTTTTGATTTTGTAAGTCCTACCCGCATATTTTGAATCCTTTTTTTCAACATAATAAAGACAGCTATGTATGTACAGTATGCCATATTTCGCACCGCTTCGCAGCGGCTGTCTATGCAAATGTGCCTTTGGCAAGTACTGCATGCCATTTTTGTCTTTTTATCACGTGTCCTAGGATATAAAAAGCACCTTCCCTGCTTTGGAATCTTCTTTTGAGCTTCTCTTAATAAAATATCCTCGAAATGCTATCGATCGCCTTCCATTGATTCTCGAAGCAATTTTTCGATGGTACTGCAATTGTGGAACGTTTGTAATATAATTCTGAAATGATTCATTAACTTACCTTTCTAGAGTTCCAAAAATTTAAAATCCCTTTCTTGACTTGTCTAAAATTTTTAGGTTTTATTTTTTAGCGCACCGTGTGGTCGAGATAGAGAATTCAATGAATGTAAAATTTAATATGATGTAGATGGTGGGATTGGGAATTTGGGATAGGCTCGTTTTTGTTTCAATACCATTTTGTTTCCCTTTGATTATCTTATGGCCTTAAAAAGAGAGTTAATAGTAAATAAAAAGTCTTGCTGCAGCGGGTATTCCAACATTTGACGGTCATAATTCTGCATTTAAAAATTCTGTATCGACAAAATCTGTATTCATGTTTTGAAAATACTGTATGTATGAACAAAATTCTGTATTTCAAAATGCTGTATACTTATCCAAAATTCTATATATTAAAAAAAGTAGCTATTTGCATTACAAAAAGCAAGCTTTGATATTTCAAAATTTATTGAGAAAAAAATATGTAAAACAAATTGAAATTCACTTAGGTGCCTAAATAATTTAACAAAAACATAAGACAGAAGACAGTGGCAGTGGCGCTGGCGTGGCGGTTGCATGGCGAGGTGACCAAGTGGCAGATGGCATAGGAGTGGTGTGGCGATGCTGACGACGTGGATTTTTGCATTACAACTGCGTATTTCTGTTTACCCGGAAACTAGAAACATGCGAAACGACCAAGAATTAATAAATACGACATTTTAAGAACTGATGTCTCCGTGGCACTATACGCTGTTTGCCACTTAAATCACTTTCATACCACTTTGCCGCCATTCCATCGCCACACCACTCCTATGCCAGGGCAACGCCACTGCCTCACCACTTCGGTGCGCGAGTTATGCACCCAACATAAACAACTCTACGCACCTAGACCTGTTTTATTTTATCAACTCGTCTCAGAATCAAGCTTAGTTTTTTGTAAAGCAAAATTATTAATTTTAATAAAAGTATTGTATAAACTACTACGTTAAATTTATTATTCAATTTGGGACCTAACTTATAGGGACATAACTCGCGCCTTGTCTAAGAGTAAACTTAATACATGAAACAAATAATATGAACACCAACAGTAGATAAACTTAAAGATAACAACAAATTCTAAATTGATGCAAATATTAAAAATATGTAGTAATAGTGCAGTAACAAAATGCTAAAGGTATTCGTCGCAGTTTGTTTTCATAAATCTATGTAGACATTTAGGGAGACAGTAAAATATAGAAAAAATTTGTATTATACAAGAATTCTGTATTTAAAAAAAATGGTTTGATATAGGTAGCTACTTACAGAATTTTGAAATACAGAGTTTTGTTCATACAGTATTTTGTTCATACAGAATTTTGAAATGCAGTATTTTGAAATAGAGTGTTTTGAAAACAGAATTTTAACCATACAGTATTTCAACCCCAACCCGCATGTCATTCAGGAATCGTGACTTGAGCTCGGTAGAAATGGTGATTTTTATTTGAGGATATTACATTGATTCTACGTCTGGATGGACACGCTGCAGTGATTAGAAAGGCGGAAGGAGGTGTTCATGTTCAGGACCCTTCAAACCGAACAAACAAACCACTTTAAATGCATTTATGAAAATAAATTCCACATTTTACTATTCGACGAATAGGAAAATTAATTAACCCATCAAAATGTATTAAGAAAACAAGTTAAAAAATAGTTTGAAAAACGAAATTTCGAATATCGAATTCCAAACTTTTCACTCTCGGCGCAAATTATCAAAGTTTTTTCGCAATCCACATCATTAAGCAGCGTTCCACAAACTAGCTAGCGAATAAAACATTCGTACTAACGTAACCTCATACATCATACTAGACATTGTTAGTAGAAATCAATGGCTGAAATTCGCGAACTTTCGCTACCAAGAAAAGTGTTCATGTAAACGGACTGTCAAAACCTGCGAATATTCATTCGTTCGTAGGTAGTTGGTCGCTCTCATGTGAATGGTCCTTTAAAGTTTATATCCTGAGAGAAAACAGAAGCAATCGGATCCAATGCGCGACGAGACACTTCATAGACATTTTTTGTTGGTGGAGTAGGTATGTAATCAGTGTCATTTGAGAGAGATGCATTCCATATTATGTATTTACAATAGACGAGTAACCACTTTACCGACATTTTGTCAATATAGATACTTATCTAGCAGTAGCATGTGGATTCAGGAACAATAATGTCAATAGCCGTAGTTAGAGTCGAGTGGTCAAAGCTTCCCTATGGCACAAGCAAGCGAAGTGGGAAATGTCATAAAACATTGCTAAACCTCCTAAAATCGACTAAACACCAAGCAGTCAGAGGGAATATCAGCGCATATGAAACATTTAGTATACAAAAGATAGTGCCAAAATCGTTGCTTCCTTTTTTAGAAAAATGTTAAGAAGAATAAGTTACAAAACTTTCAGCTAAGCTGATTCTATCTGGAAATACCAATAAATACTTGTGCGCGCCACTTAAGGCGAGGACGAGGACTAGAAGAAAGTTTTGAACTTAAATCTAAAGAGCAGACACCTTTTTCATCACTTAAGAAAATAAATTTCTATATTAACAGGCGGATTTTGCAAAAATAAAAATCATTATTTTTCATTGCGGAGGGACCTACATATACTCAAAGCAGTAAAAACAATAACAAAATTAAGTGCAGAGGCCACAATTTATATTCCTACGCTATGACAGTGTATATCTATCAAAGCTGAAAGCCACTTAAAACCCCAACCACAGCATTGGACTCATAAACCACATTAGGGATAGAAATTCACAAGGGGAAACAAAGGGACGAACTTGGTGATTCGGTGACTTGGTGATGTATTTGATATACAGTAGTCCCTCGATAATGTGAATTACCGATAATGTGAATTTCTCTAAAATGTGAATCGACAAAACTTTACATTGTCATCTCTATAATGTGAACTTCCGAAATTTTCAACCTCTAAAATGTGAATTTTTTTTTTGTTTTCATATTTTTCTTGTTTCTCTTGCTCGTTTTGCGTTCGATATTAAGGACTAAATAACTGTTATTTGTCTTTAAGCTGTAAATGCAGCTTCAGTTCGTGGTTATATTTTTTTAACTAGCTTATGTCTTGTGTGGTTGGTGTATCTTTTTTCGTTTTGTGTGTAAAATAAGCTCAATTGGTACTAAATGGCATCTAAACAAAAATTGCATCGATTTTTATCGATTAAAGATAAGTGTCAATTTTACGCGAACTAGATGCTGAACATTTTGGATTTGCATTAGCTGAAAAGTATGGTGTGACAAGTCATCAATTAAAGGAATATAAATTCAAAGAAGCTGTTGGTCCTTTTCAAACAAACCGAATTTTAAATAAAATTTTCCAAAAATTGATAATATCAATAGGTAGGAAGTATCTAGCCGATATAAATGTTTTTTCTATTTTTTGAAATGAAAAAAAAAAAAAAATATTTTATTTTCGTTTTTCTTCTAAATTAATAAATATTGAAACTGTGCTTTAAAAAACCATGTTGTGTTGTTTTTAATGCATTTTAAAATCGTTTCAATCAGTTTAGTAAGTACTGAAAAAAGTTCCAGTAATGTGAATCCCTCCAAAATCCGAAAACGCCTTGTTTTAATTAGTTCACATTATCGAGGGACTACTGTATTTGCAAAGCTTTATATATAAAAGCAGACCACCCAAATGATTTACTCACTTTACTATTGACGAAGTTACCAGCCAGCGTCACTATGCAAAAATCAACATAAACAAGTGCACTCCCACCTACACGACATCCACCACTTATGCAATGAACTTCAACTTCGTCCGTCTACTCTTTGGTCACAACACAAAATGCCTAGTCTGGAAAATCGAGTTAGCACACAAATATTCTCTAATAAATTCCTTGCAGTGTCTCCAGATTTGTTAAATCACTCTTTCCTGGAAAACAGCCAGTTTTATGTAAAATGTTCATCATAATGTAAATTAGAATGATCAATGATACCTACCTACCTATGTAGTATTTCGATTTATTTCTTAATTTTTTTTAGGGCTAAAAGGCTCTATACTATGTATAGCTATAGTGAGTATTAGCTAGTCTATATAAGCTTAACAATAATCTTCTTCTTTTTCGACGAGGTGATGATCTGAATTATGGGGATCATAAGCCTCTCACTTTACTCCATCCCTACTCCTGTGGGTCCTCCCGCCTCCTGTGGGTTTCGCCGATTCGACCTCAAGAAATATCTACCTATCGGCATGCCCCCCTGTCTCGGATTACTCTTCATCACTGAGGCCGATCAAATGCTGGTGTTTTTGCATTTGTGTGATCCAGGAGTCTTTAGGCCTCCCCCTCTTTCGCGCTTGCGTTGGGACGTTGATAGATATTGCCTTTTTAACGGGGTTCGAAGGATCCCTCCTTTCAACATGACAGTAATGACAGTACTAACTCAGCCGATCGTGCTTAGCTTTCTTAGAGATGGGTTCTTTTACATGAAGGCTTCCTCGGATCTTTGACCTTCTTATTCTATCGAGCTTTATTACTACTGCTGTCATGCGCAGCATCTTCATCTCAGTTGCCGTTAATTTGCCCTCATACTTTTTGTACGCTAGCCAACATTGTGAACCATATGTGAGTGCCGGACGCACAACTGCTGTGTAGAGCCTTCATTTCAGCTTAGGGGCCATTTTTCTGTCACAGAAGATGGCTTAAAAATAATAATAAGAATTAATTAGAAAACAAAAATAGAAACGCACTGAAGTTCAACCCATCCGATAACCGGCTAATCCAAAAAATCACTCCTGTGTAGACACATGTACACCGAACCATTCACTTCTGCTATATTTTTCTTATTCGTAACTAGGTAAACCTACCAGGAAACGACTATGGAATGTGCGGAGGCACCTACTAAACCTATATAAGCTTCAGTGTTTACAATGTGCTTGCATCACGAAGCAGAATTAATTATATGCCTGCTACAACAGGCTATGCAAAACAAAAGAATAATTAACATCAACCCAACAGAAACAGGTTAAAGCACATGATTTGAATAGGCACTACAACAGAACCCAAAACCTGGGCAAAGTTATAAACGGTATCTCACAACAATTTTTTTTTTTACATCGCTAACAATCTGCGATAGAAAACATGATGCATTCACTAAAACATTAATAAATTACAACATTTCCCATTTTCTTAATTATTCACAAAATAACATTTTTTATTTGGCATATTTTCTGTATTTTTACAACACTTTCTGAATATTTTATTTAAATAGGCAAATTTATCCCGTGCCTGTCAGACCGGCAACTAGTTCGGGAGTTATTTGAACACATTCACCATAGGAGTCCTTATATTTGCATTTTCCTGACTTTAATTCAACTGGAGCCGATGGTTGCGCTAATACCAATTGTCCATTCTCAGGGCGGGGGATGACGTAATTAGATACAGTCGCAGGATAACAACTCACCACGGCAATGGTGACCGTCAGAAGGAAAACAAACACCTTTACCGAAGACATTGGACGACAATCTTTATGCACGCTCCTTGAAAAGCAACCGCAATGTCAGATACAGAATAGATACTGACATTTAAACTGAATGACAACTCGCCGAAAGGTGGCTGTAGGTATAGCTCACGTTTCTCAAGTAAACCCGTTTTAGTTTCGTTTTACGTCCAATTATTCTTATTAATGTTTGTATGCAAATGTCAGATTATACTCGTAGTCTTGAAACCTTGCGATCGAGTTAGCAGGAAGAACTAACTTGTCTTTAGTTGATTTAACTATAATGACAAATTAACACTGTGGCAGAGGCAGAGCATCTAACCCTTGAGATATAGATAAGTGCACGTCCGTACGTACGTGATTGAACTTTCTCCAAAAGTATAGGATATGCCACCTTCACCTACCAACGACAGTTACGATATTATTCTTCTTCTTGGGTGACTAATTTCCATTGAAAATGTATTATTCAAGCTTATATGGAATTCACGAGCGCTATGGGGTCTTATGGCGCGGTATTGTTGAAACCGGTGTGGTTGGGTATTTTGCTGCACTATATAAATTTAGTATAATATATTACTGTGGTAAAAGTTGTCAATAAAAAAATCAATTAAAAGATTTGATTTCGATACGTGAATTAAGTTAGATAATTAAAAGGTGCAGCTGTGTTGCGTCCTCAAGGATTTATATTGTATTGGTAGGTATATTATATTTTTGTTTTAATCTACCAGCTAAGCTAGTTCATAAAATAAATACTATAACAGATTTAATAAATAATAAAAGAATGCTTGAGTTATGAGTTTTTTTTGTCAGTAATCTGAATAAGATGCTTTCGAAACGTTCGTGGACGACATAGTAGAAATTAAAGGTGGTTCTAAATGGGGAAAATATTGAAGTTGTGAATGAATTTCGTTACTTGGGAATGATTTTTCCACCTCAATACAACCCAAAAAAGCACTTTCAAAGTAAACTAAAGAGATCGCTTTCGGCTATAAACTCAACCTAAAAAACTTGTTTAGGAACAAAAATGTTGCTCATAGTGTAAAATTTAGAATCTTTGATACTGCTTTGAGATATATAATGAATGACTTATGGGTCACAAGTATAAACAGTATGATGAGGTTGAAAAACTGTAACGGTTTTCCTAAAAAAAATGTTTAGATTACCGCAATAAACTCCTAATTACATGCTTTTACTTGAAACAGGCCTTCCCCCTATTTCTATTTTCACCTTAAAAATGCACTTTGATTATGTCACTAAAGTACTGTCTTATGTGATACTCGGCTACCAAAAATATTAGCACAACACAGTATACAAGAAAACATCAGCTGGTTTAAAAGATGGGAGGATATAACCGTGTTGTGCGGTATTTCAGTTCACTCTTGACAGATGCAAAATGTAGAAATGAGGGAAAAGTTCAGATGCATTATTCAAAATTTGGATACCAGGATTAGAGCAGATCTAATTGAAGAAGCTAGGGACTCTTCATGTAGATCTCTGTATCCAAATCTGAAATATAATCTGAACGGTCTTAATTACTTCACAGACAAAATGATTTTATATGAAATTTCTATAATTTTTCGCACTTGTACGCCATTATTTTAATGATAGAGCAACTTTTTGTTCGTTGTGTTTTGTGTAACTTACAAGAAACAGAAAATTCCTATCACTTCCTATCAATACGTCCACTTTTGAAAGAAATAAGATTTGTATAGTACTTTAAAAAAAAACTAAAAAAAAAACTTTAAGTACTATTAAGCGAATCGGACTCCATAAGTATCTTAAATGGAAAGAATTGGAAAGTTCTTGCCCAATATTGCATTGAAGCACTCAGTGCAATTTAATAAAAAATTTCAAAATATACGTTATTCAACAGTAACTAGTTATGTTATTTATTTTTTTTATTTTCTGTTGAGTAAAAACAGTAAAATAAACTAGAAAATTTATCTAATTTCTTAATATTAAGAGGTATATTTTATAATTTTGTTAAAGAAAATTGGCATCTGGCAGACGGTTTTACAACCAAGGCCATACTTTTTTTTTTAAATATAAAATTGTTAAAATTGCTTTGAAAATAAAATTATTCTATTCTATTATAAATACGAGAATAAAGTACCTACTTGTACCAATATTAGTAAGCCGTGGGACGTTTCCCCATTCTTGCTAATTTCGATGTTAAAAAACTATCTCATGGGAAAAAGTGTAAATTATTGCTCCAGTGGAATTCCGTGAGAAATTTCATTAATATAAAAAATATATCAGTGTTAATATAAGTTTCAACCTCCAATCCTCAGACGTACCTACTTTGTTTTTTTTTTTTGCCAAATATGCGAATACTAAATAGTTTAAATTTTCAGTTTTTGTAAATCTGAATTAGATGAAAGTGATTATCCAATGCAATAAATATTGGTATTCTAAGTAAGAGAAACTGCATTTATCATAAAATGGTCGACCTTAAGCATCACATTGACAGGCCAAAATTAAACCGGCCGGCAGGAGGAAACCAATGACACCCTAGAAGTCACCACTCTGTCTGAGAGTCTTGGCCGGACATGACTGCACTGGGGGAAACGTTCAATCCATGGACTCCGAGACAGAGAACAGACTTCTAGAAGGCACTCTCGTTCCCACCGATCAAAAGAAGACTCCCAGAACCTCCGAGCAGAAAACCGGAGACGGTTACAAATGGTCGTTGAAGTTCTTAAAGAAGATGAACACCAGAGATGCTGCTAAGCTCTCTGACAGAGACGAGGCTCTGATGAAGAAGCATGCCAAGAAGGTCAAGCACTACGAGAAACGTCATGGCAAAATGACACATCCCGTACCGTTGACAGTCAAGGCTACTGACTTATTGAGTAGCTGCGAAGGTGAAGCGAAAAATGTCGAGAGGGCCGGGGAGCAGCCTATTAAAGGGGTAAATCCTACCCCCTCGACATTCAAAGCGCCAACTTTCAAATTACCACTACCAAGTAAGCCAGGCACCATTCTTAAGGAACTTGCCGACCGCAAGTCTAAAAACTTAGCAACACGGTTGGCTTCAAAAAGAATACGCTCAGCTGACGAAGTAACAGGTAATGTGGCTAAGAAAGTGAAGTCTAGTCTCAAGACCGCTGAGGACCTGACTCTAGCTATCATCGACCGCACCCACCACGATGGCAAAGCTGTCAGCCGATAACTGGCTAAAAGTTAAGGCCGAGATTCTCAAAGCCATAGTTAAAGAAGGCAACAGAGATATCTGCGACTTTGACGGAGCGTAACAGAGAGTCTTTGGACTTTCTAACGCACTGCATACGTGAAATTTTTCCCGGTGCTAAACTGGACACCAGTTTAGCACCGGGCGTACGTATGCTTACCTCTTCCGGTTCTGCTTCTGGATGGCCAGGCCGATAATTTTACTTGTTTCATACGGAGTTCACATCCCGCTAGCCATCTAGCGGTCAATGGAACGCGGCCATTGAACCGACTAATGACAATAAGCTATAAAAGATATAAGAATACCTATAAAATCCAAAAAAATTGTTTCTTATATCCGAGTTGTTCTTATATGCGAACACGTATATAGAGAAGATAAAGACACGGTCTTTCCACATGCGTTTCTTATAAGCGATGTGTTCTTATATGAGTGTTTCTTATATCCGTCGTGGACTGTAATTGAAACTTTTTTTCTAAAAATGTTTTTTTGTGATGGAGAAATCGTTTTCATAAACTCAATTTGCTTAATGAGTTAGTGACCAATCGAATTCGTAGTTTCTAGAGCAAAACAAATCCAAAAGAGACTTCATTAATTCTACCTACAAGAATCCACTATTTGGTTATGGTCTTCCCGCTGGTGTAGTATCGTCGGCGTCGCGTCGGTCCATTTTTCAAAAGTTAGTATATATCTTAAAAAGTTGCAGAACACAAAAAAAAAAAGAAGAATGCTTTAAGGACTCATGTTTCCAAGTTGTGTATTCAGAACTATTTCCAGGGGATGCTAGTCCTACTTACAAAATATGTTTATCGTTGTGATAAATTTATTGCAATAAATATGCGAAGGGTAAAACGGAAAATATAAATATTTACTGGTCCGATATAAAAACTGTTCCAATGACACATAAATGTACTAAAACTATTATGCGAATAATTACACTTGGAATTTTGTGGATTTTAAGCAATTTGCTATAACATTTATGTGGTCATTAAATCATTCAATTTTTAAAAATATTCAAAGATGGTAACATATCTTAGGTTAGGTTAGGGTAGGTTGAATAGGGTGTGAGTTCATCTCATTGGACTAGGCTTCATATTAGGCAGCTTTGAGCATAGCCAGAACCTCCAGAATTTCACCATCATTCGAAACCTCATTCTTTTGCCAGTCCTCCCTATCTGGGTATTGTACTTCGTACGGCGTGTCGAAGTCAATTTCACCCAAACTTTCATTCGTTTTATCGGGGATATTGGAGAAGGATTCCATTAGTATGGAGCTATGTCCTACATGTCTGGTTTTAAAGAACCCTGCGTTAGTTAGCCGAAGCGCACTATTACCTGTTTGAAGTTTTTTTTTGTAGGTCCAGTGGTAAAAGATACATAAACGCCTGGTAAAATACCTTAGATAGTGGGAAAATTGTAACTGTGACTAATATCATCAATAAATATTATAAAAAGTGACGACCCAAGATGACTACCTCGTGGAAGTGCAAAAATCTTGAATAATATTGTTACCAAGACAGATTTTTTAAAAAGACGAGAGCCGAGAGAAAAGATTCTTATAAATGACAGTGAAAAAGAAAAACACAAACTTTACTAGAAAAATTTAGGCAACAAAAGAATCATGATGTGGTGAAGTGGATAGAAAAATGCCACTTCAGGAATGAAATTCGGATATTTTTCAAATAAACATGTCAAGGCTATCATGCAAGAATTAACAGTGTAGTAGGGACATGGGCGGTTCTGCAAACTGTTGAACGGCGACGATGACCAGTATGTTATGACTACGAGCCATTCAATAGATATTAATGAATATATAGGTAGGCAAGAATTTTGTCAACCGGGCTAAAATCAAGTGAAATGAACTTAAATCCAACTTAGTGATTAAAATAAAAGTAGACTACTTGTTGGTAAATGTCGTTTTATTACAAAATAAAAATTATTATCAAAACAAATAAAATATGGAATTATTTATACATTTCCCAATATCCTAACCCGTGGCTGTTTTTAAAGTACGGGGATTTAAATTTGCAATTGGACATCTACCCTGGTCATCCAAAGGAAGGGGACAAGACAACAGAGTTGTGTTGCCATCTTTGGAGGTGTCTATTGGTTGCAATCGTGGTGTGGTGACATCTGCTGGTGGCCAATTTTCAGATTGCGTACTTGATGTTTTATGCACTGAATGACACTGAACTATTGCCGCGACTATTACTATTAAGAATTGCAATTTGGTTAGAAATGACGTCTTCATTGTGCTAAAAATACTAAATGACTGTCTAACTGACTTGGCTCTTTCAAAGTAAAGGCACTAATGACCGTCGAAACAAGAAAAGTTGGTGTAAGTTTTTAATGAAAATCAGGGACGGATTATGATTCGTGTAGAGACTTATTCTAAAAGTAGTCAGCGCCATTTAGTTATACTTAGATCAGTAAATACTTAATGCCAGTTAAAGTAATATGTGGGTATACATAGTAAACAAGTAAAAATCATTTTATCTATGCCGTCTCTTTTCGGTTAAATATAAAAAAATTATAGATATGGCGTTCTTTAATCCTGATGTTAGTATTAACATTGGAGAAATATTTTGTTGATCCTATCATTGTGTTGGTGATACTGACAAACTATAGTATGTAGTAGTACTCTACAATTCGTTTTTTTTAAATTGTACCTATAAGGGGTTAAAAGATAGCCCTTCCCGGCTTAGGCGCCCTTATACGTAAATTTAATTCCTACTAGATGAGAAAAAATGAAGATACATGTGGCTCCGCGAAATAAGGCCCAAACAAAAAAATTAAATAAGGCCCCACAAAATTAGATATACAGGAAACAACAACAACGATTTTAAAATTTGGGGTGTATTTATAAGGCCCCAAGCCTTATTTCCTAATGAAAATTGGGGTCTTATATCATTATGTCCCCAAAAGAAGAAATGAAACGAAAAACGAAAACGTATGGGAGGAACGTATTCAACCCCCCTGCTTGGGTTTACTGTCAGATTTGGGGCCTTATTTCATCGCAGTGGTGCCTTATGTCATATTTGAAATTGCGGCATTTTTACTTTTGGGGCCTTATTTCGCGGAGCCAATACATGTAGGTAGGTACAATGTTCACTTATTTAGAACATCCGCACTTTTGATCCAATACTATCTTCTTTTTTTGATAAGTTCATTTAGCTAATTAGCTATGTCGGTGAGTCTAAAAAATATTAAAACCTGAACCCTGAATCCACGCCTGTTGAGCTTAATACTATTTTATTGCGATTTATTTAATTCATGAATATAGTGCTGTAGGTGGGTTATTGGCAGATCAAGTATCTTAGTGGTGAACTGCCGTCTTAGGTACATATATATGTGCAATTACACAAAACCGGTCTTTAATTCAGTTTTACTCAAAATACATACAAAACAACAACAACCTTTTAGAAGTTATCTATAAGAAATCTTGTTACCAATTTGCAATACTGAATAATATTCCTTTGGCATGTCTAATATGTGCTGTTAACTTATTATCCGTATATACCGTAGTTTTTAATCAATTGTTGGCCTATTTTGTTCAATGCACTTAGCCATTTATTTTTGCATAACAATTCGGTATCATAATTCATCAATTCAATATAATAAGGAACTGGATAGATTATAGCTACTGTTTTATTATCAATAATTTTTTTTTATTTTTACATACATTGTGACAGATAGATTATAGCTACTGTTTTATTATCAATAATTTTTTTTTTATTTTTACATACATTGTGACAGTTGAGTCAAATTCGCACTCATATTATGAATCATTGTCTTGGTTGAACTCAGGGGGCCTTACCAATAATTATTTTTAACCTTCAGTTTAAATATTTTGACGATCACAATGGATAATTTAATATGGAAATTTTCGCCATTGTGACTTCGAAAAAGTTAGCCTGGACACTAAAAATGATTATTAGTACCGCGGAAAGTGTTTAAATTTGGGTGTCGATATTGTTGAGGTTGAGAGGTTTGGTAATCTTGGCATTATCTTGGATGGTTGACTCGGTCAATTCGTAGAAGGCAACAGTTGCCCTGTCGGAGTCACTTGGGAAAACTACGTTTGGACCATAGTGCAGTCCATGTGTAGATCCTTAACGTGTGCAGCTCATTAATTACAGGTTTGTAAACAATATTTTTATACGCGGTTCTCTCAAGCGGCATTGTCAGAAAGTGATGGTAAAAGGGGGAGGTGGGGGCACTGGTTTTTGTTTGTTAGCAAATAAAACAATTTTATAGATGATTTAAAATACTTTAGTTTTTAGTAGGTACATAGATTAGCATTAAGATTTTATTTTCTGCTTGATACCCTCCACTGCATACTAGTCATGCAAAATGTGAAGTTAGTAATATTTGTTTTCTATGGGAGGTACCTGAACTACTTGACCGACGTAGAAAATTTATTGTTAATACCAACCTCAAGACGTTAAAGAAGTCATCTTATTTTCATTCGATTCGGTCGATTAGTTTGGACGCTATATCGTGCTTTCAACAGACAGACGGATAACCAGAAGGACATGGCTAAATTTTATATAAAAACGGGTGTCTCATAATTCATTCCCATGTAATTTTGATAGAAAATATAGGTTTTTAACTAGAAAGCTTAAATTTTTTATTGATTCAGTGTATATATAGATTGGGGTATATTGTATGAATTAACAAATGGGATAATTGGCCGCTACGGCTTTGGTGGCAAGTACGTACTCTTTTACTGAAATTTTCTATGACCTGTTCGCATAAATGTGGCTGAATTGCATTAATACATCTCCCAATTCCTTCTTTCATGGCGTTGCTGTTCGTGGGCTTGTTTGCATAGACCTTTAAATTCCAAAAACCCCAAAGTAAAAAGTCCAATGGCGTTAAATCGCAAGATCTGGATGGCCATGAATGACTCATGCAGTAATTGAACAATATTGTTTCTCTGGCTGTAAGGCATGTGGCACCATCTTGTTGAATCCACATGTTACTCACATCCATATCTTGTAATTTAGGCACTAAACACTGGGTTATCATGTCACGATAACGAACACCAATAATATTGTTGCTGTTTGACCAGCCTCATTTTCGAAGAAGAGTGATCTAATAATGCTTCCATTACTCGTGGGTTGTCTGAGCCCCAAATGCGACAATTTTGACGATGAACGAAGCCATCAATATGAGCCATAAATTTTGTTCGAAAATTGCGGACTGTAGCTGATAAACGTTAATTATTTTTAGATTATTGCTCAACAATGAAAATACGTTGTTCTTTCGTATAGCGCTCCATTTTTACTAACCCCGAACTGTCAGCTGTCACATTGTTATCATTTTTTCCGTTGCCATCAGTGTACTACTAAATGGCGCAGGTCCCCATGTCTCCTAAACTGAACTGTTATACAGAAAAAACAAAAGAACTCATATAGCAATCTTCAAAATTGTTACCATCTATAAGTACACTACATAGCTGTACCTACGTGTACGCTCAGTTTCGCCGTGCTCCGGAATTCTATTGATTAAATGTGTTTTTTTATGTCTGCCAGGACAATGCACATGATAATCGTTTAGAAAGTGCTTAGTTCGGACGAGAGTAAAAAAGTAGCGTTGCAATTTTATTTTTAGAGGTGCCACGTCTCGTCGTTTCATACCCACCATATCAAAGGTCACGGTAGTGCCCCAGCCAAGTTCTCTAGTAAAGGCATTTACCCCTTTTACAGGAACAAACTCAGCCTGTTTTCGACGTCCCTCTAACTTCGGAACCAATTAAGCCAAAAACTTCAAACTTGAAACGTTTACCAAGCTCATTAAAGGTCCATCTTACCAAATTTCATTCCTACAGCATTAGTGGTTCTCAAATCTCAACATACAGGACTTCAAAAATCGCAAAAACCGTAACTGACTCACTTTTTTTTTTAACATTTAACCTTCTTAAACTAAGAACTTGGCGTACATTTAGATCTCATTACTTTTCGTGGCTGACTAGGTACGCACCTAATTTTTGGTGTTCTATATAAGATAACTTGGCTCTTTTTTTTTACATTTATGTTCTTGGTGTGATTTAGCATAACAGCAACAGGCTATAATATTCGTCCATTTACCAAGTTTCAAGGTTAAAACACTATTATGTATAGATAAAGTGCTTTATTGTGTGGTTGGTGTCACTCCCCGTTTTCATATAGAATTAAATTGGATTCTGTGGTTTTTGATGACGGCCGGCGGTCAGCTAAGCTTACAAAACTAATTAACTCTCTGGCATTATCGTGCCTAAACAGACGATTAAATAAACAACGAGTAAAAGTGTTATAATCGGCCTGGCCGATGCTTTAATACCCTCCACTGCATAAAAGTCATGCAAAATATTTGCCATGCGAGCTAGTATGTACTGTAGGTACACGCATGGGTCTAATATTGGTTTTGTATGGGCAGTACCAGAACTACTTGACCGATATAGACCATTTTCAATACTAACCTGACAACGGCGACGGTTTGGGTTCGTTTGGACGCTAGCGTGTTTTCAACAGACAGACAGATGGACATGACTAAATCGATTCAGAATGTGATCCAGATTCAGAATATATATACTTTATGGGGTCTACGATGACTTCTTCTAGGCGTTACATATGTAATGACAAAGTTAATATACCTTCCTGAGGCACTCCTTGTTTGAGCGGCTTGGATACTGAGTAGCTATTACCAATAATTACTCTTTGAAATCTATTGAAAAGGAAATCACGCAGCAAATCAACAGCCCTAACGCTAAACCCAATATAATTTTTTAATTGCTAGCAGAGGATGTCATGTTTACCCTTGCCAAAGGTCTTTGAGAAGTCGAGTAGGCAGAGCAAAGTTACAAAGCCTTTATCAAAGTCCTTACGAATTTCATCAAGCATGTTGACCAGTGAACTCGAGCAGAAGTGAGCAGGATGAAAACCTAATATGAGAGGGTACGAAAGAAAATTGTCGGAGAGGTGATCAATGACTTGTTTAGCAAGAACCTTCTCAAAGACCTTTGACAAGCATGGCAGTAGGTATGTTTATGGGTCGGAAATCACTGAAAAAAGACGCATTGGCGTTTTTGGCAATAGGGATCACTCTAGTCTAGCATATTTCCAGGCCTGAGGAAAATTGAGGTTGTGATGCAAAAATTGATTATATGTGTCAGAGGATTGAAATTAAAATCAGACGTAGGTATAAAGCGAAGTGTCACACCGTCTTCTCCAATTGCATTTGATTTTAACGAAGTAGTGATGGAAAATATTTCACTCTCTATCACTACTTCAAAGTAGGATTACATCAGCACATGGATGTCAGAATCAGAATCAGAATCAGCACATTGATGTCAAGAATCCAGGAAATAATTATTCAACTCGTCGGGGTCAAAATCACATTCGTCATTACTTCTACTGCTAACACCAATCTGACGAAGGTTCCGCCGAAGTATTAGATAGATAGATAGATTTTTATTTCGTCATAAAATTACAAAGGAAAGCCATCATCTTTAGCCACTATCTAAAATAAAGAGATATGATATATAGGGTATGTATATCCTTCTACTGAAATAATCTTAAATATTTTAAATACTACTTTATAAATTCAGATTTTTTGAAGGGAAACAACGAGAAAACCCAACTAATGTTTACCAAGCCCATTAAAAAAATAAAAATTGTAATAGTAATAATAATAAGTAATTATATAAATAAATAATAATAATTTGATGATTTAATATAAAATACTAGAAAGTAAGTAAATAAATTAACATTTAAGTAAATTAACAAATAAATAAATAAATTAACAAAAATTTAACAAATATTTATGTATACAGGGTGTCCCAGTTAAGAAAGACAATCCTTTAAGGAAAGATTCCTGAAGTTATGCCGAACAAAAAATTGTATGGCAGGGGTCTATTTTCATCGTATTTCCCGTTATAGCCCATCAAAGTAGGTGACATCTAATTTAGAGGTGTTACCACTTAAAACGCTATAACTTCTAAACTATTATAGATAGATAAAAAAATTGTTTTGGGCGTTTTGAGAAGACAATTAAGTAGCGGAAAGTCTAAAGCACTTCGGTTACATCTGGGCAGCTACAAAAAAGTTATGGCTCCTTAAACTCAAAATTTTGAAAATTAGTTATTACATTTTTTTACTTAAAATGCTTTTTTCTCAAAATTGAGAAATTTACTAAAAATTATGTTAAGCAACTTTTTTCCGTACGATCAACAGAAGTTGTAGTAAAAGCCATTTTTGTCAGACTTGCAGACTACCGCAGAGGCTAGTAGATATCTGCAGCGAGTTGGATACAAGTAATTCTGTGTTTGCATCTCCTAGATGTTGTGAAACAGAATGATTTTGGGCAAATTTGTCGCGGAGTGCATTGGCTTTGTCAATATCAGTGTAATATACGTTACTACCACTTTCAAGACATGGAATTTGCATATTTTTATTTTTAATAACTTTTACAATATTCCAAAAAGGTTTAGAAGCCTTATCTAATGACATAAGCTTAGAGTTCCATTCTTCATTGCGTTTATTATGAATGAACTTGGCTATTAGTTTGTTGAGATGCTTTATTTGGCTTTGAGAAATAGGTGCCAGTTCCGCCTATGCATATTTTTCAGTCTTATAAGTTCCAAAAGTGTTATTATTATTATTATTATTATTATGTAATCTTTATTATCATTTTTATTGAGGTTACAAATATTGTATGAAATAAAGTTTGATTTGATTTGATCACAGCTTGTCTTATCTGCCGTCTGCCGAAGTACTTTTGAAGGCAACGACGTAGCTATTAAGTTTAGCCGAGAACAAATTGCGGTTCGAATCACGAACGGAGAGCGTAGCGTGGTTACGCGTACCTTATAAGCTTCCCAGTTGGCTGAGGAACGATTTCGTTTCCATTTTCTGTATAGAGCTTGTTTCTATTTTTAAGAGAGTAGAGAACATTAGACGTAAACCAAGAGCAAGCTTTATTACGAATTCCCAAGGGTTTTTATGGGGACGGACGTATTGGTCATAGAGGTAATCAATAACCAGCTGTATTTATTTTAATTTATCATTAGGATCAAAGCTCCGCAAGCAATATTCCCATGGAACTCAGCCGGCTGCAATATGGAGGGAATTAAGATCTATAGAGATCTATAGAGCTAAGATCTATAGATCCCGAAATTCAAACGATGCCTGTTCAGCATTGCGGGAAAAATCTATATCATAAGTACCTACAGAAAATAAGATCGTTCTCGGAAACATAGTCAAGTGAAAGTTGATCGAAGAGGAGAACAGCTGACGCGTCAGTCTCAATAAAAAGGTACATTTAATATAAATATACTTAATGCACTGGAGGACTTTTTGAGTTCGGACTTTAAATTGTCAACACTATCTTCCATATCAACAGCATTACGCACTCAATTTTATTCCTAGCAAATCTACATAATTATTATCAACTAGCTGACCCGGCAAACGTTGTTCTGCCTAAAATAGTTACATATTTTAAATATTTTAAGATCTAGCTAGTTTGATATTTTTTCTTTAATAAAAAATGAAGGCGGAAAGCTTCACTGGTTCAGCGGCATAAATATTTCACTATCAATAATTTACCTTTGAAATAGACAGTGAAGAAAGTTAACGAACGAAAAAGATACAATTGAAATTTGGAAATCCATTTAAGAAACAAAACAAATTGATTACTTTTACGTTTTTTTTTCCTAAACCTTCGGGTGGCAATTACGAACAAACCCGTAGAAAAAAGTATCCAATTTGGTCACGCGTGGCACGAGATATGTGACATGTTGCGCCGTCTTGTTGAAACCACAGGCCTTTGTCCAATTTTGGTCAATGACCACTCCTGGGTCAATACCTTTGATTGTCTGCAAATTCGAACTGAATTGATTCGGCGGTTTTCGAGATATACGATTTTGAATGTTTTTTGTTGTATAGGCGGTGCCACGCCCTTTGTCCAATTTTGACCAATCTCCAAAGGAGCACTTCTGGGCCAATACCTAAGATTATTTGTAAATTTGAGCTTAATCGATTTGGCAGTTTTCGAGATATACGATTTTGAGTGTTTTTTTTGTATGGGAGGTGCCACGCCCCTTTGTTCAATTTTGACCAATCTCCAAAGGAGCACTTCTGGGCCAATACCTAAGATTATTTGTAAATTTGAGCTTAATCGATTTGGCAGTTTTCGAGATATACGATTTTGAGTGTTTTTTTTTGTATGGGAGGTGCCACGCCCCTTTGTTCAATTTTGACCAATCTCCTTCAGTGCACTCCTGGGCTAATACCTAAGATTATCTGTAAATATGGGCTCAATAGAGTCGGTGGTTTTCAAGTTATACGTATCCGAACACATTTTAGAACTCATTTTTATATAGATAGATTTAACGTAATTTGACCGCTTGTATAATAATTATAATTATTCGGGTGTAAAAATAGGTAAAAAAATAAATCAAAATCAAAATAAAACTATTTCAACATTTCGAATGGAAATTCATATGAAATTTAATTAAATGTCTAAATAATAAATTGACCTACATATAGTCATTAGTCATGCCATGGGTTTATAACTGTGTTCAAATTTATTTACATAATATCCCTAACAGAATTGTATTTCAAGGATAGCTATCTTCCCTATTTTTGAATTATTCAATTTTATAGAATTTCAATAGGCCATAGGCCATTAATGGACATATTTGTTTCTCTCTTTTTTAACGAACTTATGTCGTTTGTACTCTTGGGTAGTGGTATACAAATTATCTTGACAAATTCGATTTCATGGCACTTGACGTTGGCAGTTTGGCACTTATAAATAAAATCCAACAATAGAGTTGGGGTAGGTTCTCTTCTGAAAGCAGTCGCATCGCAAACATTCATTTATAGCTTTTCTGTAATAGAAATGAGCGTCAAAATCTAAAAATGTGGGGATCTACGACTGACAGCTAGGCCTAATCCTTTTATATTAAAAAGAGATTTATTTATGGAGACATAACTTTCAAATACTTAAATGTATAAATGATAATTAAAGTTGATATACACAATCAGAGATTTTAATTAAAATACATAATTGAAAATTACGCAAATAGGAATGGTTAGTTATTTATCCAATGGACTTTGCACTCACAAAGGCCTTTCTTTGGACAGTCTGCAGATGAAGAGTATAATAATTAATGTTGCTCCAGAAACCCAGGACAGCAAATAGCGAGAATATTATTTGTAATTAAACTCTGCCTGTCACAGTTGAATTACGCAAATGAAAAATGCTTGACTCTGACACTTACATTCTTTTGTTTTGTTATATGAATATAATTTAAACAGCAAGAAATTTGCAAGGGAAGGTAAAAAAATTAAATTTAGCTTTCTGTGTTCATATTCATATTTTTGTAGAAATTTACTTTTGCTTGTGATGTGAATAAAAATATGTACGTAGGTAATTCCCTTGTTGGGGCTTTAAAAATATGGATTTTGGTATGCAGAGTTCAGTCTATGGTATGGTTAAGGGTTCAATGGTCATAGGTATGTTGGATAGGGGATACTATTTTAAGGCGCTTTAAACATTACATTCTGTGTATATTTAAGTCAAGTAAAGATGCAATTTTAAGGTTCATTTAAATCTCTGCATTGCTGGTCTGGTGTAATAGAATTGGGCCATAGCTGTAATAAAATGGGAACAATTTTTTTGTTTAATAAACCTATACTTCAATGAGGCATATTCATCATCTTACTCAAGCACCGCTACACAAATTTTTAATTACGAGTATGTACCTACAGCTTTTGTATTCAACTTTATGTCTGCTCATCTACAAGTTGGAGAGTCCAACTCCTTGCTTACTTAAGATTGAGCTGCATTACAAACCATTTGAAATTATGTATGGCGCAGTCTCTCAGAGGTTAGGGTGCAGGACTACTCAGCAATGAGTCACACCAATTCCATAATAAGGGCTTTTCCGACTACCCATTCTCTTCCACATATCCAAAATAGAAAGGTGATTAATTCAGTCTATACATAATATTGCATTTCGTAAGAAAAAAAAATAATAGGTATGGAAAATTGGTTGAGAGAATTCTTGGGTACCTTACCTACATATTATGCATTATGACGTATAAATAAACGGTGTTTTTTTTACAGGTTTGGTTTTTAAATTGGCAACACTTCCACAGAATGTCAATAAATTTGACAGTTGAAAAGTTCATTTGTGGTTATGGTTTATGATTAATACGTTTTGCCATTTTACGATGATCAACGCTTGAAAATTGTGCAAACTTATTTTGAAAACCATGGTTCGATTCGCCAAACTTGTGCGCTACGCCCCTTTTTACGGTCGACATAATCGTCCATCTGAGCAAGTTATTCGGAACACGATGAATCGGATCGAATGAATTTGGAGTGGAGAAAACCCCGAAGCCTTTTCTGATGACAGCTGACAGATCTTTTGTTTCAACAAGATGGCGCAACATACCATACGGCGCGCGACACCATCAATACATTGCGGAAAATATTTCCTGAGCGCATATTTTCGCGTAATGGACCTGTGAAGCATCCGCCATCCTGTGATCTCACACCTTTAAACTACTTTCTTTGGGGGTATGTAAAGTCACTAGGTAAGGTCACAGTACACATATTAAAGGTAATTATTCTGAGCACTCATTTTCGTTTCGTTCTGACGCATCTGTCAAAAAATCATGCTTTTCCATAGAGATACGAATGGGGTCACATTGTCAGCCATGAAAACTCATTACGCTCATACGCTAATTGTCAGGGTCACATAGGCCGCCATTGCAGAATGCGCAATATATGTAATATTACCTTTAATATGTGTATATTTGAATATAGAAATATTAGAATCAGCAGACTGCACTATGTAGTAGATATTATACGTTAAATAAACTGTCTATACATTGTACAACCATTTCAATTTGCAAAGAAGGACTATCGAAATGGACTCTTAGCGTGCCGCTTTGGTCCTTCCCATCTTATTAATAATTATTATATTATTAGGTATATATATTTTTTTGCCTTTCGTACAATCGTACCTATATCCTATCCTTCGCTCCGGAAGGGTGAAAAAAAGCAAGTTATCTTAGAGCTCGAGTGGACGGCCGGAAATGTCATTCATTCATTAATAATGCAGGCGATCCAATTTATAAATGAAACTAAAGAAAAGGTACCTATAATCTGACCCTAACTTCTCATGCACATCGATAACTTCTAATTACATGAGTTCGAATACAGTTTACCTTTTCGTACTCGGCACTCTTATTAACAGTCCTGTGTCCCCTTATGGGTCTGTAGACTAATTACACGTCCCTTTGTTTCTGTTTTATCGCAATATATGCGCCTTAGCAACTCTTCTCATCCCTTCGCCAATTTCTGAGCTTCATGTGCGTCATTTCTTTTTCCGTCGACCCATCCTTCTTCCATCTTGGGTTCCATTCCATTGCATTTTAAGATACTTATCATAAAATATCGTCTTTATGAAATGTGTGTCCAATGCAATTTTCGTCGTAGAATGGTAACTCTCTCGACATGAAGTCCTTTCTCCAATGTGGAACTCTAGTAAAATCCGAAATTGAAACGAAGCAGACGTAGCTTGATATTTAATCTAATTGCATTAGGTACTTTAACAGATCTTCAACAGATTTTTGACAACTCGGATTTGATATTTATGTGATCAGCGTAATCGAGGATTTTAAGTTGGATTGTGAGATATCAAACGAACTATCGAACTACCTTGCCCTTGACTTTCCGCTGACAATAGTTTTGTGACATTTTCGACAGGCTAAGCCTGAAGATTTACAGTCTTCTTAAACTCATTATTCAGCCATATTATATTCAAGTTTTTCCTATTCGTCACGTAGCGGTCGGTTTGTTAACGATGGTGTACAATTTTTATGAGTATTTCTTGGGATCATGACGTAATCTCGAATGACAAAAATCTCGAAGGCTGAAAATCTCAAAATGTACAAAAATCTCAAATGTACAAAAATCTTGAAAGACTATATCTCGAAAATAAATAGTAAATTCGAATTTTTTTTTGCACCCACCCCATATCCAAACAGTCAACCCAAGCAGGCGGGTTGCATACGTATCTCACTTTTTAACACCATTTTTAATATCAATTAGAGATTTTTTTTTTCGAGATTATGCTTTCTAAATTTTTTTTTTCGAGATTTTTTTTTAGATATCGTGGTAGACCTGTTGGCCTTGCAATCGATCTTCGAAACTATTTCTATTTCGATTTGAAGCCTCAATTGCTGACGTCCTTTTATGTAAGAAAATTACTCAAATTCCAAAATATTATAAAAAAGCCTTTGTAGCGTATTATTTCTACCTATTTGGTACAATTAAATAATAAAAAAAAACACCAACACGAACCTTTTTTAGAAAAATTAATTTCATTTATTGATTTCTCATTAAAATATGTATTTTTATTTCTGTTTTTTTTTTTTAACAATTTATTGCACATGTAGCTACACACTGCTATATAAGAAACAGCCATTATTTTTGAGGAAATTTGTTTTCATACTTATTGAATTAAGCTTCATTTGTAACAACATTTTAATAAACTATATGTATCTGTATATTAAATATACAATCATTTAATAATAAAATTCGTATTAATAAGAACATTTACTTATAGAAAAAAATAATTATTATTTTGGTCTTCTCATAAATTTGTTTTCATTTAATTGTATTAAAAATAATCCTGTATGTACATTTCTATTCTTATGTTTGATATTAATATAATTAAATTTACATTTAAGGACTTATTAAAAATTAAATATTATGTATTTTATGAAACCCATTTATTCTCCATTCCTTATATTCATTACACGTCCGTACTCAAGCTCTGTAGATTAACCCTTAAATAAGAAGAAAAAATAAATAATTTTTCAAATTTGAAGCAACACAAAATCTTTGTCCAATTAGTTTAAAAAATTTACTACACATAATAAAGATAAATAAAATCAAAAATATGATGTTTCATAATTTTTTTATAAACTTAAATGTTCAAGATAGGCACACTGATAATATTTGTTATAAGTGCATTATTAAAGAAATATATAAATTAGCCATCAACTACTCGAAGCATTATAATAGCAAAAATTTAATGGAATATTGCAATATATTGATTGAAGATAAGCACACTTTGCTATTCTGGATTTAAGGAAGGCCTTCATTAGAAGAATATTATTCGGTGACATGGTATATTGGTGGTGGGTCGTAATCAACTGTGTTTAAGCTTTAAGGTTCCGTTCCTATAGGCACAAAACGAACCCCCTAAGCCAATTTTGTTCCTAGGTCTATCTCAAGAACTAATTGCCGTAGAAGACTGACATCGGCACACCACATCAATCAAATGACAAATACGACACATTGACTGGATTTGGAGTAGTTAGTAATTTGGTGAAAAGAATATTTTCCTTCAAATTAAACAAATTGTAAAGTTGCCCAAAGGCAGAGAAGTAGACTTCTTAACCATGTTAACTTAGAAATAATAGAACTTTTAAATACTGAAAATGTAATCAGGAGATTAAGTACCCGCCTTAACAGACTCCGGGCTTTGAAAAATGATATAGTCTTTTTTTATATGTGTTGCATTTGTTTTTTAATGTAATTTCCATTCAAAGTATCATTTTCTTTAAATTACCCCTCCCGCCTAAAGGGAGTAAGATAGACCCCCCTCCCATAGTAAAAAATGCTTGTATTTAACCCCTCTACAAAATACCGTTATTCATTTTTGGCGCCGTAGTTATCGTGTAATTTCGTTGCTCAACCAAATATTGTGGTGGGTAGTGTTGCAAATTTAAATCTGTAACAATTTTATATCCAGAACAGTGTTTACCTACCAACTTTGATCATTTGCAGTACAAACAAAAAAACACAAAGCAAAACAACATAAAACAAACAAAAATTCAAGACAACACTTTTGAACAAACATCGCATGCATCGAGAGTCGAAAACTCAACAAAGTTTTATTATTACTATGATTTTTTAAATTTATTATTCATTTTGTTTAATTGCAAAAATGATAATTATATCATATTTTTAGGGATAATTAATAATTTCAATGGACTAACGTGACGCGGATTGTAACTTTGGGAACTGTAAAAATTCTCACCCTCTGACGGCTTTGTTTTTTGGGGGAGGCTTACAAGGTTTTGTATGGTATTTTTGCAGACAACACATAGTTCACGCTATGCTAATTGTAACGAAAGAAAGAGACTACGTTTGTTTTTGCTACTTGACTAACTAAATATAAAATGCGCATACTCTATCGTATTAGCGAAGAACGGAATGTGTTTGTTTTGTGTGTGCGTGTTTTTTTTTTTGGATTGTGATGATGTTTTACCGCATCAATGTCGTTACTTCCGTCGACATTGGATTCTCGGTTAAAGCTACCGAATCGGTGACACGCTGTCCCTCAAGCAATTTAAGATCCCCTTTGGTAATGTTGACATGTTTTCGCCTCCGACGCGTTTGTCCTGTCGTACCATTAAGAGCAACATTAGTGGGTTCTTTATAACGGCATAATAATTCTTGAAATTCTTTACGGAAATTGTCATTCAGCCATCCATAGAGTAGGGGATTCGAGCAGGCCGAGCTCATTCCGATCATGTGACAAACGGCATATCCGACAAGCATCGCTTGTGTGACTGCCGATCTTCTCATATCTGCATATAAGTTAAAGAAATTCAGCGGTAGCCAGGAAACGCCGAATATCACAGCGATACTGATGAGAAGGCAGTTAGTACGTTTCATACGTCGTCCGCGTTCAACTTTGCGTTGTGTCGTTTGTACTGCAACGACTGTAATACGATTTTTGAGTTTATTGTAGATTCCGAAATAGGCCCCAGATACTATTAGTATTGGCAAAAGGTATTGGACGCATAACGAGAATATAGAGTAATAGAATCGGCCATGATTAAGTGGCCAATCTTCAATGCAGAAGGAGATGCCTTTGATTCCGACCGCATGCAAAACGATGGGTATTTCAGCGTGTATTAGTCGTTTGAAGATGAACATCGGCGATGCCAATACCAAAGCTAGGAACCAAATCCCAAGAAGGATGGAAAGCGCACCCAAAAATTGTAGGTTGTCACGTGTCGGATAGACAATCACCTGGAAATAGAAATTGGGGAAAATGTTACAATTAGCGTTATTATGAATAAAAGATTAATAATAATAGGAGTGATATTTTAATAATTGTTGAGCGCGAGTCTTGTTCTCGGAACAATTGCAACAGCAATTCAGAGATTTTTGATATACCAATACACTATGTACCTTAATTTATTGATTTTTTTTTTTTTAACTGACTCGCCAGAGCGATGTGATGCACGTTGACCTAAAAGATCTATTGTGCTTAAAAATTGTCAGGTTTATGTTTAGGTTAGTAGCGCCTCTACCTTCCTAATGTAGCTGATGATGCATTCAGCAGAGGATTTTCTTAATTCTTCGGTACTTATTACTTCCCTGAAAAATGATTTCCTTCTAATACCATAGAGAGCCGGGCATTCACATATGATATGCTCAGCTGTTTCGTCTTCCTCGAGACATAGTCGGCACTCCGGTGAGTCGACCAAGTGCAATTTGTTTAGGTGATATCGCAGACCGTGGTGACCTGGTTAGGTAACCTACTAAATTTTTGATATCGTGCCTGCTTAGATTTAGCAACTTTTTGGCATCGTTTTTGAAAGGCTGTATAGCTTTTTTGGCCTGTCTAAGACCTGGGATGTTCTCCCAATAGGAAATGTTTTTGCTACGTTCCCAGCTGCTTATAGCAGAATTTGTAGCTGATTTGGGGATTGTACAGAAGGGTTCAGGTCCTACAAAAGGGGTTTCCGAGCCTTTTCTGGCTAGTTCATCAGCTTTTTCGTTTCCTTCAATCCCCTTATGGCCGGGGACCCACCATAAACTAGTTTTGTTCCTGGTACTAAGTTTTTGGAGGGAATTGAAGCAGTGTAGTACTGATTTGGAGTCAATAGTTGGTGAGCTAAGGGCTTTTATAGCTGATTGACTGTCCGTGAATATATGGATGTTTGCGCCTTTTATACCTGAGTTTTGTATGAGGTTTGCGCATTCTTTGATGGCATGGAGCTCTGCCTGAAATACACTGGGACTTTTTCCCATTGGTATTGAGACATTTCGATTTGGTCCGTGAATACCAGCTCCTACCCCCGAGTCCATTTTGGAACCATCCGTATACCACTTTAGGCCGTTTTGGCAATTTGGTGGGTTATTGCTAACCCATGCTTCCCTATTTGTGATTTCTGTGGAGAAAAGTTTGTTGAAGCATAGTGTCTTAGGTAGGCGGTCTGTAACCGCACAGATCATGTCAAGTTCTGGAATTTCGGAAAGTAGTTCCATAAGTTCTGGATGTTCGTTAATATTTAACTCTTTCGCTTGCATCAGACTTGCAGAGCTGTTTATTGCCACTTTTTTTATGTGAATGTGGAGGGGTGTTAGTCCTATTAAGGCTTCTATAGCCGCAGTGGGACAGGTACGCATGGCTCCGGAGGCGCCCAGACACGCGAGCCGTTGTACCTTATTAAGCTTTTTTATGGCTGTTTTTTGTGTGGCTTTGTTCCACCATACTATCGAGGCGTATGTTATAATGGGTCTGACTATGACTGTGTAGATCCAGTGTGTGATTTTTGGAGAGATCCCCCAGGTTCTACCATAAATGCTGCGGCAGGCCCAGAAAGCTTTTGTTGCTTTTTGGATTTTGTTGTTTATGTGGGAGTTCCAGCTTAGTCTTTTATCCAGTATCACTCCAAGATATCTGACTTCGTTGGAATACTCAATGACAGTGTCATTGATCGAAATTTGGTTTAGATTTAAATTTCTTCTTTTCGTAAAAGGAACTATGACAGCCTTGCTGGGATTAATAGAAAGATTTTCTTTCCTACACCAGTCTAAGACTATCTTAAGGGCACTTTGCATGCGCGTAGTAACGTCGTTTGGTTCTTTGCCCCTAATGATGATGACGAGGTCATCGGCGTATCCAACTATGTTGAAGCCTGCGTTATTAAGGTCTTGAAGTAGGTTATCGATAACCAGGGACCATAGTAAGGGTGAGAGTACTCCTCCCTGAGGGCAGCCTTTTACGGCTGTTACTGATACTGAAGTGAGTGCTGACGAGGCAGTTATTCTCCGACTTTCAAGCATCGCTTTGATCCATTTAATAGTAGGGTGATCTATGTTTCTGTGTGTCAAAGCATTTGATATGGAATTATATCCAGTATTGTCAAAAGCACCCTCTATGTCTAGGAAGGCGCATAGCGCTACTTCTTTGCTCTGATATGCGCGTTTTATTTGAGTTGTTATATTCAAAAGAGCGCCTTCAGTGGATTTGCCTTTCTGATAGGCATATTGACAGGGGTGTAGAGGTGTGCTCTCTTTCAAGCATTCTCTAATGTGAACGTCTATTATTCTTTCCATTGTTTTCAGGAAAAACGATGTCAAGCTTATTGGACGGTATGATTTAGGTTGTTCGCTTGGTTTGCCTGGTTTGGGGATAAATACCACGTTTACCTCCCGCCAGGATTGTGGTATATAGCCCCAGTTGAAACTGAACCTAAATAAGGCAATCATGGTCGATAAAAAGAAGTCCATACCCTTTTGAATAAGGGCTGGGAAGATACCGTCTGTACCTGGTGCCTTGAATGGTTTGAATGAGTTTATGGCCCATTTAACCTTATCCGGGGTGAAAAGTCTGCCGGATAAACTGTTAATTCTATTTAAATTTCTGGGGGGTGAGTCCTCATAGTTTTGTTCATGGGGCCCACTCGTGATAATGGAGCCGGGGAAGTGGACTTGAAGAAGTGTGATCAGCGTATCTTCCCGGTCGCGTGTGATTGTGCCGTCCGATTTGACTAACAATCCCATGCCGTTAGTTTGATCTTTTGACAGTGCCTTCTGAAGACGCGCCACTGCTGGAAGCTCTTCGAGTTTTTCACAGTACTTGCGCCAAGAGGCTCTTTTAGATCTACGCAACTCTAAGTTGTATTGGGTGAGAAGGGATCGGTATTGGTCCCACTCTCCGGTGCGTTTTGCTTTATTAAAAAGTTTTCGCACTCTTTTACGAAGAATTTCAAGGCTTTCGTTCCACCACGGAGCGCACCTTTTTACTACAGTACGTTTCACCTTGCAGCTATTTGTGAAGGATGAGATAATAATGTCGTTTAGTTGACATTGTGCATCCTCCGCGTCACTTATGCGTACGGGTTTTTCTGGAAGCATGTCACATTTGATCGCTAGATTTTCGCGATAGGTTCTCCAGTTTGTGAGTTTATTGTCGTATCGAACCGGCGCATGTTCGGTGTTGCATCTTAGTTTGAATCTTATATGCATATGATCAGATAAAGATGCCTCGCCGGACACATGCCAGTCTTCAACAATATTTTGTACAAAAGGAGATGAAAGGGTAAGATCTAAAACTTCCTCTCTGATGATTTATTGATATGCATGAAAGTTAGGTTAATTTACATGGGTCTAATATTGGTTTTGTATGGGAGGTACCAGAACTGCTCGACCGTGTTGAAGTTCATTATCAAAACCTAGTCTGACGAAAGACGGTAAAAGAAGTTCAAATTTATTCGCATGGGTCGAATCGTTTGGACCCTTTCGTCGTTTGAACAGACAGACTGACAAAAAAAAATAAATAATTGGCGCAACAGGCGTGTCTACTGTCTACACCCTAGGCCTAGCTCCTCACAACCATTAGCTTGTGTGAGATTTTTTTTTGGGACGAATGGAAGGAACCTAAAATTTTACACTGAGTTCGAACGGCTGAATTGAGAAGCTTTTTCAGGACAGTTATACTCTCGGATATTTGTCAAACGTTCGCGAGAGGTGGTGCAGTGAAAAAAAAACCTTAAGATTTAATTAGTGTTTTTCCGGGGATTGAACCTGGGACCAGCACTCTAGCCACTGAGCCATTGCGCCAACTAGTCTAACTATAACTATGTAAAAGGAAGTCAAAAAATCTAGATAATAGGCGCGTTTTTTTTTTGCAATCCTATATGGGCTTAGCAAGTTTTCCATACAAATCGTCGGCTGAGTTCTATCTTGTCCAATGTCCATTTTTTAAGTTGTTGGGAAATCGATTTTTAAAGTTCAGGTTCAAAGTTCATTAACCCTGATTTTTGTCCTAAAGCAATTTTTTTATGAAAGCTCAGAATATTTCATATATAATGAATATTATATTTTTGTACTTAAAGTATCTGCGAATTAAAATAAAAATCAAAATGTACCATTAAGTCGTTTTGGATATTGGACAATGATGTATGGGATGAGTAAAAGTTAGTTCACATAATGTATGAAATTTAACAAAAAAAAAAGTTATATTGAACAAGATAGAAATAAAGAAAACGAAACTATGAAAACAATGTAACTAATAGTAATATTGAACAAAAAGTCTTCTTAGTTTAGTGCTTATTGAACACACTAGATCTCTATAACTTGAAAACTGAAGGAAATAGAACAAAACGGATTTCACCAAACGAAAGAGTGTCCCCAAATTAGTAAGACTGCATACCTAACTCAATTTCGCCAAAAATGGTTTATTGGACAAGATAGGACTCAGCCGACGAAATCGTTAGCCCGGATAATCATCGGGGCTTATGACTTAGCCCAGATAAAAACTGCGCTACCAATCTACGATTGTTTTAAATGTTATCGAAATTGCTATCGATTGTGTCATAAATGACGTTAATTTGTCAACCAAAATAAATAGGGGAGACTGGGGCACCTTTGAACGATGGCCATTTGAACATTGCTAATAAGGCAACATTTAAAAAAATATTTAAAAGTACATATTAACCAAAATGTAAACTTGGTAATACCGTCTTCTTCAGTCGTCAACGACTTTCGGATATCCTTTTGCCTGGAAGCAGCCGCATGAGGCGGTTATTATGCTTAAATTGCATATATTAAATTTCTATAAAGCATCATTCACATGGGAGCGAAGGAACGAATTGTTGAAATTCGAACAAACCACTTTTTATGCATTCATAGACAAACAAATTGCAATTGACAAATTGCACATTTTATTATTCCAAGAGGAGGATAACTAATTATCCAATCAAAATGTATTAAGAAAACAAGTTTATAGACAGTTTAAATAACGAAATTTCGAATTCAAAACTTTTTGGCGCGAACAAAAAGACCCTTGACGCGAATTGTCAAAGTTTATTCGCAATCCACATCACTTAATTCGCCATCCACAAACGAGCGAATAAAATATTCGTTTGAACCTAACCTCAAATTAGACATTGCGGGTAGAAACTGATGGCTGAAATTCGCGAACTGCCTCGACCTAGAAAAGTGTTCATGTGACTGTCAAAACTTGCGAATATTCGTTCGTTCGTAGGTAGTTTGTCGCTCTCATGTGAATGGTCATAATTACATAAAACGATTTTATGGTGAGTTTTTCTTTTTGTTTAAAATTATCTTTAAGGCACAGCTTCATTTGGAACCGTATAAAGGTATGTTTTTTTGAACATTTTTCTGTCGCTTGGCCTATCGGGGAACGTTTGAACAAGTGGTCTGTAAGTGGCATTGAAATAAAAGCTAAGCTACCACCACCAATCAACGCTCCAGGAACATCGAGAACACTTAAATTCCTGAACATGTCATTTTCGTTTTTATAAAGGTTCTTCAGTCATTTGTAAAATATTTCGTAATTTGTGAACCAGTCTCTCCTAAAAAAGAGAGAAAAAAAACATCAACAATCAAAATATGGACAAGACAAGATTGCAACTCAAAATTTGGA
Source organism: Cheilosia scutellata (assembly GCA_955612985.1). Taxonomy (NCBI): domain Eukaryota; kingdom Metazoa; phylum Arthropoda; class Insecta; order Diptera; family Syrphidae; genus Cheilosia; species Cheilosia scutellata. The sequence goes on along the minus strand of OY015312.1, from coordinate 34,900,527 downwards.
TTTAGGAAGAGACACTGGGACCAGAGTGGGACTGCTGAAATGCTACACTGCACGTAAGGAGTTGTGCACTGCCACTGATTCGCCGCTGGAACTTGAATCGTCCTGAATCATCCACTAAAAGGGCAAGCACATCCATTACGTCCTGCAAACCACTCTTACGGCTGGAACTTGCTGTTGCTGCAGAGCTTGCCAACAATAAACAAAGCAACTGAAACTAAAATGTATTTCTTATCACTTGTAAACTATTTTATTATGCATATAGCTAACTTTTTCTCGTCTTTTATCAATTTAAATATAATTGTCTGCCTGCAAATTTTTTTGGTCTAAACAAAAATAGAACAGCTGAAAAGTCAAAAATGTCAACTACCATAGTGCTGCCAAGTCACAGTAAGTCGTTTTTTTTTTTGTGTTTTATCTAAGCCCATATAGGATTCCAAAAAAAAAACGCACCTAATATCACGTTGCGAATAATGGCTCCACAGAAGCGGCGATTGTCAGGGGGTTGCGATAATTCATCGAAAATCGCAAGTCGATGCTATAAATGCCCATAATCTGTTTCTCCTTACCTATATCTCATCACGGTATCATTACTTATATCGATTGTTACATATACAATATACATACCTATTAAAATGTAAGTATATCTAAATAACACGTACTCTACTCTGCCTTTTTTTATCGATACTACTGAATATCAAATCTAAGCTCTAATTGCCAATTAATGCATTTAGCATTTTGCGTGACAGGAATTCCTTTCGCTCAAATAAACATTCTCGTGTCAAGAATGAGACCATCAAATTGAAGAAATTTCTTATATAAGTATATACATAGTAGATACTCGTACCTAACCTATCTTAAGACTCATTCGATGGAATAATATCGAAATGACAGACGAAGGATATTATGCCGCTTACGTGACTAACTTATTTTTGATGATGTGCTCAAGCTCATGCAAAGTTCCCAACTAAATAAATAGTTCCCACCTTAATACAGTCGATTATAGATCTAAAGTAGAATACTCATATAAAGATTTGTGTTTACCTCCCTTTCTGAATTTCAAATACATTGTATTCTATTACTCTACGAGAACATGCTTATGCAATGCGTGAATAATTCTTATTAAGCACAGCATTTGGCTTTATAATAAAAGCAAGCTCTTCAACATTTTATTGGTAGGTAGTTAATAACAGACGCTTAAATCAGGATAATTATTTGCAATGATTTCGCTTTCTATGAGATACACGCGCCCTGTAAGCAAATATTGGAGAACAATTGAAAGCTACATAAAAGTATACCTTAGGTTCCGATGTGGGAAATTATTACGGCGTGTGTTAGCGATTGACGTAGCTGTGTTTATAATGTAATCCGTAATTCAAATTCAACCCTTATTTATTTATTATTATTATTTTTTTTTTTTAATAGGAATTCTCTGTAAGAAAAAATCATCGAAAGGATATTGCAGAGCTATTACGCGAGGGTCTAAAAAAAACTCCCGAGGGGAATTTCGTCATCCCGAATTGGATTGCACCTAGTCGTTCGACTATTTTTGATTCATTTTAAAAAATTTAAAGGATAAATCCGCCGTTTGTCGGATTTCTATACTTTTTTGATTGAAAATATTTCTTACTTAGCTAACTCTTATAGATCAAGAGGTTTTACCCGCCTTAATCTCCTGATTACATTGTCAGTATTTAAAAGTTCTGTTATTTCAAAGTTAATATGGTTAAGAAGTCTACTTCTGTGCCTTTGGGCAACTTTTTTAACTTCTTCATCAACCATTTAAATGTTTAGATCTCTATGTAGATCAGCGTTGCGTATGTACCAAGGTGCATTACTATGTACTTTATTTTGGAAAACTTTAGATGTGCTTTCCAACGCAGTTTAGTATTTAGAATTCTAGAGTCATCTCTAGATATTTGGCTATATTTGAGTATTCCACTACATTGTTGTTTATGTATACTGGAATATTATGGTAACGTTTTTAAACGTAAAATTATATTGTCTATTGCCCTTTGAAGCTTTTTGTTGCTGCTTCGACAGTTGCTCCCGCAACAAGGACAGCTGTGTTATCTGCAAAAGTAGCTATAGTGGTTTCCCCACTTTCAGGCAAACGCTGGTGAATAGAAGATATAAAACTGGACCTAGCACGCTGCCTTGTGGTACACCAGCTTTAAATTCTCTTAATGTTGAGTACTCTGTCTCTTGATTAATTCTGAAGAATCGATCCGCTATACAGTACACGACGGATATCAGAAACATTCATATAAGAACACATCGCTTATAAGAAACGCATGTGGAAACATCGTTTCTTTTTCTTCTCTATATTCGTGTTCGCATATAAGAACAACTCGGATATAAGAAACATTTTTTTGGACTTTAGAGGTTTCTTATATTCGTCATCGACTGTATATGTCTCAAGAATTGTCGAATATTGCTTTGGCAGTTGCCTTTGTAGTATGTGGATCAGACCTTTGTGCCAGGCTTTATCGAAAGCTTGTGCTATATCAATAAATATTGCAGAGCACACTTTTTTCTCTTCGAATGCTTTTTCGATTTTATCTGTGATTCTATGCACCTGATCGATTGTAGAGTACCTACATAGATATATTTTTTATGCAGGCGTTTTACCAGCATTTTCTCGAATAACTTTAAAAAAAATTTGTAGTGGAGATATTGGGCGATATGTGGTGACCTCGTCAGGTGGTTTGCCTGGTTTTGGTATCATTATTACCTACGCGACTTTGGAACGACATGCTTGGAACATGTCTCAAATTAAATGCAGCATTTATATTCTGCGCTAGTTTTTTCAGACATTTTCGTGGAAATTATTTCAAAATGTCTTCTGTAATCAAATCATACCCTGGGGCCTTTTTTTATAAAAAAAAAAAAATAAATAGGCGGCGCAACAGGCGGTAGACACCCAAGGCCTAGCTTCTCGCAACCATTCGTTTTGTGTGAGTTTCTATTTTTGGAACGAATGGAAGGGACCTACAATTTTATGCCGAGTCCGAACGGCTGAATTGAGAAGCTTTTTTCAGGACAGTCATACTCTCGGATGTTTGTCAGACGTTCGCGAGAGGTGGCGCAGTAGAAAAAACCGTAAGATGTAATTTGTGTTTTTCCGGGGATCGAACCTGGGATCCCTCGCACAGTAGTCCAGCACACTAACCACTGCGCTACTGCGCCTTTTTTTATGCCTTCTTTAATTTTTTGGCAAGTTCTTTAGCTGTTACCGACCGAATAGGTCTATCTTCTTCGCACCTTAATTAGAGTCCTTCATAACCTTTATCTTCATAAGATTTAAATACGTCTTTAAGATACTCTTCAAAATTGTTTGCCTTTTCTTGGTTGTATTTGTATTTGGACTGCTTTTTCTAGTTGATCTTCTGTTTGAATAGCTCTTGATAGTTTAATACTTTCTTCCAACTTCTGTCTGAAATAGTTGCAGTCAGTCAGCCTATTAACTAGTTTTGGGCTAGGTATGTTCTTTTATTATTATTTTATCGTCAAGTGTAAGAAGTATAGAGGAATAATCTGATTGAAGATGTGGCACTTCTTCTACACTTATTTTATTTGAAGATATATTTTTGGATATAAAAAACAAGATCTGGGGTTTTATCTTTTATTCCTATCTGTTGGCCAATCTTCTTTAAATGCTTCATATGATTCTCTGCCTCTAGTATTTATTAATCTAGATCCCCAATATTTATTCTTAGCGATAAAATCTCCTCCTGCGATTAATCTATTGTGAAATATGTGGAAAAGACTTTTAAAATCATCTTTATTCTATAGCTAGGAGAGCAATATACTGATGCAACAGATATATGCCCACTGTCTGTTTCTATACTTATGGAAATTCCTTGGATTCCACATAATTGGAATTTTGCTTCTTTATTATGTTTAATTGTATTCTTTATTAATACGGAAGCCCCTCCTTTTGCAGTTATGAGGATATGGGGAGTGACATAATTCGTATCCTTGCAGTTTAAAGTTAGTTTTTAATTTAAAGTGCGTCTCTGAAATCAGACATATATCTATCTGGTTTATGACAAGAGTCACTTGCATCTCGTCCTTTCGACTCTCGATACCATTGGCATTCAATTCAAGAATTTTTATTTTATTCATCATATATGTATCTGTGTTTTCGGTACAGTTCTGTTTGTCTAGCAACAATATTCTATACAATATCGTATTATTGGATTTTTCCAATGGAATCAATCCTGTTTGGATTTGTTTCATGATGCTTCTCATTTCGGTGTTTGACTCTACTTTTCGTTTTACCGCTTTATCTGCTGGTATTTGAGTATTTGTTAATGCTGCCTGAGCATATGCCATTTTTCGTCCCACTGTCAATTGTCTCGTGTCCTTTTTTATTATCGCTTGTTCTTTAAGCTTTTCTTTATGGGGACTCTTTTGTAAGTCCTTTTTGACCTTTTTTGAGCTTTTTTGTGTTTTTTTTTTTGTTTTTTTTGTAGCTAGGAGGATAATTTTCATTGCAGTTTGCAGATTTATCCAATAGTCTCTGCAGCTAGGCTCTATAATCTTTTATGTTACCTTGTAATTTTAATTACTTGTTAATAAATAATAATGATAATAATAATAAGGATGTTCTTCTCCGTTCTTACTATAGTCTTTTAGTGTGGTGGCTTCCTGCACATTTTACACACCTTGGATTTGAGCTGCAGTATTTATGTGTATGCCCATATCTTTGACAATTTTGCAGTTTCGATTTACGCAGAGTATGAATCTCAACTCGCATACCAAGTATGTTTTTAATGTTGTATATTTTTATACAATTTATAAGCGGCAGTTTGCTTTTAAATTTAAGCATATTCACGACTTCCAATATCTTAAAGGCTCTGTCTTTTAACTCTTTTTTTATGCTTTCGGGTGAGCATGAGTAATGCAGTTTTTTCACTACAACCTTAATTGGTCTGGTTTACTTCTTTTCATAAGAATACCATTGCACTTTTTTCTGGTTAAGTATTTTAGTGAGGTTTCTATATCCCTCTTCTTCAATCATATTGATTTTGATGTCGTTGTGGTTAATAAGTGCTGTACTAGCTTTAATTTTATTTTCCTCCAATACTTTGGCCAAGCTTTCATACCTATTTACTTGCAGTGCAATAATTGGTGGGGGCTTGGTTGGAATTTGTTGTTTGTTTTCTTTGTTTGAAGCATACACAGTGACTGTGTAGCTTCCTTTTGTGGGTGAGACTTTTGGGGATGCACTAATTTTGCGTTTTTTATTTGTATTCCCCTTGTGAGACGGACGGACAGTCTCTCTTTTCAGTTCTTCTTCGTCTGTTAATGAGAACTCGGCAGGTTACACATTCACTTTTTTTTTTGTTGTTGATCTCTTTTTTCAACGATTGCAACTCTTGCTTAAGATTATTTATTTCCTTAAGCAGCATCTCATTGAATCACAGGCTTTTAGATATTTAGCCTTCAATGTTTCATTGGATGCTTCTTTTTTAGATGGGGGTGTTCTCTCCACCCTTCTACTTCTCCCAAAATGGTCGTTGCTTAGCAATAAATGGTTCCCCCCAGAATCCATTGAACCGACCTCCGAAGAGGGTGGATTTACCAGAGTAACTCGCATACCATCTGGGTAGGGTAATTATATCTTTTGTTTTGTTCATTGCATATTTCCTTTTTGTAACTTTTGTTTAAACTCTTTTTTTTGTTCACAGCCGCTCTTGACATGGAGAACAGACGCTGTCCAGGCAGTCGCCCAATAACTCCCTGTTACCTCTCTCTAGAGAAGTACCCTTGCGGGTCAATGTAATCCGTACCTAATTCAAATTACTTTGGTATTTTTATGGTTACACAAATTCAACAGCTTGTAAAATTGAGAGAATATTAGACCAAGAACAAGTATCTATGCCTCTTCAATTAACAAAGAAAGAATATCCTAGGCCCAGCTTTTCACAATCATTCGTGATTTTTAAATTTTTGGGGCGAATGGAAGGGACCTGCATGCCGAGTCCAAACGGTTGAATTGTTTGCGTTCCTATTGATGAAAAAAAAAGCAAGAACATTAAACCAAAATACTTGGCATGTAGAATCACAGCTAAAGCATTTGCAATCAGCTGTTGAAGATGCATACCGAGTGTCTTGCACAGAGGAAAAATCTGGAATTTCAGCCCTTAACACTTTTTGGATCGGACGGAACTAACAACGACCAAGAAGGTTAACTATCTGGGAGTATACCTAGATACTGGACTTACTTGGAATTACCATGTTGAGGAGAAGGTACGGAAGGCAAAAAGTGCATCATCAGTGCAAACGTGTATGTGGACAGAGGTGGGGACTCTCTGCTAGGTCAGCATACTGTCAGGATTACTTCCAGAAAAGAGGAATGGTGAAATCGTGATTTTCACAGATGGATCCATGATGGATGGCGGAGCGGGGGCCGGAATCTTTTCAGAAGATCTGGAATTAGCCCGTCACATTAGCCTCGGGAAACACACTAGAGTATACCAGGCTGAGATGATTGCTTTGCTGCATGCGTTGGATTACCTGCTTGAGAGTCAGGTGGAAGGAAGAAATATCCTAATAGCACTGGACAACCAGGCGGTGATTAGATGCATGGGGCAGACAACCATCACAACATCTCTGGCACTGGAATGTGTATTCAAGTTCAACAAGTGTTCATCGAAAAATCAGGTAACACTGACTTGGGTACGAGGACACATAGGGATCGACGGCAACGAAAAGGCGGACTCCCTTGCAAAACAGGGGTCAACTGAAAAGTTGCTGGGACCAGAACCATTCTCTTTAATTGGTAGAGGAATGGTAGAACAGCTGATTCACAAATGGATCACGGCAGAACACTTGAGAAGGTGGACAACCGTAGAACAATATAGACAAGCTAAAGTGGCAATCCAATGGCCGACCAGCTCCACTCAGAGAAAGGTTCTAAGCTTGAGTCGAGGAACATTGATATGGGTGGTGGCGTTAACTACAGGTCATGGTAACTTCGGGTATCATTTAAGGAAGATGGGCCTTAGAGAGGATGATCACACCAAAAACATAAATGTAAAAAAAGAGCCAAATTCTATTTTATATAAAAAAAAGTGTGTAACTAGTCAGCCACGTAAAGTAATGAGATCTAAATGTACGCCACGTTCTTAGTTTAAGAAGGTTAAATGTTAAAAAAAATTGGTAGGTTCGCTGGTCAAGTTTTCAAATTCTTTTATATTGTATAATGAAGTTATAAAGGAAAAACTTGTGTGAAGTTTTTGGCTTAATTGGTTCCGAAGTTAGAGGGGGTTCGAAAAAGGCCTGAGTTTGTTCCTGTAAAAAGGGTAAGTGCCTTTACTAGAGAACTTGGCTGGGGGGGAACTTTGATCTATGGGGGGGCATGCTGCAAATTATTTTTGGGGCTTTATTTCCATCTTGTTGTTTATTTTTGGGCGCTATGCATTTTTTTGGGCGTTATTTCCAAATCGATTTGGGTTCGAAACGACAAGGTAGACTTTAGGCTAGCCTCTTTTTTTACACACATTTTTTTCAAAGCAGAATACGTCTTGATTTTTAACTTAAATGACTCTGAGACTCTGCAAGGATTCGCAATAAACGAGAAAGTTTCGTGCGACCCAGTCGTTAAATTTTGTATTTATTTTTTTTTTTTTGACATGAGAGCAATCACATTTTCTGGATCCACATTAATATCCGAATGAACAGATATCATAGCAAGTGAGCTTAATCTTGTATTCTCCATAACGCTTCGGGACACTGTTTTAATCCTTTTCATAGTTGAAAAGTTACTTTCAACACTAGCTGTGTCCACTGGAAGCGTGGCCACAACCGTAAGCAAGAAGTTTATAGCTCTAAAGTAAGTCTTGTCACATACAGCTGTAATAATGAAAATAGTAGTGCATCTCTCTAAAATAGTCAAAAGTAAATAAATTTTGACCGAAAGTAAGGGAATTTTGAAATTTTTATTCTCTTCTCTGCATTCTAAACTAAAAGTTTGCATCCTTATATTTTTCAAAGGAAAAAGTACCGTTTAATTTGGTTCAAGTTTTGTGTAGAGCAGCGGTAGGTACTATTTTCATGAACGCAACTGTGTATATCATGAAATTTCAAAACTTTGGTAGAAGGATCACTCGACGATATTTTTTCGCACCAAAGAATGTATTCAGCTGTCACAGCTGACAACGAAATTGCATTATCAAAATAACATGTTAGATTTTCCATTTCGTTCACTCTCTCAAATCCTGGGATAACCTGGGAGAAGAGCTTGAAACGATGGTAGAACGTGTTCATTGACCATGAATCTGTCCGTAAGATTTTGTATTAACGAATCTATGCAAGGAATCAGTACAGACACTCTAACATAGGCTTCAGTAGAATAGGTTTCTGGATTGGAACGCGTTGTTTGTTTCAATGAAGTTCTTGGAGCTCTTAATTCAACTTCAAATAAGTCCTCGGCAAGTTGGGATGCGGATTGAAAAGCCTCTCTGAAAAAATCTTCGGCATTTTCTCTGATGTTCTTAAGAGAATTCGGAACTTCTTTAGTGCGGTCGATTGCAGAAACGAAGTTTTTCGCATACAATGAGGCTTACTAGGAAATCACTTTTTTGGACCGCTGACAAAAGTGTTGATGCTTTCGAAGACATCACCCACGTTCTGTTCGTTATATACATTTGAAGAGCTCTACAAAGGAAATAATACTGTCATGCCTTTCAATGAATCTTGTTTCACTAAGGCGTAGGTATAAGTCGAGTTTTTCGGCTCTCTGGTGGGTGTTTTTTAATGACATTTTTTGAAAGTTATATTTGAATTTGAATAGTTGCGGAAGAAATTAGCTATTTCACTAACTTAACCAAGGCAATTGCAGTAGTTGACATGGCAGAGCCAGGTTAAAGCGATGGCTTGCACAGTGTATCTGTACATAACTAGCGTTTGGATACTGTAGGTATACCTACAACTACATGGATAGTCTCCTTATTTTTATAGATTTGAATTTATATTAGAAAGTTTTAGTTTTTTTTGTTTGTTTTTTTTTTTAGACTTTCGGCTACGTGCCTGATGTGTTGTATTTTCATTTTCGGTATAAACAAAAGCTTTTTGAATTGCAATACGAAACTCTATCATTTCTATGATAACTCTTTGTAATCGTTGGATTTTTTGCTTTGTTTCCAGTACAAGAGCAGAATATTGTTCTTACTCTCGTCGTTGATGGAAGGACGGGATTAAAAGTGTAGATATGCCAAATCAAATCCTACTACTACTACCAGTTTGTGATATAGCTTGCATCGCAAATTTTCATTGATATACCTACGTAGATACTAGCTACTTATATTCAAAGTACATCTTTTAAAACCAGCTAGTTAAAGCGCTTACAGCGGCTTACTCTAACTTACGACTATGAGAACTAAGGCCGAATTTAGTTTTATTTTGTTAAGCACCCAAAAAGAGTTCTACTTTCACATAGGTAGGTACTTAAAGCTATTGCAGACGAAGTAGTAAAGAAAATCTGTCATTATTTTGTGAAGCAACGGCATCAAAATTGATTGGCCGAAATCCCCCAGGAGCTTATATTATTTTGTATCCCTGTGCCATAAACTGTGGTATTGAACGATACATTTTATTTCATACCTGTCCATCACATGAATGATGCGGTCCATTCTTGCTAAACCTATATTTCGCATAGATCCAAGTAAATTGGACGAAAACGAAGCTCAAAGCCCACTTTTTCAGATAAAAGCCAGCAATTTATTACAGTGGAAGTAATAGTCCGTACCCAGTACCCACTTTATACTTCTCCCATCTGCCAAAATTTGTAGGTACCTACATCTGTCAAATATAATAGATTGAATTTTCTGTAAGCCATTCGAAAAGGTCTACTGTAATGAATTCACACCCGCAGCACCTCATACTTCTCAATTTGGGTAAACAAATCACCCTATTTCTATGAAAATTCAACCAACAAACGTCATTTGATTGAGAAAAAAGAACGAATCCCAACAGTTAACCTTCAGGGTACATTGAATATTCTGCATGATTTACCAAATAACCCCGACACTAATATCTGCGAACTGCGAATATCAATAACAGACATCCATTTGGACAAAGATAGATCGGGTTTAGGGGAAATTAAGAATTACTAACCCAAAGGTAAACCGGAAGTAGGATTCTTCTTCCATTTGGCATTTGACAGGATATGTTAAGGATTTGTATGTTTGTAGGCAAAATCACTTTAATGGATTTTCTTCGTGCACGACTACAGTGTCACTTAATCTCTATTTATACACGCAAATCGAAATTGACGGAACGAAAAGGTCAGGCATGGTATTGCTTTCATCTCATGGGGGCTATGACGATATAATCCATTACATCGAAGGGTGGGTATTTCTAATCAAAAAGTTAATGGATTGAAACGCTATTCCATTCGCACTCAATCCACTTTATCACTTGATGCAAACACAATGTTTGCGGAACCATTATTACCCCCATGCGTTATACAATGCTCATATAATAACTTATCCAGCTATTTTTGGCCTGGTACATATATAGGTAGAGGTAGGTACTTAAACAGTAATGTTTAAACTATCTGTGTACTTACCTGATATCGGTCAAAAGCAATCGCGGTTATCGATATCGTTGACACAAATATACTCGTCGCCTGAAGCATTGCAATCATTTTACATAGAATCGCACAAGTGCCAAATGGCCAGAACTTGGAGAGAATCTCCATCAGGGTCAGCGGCATTGTAACCAAACACAGGAGCAGATCTATAAATACAAAGCGATAAAGAGAGACCAACAACAATAATAATACCATCAGCACACAGATCATTTACCTGATATAGCCAGATTCAGGATGAAGAGGTTCCTGGCTGTACGCATCATTGGCTTTCGTAAGACCGCTATCACGACCAAACAATTCCCAACTGCACCGAATATTATCAGGATACTGTACATTATGATGAGGATGTAGTACCATGGCCCGTCGATGCTTCGATTTCTGGTAAAGCGTTCCAGCAAAATTGGATCCAGTCGTGATGCGGTTTCATTGCTGGTGTCGTTCAGGCGCTCTGTGTCCAAGAAATGCTCACTTTCCTGGGAGTCGTTCATTTTTATCTGCAATTAGACGGAATGAAAGACGAATTTATTGAATCGTTCAAGTACTGAGTGGATATATAAGAATTGTACGCAGAGTGTGCAGGCTTAGGTTACAGTATCTAGTCTCTCAAAAGGAATCACGAGTCCGAAAAAATAATTCTATATTTTTCCTTGGTAGGTATCACGTTAACTGGGAAGTGTTTTTTTTTTTTTATGGGTAACAGTTATTTTTATACCTGAGTGAGGAGTCGTTAAATGTCGAATCGACCTTGGCATCGAATGGCATAATTGATGAGGACAGATACAGAAATGTACATTGACGGACACACGAGTTCCGTTTTTAATTTATTTGTATCTGTGGCGTAGAATGACAGTGACAGAGGGATAGATATGGAACACTGTCTGAGCAGGGCACTGGCCAGTAGGTAATCACCCTTATTCCGAGTGGCGTTTTACTTTCTCGACGTTTGTCGTTATTGGAGGCGTTTCATTTTGGAAGACTTATTCTCTAACTTCCACGACAGGGTACGACGTCGTCGGTAAGTAGTTCACATTCCACATACGATCCAAACGAGCTAATCAGTGCTGACAGATAAATTGTGGTTGGTTGTATCTATCAGTGTTTTGTTGTTTATCTTTTTCGAAAAAAATTCTCAGTTTAATTTTCGGATTCCATAATGTTTTTTAGAATGTAAGGAAATCTTCATTGGACGAAATAAAAGGTAACCTCGTGGAAAGTACCTACATGGTCGCCGTCTGTGCAGGCGATATAATTTGCTGCGACTGCGAGATTCTTGACTGAGGGTAGCTACCAGAATGGTGTAGGAAAACATTTTAATTAAGGACGAGACGATCACAGGCTACATTTATAAAAAATGTTTTAAAGTGATGCTCACAAAAACTTTCTGCCTATCTTTTCCATTTCTTGATGGTGGTCTAGGCTGGGTCATCATTTAAGACTCCTTTTAAAATCCCTTTGCCAATTAATTAAATTCCATTAAATTGTTTCTGGTTTGGTACTTATAACCCTTGAAAAGAATCTAATTAAATTGAATAAAATAACAATTCAAGAAGTTCAATTTTCAATCGATTTTCATTACTTGGCGTTCACTAATTTGTTAACGACAGAAATCGTCGTTTTTCTTGTCGTTTTGTGGCGTTCAACGCCTTACAGAATGGCAGTGAAGTTTCTCACATGACGTTCGTCGTATGCCAATAGGTTCCACATGCCGTTCAGTGACAAATGGCGTTCAACGACTCAAAAACGCCACTCGTAATTCCAAATTCAAATTAGCGTTTCATAAATCGTCGTAAACGCCACTCGGAATAAGGGTGTACAAGTACATCAATTTACGATACATAATTGGTAATAGTGGAACACACTCGCAGTCGCAGTACAACTACAATTAAATTAAATAAGTAGAATAGATTGACGCATTGAATAAGTCAGATTTAATTTCGATTTGAATTTGTGAAAACCGGAAGCACTAGATAGTAGATACTCTGATGAATTATTATTTTCTCTATAAAACGGAGGGGGTATCTGGTTTATATAAATTATTTTCACCCTTCTTGCAAAGAAACTTTTTTAATATATGAACATATTTCGAACACAGTGATATCAAAGGCATAACGGATCCCCGTAGTAAGAGATAAAATTTGATTAACAATGTTTTTGCAGTGATTCTATTGTCAAATTTGTCCTCCAGCATCAGGAGAACAGAAGTTTTCTTGTTATTTTTTCGCGGTAGGTATCACCATGCCACGGACTACTAAAAAAATACATCCACTTTTATATTTCAGTAGAAATTGTGTATTGTATAAGAAACCAAGCTAAGGAAGCAAAAAGTTCATGAATTAAATTTCACTCAACAAAAAAAATCATGAATAAAATTTCAAATAATAAACAATCAACAAAAAAAAATTTAAAAAGCAAGAAGCTCATTAATTTCTCGACACCCGTCACCCATCAAAATTCTAGACATTGATGTGCATTGTCCAAAGTCCAAACAAACAACCGCCCGAAGTGTGGGCGGGTTTCCTGGGCACACGTCTAAGGAAATAACGGTCGAAGCACACGGAGTACAGAATCAGTCCGGACACATCGGTTAAATAAAACGGTCGCAGAACATTTGACGGACAATGAAAATGTACCTACGAGCGGACAAAAAAACGTTTGCCGGGTTCGGTAGTATTTTTATAAAATCCTATCACCGCGTCTCCACGAGCAATATTTCATAGCTTACCATCTGTCATTTCTCATAGAAAGAAATAATGATGGTATGCAATAAAATGTAGGGTGGGCATTTCATAGCTTACTATTTCCATAGTCATCACTCCACAAACCACATACTGGTTTGTGCATCACACAAAAACACATGTGTCAGACAAAGAAAGCACACCCCATAGAATACTATCGATAGCAAGCTATGAGCCGAGCAATAGATAGAATACCATTTTTCATAGAATACTATTTGTGGTCTCCACGAGCAATTCTCATAGCATGCTATATGGCATTCTATGAAATATTGCTCGTGGAGACGCGGTGTATAGTCCGTCCCAAAGCAAAAGAAAGATCCCAACATGCGCAGTAGCACTTTATTTAAGGGAAATTTTTCCCTTAAGGTATTTTTGATCGCATGAAATTGTTAATGCTTTTCTCTACTTTATCACAAAGTATACCGAAAATTCCATTTCAACCCTTTTCAACACATAGTGGGTTTCACCGCTGTTATAATAAAGTTACTCAGGACCATGATGGAATAAGTAATCAGGACTCTGGCTGTCATTACTAAGCACATAGCTATTTGAGAAGTGCAACACCCAGCAAATTTCCCTCTTCTCTGGGGTGGGTAAATGTGTATCTTGTGCACATGCCAAAGACGCTGCTGTGTGGACAATCAGTCATGGCTCGATCGTCGATCGATCGAGATATCTTCGGAAGCAGGGGTATATTTGTTGTTTGAAATGCGCACATATTTTTTTTAGCTGTAGTTCTGGTAGGATAAGTTGTTTTGTTGTCGCTAAGAGAATAAAATCCCTAATGTGAAGAGACCTGCGCAAGAAATTTTCACTTAAGTTGGGACGGGCTATACCTCATGTTCTCTGGTGCGTTTACTATTACCATTAAATTTCATAGTTTCTTTTGTAACGTCTTGCTTTCTTTTGAAAAGGCTTAACGAATTTTATTTTACAACAATAAATTATTGCTTTATTGAAAAGAGTAAACATTTCGATTAATTATGGAATATTATGTCCTTTCTTTAAATTACTGTCTAAATTGGCAGTAGACCATACTGTAAGTCCAATTTTTCAATACGTTTTCGATGGTTACGCAGCCTATTTCACAAATAGTAATAGATTGACCAATATTTTTCTGAATTGCCTGAATCGTCTCTGGACTTTTCGGATAGCATCGAACTTTAATGGCACAAAAAAAAAAAACACCGCGACAAATCCAAGCTTCGTTGTGGCAACATCATAAAAACGTCTAATTACACGATTATTGTATTATTATTATGTTTCAATAAATAATTCGATTGTTGGACGGCTTGTGTGGCACGTAGAACCATAGCTCGCCCAAGCCAAATTCTCAATTTCTGGCCGCCATACAAAATTGGTTATAATGCTAGTATTGCTCTCCGTTGATTGCAATTGCAACGTCATAATGGAAGAAAAATGCCTCCACTCCAACATTTTTGCTAAACCTAATCTTTATTATATAAAAATGGTGTGAAAAATGTATAGTAATTCATCAATTGAGAACGGCTGGGCCGATTTGGAGGACATTTTGTTCAGTTGTTCGTAATTGCCAGGAGGAGGTTTTTACGAAAGAAACTTCTGGTATCTAAAACCCCCCGGAAAAGTCGGGATATTGGAAAAATCGAAAATAGATTTTTTGTATGGAATTTTTTGTGCAACTGTTCCGGAATGGCTTTGTGGAAAACTCGGAAAATTCCGGAAAAACGCGAAAAATTAGAATTTTTGTTCGACGAAATTTTGCATTTTATCGCATGCTTTGATGATTTTGGACGATGTAAAGGTGGAAAATTCGTTGTGAAGCATGGAAAATTTCGGATAATTGTGAAATTCATTGTGATAAAAGACGTTTAATGTGCATTTTGGGTGGAGATGTTAACGAGATAAATAATATACCGCCCATTCAAAAAAAAAAAACATTTAAATCCATATATGTTATACATATCTCAAAAACCGCCTTACCGACTGAACTCAAATTTACAGACTATCTACAAAAAACATCTTCTATGGGGTGAAACTTAATGACGCTATAACTCGATAACCTCCTGGCCGATTTTCATGATTCTTTTTTTGTTTTGTTCTTATTGCTGTATTTCAGGTTTAGGCAGAAAGTAAATTCTAGAAAATCGATTAATTCTCATTTTTTGCATATTACAAAAGTACATTATTATCTAAAACCAAATGAATACAATTCCTGTTTCTATATTAGCCCATAGTGGCATGCATTGAAAAGCATTATTGCTTATAAGAAAAAACAAACCAATAAATTAGCTATTAGATTTAGATATATTAAATTGTGACGCTAAGATTTGGTAGTAGCGATATTATGTAGGTACAGTCCACGACGGATATAAGAAACACTCATATAAGAACACATCGCTTATAAAAAACGCATGTCTTTATCACCGTGTCTTTATCTTCTCTATAGGTATACGTGTTCGCATATAAGAACAACTCGGATATAAGAAACAATTTTTTGGATTTTAGAGGTTTCTTATATTCGTCGTCGACTGTATTTGGAAAATGTTTGGTTTCTCACAAATGCAATACAAATCCTTAAACTCTCGCACCTTAGAAAATATTATTCTATAATTAGAGATGAAGGTGTTTGCTGATAATGATATTCTAAGACTTTACCTAAGCTAATAAGCGAAGGTATGTAATTACATTTTTACAATGAAAACCTTTTTAATTATTCATTTGTGGTCTGTTTCGGTGCGTTGTTATTCGAAGAAAATGACTTCACTTTGAAAATCACTCATTTTGAGGGATTTTTTTTTTTTTTTTTTTTTGATTATTAAATTGGGATAATAAATTTGAATTAATTAGACTATAATGTGAATTTGCGCCACAGAATGACGTGTTGCGAAAAATGTTTCGTAAGTATCTTCTTTTAAGAACTCATTATCCAGTGTAAATTAGGTTAAGTCTGAAGGAAATAATACGTGAAGCGAAAAGGTGTTTTGCTAATTAGAAAATTTTTGATTGCTAAGTTTATTATGTTGTCGTGAACTGATTATTATGAAATGGCTCCTATAGACCGAAGCAAATTGTTCGCAAGAGGAATTGAAATTAAAAAGGCGGAGACTTTATTCAAAATATACCAAAGAATAGGTTAGGTTAAGTAGAGTAGAGTTAGTAGACGATGGGTTTGTGAAGAGAACCGCCACCCTAAAGTAGGGATGGGAAAATCCGGCCGGTTTTAGCCGATTGCAGTTTTTTTGCTTTGGTAAACCGCAATTGTTCAAGTTATAATTTTTTTTGCTCGGTTTTCCTCCGGTTTTTGTTTTCAAATCCAAAAACCGGATTAAAAAAACCGAGGAACATTTGCTTATTCACTTTCACATTTTCGATCTATTTTTTTTGGGAGTATAACCAAACTTGTATGTGGGGAAGGGATTGTCATTTATTGCTCAAAAATATTTATCTCTTGTCGGAAGTTACGATACCCCCGTTTTCTCTCCCCCTCTTCATCACCTATACTGAACTGATCCGGAAGATGTAGCTAGTACAATTTTGAAAGAATTTGCAACAATTGTACCTAATGAAATTCATTTTTCCGCAAAAGACGTCTGCGTCGATTTATGACCTTTCGGTGATGTTTCTACGATAACGTCAATAACCCCTTTCGCTGCAAAACCTTCACTAAGAGGTTCATCCTCTGCTTCTACTGGAGTATTGAACGATTCATTATTTTGAATATCACCTGTTTCCGCTTCTTCTGCCACAAAGCTTAAACTCTCCTTCATTTGGACATTTTCATTAAGAGGAACATGTTCAAGGAACTCATCACCAAAGTGTTCCCCGGAATTGCACAAAAGTATAAAAATCTCGATCTGATTAGTGAACGGGCAAAATTATAGCAGCGAAGAATAAGGACGACGATAGCATGAATTTCATTATTCAAATATTGCGCCGGAAAACAAATCGAAAATCGAATTGTTTATCACATCGCTCTCTACTGATTTCGATTCCACTATCTGTGTTTAAAAAAAACGCCCATTTGAAGGCGTTAAATTAGGGTGAGACGAAGTTCGCCGGGTCCGCTAGTTATTTGTATATAGTAGTTTCATATAAGCTCAGGAACGCAGGAACAGTGATAAGGATAATAGTTAAGTAACTTTTGATGAAAACATTTAATTGAGATAATTCCCAAACATATTGCTGGTTTGACTGTATTCGTATAGATTTTGTATCTATAATGTACCTACTACTCGTATACAAAGGTAAGCCCATTTTAGTACAACACCACAGACATTTTTATCTACTGCTTCCAATAACATAAACTCAATAAGATATTTTCGCCTTTAAAATAATCCGATTATAAATAATGGACTTTTGCAACTCTAATATTTTGTGCTACTGGTATAAGCTATAAATTTAGCATCAGCTAATAAAACTTTCTGCCCTTAGTAATTGTATAGTCCTTTATAATACCACATCACCAGTTTTATTTTTCGTTTACATGGGATTAAACCGTCAAAGTTTTAAGTGGCTTTTAATGTATGTTTTATTTAATTTTAGGATGGTAGGTACCTAAATTAGTTCTACGCTTTCCAAAATAATAGTCCTAGACCTAGACATTCGTAACACAACTTATGTTATACCTAGCGAATTTTCGTTTACTGACATTAATGTTACCATGGGATTTATAGCAAGTTTAATAACGCCACGCCAATGGAAATAAGAACATTTCACAAATGAAAAGGTTACCGAATCACAAAATAATCTTGTTCAACCTTTCCAACCTGGATTTTTTTTTTGCAAATTCTAAAAATTAATTATATTTATAGCAGGTAGGTAGGTACCCTCTTTCAAACATTTTTAATATCTAGTCAATGGATTGAAACATTTTTTACGTGTTTTAAATTAAGTAGTCATTCTTCTTTTAAAAGAACATTTTATGGACAACGGTAACAATGAAGATCTTCTTGGTCGTTTCTAACGCAAAATTCTTCGTATGATTTTCGGTCCCGTTTGTATTGACGGGCTTTGGAGGAGATTTAACAGCGAACTCTACTTGCTATACAGCTGACATCGACTTGGTCAAAAAGTATCTACGTAACGTATCACTCAACTAAGATGGCTAGGACATGTAGAGCGAACAGACACTAACCAACACTCCGGCGCGAAGATTCTTCGATTTCAACCCGGAACTGGAGGCGGTTAGCCAAAGACTGAGCTAACTGGAGATGCGTGTTGGTTGAGGCCCTGGTCAAACCCGGACTATAGCCTATATACAATATTTTTCTTTTTTCTATTTGAAAACGTCTTCAAAAGAGTTTCTTAAAGTTATTTAAACAACTGAACGGGCTTACTCATCAAATATATCTACAACTATGTACGTGCCCACAAAATATGTGTTAATTGGTTAAGAAAAATTGTTCGCAAAATTGATAGCGTTCGAAATTAAAAAGGGTATTTAGTTGGTTTTTTTAAAATCGACTCCTGTTAGTTTCAATGGGCCTCACCAATAATCAAACACTAAACTCGCTCTCATTTCAAAACTAACTAATTTCGACTTTAAATTTTGATTTACTGGACATTGGCACTTCGGGTACAATAAACGTCTCTTGTAAATAAAAAATTTGAAGAACAAAGCCCACAAACGCTACAAGTAGTTGAGTAGATAACACTCACAATAAAGAATTGTTTGCTAAATCTAGGAAAGATTTTACAATTTTGAGTAATTTTCTGTATAATAATTACATTATGAATATGGAAAGAAAGCTAAAATTTGATTGTAAATCGTGCTGGTCTTTTATTAACATAAAAGATGCACCAACGGATTACCAAGGCAAATGTTTTATAAAAATTATACATCCAATGATACTAAACAGTCTGCAGATTTATTAGCAACATTTTTTGAAACTGTGTATTCGCCATCTGCATCCCTAAATTCACCGGATTCAAATAGACTACCATTATATTGACTTTGGTTCACTGGTTCTTCAAATTGAAGAATTGAATTGAATATTAAATCTGCTATTTGCAACCTTAAAGGTAGTCCTAAGCCTGGTGCTGGCGGTATTCCAGCCATTATTTAAAAAAAACTGCTGCAACTCCATATGCCCACCGTTGCTTAAAATATTTAATCGATCACTTGAATCAGGATTATTCCTAGATGATTGGAAAGTTTCCTTTAAGAATAAAATAGAGTTTTATATTAAAGAACACATATCAGAGTTGCAACATGGGTTTGTTTCTGGTCGCTCCGCAACAACTAATTTGGTGCACTTTACGTCCTTTGTTGCAAATGCAGTTGAAAATGGGTTTCAAGTCGATGCTGTTTACACCGACTTTAGCAAGGCCTTTGACTCTGTTAATAATAGATTGCTTAGGACTAAAAAGCTTGAGATATTTGGATTTCACTCTGCTATGTTAAAATGGATTTCATCATATTTAACCGGTAGGTCTCAGCGAGTATGCTTAGGTAATCATTACTCAAGATATATTTCTTGCACTTCTGGAGTCCCACAAGGTAGTCTTCTTGGACCGCTCCTGTTTATTACATTGAATACATTGATGCTATTATCCAAAAACTTGAATTCTGTCATTGCCTAATGTATGCGGACGATCTTACAATTTTCCTAAAAGTTAAAAGCCTCGATGACTGCTCTAAGATTCAAATTAATCTTAACAATTTATCCACTTCGTGTATTAATAATTGTTTAATGTTAAATGTTAGTAAATGCTCTTGTATATCGTTTTATAGATCTCAATTACCTTGCTTCTATAATTACAATATTAATAACAGTACTTCAAAAAGAGTTGTTAAAATAAAAGATCTTGAGGTAACAATATTGTGGTAAGCTATGAGTTTTCAGTTTGATTAGTAATATTAACATTTCTTGAAAAATGGCGTCCTTTAAATCAAACGAGTTCCCTGGTACTTGGTTTGTGTTCGATGAAGAATTGAAATCTGAACGAGATGCCAACAACATTTTTATAAAATATCATCAAGCAGGGGAGCTATCAAGCTATTTTTTGCTGAATAAACTATAATACCTTGTTCAAATTCTCTCTTTAAAAGTTTGACATTTTTTTAATGATATTTTAATAAACTTTCATCTTCAACGTTTTTATTCTAATATATACAACCGAGTGTAAAACTGAAGGTTTGTGATAACTTGAACAATTTTTTGATATTTGTTGAAAAAAGTTCAGAAAAGTTTTTTATTTGCCAATTTCCGAAATCCTAGTGGAAAATTGGAAATTGGCACCGGTGCCAATTTTCGATACACCTACATTTTGCCCTACCAATAACCAAGTTAACCGAAGGGTTTACTAAAAAACGACTTTAGTTGTCAGTTTCTTCGAGCACAAGTCAATTCTTATTTATTCATATTTTTGAACAATTTATTTCATAACGAAAAGCTTTCATCATATACATTTTTTAAAGCACACTTGAGACTATTTAGAAGCAAATAGAAGCATGTGATGACACTTTTTTCTATTTTGTCACTTAAAATAAAACTAAAATGTAAAAAACACGCCACGTTGTTTGGTTAACAATTTTTCCAAATTTCACAAAAATGATTGATGATCCGATTATGCAATGTCGATTCCTATTATAACCCTTATGTTCTTAGCTATAGAATTTTTTAGTTACTCCTATTAGAAAGGCACTTTTCCAACAACTGAAAACTAAAACCACAATTCACAAAATAAAAGAAAATGCATATAAACCATGCTTCATGAATATTGCCGTTTTATTTAAACTTAATTAAATTACAATAGAAATGATAGTTTTATTCAGATATTTGATAAGGAAATCATAAAAAAGACATAAACTAAAAATATATATTGGCGGAAAAACTGATATGTATACCATTAAATGACACTACTACGATGACACTTGTACTTAAACTAACTTCATGTTGCTGAGTTTTCATTGGTCACGGGAACAGTTTTCTCAGTTGACGTTTATGTCCGCAACACCGACAAATCACCTCAAGTATTTCTCGACTTACTAAGTTGACGTCTATTTGTGTCAACATGTGTCTGGAGAACCCAGTTTCGACATTTATATTTTGTTATCGCCTTATCGGAGAGCGCAGTTTGACATTTCGATTGCCCTGTGCCTGACGTAGAGAACCAGTCAGAACCCTTGAGAAAAAAATACAAAATTGTCAAGAAGTGGCATACTGACAATTCAAGTTAGTTTTTGCGTTCAGGTAAATTTGTGGCCAATGTAATTGGCACTCCTTTCAACTAAAACAAACACTCCGTTCATATCTCATATACAACTGTTTTTACTCAATTTCAACATCTAGCCGTCCTTATTTTATTGGAAAACCTTAAATGACTTAAATGTGCCAGAAAATTATTATCTGCAGACTATAGCCCATTTGTAAGTAGCTTTACCGTAAAACACCCTAACATTGACCACTTTTGAACTTTAACACGATGTTTCTAATTACTGTTATGTCGTATTAAGGATCTTAAATAATCGCACTACGGGGACTGTCATTCAGGTTTTTGGTTTTTGTTAACAAAATTATTGTAAATTAGTAAGCGGTCAAAGTAAAGCATCGGTTGCCCTAACATTGACCGGGGTTATGGCAGTATGCAAAACAAAAATTATTTGCTTTATGTTTTTATTATTTAATAAAAAAAATACATATACAAAAATCCTTTTTAATTCAAATTTTCAAATTAAACTCAAAATTACAAATTACTGACGTCTTTAAGTAACAGAAATAATAGAAACAATAAAATAAATAAAGTACAAAAGATATATGTAAATATGTACCTACTACTTTTACACACACAGAAAAAAATTTTAAAGGCTTTACTATCCGAATTGTAAAACCATTCATTTACAATTTAAATAGCAAATTTGGTTAATTTACTATTTTAATTGCAATTTTTTAGCGAAATTTACTATTAAATTGTAATGACTACAGTTACAATAAAAATTTTACGCAGAAAATTGTAAATATTACAATTTTGTGCTGTGAGTGAGGTTTTATATATGTTTTGGGAAATATTTTTTTTTTTCAATCAAACTTGTAGGTAATTATTAAGTTATCACATCTCGTCGTGTGAGAATAAGAAGGTCGCATGTGAAAAAACATACTTTCGAGAAACAGCGAAAACAAAATATCACACTTTTTTTTTGCTGTTGTAGTTGATTTAGTTCTTAGACTAATTGCTAGACGTGTTCATGACATAAAATAGAGTATAAATAAAATAACAATTAATATTAAATATTGCCAACAAACTCAGAAAACGACTTTAAAAAATCTACATACGACTTTGTTGCTAAATTTTTTTTCGAAAATATGATTTTCTAGTGTAATATTGAACATAAGACTTTGAGTTAAAAGTAAAAACCTACAAACAGCCACATACATTTAGTATGAACATACGACTTTGATCTAAAGAATTTGTGAATATGCTTTTGATTTTATGGCTTTTTTCCCTCTATCATATGTGCTGCTCTCTTGTAGAAAGTAGCAAATGCTTCTAAAAAAAATTTGAACAATTTTGCATTAAAATGTCAATTTTGAATTTTTTCGACATACGACCTTGTTATTCTCGTACGACGATTCTGTAAATAAATTCAATTCAGAAAAATGTTAAAAAGCTAGAAAAGAAACTTTTTCCCAGAAATACTAAATCAAAAAAAAAAAGCAAAAGTGTTGATCTTGATAGCCTCCACTGCATGCAAAATGTTTTCCGTGTGTGTGAGTTAGTATTTATTTACACGCATGGATCTAACATTGGTTTTATATGGGAGGCACCAAAACTACTTGACCGACATAATATCTACCATTTTCAATACTAACCTGACGACGGTAAAAGAAGTCCTCTTATAAAATTTCATTCGTCTAGATCAGTGTTTTTCCAAGGTACGTATGCGGATATCCCAGACACCACAACAACGAGGAAATACTGTGAGGAGATTCAACGTTGAATGGCTACAAACGCAACAAACCGCCAGAACTTTTGCCGATCGCGTCTCCCTCAACCTCTCGAGAAGTCCTGTGCAGCCTTCATCAAGTGCTGAAGACCAGTAGCATCGATACCAAGAAGCCATCAGAAAAGCCGCAACTGATGTGCTAGGTTTCACTCAACCACCACCGCGAAACCCTTGGTTTGATGAAAAGTGCCGGCAAGCACATGCAGCAAAGCAACTGGCCTACAAAGCGGCGCTGCAGAGAAGGACGAGAGCAGCTCGGGAGCTCTACGAGCAAAAAAGAAGGGAAGAACACCGGCTTCTCCGGAGGAAAAAGAAAGAGCATGAGAAGCGCGCGATCGAGGAAATAGAGAGGTGTTACTCCAGGAACAATGTTCGGAACTTTTACCAAAAGGTAAAAAGAACGTGTCACGGGAACAAGACCCGAACAGAGACCTGTAGAGACGAACAAGGAAACCTTGTAGTGGAGTCACAGTCGGTGCTGAGGACATGGAAAAACCATTTCTGCAGACTGTTAAACGGCGAAAACGACACATTTCCGCTGTCAGGCAGAATGAACCATTCAACCTGGGCGATGAAAGCCAAGACTTCCGTCCACCTGACCAAAATGAGGTAAGGATACCAATATCCAAACTGAAGTCAAACAAAGCTGCAGGACCGGACGGTTTATCTGCCGAGCTTTTTAAGGCAGCGGGAGATGACTTGGTAGAGAGCATACACCAACTCGTTTCTAAAATTTGGTCAGAGGAAAGTATGCCTGATGAATGGAGCCTCAGCATTGTTTGCCCGATCCATAAGAAAGGAGACCCTCTAAACTGCGCCAACTATAGAGGCATTAGTCTCCTTAACATCGCTTACAAGATCTGTCTGCCGTACTGTGTGAACGCCTGAAACCATTTGTCAACGAACTGATTGGACCCTATCAGTGCGGTTTTAGGCCCGGTAAGTCCACAACCGACCAAATATTCACACTACGACAGATCCTGGAGAAAACCCAAGAAGTCCAAATCGATACTCACCATCTATTTATTGATTTTAAAGCCGCATATGACAGCATTTATAGAGACGAGCTATACAGAGCCATGTCTAGTTTTGGCATCCCTGCCAAACTTGTCAGATTGTGCAGAATGACGATGGAGAACGCTCGCTGCTCCGTAAAGGTCGGAAACAATCTCACCGAGACCTTTGATGTCAAAAAAGGATTTAGACAAAGTGATGCGCTGTGGTGAATGAGGGCAAAACAAAATATATGCTGTCAACAAGAAAGGACACACAACATCGACGAGTCGGACAGAACGTCACGATAGACAGCTATAACTTTGAGGTAGTTCGGGACTTTGTCTACCTCGGCTCCGCTATTAACTCTGAAAATGACATCACATCAGAAATCAAGCGAAGAATTACACTTGCCAACCGCTGTTACTTTGGCCGAAGAAGGGAATTGATTAGTAAGGCCTTGTCGAGAAACACCAAGGAGACTCTATATAAGACCCTCATCATCCCAGTCCTGCTTTATGGCGCAGAATCATGGACGTTATCAAAGGCGGATGAAGATCTCCTTGGTCGCTTCGAACGCAAAATTCTTCGAGTGATTTTCGGTCCCGCTGTACAGCGACATCGACCTGGTCAGAAAAGTACGTATCAGTCGACTAAGATGGCTAGGACATGTAGAGCGAATGGACACCAACGCTCCGGCCCGAAGAGTCTTCGATTCCAACCCGGAGGGACAACGCAGTAGAGGAAGACCTCGCCTTAGGTGGCGCGCACAAGTGGAAGGGGACCTCAACCAACTTGGAGTGCGCAACTGGAGGCGGTTAGCCAAAGATCGTGCTAACTGGAGAGGCGTGTTGGTTGAGGCCCAGGTCCACTCCGGACTGTAGCGCCATCTAAGTAAGTAAGTAAGTAAGATCAGTGTTTTTCAAACTTTTTGAGTATGCGACCCTTTTGTTAGTAAAACACTTTGGCGACCCCCACATTATAATACGTCAATTATTCAAAAAGCTACATACACTGAACCCCTTCCAATTCCGGTCTAATTAGGTACATAAGATTTTATTTATTTATTCAAGAAGACATTTTATTTTGAAAAGCTCTTCCTGCTAATACTACTCGCTATTGTTTGTACGACATGTTTTTAGAAAGACTACGAGATTGATTGGACAACATGTTATGCTATTTGTAGCGATGATGCTAAAGCTTTCGGGCAAAATTAAAATTAATAATGCCAAACGTTTCATGCGGACACACTGCTTTCTTCATCGACAAGTTCTGGCATCCAAGGTTTTACCTTCTGAATTAAATGATCTGCTTAAAGATGTGATCAGAGTTGTGAACTCTATTAAAGGCAAGCGAAGTCACAATGGCGAAAATTTCCATATAAAATGATCCATTGTGAGTTGTGACCGTCAAAATATTTAAGTTGAAGACTAAAAATAATTATTGGTAAGGCCCAAGGCCTTGCAAAGTCGGCTGTTTAGGACCATATGTGATGAAATGGGTTCACTCCATCAAAATCTCCTTTATCGGACAGAGGTCAGATGGCTGTCAAAAGGAAATGTATTGACATGAGTTCTGGAATTAAAAGCTAAATTATTTATATTCTTACAAGATTTCAAATCTGGAAATTGGAATCATTTTTCTGATCCCACTTGGCTTTTAAAATTATAATTTCTCGCAGATCTCTTTGACCACTTAAACATCTTGAATAAGAGCCTCCAAGGAAGAGAAGAACTTCCTTTGTGGTCAGAGTCTTTACAAACAATGTTTTTTGGTTACGTTCCCTGCGTTCACATTATGCTGCACTAAAAAATTTTGTGTTTTATTTTATTATTATTTTTGGCACATGACTTTTGTTTATTAATCTTACCGGCTTGCGAGCGCGACCACAGTTTAGATAGGTACTTCGTAGATTTCTGGTCAATGTTAAGAATCCGGCCAATGTTAGGGTGTTTTACTGTAGCTTCTAGAATGTTCGCTCAAATATGCGACACATGCAAACTGAATTATTTAGACGAATAGGTAAGCTACCTAAATTTATCACACAGAAGATGATTATTATAATTAGTTTCGGTTCGTAGAACTAATTCTAGGAATTACAATTTAATCCTAATATTTCATTAAATTAGTGCATCATGGATTCAATTTCGCAGAGATTTATTGAGAGGCAAACTGATTCCCAATTATAGATAAGTTTGTATTGGTTGGAAGATCTGCGCTTAATCTGCCCAAGGGAGATTGATTGATGTTTACTGGCTTAAGTCTCTTGGGTAATTAGTGGTCGTATACTTACCTACCCTGCTTAAAGCTGCCACAAATTATTATAGTATTCAGTTGGGAAAAAATGTTCAAATTGTTATTTCTCTTGGTGGTTATAGAGTGTCTGTTATATGTCTGTCGACTCGACAGGACCCATTGGGCAGCATTTTTTGTTTGCGGTTTAAGCTGTCTTATGTGCTTATTGTTTTTAAGTACCTACCTACCTACGAATTTCATGAACGATATGATAGTTCGTATGGTTCTGTCGTGTAGGGGTTAAAATATGTACATAATATTTCACTGGATGTATATCATCAAATAGCTCATTGAATACTGCATACCTACGCATGTTCGTAAATATTTTCCAAATTTTTCAAAAATAGCTTTTGCCTCAGGATTTGATACACAGAGAATCCTTGACAGTAAGTTAGTTAACTCTTTTATATTTATATATGGCGCAGGAAACCTATCTAAGAAAACACCTAAAGAGCAGTTGGTATCTCTGAAAAATGTATTTGACGCCCTATTGGAGAAAATAGTTCAAAAATTATATGATCAATTTGTTAGTGAAGGGCTGACATCTCAACACAGATCATACTATAGCAGACTGAGCCATACTATCTGCGGGACAAAATATATTTCTTAGCTGACAAATACACCGATATGAATATGATTAGCAACATCTTTAGACTAAGGAGGAACTCTTACCCATTAATTATATCTCACACCGCCCAGATCTTCTTGTACTGTGCAACATAATATGCAACCGGAAAGATCGTGAGGATGTGTACCACTTTCAGGCAGTATGCCTTATTCTTACAGAATTCCGTTTGAATATCTTTGGAGTACGTATTCAACGGCGACAGAGGCTGGGAAGTATTACAAAGTTTCAAATTCATACGACTAGCTAATTCCAATATCGGAAAAATTAATTATCTTTAATTCTTATAGAGAGTACACAAACCAAGTTTGAAGAATCTCGAATGAAAAACAAAAATGTTCCCATACAAAATTTGACGACCCCCCTCCCCCCTTTTTACCTTTTTACGGGTTGAATTTCGAAAAATCCTTCCTTATAAATACAAGGAATACATCATAAAAATTTCAGCTTTCTAGAGCAAAGGGTTTGGGCTGGGCGTTGATGATCAGTGAGTCGGAACCTCGGTCGGAACCTTCATTTTTAAATATACCTATAGATAAGGAACATTTTTCAAATATTGAATGCTTTTTGCATTTTGCATGTAAAAATGGCTGTCTGCTTAAAGGCATGCTAGGTTAGGTATGTAGTTACCTACCTACTACATATTTTCATAGTGCACATTATTTGCAAAGAAAGTACTATATGTTATCTATGCAAACATTCATACGAAGAACGTGATATGCATTCGAAATGAATACTGCTTGGATAACATAGTTCAAGCATAAAATGATACGTGTTTGCATTTTTGACATGCTGAATAAATTTAAGTACGTAAGGATGTATAGATAGTTAATTTTTTTATAGCAGAAAATCACAGTTAAAGCAAAGTTAATTCTTTGTATTAAGGTAATGTAAATAACATTTGATTACATTTATGTTTGTTTAAATAATTTTCACCGATTACCGAATATTCGTAGCTGAGGTTTTTTTCATTATTCACAAATTGCTGTTTAACTTTGAATAGAAAATTGTAAACTTTATCATAAATTTGTATTTAATTACGGTCGGTAAATATTCAAATAAAATTGGACACATACATTTTGGCATAAAACGGCGATTAAGCTGAAAATTACCACATTGACTTGCTTCCTCCGAAGAATAATTCTCAGCGGGGTGAGGTTTCTATATTTTTTGAAAATAAGTACCAGATATCATCAACGACGTATATAATAATCCGCGGTACTAATAATAATTTTTAGTGTCCAGGCTTCCTCTCAAGAAATATCACAAAGGGATATGGTCATATACATTGATAGCCAGGCGAAATAAGATCTAAGGCGGTGGAAGATTGCCGCGTATCTCTTAATGAGATAGCTGGACAGCACAACCTCACCCTCTGCTGGGTTGCTGGTCACTATGACATCCCAGGGAACTGTGCAGCAGACGAACTAGCAAGGCAAGGCTCCTCTGGCGTGGATAGTATAAGTCTGCACAACGTGTACGCACCACTTTCCTATGCTAAACAAATAATTCACGCTGACGCAGCATGCAGAGCAGAGTTCAGAAGGAAACATCTAGGATACTGCGACACTGCTAGACTCACCTGGCCAGCTCTGGACACAAAACAATCCAAGGGGGAGTCGGACAGAATCCCGAAAGCCCAAAATCCCGAAAGCCCAAAATCCCGAATATCCAAAATCCCGAAAACCCACAATCCCGAAAAACCAAAATCCCGAAAAGCCACAATCCCGAAAATCCACAATCCGGAAAATCCAAAATTCCGAAAGGCCAAAATCCCGAAAGTGAAACTAAAAATTTTATTGTAGCAACAAAAATATAAGCCAAATTTATTTAACAAAATGAACAAAATAACAAACTTCAAGTAAATAAAACATAACAAAAACAGTTTAAGTCTTATTAACAAAAACATATAAAAAACGATCCACGACAAAACAATATCTAATACAAGTTCATATTGTACGCAATTCTTGTTAGAAAACTTATTTCAGAACGCTCGTTCTAAAAATTACAAAATTTTACGCTGAACGTAGCGTAAAATTTTGTAATTTTTTTTCCTTCGTCACGTAACGTTTTCTTAGTTGTTGCATCTCACTGGAAATTATTTTAGACAAACATGTTTTCACACGGATTTGCTCTTCACATAAAATAGCAATCAGTGAATATACACCAATGTGTGAATGCCCTGCGAGAACTTTCAGCCTGCGGCGCGCGGAGTCACGCCTCTACGTTGTTTTGTGTCCGCGGCAGATTTTGTTTCAAAAGGTTACAAACCGACCAAAAATTAGGGGAGTATGCAGGACTACCTGCAAGTCCGTAACGTTTTCTTTTTCTACTCACTTTGTATTACGATGTTCACTGGCTAAAATCTAGTCGGTCAGCTATCACACTATATGAGATCAGCACAACTGAATGCACATTGCGAATTGCAGCGCAACATTACAAAACATTATTACGGTAAATGGAACACTTGTCTATTTTACATTCAAAACAAAATAAAGAATCTCGAAAACGAGATCCCGATCTCGGATCTTCAGGATTTTGGCTTTTCGGGATTGTGGGTTTTCGGGATTTTGGTTTTTCGGGATTTTGGTTTTTCGGGATTTTGGATTTTCGGGATTTTGGATTTTCGGGATTTTGGATTTGCGGGATTTTGGATTTTCGGGATTTTGGTTTTCCGGATCGTGTCCCCAATCCGATCCAAGGAGCTTCTTCGACTTAAAAGATCCAGCATCTCGAAAGTCGTTAATGTGATCACCGGGCACTGCATATTAGGCAGACACGCGCAAAGGCTCGGTCTGCCATACAATGACTTCTGCAGAAGCTGTAGAGATGAAGAGGAGGACGAGTCCGTCACTAACTTTCTTTGCAGTTGCTCTGCCCCGGCCAATCTAAGAAAGGCCCACTTAAGAAACTATTTTCTCAATGATCTCAGTGATCTAGGTAATACCAGCGCCGCTAACATTCTTAGCTTTATAACCGGTAGCAAATGGTTTACGTGAGTAGACAGTAAAGGAAAGCTCCCCAAATCCCAGTGTTATGCACTGCACAATGGGCCGATAAACGACCTAAGTGTTTCTCTCAACGAGAGCCACTGTTAACTAACTAACTAATTAGTGTCCAGGCTAAGTTTTACATATAAAATTATCCACAATTGTGAACGTCCAAATATTTAAGTTGAAGATTAAAAATTATTACTGGTAAGGCCCATTGAATGGTTCAAAAATGTTCGACCTACGACATGCTATGACATTTTTGGTCAGAAGCCACTAACAGTTCCGCTCCGGCCATTGAGGTCAAGGGGTACCTACCCTCCTAATTTAGGGGTAACTCATATATGATCACAAAGTAGCGTTGCCATCCGTCCGGATTTTCCCGGGCATGTACTCTTTTTCGCCTATGCGGGAAACGTCCGGGATACTTTTTTCTAGATTGTCCGGGTTTTTCATTTTTCGTTATTGTCAAGAGAAAAGGAAATTCGAAATTAACAGGAGCTTGAAAGTGTGAATTTTATTCCCGCTTTCTGGTAATGATTTTGAATCGTAACTTGCTGCTTCCGAATTCTGAAACATATTATTGTAATACTAACTTTGGTACAGTTTTTTCGAATCTTTCTTTTATCGAAAGTGTTGTATGTCCACCACAGTACTCAATATCAATGCTGTTGAAGTCGATGTAATACTTTAAAAATATAAAATATTTTGCGGAATTGCTCGACAATGAATAGTATTTTTTACGGGCTTTTCGCACTCATTCCAAAGCCAACAGTGACCACAGGTGGGGGGTTTCAGGAGGCAGCATGCCCCCAAACAATTACGGTCTTTTGTTTTACGAGCTTTTGGAAGCCGGTATTTTTTTTTTTGATTTGTTGAGGACCTTTCTAAATTTTCATGCCGAGTCCGAACGGCTTAATTGAAAAGCTTTTCCAGAACAGTGTTATACTTTTGGATGTTCCCGAGAGTTGGTATAGTGAAAAACCCTGGAAGTATAATTTGTTTTTTTTTTTTTTTTTTTCAGAAATCGGACCTGAGACCCCTCACACGGTGGTCGCTTGATAAAACCAAATAAAGGCGCTACTTGCTTGGCTGACTATAGCAGCGCTTCCTTTCATATTCCGTTCTCGAATCTGAGGGCACGAGACTTCCTGTTATTAGATCCCGAGTCGATATTGGCAACACGAAATAGAGTGGACGAATAGAGCACTGAATGCGTTTACTCCTTCTATCGTTATAACTGTCTATGTCGATGGTCATGCATGGGATTGGGAGCTAAAATCGTTAAATTTGTAATATATATAAAAAATACAATTCCTGGGCACGGGCAATGCCGGGCGGGTATCATTAGAAAAGCGAAGATAGCGTGATATATTTTTAAGTACTATATAGTATTCAGACCAATCAGTCTGTCCTCCTTTGTATTGAAAACCCTCGAACGACTCCTAGACAACCATCTGCGTAGTAATATAGAAACATCACTATCCAAGTCTCAGCACGCATATCTCAAAGGAAGATCGACTCTTCACGAAGTAGTGCGAACAATCGAAAACTCAATACACTATAAAGAATATGCCTTAGCGACCTTTCTAGATATAGATGGGGCTTTTATCAATAATGTACATACTGAAGCGATTCTAGAGTCCTTAACGGAATTAGGGATAGAGCACCATCTTAGTCTTTGGATAGTTTCTATGGTTAACACAAGGGTCATTCAGATAACACTAGGAAATAGCAGCCAAGTAGGTGTCATTTCACCACTGCTTTGCTATGGCTCATAGTAATGAACAAAATACTTGTCAAGAGTTTAGATAGAGAAAGAATCAAGGTAGCTGGATATGCGGACGATATGGTGATACTGGTGTCAGGAGAGTTTCTCTCAGTACATAATTAGCGAAATTATGGAGAATACTCTGTGCGGTCTCGGTGTAAAACCAAAATGATACTATTCACCACTAAGACCAAACTACCCGACTTTACACTTCCTCGCCTAAACGGCCAACTGCTCTCATAATCCTCCAGTGCTAGGTATCTGGGAGTGATTCTGGATCCCAAGCTCAACTGGAAACTGAACATCGAACAGCGGGTAAAAAAAGCGTGCATAGATGGGGCCTGCAACCAAAACTGACCCTTTGGATATACACAGCCGTAGTACAACCAATACTCACTTACGGGTCAGTAGTTTGGTGGCCGGCTCTCACAAAGGCCTACAACATAGATTGTCGAGCGGAGTTGTCCTCGCTTGATCAGTTCAGGATTACCCTGATCTGGGTTCCAGGCCATAGCAACGTTTATGGAAACGAACAGGCTGACGAGCTGGCCAGGCAAGGTTCAAGCCTCCACTGCTCACTTGCGGAATCGGTCCGAATTCTAATAGGAGCAGTCAAAGCAGAAATTTCCGCAGATTCCCTATCGAAAGCCAATCTCAGATGGAGGAGGCTAACAAATTGCGCCATATCTAGAAGGATGTGGCCAAATTATAGCAGGGAAAAAACAACCCACCTCCTGAGTAAAACATTTAAAGATATAGCCAGGATAACATCGATTACCACAGGCCACTGGCCTATAGGGGACCATGCAGTCAGATTAGGCATCAGATTAGGAAACCCTCATTCACTACCTTACCTATGCGCTTGTCCGGCACTAGCTAGGACTAGACATCGAACTCTGGGTGAACCCTTCTTCACATCCCTCGAGGAAGTTTCGAAGAATAGCATCAAAGAACTTATAACCTTTTTGAATTCCACAGGCTAGATCTTGCTGGACATTGAGAAAGCTTTTGATTGTGTATGGCATTTGGGTCTCGTCTATAAGTTGTTGATATTTCGTTTTCCCCCATACCTCATAAAACTTGTCCTGAGCTTCCTTTCCGATCGTTTTTTCAAAGTTTTCGTGCACTATTGTTATTATGTTTGTCATAGTGTTGTTGCTGGTGTGTCTCAAGGATCAGTTTTGGGTCCAATTTTGTATAATATTTTTATGTCTGATATTCCAAGACTCCCTTATTGTGAATTAGCTATTTTTGCGGATGACAAGGCAATATATTCTTCGCATGAGTTTAGTCTCAACGTGGAGACAAACCTGACAAATGCGATTCGAATATTGCTAGGTTATTACAATTGCTGGAAAATTAAATTAAATGCCGAGAAGCTGCAAGCTATCTTTTTCAGCAGAAAACGAAAGACTTGTTAATATTTAGGCATACATCTGGATTCTGGATACAAAACTCACATTTAAGGAAAATACTGCTAAAACAATACAAAAAGTGAATGTAGCAATAAACATGTTGTACCCATTTATTAACAGAAAGTCCTTACTGAATAAAGCCAACAAGGTCATAATTTGTAAGGTAATTTTTCAGTCAATCCTCTTATATGGTTGCCAAGTATGGGGTAATTCAGCAAAATGTCATATTAAAAAACTACAAGTTTCGCAAAACAAAATCCTTAAAATGATGCTTAATCTTCCCCAGCATCACTCAACCGCTGATCTTCATACCAGATCAAATGTTGACTTGATTCAAGATCGAATTACAAAGTTAACCACCAAATTTATCCGCAGCTGTGAGATCTCTGAAAACCCACTTATCAACCAACTAAATGTTTAACCATGTTTTTTTTTTTGTTCTAAATGCTTCTTGTGTATCAGGAAGTTTTATTTGTTATTTATTATACTTATTATTTGTTATATATTATTTATTATTTTGTTATTTATTATTTAGTATGGTTATATTATTTATTATTTGTTACTTGTTGTCTACTATTTGTTACTATTGTTATTTATTTATTTGTTTGTTTGTTTGTTTGTTTGTTTGTTTGTTTGTTTGTTTGTTTGTTTGTTTGTTTGTTTGTTTGTTTGTTTGTTTGTTTGTTTGTTTGTTTGTTTGTTTGTTTGTTTGTTTGTTTGTTTGTTTGTTTGTTTGTTTGTTTGTTTGTTTGTTTGTTTGTTTGTTTGTTTGTTTGTTTGTTTGTTTGTTTGTTTGTTTGTTTGTTTGTTTGTTTGTTTGTTTGTTTGTTTGTTTGTTTGTTTGTTTGTTTGTTTGTTTGTTTGTTTGTTTGTTTGTTTGTTTGTTTGTTTGTTTGTTTGTTTGTTTGTTTGTTTGTTTGTTTGTTTGTTTGTTTGTTTGTTTGTTTGTTTGTTTGTTTGTTTGTTTGTTTGTTTGTTTGTTTGTTTGTTTGTTTGTTTGTTTGTTTGTTTGTTTGTTTGTTTGTTTGTTTGTTTGTTTGTTTGTTTGTTTGTTTGTTTGTTTGTTTGTTTGTTTGTTTGTTTGTTTTGTTTGTTTGTTTGTTTGTTTGTTTGTTTGTTTGTTTGTTTGTTTGTTTGTTTATTTATTTACATTTATTTATCTATTATTTATTATTCAT
The DNA here is from genome assembly GCA_955612985.1 of Cheilosia scutellata. Taxonomy (NCBI): domain Eukaryota; kingdom Metazoa; phylum Arthropoda; class Insecta; order Diptera; family Syrphidae; genus Cheilosia; species Cheilosia scutellata. The sequence goes on along the minus strand of OY015312.1, from coordinate 34,865,997 downwards.
TGATTATTATTTACCCATTTCAATGTACCTGCTTAGCTTAAATTTGTTATTTATAATTTATTCACTACAATGTACCTGATTATTTTTTAAGGTTTTCCTTTTTCCTTTTTAATTCTATTTATATTGAAGGTTTTTAACGTATTTTTCCTTCAAAGTATATCATTCCATAACATAATTTTTGTTTTTAGTCATGATTTAAAATTAATTGTTCAGTTGAAATATATAATATAAATATCAAATCTCTGTATGTAAACTGCGCGGTGGCCTAATTATCTATAACAGGCTAGATCTAAACTAGTATGTATGTGGTAACAACACGGCTCATAGTGCTACTTGGGTTTATCTCAACCGCTACTCCTACCTAGCTAGACCTACCTATATAGTGTTTAAAGGCTCTATGTCTTTTATTGGATCTTTGCTGAAATGTACATTTTTTCGTTTTTTGTGTCTCTACTACTCTACTGTCTCTACTCATAATATCCCAAGATTCGAAAGAACGAATCGAGATGTCTACATATATGGTTTGTGTCAGATAACTTCCCTATAGTATTGAAAAAACAGTCGAAGACACAATTTGATGAAATACAAAGATTATATTAGGTACCTATCTAAGCGCTGTTTTACTGAAACGAATCATAATTTAGGTTAAATTCTTCTGAGTTTCTTTTTTTAAAACGTAACTATGTTTTATGTGTAACTTGAATTTCTATGAGTCGTATCAGCAAACGACATTAAGTCATATAAGAAACTTTGTATTAGGTTTTGTCTTTTGAATAAAATCAGGTGTACTAAGTGCTTTTAAATTACATAATTTGAATATCAAGATTGTTTTAATTACTTTTCTGAAATTACATTTATCTTTATAAGTTCATCAAGCCTAATCGTGCCTAATTCCTGTTACTTAAAGTCATGCCATATTCTCTCTTGAAGTTTCTATAAAGTAACGGAACTATTGTACATAAATATGCAAATGGTTTTCATTAGAGGCATACCTCCTGTCTGTGCCTCAGATACTCATTCAAATAGATATTAATTCGCAGAAGATTAATGCTGCCGTCTAGCTACATAGTTGCTGCGCCAACGTGTGTGCAAATAATAGTCGTACGTAATGTATAGAGAGTCCGTAGACCCAGATGAAAATGCTTATAGAGCTACGACGCTATACGAGTATAATATGAGTGTATGCTAACTTCCTCCTGGCTGCTCCAATACGGCATTTCCGAATGGAACATGCACTGAAGTGTATACGTATAGTCCTTCTTTACATGGGAATGTACAGCTATTATCATCAAAGTGATAATGGTATACATAATATGTAGGTATTCAATGGCATAACCACTTAACGGGAATATTAGGCGAATTACAAGTAATGTTTCCTTTTATTTTATACGAGCGTTAGTGTCTTTACTATAACAATAACTATACTCAAGGACCCTTTTGTGCTGTCATTATCGATGTTGAATATGAATATAACTGGATGTGAAATTTGTATTGAGTAATATTTGACAACCATAAGCCTTAATTTGACAGACATTCTATGTAGATATATTGTATACATTTCCATGTCTTAATCAAATAACACTCGAAAAATAACTCTCATATTTATTATTCGCAAATTGATAAAAGTGATAATATAATATCTACCATTTAATACGCGCGTGTCCTTTTGAAAGAGTCCATCAGCACACATATTATAATAATTAGACATTCAATAGCTTTGGCAACATTTTGGTAATAAGTTTGGTATTTGCTGGTCTTCAGGTTGGGTTGGCATTTTGCAGGACACACAAAAACTCCAAATACATAGGCGCTAACAGGGTAATATAAGATGTGAGATGTCGTGTGGCAGTGTAAGTGTACATAAACTAAATTTTATGTTTCAATTAACCTAATGGATAAATTTCGCTGACACATCATGAGGGACATGTCACATGTGTGTTCAAAGAAATTCGTAGCCAATACTTAGGATGGTGCGGGAAGATGGACGAACTGCCTGTATTGTTCAGAGTTCAGTTTGGTTGAGAGATTACTCTGAATTGGGCATTAGTGTGATTAACTAACATTTACCCCGGTAACGATACATTTTACATCCTACTCGAGTGTTGTAACAATAGTTTCTGTATTACTTTATATCGATCCTATGGGATTATTGGTTTAAAGTTAAGCTGCTTAGGAGTTTATAATACGTAACTAAGTCTTTGAAAGTGTTGGAATCCTTTGTTAAATATATAGCGTGTGATAAGGCGATAGCCTCTTAAATAAAATGTGGTATCAAGTAAATTATTGTATTAGTTTCCTCATTTCCTGGCATCTGACTTGGGAATAAATAGGAAAATCGTAAATCAGAGGATACACAGATAACTAGGCACGTGTTCATTTTTTGAATGGTATGTAGGTAAGCGTAATTCTGGAATGTCTTTCGGTTAATTTTATCGTGTCTGTGACTGGCACCGGCGTTTCTGTCACGGCACCTTTCCAATTAAAATAGCAATTAATATAGGATATAGGAAAGTACTTAATAGCTGCCTCATTATGAAAACACTGGCTGGGGCTGGCCGCTGGCCTTGTAGCCTGAGAGGTAAGAGAGGATTTTGATTGTCACTTCCAGATCATATCAGAGATAAAGAGACAAAATGAAGTTTTCCCTTGTCAGCTGTATTCTCGGATATCTATCAGACTCCCAGGAATTAACTCATAGGTAGGTAGGTTTTTTTTAGGATTATGGAACCAGGAACCTCCACCTGTGAGAGTGATGAAATGTGGGTGGTTCGTTGCTGATTGCGGAGCCTTTTCACTTTAGCTCGCTGTTTAAACACAGAATGAATGGAAGGGTATAGGGATTTTAATTTAATTATGGCAGTGATTGTAATATTTCCTGGTAATTTCACGAACCATTAATTTAAGGGTATTGATGTGTAATTGAATAAGTGTTTATTTGGTTTTAGAATATAGCTATACTGGGTTTTATTGTGGAATTTACAATTAACTGTTTGACGTATTTACATATTTGTTGGGCTGTGTATATTAGAATGACCATGATGGTTTCGATGTGAAGAGATCGTAAATATATATGGATCACAATAAAGCAACTGGGTGGGGGACTAGTATAGCTAGCCTTTGGTCGGCTACATTGGAATATTTTATAAGTACAAAAATCAATGTATTGATTTTTTTAAGGCTCCATAAAGAAATTTTAATTGTAATTGTAACTAAATCATCAACAAAGTTATTAACTTTTGACCAAGCAAACAGAGAGATGACAATTTGATAACTCAAGTCTCAATCTCATTAGGAAGTTTAATGATGTTCTTAATTTCGATGTTATGTAAAATAAAAGCTTATGTTTTGAGTGAAGATCGATCGGAAGCTGACCCTGGCAAAGCGAAGGACTAGTGGTATTAGTGTAATATGCACTTACTTTCAAATGCTTATAAAGACAATAGTGGAAAAAAATGCTTGACGAACCTCTGTACAATGCACACGAGCTGTGCCCTAGGTTGGATTTTGAAACCACCCTCATCAATATCGGTATCAAAGTTGGTAATAATGTCAAATGTCAGTACACACAATACGTTTAGTATAATATGTGCATTTTGTCAAATTATACCGAATTTCAAGGCTAAATCTTTCATAAATGTCAATACATAGTGCTTTAGATAATTTTGTTGTATGGAAGGTGCCATGCTTGGTTTTTCAATCCTGTCCAGATTTTGCGAAGTGCTTTATTCGGCCAATGCACATCAATCTTCGAAATTTTGCAACTTTAACTTCCATGAGTGTCGAGAAAAATCGTTTGCAGTGTATTTTTATATGGGATTGCCGTTGAGTTAAAATCGAAGCTTGTAAGTCATTGTCGCGAAGAGCTATATGGGTTCTTGGCGCGCAGCACTACGGAAGACTCTGCTGGGTTCCCGGGCACAGAGGTGTGTCTGGAAATGAAAAACCTGATGGACTGGCAAGAAAAGGATCCTCCCTTGAACTAAACCATGCCGACACCACAGTAATGATTCCTCCCTGTAATCTCAGACGGACGATTGTGGACAAAATACTAATGGCGACAAATAAAAGATGGAGCAAACTCGAATCATGTGGCATAACCCGGAAAATGTCGGCAATCTATAACAAACAGAAAACTGATAGAATCTTACAATTGAACAAGAAATCCTTCTTCGATTATGAAAATGATCAGCGGACACAATATGCTGACATACCACACCACCTGTGCAGAGGATGCGGTGAGGAGGAGGTGCATGTGGACACCCCACACTTTCTTTGCCACTGCCTAGCTACTTTTTCGATTTAGAAGAACTTTCCGACAGGTCAAACAATGACCTATTTGAATTTGTAAATACTGTGAGCGTTAAAAGTGAATAAACACCGATGCTTCTTTGAGTTTTCTTTAGGTTCTGGAAACAGGTCTAAAAAACCAACAATCTGTAAAAAGTTTGACTTCAAAATAACAATAATTAAACATATATTTAATGTCGACAGCAAAAAATACTTTATAAATATTGAAAAAAAAAAAAAAAAAAAAAATGTATCCAAACTCCAAAGACAAATGAAAACTGCATTGGTGTTCACTCACTTTTGACGCTCACTGTTGGCTCGCCAATCCGTAGGTTTTTCATAGGTTTCAAGTATGTGTGGTAGTCATAAACCCCCAGGGCAGAACGGATCTACATTGATCTATGTATGGCACGTGCAAGGTTTCTCCTGTCCTAACCTAACCTAGCATTATCCGCGGCTTCGCTCCAACCATCTGACGATGGAGAGCACTCGCTGTTCTATTAAGGTCAAAAATAATCTCACCGAGACCTCACGAGAAAGATTTACGATTATTAAATGAGCTGTCGTGTAACTTCTTCAACCATGGGGATTAAAATTACGGAGGATAATTGACGCACTATCCCGTAGCACAAATAACTCCTTGGCGTTACATACATATTGAAACATAAAGTTGTTGGAATAAGGAACAACTTGGATATTTTTAATATAAGAGATTGGACTTATTGCCGAAAATATAATACAATAGGCGTATTTTTGTGAGAAGTGAGTATAACAAACCAAAAGTGAGTATAACCGTTTTGCATGTAAAACCAAAACTGAGTATAACAAAACAAAAAGTGAGTATACCTGTTTTGCATGTAAAAGTAAAAGTGAGCTAGCTATAGATTCCCAAAAAAATATGCCTAATATAGATACAGCTACAGTCAAAATTAATTCCCACTCTGGATGCACTATAGGAATAGCTGATAGGAGGATACTGAATAATGAAAGTTATTTATACGAAAACGCACTAAAAGCGGGATACACAGCAACCACGAGGACATCAACTTTCCAAAACTCTTTTTGTTACAGGACAAGCAAACTTGGGAACTCACTTCCTGGGGATATATTTCCAGAGGTATACAATTTACAGCAATTTAAGTGCAGAACTAATATACATCTGCAAGCATCTCGGGGCGCTGTTGAATTTAATCCTATAACACTTAGAGTCAGAACTACCAAAGAGATCTTTGTATTTCGGTCTAGTGTTTGTAAAAGTGTTGGTGCTGTTCTTAAATTCTTAAAAGAAATAAATCAATGATTCTCAGTAAAAGCATAAAAAGTAGCATATAGGGTTATTGCGAGTTTATTTAAAAATAGAAGCATTAACCTTTTGTGCAACGACCTTTATTATTATGGTAATATTTTTCCACCCACTATACAAATGAAATCCTCGACTATATTTAACTGAGACAGACCTTCAAGAAAGTATCTTCAACTTTGTATCAGAGAATAATTTCATAGTAAATGAGGTATACTGGTTTTCAAAAATTAATGATTAATATTCTTATGTTAAGTTATGATTTTCAGGTCCGGACATGTGTCAACTAATTGTCAAAGATCAAAGTTCTTCAGTCCATTTATTTTTATCTTTTGGGATATCTACATACAGTTGTTTTGTTGGTTTATGCTGACACACGTACAACAATTGGACTAATGGGGATGTGTTTTAAAGGAAATAATGAATTACTTAGCATGTGACTTCTTTTCTTTCACCAAATTTCTAGTGTTTCTTAAAAAACATCCTTTGGCACGTATAGGAACGATAACTTATGTATCGAAATTGATTGCGGTTTTTGTAGCAGGGTTAAATACAAACATGTAATACTATGGGAGGAGGTATATCTTTCTAACTGTATGTCAAACTTAAAATTAAAGGTACAAAAATAAAAAAAAAAGTTGTATGCTAAATTTTTCAATATTGAGAAACTAAATAACTACTTAATTTGTATGTAGTTTTTACTGTCCAATCAATCGAACACTGAAAAGTAGATTGATGTATGTCTTACCCCCTGTCTTACAGTGGAAGTTCAAACTACACTTTTAGTTTAAACTTCAGTTCAACAATTAATTCGGTTTCATGTATCGTTTAAACCTGGAACAGAGTTCTTTCTGTAGTTTAAGTTAAACGACAGTATTCTGCCGTTTAAACGTCAGATCATTTGACACAGTGACATTTCATTTTCAAAGCTGCCGATTGTCAAAAACTCTAGTTATTGACGGTGTTTTACGTGTTTTTTTTTTAGAATAAAAGAAAAGGAACAAATTTGGAAAAGTCGTATAAAAGCTAAGTACTGTAGTGTAGGTACAATATCTACTGCCAAATTATATTCATTCAATTTAGTTAGAATTTAAATGCACTGACGAGTTGAACTTCAATTTGACACCCCCGCTTCCATAATAAAAAAAATGCTTGTATTTAAAATGGTTGCCCCTCTTTTTGGCGCCTAAGTTATCGTACTCTCCCTCACCCTTTATGTAGGAGAGGTATTCATTAGAATAGAATTAGAAATCTATACAATTTTATTACGGTAGTTGCAATTAAGTGGACTTTCGAGATGCCAGGCCCAAATCGAAGTAAAATAACTGAGATCTCAGTTGCGATAATTTCTAGCCGCCACTCAATGGCTATACAATATAATTTTTAGTAGTAACCAAACAGCTTAAAGCTGGAATTCGTAAGCATATATTTACGCACAACTTTTGTAAGATCTCCTAAAAATAATTTATTTATCTGAAATCTGTACCACATAGCTAACCTATACTGTCTTCATTGTTATCTGAATCTGAAAATATTTTGTTACCACAACATTCTTAAAAGGTATTCAGAAAATTACTTGGGATCTTGGAATTCCTATAAGAAAACAAAAAGAAAAAAACTTTTTGAAATGTGATGTCATACATAATAATTTATCTCAGTCGGCAGACAATCTAAATCTCAACCATCCAAGGACAATCATATCAAGTAAACTCTTCACTTCTCGTTCTCAGTAGAAATATAATTTACAATGAAGCGTGTGTACGGTACGACGCAGTAACATTCATTCTCTCGACAAGGCTGCTCCATGTTTGGCTCTGCCATTCGCAGACAGGGAATAATGTGATTTATTTTCAAAGAACAACAAATTTACTGTGATATTCATCTCTACGGAATCTGTGAATTCGTGCCTAATTGCGATCTAAGTTATGGGATACCTAAAATTTACATAATATCGAGTTCCAAACGTGCCGCTAAGCAAACCTAAAACAGGTAAATCCCTATGCCCAAAACACATGTGCAGGAAAAAATTTGAACATATTAGATATTCAATACACAGAGTCACAATGTGTTTCAAGCAAGCACGGCAGTGCTGACTGCTGAGTGCAGTACTGTACTGCAACTGCACAATGTCGATGTATCTCCCTCTATTAAATTCACTGCAAAGTATAGTGCGAGCAGAATACAAAAACAAAAGTTTGACAGTTTGGCAACATTGTCTTTTGACGTCTATTTAACGTTTAACATGTAGTAAATAAACAAACGATTCATATTTAAAATTTAAATTGACCAAAAATGGAAGAATTAATTGAATTTGATCTAGCCAAGAAATTCAAGGACCGTTGGCGGAGTCTATATAGGGAGCACAACTATTTTTTTGAGCATTTTTGTCTAATGGTGAGTTTTTTTTTAAGACCGTATACAACATTTGTCTGACTACCACTGGTCGGCTTCCTTTGATTTTGTATACCTTCCACATGAAGCTATTTTCACTTTGCCATTACATTTGTAACGCAAAGAAGGAGTCACCCGAAATCCTATAAAGCAGACTAGCTAATTTTGTGCTTCTGAAACTTTGTCATTTTGTTCGCAACAATGAAATTTGTGTATTGATTACACAGTACAAAAATGCGTAAAAATAAATCGTGTAGATACTCCACAACTTCAGAGCTATAAAAGTGGAAACGAATCAATCAATGGTGTTGATAGCGAAAAGATTTGGTAGTTCTACGAAGCTTGTTTTCGGGGAAATACGAATCTAAGAAGACCGGAAGATTTGAGAACCGCTAAAGAAAGGTGATTGGACGCAAAACTACTCCAAAGAAAGCCTTGCCGGACAAGTTTAGTTTAGTTTATTTCATCAAACAAAGTTACAATACTCCAGTGATTACTTGATACAATAAATATTAAATATTAAACATTACCACCATTAAAGTTATATAAAATTAATAACAGATTTGTTTTGAATAAATATCTATTAAGATTAAAATCTATCATGTCGCAAACAGTATTAGTTTCTCTTAAACACCTAGATATTGGTTCATTAGCGGCATAAACAGTTCTGTGGAATGGGATATTAAAAAAAGGTTGATTTCTAAGCATTCTCGCAGGAACATTGAACCCAATCAAAGATAAAATAGAAGGACAATCAATACTATCCGCCAAAATGTCCCGAATGAACATAATCGCGGAATATTTCCTTCGTATGCGTAAAGGCAAAATTCCGAATAATTTACATCTCGTTTCATATGAAGGCATGTCTATATTCCAACGGAGTCTTTTCACTGCAACTCTAGTAAATCGTTTTTGGATTTTTTCAATTCTAAAAGAGTGAACTGCATATGTGGGATTCCATATTATATTGCAGTACTCTAGATTAGATCTCACAAATGCGAAAAATAAGCATTTCAAAGTTTGTGGATCAGAGAAGTCTTTTGAATTCCGCAGGATGAAACCCAACATCGAATTGCTTTTAGCAACTACAAAATCGATGTGTCTCAAAAAATTAAGTTTTTGGTCAAAAATTACACCAAGATCTTTTTTAAAGGTTATTATAGATAATGCCTTATTGTTAATTTTATACGTAAAGTTAATTGGCGAACGTTTGCGACAAAAAGTTAAACTTTGACATTTGGAAATATTAAGATGTAAGGAGTTAATCTTACACCAATTTGATAAACTGTTCAGATCATTTTGCAATAGAATGCAATCTTCTTCAGAATTTATGCAACGAAAAATTTTTAAGTCGTCGGCATACATCAAGCACTTTGAATTTGAAAATATATCAGGAATGTCGTTGACAAATAAAAGAAAGAGAAGAGGACCGAGATGGCTACCCTGTGGGACTCCCGATGTAACATAAATCGGTGAAGAAAAATGATTATTAATTCGAATGTATTGAATACGGTCACGTAAGTAAGCACTAATCCATTTTAAGAAATTCGAATGAAATCCAATTTTACCTAGCTTCATTAATAGAGTATCGTGATTGACTCTGTCAAATGCTTTCGAAAAGTCTGTGTACACAACATCATATTGAGAGCCCTTCTCAAGTCCATTTAAAACAGAATTACAAAAAAGTGTAAGATTAGTGGTAGTAGATCTACCGGCTACAAAACCATGTTGGTAGGGAGAAATAATTCTTTTGAGAGTAGGAGTTAATTTATCATAGATTATTTTTTTAAATATTTTAGGAATTGTAGAAAGTTTACAAACTGGACGGTAATTTGAGATCTCTTGCCTGCTTCCTGATTTGTAAATCGGTGTAATTGTTGAACGCTTCCATGTATTTAGAAATTCGCCATTTTCCAGTGAACGATTAAAAATCATATGCAAAGGTACAGCAAATGCATTCGCACACTTTTGTAGAAGAATTGGGGGGATTCCATCCCCATCAGGTCGTTTGTCTGCTTTAAGCATAGTCAAAGCTAATTCTATTTCTGAGTTAGATAAATGTAAACTACCAATATTAAACAAATTGAATGCCGAAATACTATCGGCATCAACAGGTATAGTAGTAGAGTTATTCAAGTAAACACTTTGAAAGTGTTTAGCAAATAAATAACAGATAACTGAGATGTCAGAGGATGCAATACCTTCATGACGCATAAGATTGGGAATACCGTTTGACATTTTTTTACTATTTAGGAATTTCCAAAAACTCTTACTATTTGAAAGTAGAGCCAATCCATTTTTGATGTCCATAAAAATTAGGGAGATTGTTGCACCTAAACTTCTTCAAGAACTCACGTCCAGGTCTGTTAGGCACTGGGTCGAAGAACAAAATCGTCGTGGATGCATATTCCACAAAAAAACACATTTTGTCAAAAAAAACTCTAAGGAAGAGCCGGAATTTCGAAAGACTCCACTTACAAAAACCATTGTAATTTTGTAAAAAAGTTAGTTGGAGTGATAAATCCAAGTTTAATTTATTTGGACCCGATGGAAAAGTTTATGTTAGGCGTCCTCCTAATAAAGACTTGGAGGAAAGAAAGTAATGGTCGGCGGTGCATTCTCTCGGTTTGGTGTTAGTCCATTGGTTGTATAAGGGTCGTCCCTTGATCAACACGCTAATAAAAGCATATTAGAGAAAACCCTTTTTTCATACATGCCATTAACAAAAAATTATTTCTAACACCACAACCATCCTTAGCATACTCCGCGGAGAGTGAAGCTTACAGATAAAAAAATTATTGTTTTGGATTGACCCGTGCAAAGTCCCGTGCTGAACTCAATTGAAAACTTGTGGTGTGGGCCCAAATCGAAAGAGCATTAAAACCAAAAAAATTAAGAAATGCTGAAGAGCTTTTCGAAAAGATTAAGGAGATCTGGAACCATATAGCACCATATTAGGATGCCGGATGGGCTCAGTAAAAACCCACAAAACAAGTCGTGACGTGCCTTTACGGTCCCGTTGCGCCAAATATTTATTTATGTGTAAGATGCCGGATTTTTGTGGAAAATCTTCAGAAAAGATTGACTGCCGTTGTAAAAAAATGAAGGCTATTCCACGAAATATTGGCAATTTTTATAAGTTTCGGAAACTGTAGGTAATTCTAAAGTTTTTGCTCTGTGGCAAACTCGAAAATAAGTTAAAAATTGCGTTTTCCATAACTACTAAAAACGGGATATGGGAAGTGCTCCGCGAGGAATTTCTCTCCAGAAAAGTGCTCCGCGACCAAAAAAGATTGGGAACCGCTGCTATAAAGTATAATATATCTATATTTTCAAACAGGTCAGTAGGTATCACGTTCTGAATCGATTTAGACATATGTCCGACTGTCTGTCTGTTGAAAACACGATAGCGTCCAAACAATTCTACCTAGGCGAATTAAATTTTGTGAGAGGGCTTTCTTTTTCCATCTTCAGGTTGATATTGAAAATGGGCTATGTCGGTCAAGTAAAAAAAAACTATTTTAATCAGTGCGTGACAATTTCTAAGTGCGAACAGTTCTTCGTGTGCTTTGAAGTATACATTCGGTACGGTCGGTGGCGCTTACTGTGGATCTTTTCTGGATTTTGAGAACCTGGTGCAGCGGGGGAGCAACGCTCATAATCAGGTGTGTGGCATTTTTTATAACATAATTATTATGATGTTGCAGTGCAACAAACCATCGCGATCGCAGCATCAATCATCGCAAGCCACTACCACCCACTACCTGCATAGCATCTTCCATAGGCAAATCCAAATTAACTCTATCATCTTACGATCGAGTCAAAATGCCGACGGCAAACGCCTATGCAGGTCAGGAGCAAATGACCAAAATCAGCTGGTAGTTAACAACAACAACAACGTAACAACACGGAAACTGGTAGCTCAAAACCAATATTATACTCATATGTGTACTACATACTAACTCAAATGGCAAACATTTTGCATGACTTATATGCAGTGCAGTGGATGATAACACTTTTACTAACTAGTTTATTCCTAATGGTTTAATATCCACCTCCTTACTATCTGTTTATTCCCCGCCTCTTTTCGCTTGTGAGCTTGCTCATTTCCACATACACCGCAGTGACCAGGTACCAAGCATAGCCTCAATCGGTTCTAATCTGACTCCATAATGCCTTGGAGATATAACTCATCTCCTCTGTGAATGTCAAGCTATCGCTCGGTACAGGAGGAAATACCTTGGTAGGTACTTCTTCGACAATTTGGAGGAGGTTGGCCTCGCAAACAAAATTGAAGCAATTTTCAGGTTCTGTAGGGAAATTAAATGTCTGCGCGAAGTGGTTTAGGTTATTTGACCGTTAAGGTTCCCCAGGGATGGCGATGGGCCCACTATGGTGCCTAGTTCAATGTGATGAACTCACACCCTATTCAACCTAACCTAACCTAACCTATGCCTTGTGCATTGTGTGTGCAACAGTTCCTGAATCCTGACCATTTCAAAATTAATGTTCGTACGCGTACCTAAATTTCAGTGCGTTGAGTGCGGCCTGACTATAGTTGTAGATGGCTATATCCCTACCAGATATAGATTTCATCCGCCCACTTAACACCGAATAAGCTATGACGACCTTGCATTACAATCAGGTTTAGGTAAATCGATTTTGAATACGTATTTCCTAAACATTATAATTTAAAGCTGCAGTAAGAGCCAAAATTGAGTCAACGTACTACTTTTCATTTTCATTTGTCTTTAGAGTTTCGATAGATTTTTTTCAAAATATCTATAAAGTACTAGCTGTACCCGCCCGGCTTTGCCCGTGCACAGAAATTGTATTGCTTATAGATCTTAGATAATAATGTTCTTTCGTAAAATGCGAAAAATGAGAATAAATCGATTTTCTTGAATTTTCTTTCTGCGTAAACCTGAAATACAGCAATACGAACAAAAAAGGAATCATGAAAATCGGCCAAGCGGTTATCGAGTTATAACGTCATCGAGTTTCACCCCATAGAAGATGTTTTTTGTATGGGCGGTGACACGCCCTTTTATCCAATTTTTACCAATCTTACAGCAACACTCCTAAGCCAATACCTTTTTGTATGGGCGGTGCCACGCCTCTGTCCAATTTTTACCAATCTTCATAGCAACACTCCTGGGCCAATACCTAAGATTATCTGTAAGTTTCAGCTCAAACGATTTGGTGGTTTTCGAGATATACGATTTTGAATGTTTTTTTTTTGTATGGGCGGTGCCACGCCCCTTTGTCCAATTTTGACCAAACTTCACAGGAACCGTAGGTATATGGACCAATACCAAAGATGTGTGAAAGTTTGGTTAAAAACGATAAATGCGTTAAGGCATGAATCGACGACAAACATTTTAGGGCTAAATTTTTATATATATATGTCGAATCCCTCATTCTCGTTTACGAAATGATCTCAGAGCGGCAGATGCGGAACGACGTCTCCTTCTTGCTGTTTTATCAGAATCCTAAAATTACTTCCTTTTTATTTCTTGTTAATTATTGTATTTTTATTATTCTCCTCCAACCATCGTATCGCCCGCTCTGATTTCATTTAGGTAACTGATAATACAGTAAGCCTAACACTTGAATGTACAGTAGAATGCTGTACTACTCAGTATATAGACTGAACCATGCTTCGACACGGCCGTCCTGTCATGTCACATGTCCTCATGTGACTTGTGTTAAAATCAAACAGAACAAAGCTGTTAGTATTTGTCTCACTCGGCCATTACTGACCATAACAAATTACTATTTTCTAATTACATCTTCAAAGATTACATTCATTATTAATCTAGTAGGTATACGGATATTTAAACTTAAATCTTAGTTCTTCTCCCCTTGAAACAACCGAAAAGTATCAACTGATACTTAACACGACATGTAGTATTATTTATCTACATCTATAGTGATAATACACATTACACAATTCTGCACTCTTTACCACTTCCATCCAATGATAGAAACCAACATTGTTTCCATCCAGCATTCTTTACCACTTCCATCCTGTGATGGAAAACAACAGTGCTTCCATCCAGCACTCCTTACCACTTCCATCCTGTGATAGAAAACAACAGTGTTTCCATCCAGCACTCCCTACCACTTCCATCCAGTGATAGAAACCAACAGTGCTTCCATCCAGCACTCCTTACCACTTCCATCCAGTGATAGAAACTAACAGTGCTTCCATCCAGCACTCCTTAGTCCTTACCACTTCCAACCATTGATAGTATACCAATTACAAACCATAAATCACATAGTCAAACGCGTACCGCTCACTCACGGTCTACATTGAAGAGATACCGATTTCTAACGAGCTACGGTTGCGTATTAACTAAATGCATTAATTTTAAGAAAAACGTTAGTATAAAAGTAAAAATCTGACAACAACTATCCACTCTTGTCGGATCAATACTTATCGAAGTGACAACATTCTTACACCTTTTGCCAGTAATAAACTTGTGTCTGATATCAGCAAGTCCATCTCTATCGCTTCGCAGGAGCTCGCCCTTAGTCATCCGTGTCTTCAAAGTTTGCAATAAAGCCAAAAAGGTTTGGTTTTCCTATTCCAGGATTAATCTCCACTTATTTTCACTATTCACAGGTTTAACGACTGAATACTATGGACTTGGGTTTAATTTTTGGGTTAAACTCACTTTAATCTGGTGTAAGTTCTAACCCGGATTACATTGAGTGAGTAATATGGCCGTAAGAAGGACCTAATTCAATTAAGAATTCAAGCATTCATTGTGGTTCCTTTTTTTGTTTGATTCGTGACTCCAAAACCGAAAAATGGGTTTTCCTCCATTTTTTCGAAAAATTTTGAGATTAAGGTAAAAAAAAAAATACCTACCTACAAGAGCTTGTTCTACAATATTCCGCTGTCAGAGTGATGTAACGAATTTTTTTGTTGTTCGAATCCTATTTCTGCTGGACTAATATCTGCGGCAAAATATATAAATAGAGAGAAAATTTTCTTTTTTTTAATTTTGAAAATTTCGTGGATGCTCTTTTTTATTAGCTGCTGTGTAAGTGTAAGTGTGTACGCGAGGATTTCTGAAGGGCTTCAAGTGCAAAAAGTGGGTGCCTTATTAATAAAGGAAATGTGAACATTAAGCGCTGCTCAAACTTGAATGATTTCTTGTTCAAGTTTGTTATCTTGAAGTTTTTTCAATTGTTCGAAACGAAATTTTGTCTTTGGATTTTTTTTATCTTTATGTCGTTTTAAATTGATATGGTATGAGTCGTCGTGGTGTGAGTCGTCCTTCCAATCTATTGAGGGTGACATGAAGCCAAATCAAATCAAGTTGAAGTTATTTCTATTCATATTCCACTCGAAAAGGGATTGCTGTCTAATAAACGCATACGCCTAATGGGCCACACGCAGTTTGTAGTCAATACAGATTCAATGAAGAAGGACGACTGATTATAGCTTGGGTACAAGGGTATTATCCCTTTTTACTTGCGATATGCTCAAGTTAAAGAAAACTTTTATGTCTGCGAATAAATAATTTTTATTGTTGGAAACAGAATAAAGTTTCAGGAATGGAGAAGTTTAGAGAATCTGTATTTGGCTTTGTGAATAATATGTTTAGAATAACATCGAGGTTGATGGTGGCGGTGAGTGGAGTAAAGAAGAAGGACGACAGATTGCATGAATTTAAGACATCTAGGGACCCTGCCCCCACCTAACTACTGCAGCGCCCACAAATGGAAAGGAATCTTATAACAAAATGATTGCTAGTTTTTGTCTGATTAAGGCCTTCCGCGCACGGCTTGTATAGCCATCGTCACATCATGAATTTGCCGTGCAGCTACGACAACGATACGCGGATTAAACTGCACACATAATGTGTTGTGTATCTATGACATATTTTTTTTAAATACGTAGTTATTGAAAAATGTAATGTCGTTTTCCATTGGTTTCACTCGGGGATTCACTCATTCCGAAATCCAATGGAACAAGAAAACTACTTCTGGCTGACTACACTCACGTATTGGTGAAATGTCAAAAATTACTGTATGGCTGCTGCCAGCTGGCTTGTATAAAATACATAAAATGCACTTGTGTAAGTGCTCCTCGAGTGGATTCTGACTTGAAATCGAGAAGCGAAATTCTCTCCTCAGAATCGACAGAAGAGTATTTTTTGCGCCAATGGAACGGTTTCAGAAGTGATTTTCTTGATTTCGGACGCTCCCGGACGCTTCTTTTTGCCCAATGGAAAACGACATAAACAAACTCCAAGCGTATACGTACAAATACGATAAGCGACCGACACTGCTTGACGATAGTCGTTATGTAGCATGCATGCTGCGACGATTACGCGTAGCAGACGAGTCGTGTGCGGTTCTCCATTTAAATACAAATGTGCGACAACAAATCGTATGCCTCTCGTACATCGCACCGCATACGCTACAATGACGTGACGATAAGAACCATGTGCGGAAAGCCTAAAAGAAGCAATTTTTAACTTAAGTACAGAATATAAATCATAAAGCAAAAAAGGTCGGCAGATATAAAATGTTTTCTTATACCTTCCATAATGAACCTGGTAATGGAAAGGATTTTATTTTATGATATGGTCCGACGTCCACTGATTATGGCTAAAAACAACTCCATTCCTAAAAACTTCTTGTTTTTGGGAGAGATTAAAGGGGCGCACATTTTTGTGCCGTATATCAATAAAGAAGCTTTCTCTTGAGAGGTATACTCTCAGATGTTTGTCAGACGTTCGCGAAAGGTTGCGCAGTAATAAAGGTTCAAGATTTAATTCGTTAATTTTTTTTTTTGTTGATCCCGGGAGCTCCGCTCGTCGGTATCCTATATCTATAATAAATTGCTTATTCCAAAATTTCCGATCGACATTCATCATAATTTTGGATCGTCATATGATGAACAACAAGTAGATATGCTGCTTAAAACATTTTATTAAAAATAAACTTCAAAATGTATGCTATTCAGCCAATCGGCTCCATCCTATATACGAAAAGTTGTCTTATAGCTTACCTATATGCTTTATAGCTTCATAGTAGGTTCGTGTCATAGTCATAGTCAACTTAGACAACTTAGACAACTTAGTTAATAGCTGGGGCTCGGTTTATATAGTTCAGATAGATCATTATGTCGTCCTTGCATCCGAGTAGTTTGACTGAGTGAGCTGCGAGAGTACTGCATTCGATAGATTCACCAGAGCTGCCGTTTCAGATTTTTGTTGGGGAGTAAGTAAAATTCGATTCCTTTGCGCAGTACCGGGCAGTACTCCTTAAGAATGAAAGAGTTTTTTTTTTTATAATTTGCTATCAGTTGTTGTGTTTGTTTACCGTCATTAAAGCATTTCTTTTCTTATCTTTTATAAGATTTAGTCCCAAAAACTTCCTTTCAGCAGTCGCGCTCCTATGTGGAAATCTTTTATTAATGGAAACATTTTTTCACCTAAATGGTTTTTTTGTTTGAAAACGTGGTTTCAAAATTGCTGTAGCTTTAAGCCTTTGGAAATATTTTCTAAATTAAGCAGATTTCGCCATTCTTCATCTAATCCCTACCAGAAAATTAGGAAATTGAGTCATTAGTGGGACAAGACTTGAAGCTAATTGCTTTGGATCAATGCCTTGCAATGCAACTAAAACTTTCTCATTGAAGTTGATGCTAGACAAAATTTATTTGCAGAGTTCTATGTAATTCTCGGCAATAACCCTTAATATTTTAAACATAAATATAGAAACCAACAGACATAAATAAATAAACAACAAACAACGTATTGCGGTCACTGACAGCACAATGTCATAGCTAAGGTCGAATGACAACTGGAAAGTGGGCGCGCTCAGTTCATAAATGCATTTCACTGAAATTAGGGCATAGACAGAATTTTCATAAAATAAAACTATTACATATTTTAATTCGCATTCTTAGTTTAATTTTTTACTTTAGTTATCATCGTTGGTTGAGATCCCCTTCCATTCTTGTGCGCCACCTAAAGCGAGGTCTTCATCTACTGTGTTGTCCCTCCGGGTTGGAATCGAAGACTTTTCGAGCTGGAGCGTTAGTAACCATTCACTCTACATGTCCCATCTTAAAAGACTGATATTCATACTTTTCTGACCATGTCGATGTCGCTTTACAGCTCGTAGAGTTTGCTGTTAAGTCTCCTCCTCCAATGCCTGTCAACGCAAACGGGACCGAAAATCACTCGAAGAATTTTTAGTTCGAAAGGAGATCTTCATCCACCCTGCTAGCGCCCATGTTTCTGTGCCATGCAGGACTGGGATGATTAGTCTTATATAGAGTCTCCTTAGTGTTTCTTGATAAGGCCTTACTAGTCAGTTTCCTTCTTAGGTCAAAGAAACAGCGGATGGCAAATGCAACTTTTCGTTGCATCGTGTCAAAGTTTATAGCGGAGCCGAGATAGACGAAGTCCCTAACCCCAATGTTTTACCTATTTTGACTATCGTGACGTTCTGTCCGATTGATCTATGTTGTCTGTCCCTTCTTGTTGACAGCATGTAATTTGTGTTGTCACCCATTTTTGCCGCTTCTGTGCTTATACTTGGAAACGCACCAGTGACAGTTCGCTGCGTTCTGCCAATAATGTCAATATCGTCAGAGTATGCAAGTAGTTGCACAGACTTAGCAACTTATGCCCTTGGTGTTGGTTTGCGAGTTTCGCACAATTTTCTTAAGAATGATGTTGAAAAAGTCAAGTGACAGCGCATCGCCTTGCCTAAATACTTGTTTGACATCAAAGGTATCGGTGAGATTGTTTCTGACCTTTACAGAGCAGCGAGCGTTCTCCATATCCACTGATTTAAAAGGATTGTATAAATTCGTAATTTTCGTTCTTACATTATTTGATTTATCTATTTAAAATAGCCTACTCAATGTTAATGGCTGAAAAAAATAAAAGAACCATTATATTTCAAACAACATCGTTTTTACAATTTCATATTTGACGTATTCTTTGAAAAATGTTTTCTTTAAACACCTTCTGAAAAATTGCATTAGGTACCTACCTTACCTAGCAGTTTTCATTGTTCGCTTCTAATTTATAGGTATAACAAGACCACGCCATTCCGGCCAATAATCTGAACAGTTTTAACGAAATTCACTTTTAAGATTCTTCATTTCTCAACTCAAATTTACAAGGTCAGCAACATCTCAACCGTTGATGCTTCTTTTCAGTTTGCTCACTCATACTTCATTTTAGGAGCTTCCTTTTCATACCACGCAACCTATACACATACAGTAGCAAGGTTTTGGTTTATGCGAAGTTTTCACCAAACAAACCAAAGGACCACACTTAATTAATACAACTTACGAACAGATGAACCCTTTTACGAATGGCAGCTTTGCGTACCGACTGAGGAGTTTATTGTTCCTTGACTAATGGAATCCTTCAGTCGTGAAAGTAATAGACCCGGAAACTTGATTGAAATTTTCTAAGACGTGTAATTAATAATGCTACTGATGCATAATGTCTCCCAGTGACACCGCAGTTAATTTCGTCAATAGCTAGTTTTATGTCGCAGTAGAAGGAAATTTCTGGGCAGGTACTTCTTCCAACATTTAGAAGAGATAGACAATACCAACTATAAAGGGCTACTTGGTTTTTGTAGGGAAATCGGAGCTTTCTCATCATAGTTATGATATGACAATACCAATACTGATGTCAAAGTGATGATAAAACTTTCATTGACAAGCTATACCTCAAATCTACCAAGCTTTTGTTGAAAAATATTTATTGGGTTGGATGTCATAATAATGACATTTTCTGAACAAATTTCGCCACACCACTTAGTGTTACGAACGTCAAATTTTATACAAAATAAGATTTATTTAAAAACACATTCACGAGAATATCTATCTAACGATTTAATTGCAAACTCTCGTATAACCACCAAAATAGATTTTCCACGCAATTGCCACACAGTCAAAGGTCAAAGAAGGAAATTATCGACGAAAAACATCGATATTAATGACAAAACTTCTAACGAAACATTAAACCGCAAATTAAATAAAATCCATCACACTAAACGTTGTCATGGTTCAGCATAAAATTATTGTATTATTTAAACGATGGTAAGGGTTACCCAGGGGATTCTTCCAGAGCACAATAGCGTTGTGCTGGGATTTTATAAATTCAATTACAAATAAAAGCTGGCTAGGATCTATCAGAGGAGCTGTGAACAAGTTCGATGGGTACTATTATAATACATTAATTGGCATAAGGATGTGGTGGCAGGCACATTGGGAATCTGAACAAATTCTTCAAATTCCTAAACTTAATTGTCAATGACGACACAAAGTAATAACACGCAGCAAGGAGTACGTAAATTGGTCAAAATGAAATCATATCTGTTTGTTAGGTATGTAACCTCTCTTGTCAATCACACCTTAACTCTCTCTCTCAGAAATCCATGCTTGAATGTGATTTGAATCACGCCTTACCTAACGTAGTTCCTTTACATTCCAGCAGGAAATTCTACATCCCTTAAGATAAAAGCAAAGATAATAAAACACCATAAAAGAATGCTAAAAGGTAATTCAATTAGCTATTCATTTTGAATGGAAACCAAAGCTCAAATGAATTATCTCTGTCGAAAGGACTTTCACAAATGCCTAAGGTTTTAAGGCTTTGAAATTTTTGTTGTATAATTTGGCACGTTCAAATCAACTTTAGGGTCGACGAGTAAAGGTATGAAGTACCAATTTACGAATTGTGTTTATAAAGTGGCTAGGATGTGCACAAATGTGTTAATTATTCGCTGGGAATGTGTTGAAGGTTTTTTGCGTTCATCGGAGAAAGAATTTCTAAGAATGATTAATTGAAAATAGCGGAGCGTGCCTCGTAAATAGATTAACGGTAATGGGCAAATCGATATTACGTACGAAATTGAAGATAAGCTATTTAGATACAATGAAGAAAGTGCTATTAAATCAAAAGACTATTCAGGCACGGCACGTTAAGAGGAATCGCATAATGGCATTTGTGATGAGGAGGGTGAACTAGGTGATATGGAATTCCTTGAACGTGTAAAATAAATGCTCAAGGAGGAATTTTCTTCGAAGGTGTTGGTGAGTGAAGGTACTTTGAAAGATGTATTTGGAAAGTACGGTCTTATATCTACGTTCGAATAGAACTACAATCCAAACTTGGCTTTTACTGCTTATATTAATCTAGTTCACTATACTGTAAATGAGTTAAACTGTCCTTTTTGAGGGGAAGTTCTGAACTAATTTGACAGTTTATGCTTCGAAAGAATTGTTAAAAAATTAAAGAGTTGAATTCAGGCGCAGACCTGGACCTCAATCAATATGTCTTTCTAGCCCGCTCGATACATGACTACGAGTAGCTGCCTCCGTTGATAAGTTACGATAGCTAAGTTGTCCTTACCACTGGGACTTATATAAAATCGGATACTACTTAATAGATAAAAAAAATGTCATCTGCTTTGTGATGGTCATTGAAAATTGTGTTAGCTACCATTGCCTATGATGACCATATTCCTTTCTTATGGCATTGAACCCACCAAGTTAAATTTTTCATTTCGAAATTAGGACCTCACAAAAGCATTCTTTTTAACCATCGTTGAATGAGTCATGTTCAGTTCATGTAGATGTACTCAATATTAGGATGATGTGGGTGAATCTAAACACAGATGCGAAATTCCACAAGGCGTTCACCCATCTTTCGAAAGCTCAAGTGTTAAGACTATTTCGTCGGCACTCATCCAAATAGATGCTACTTTTCTCTCGGTTTGAATCTCCGTTGTATATGTCACAGTTTGTTACTGTAGCGCGCAACTGGAGGCGTTTACTAGTTGTTGTTAGTTGAGGGCATCGCTTCACCTCAAACTGTAGAGCCGCCTTCCGACGACATTTTCACACTATTCAGATATTTATATCTAGAAGAAATGCCTTGATGGCAGCAGTTCATGTTGACATCTTCTGGTGCGTGTTCAGGCCACTATAATAGTAAACTGCTTTCAGCGCCATTAACCTTCAGCAAACATGCCTAGTTGTATCTTCAAATAATTTTTGGGACAGATGTAGGTACCTACTTGCTTATTTATTCTTTGCCAATCGCATATACATACCTACTCGAATTTATCGCGAACGTCGTTCACCTTCATGTCTATGGATATCCGAAAAGCATTTGGCTTTCGCAGATAAGAAACATCTAAAAATGAATCCATTTGAGCCATTTAAGCTTTCGCCAAAAGCATTCAGCAAACATGGAATAGGAAAACCCCATCAGTATTTTGCACCTACAAACTCTGTTACAAGTTAACATCCCCTCCCCACACTCTTCTTTAACACACGTCGCGCAAAGGGTTGTAGTAAGCCACCCTATAATCCCGTATATCCCTTGATATTAAGCCGAATGCCCAACTCCACCAACAATGTCGTGAGATAACGTACGACCAACGGTGATTCCGAAACCTCGTTGAACATACATAGTATATACTATATGTAGGATGTATACGAACTCATATCATTTGTTACGTTCGTCGCATGTCATAAAACTGTCAACTGTAAATCGACACCATTAAAGTGTTTTTTCTGTTTTTTTTTTTTCTCTTTTTTAACAACCTTTATCACCTCAGTTGATGCAATTCAATTCAGTGGGGAAGTTCATGTCACGATGATGGAACGGATTGTAATGTGAAACCCATACGAAGTTTTATTATTAACGAGCCATCAAAATACACATAAATTACTTATCAAATTCGAGGCGATACTTTTCATATTGTGGTTGAAACGGTTTTTTAAAGCCCATGGAAAATAGGTACCTACATTTTGTGTAAACTTCTGCAAACTTAAATGGCATTATGTTGGTATTTAGCTAAGCAAGTTTATGTTACACAACTTGTTACAAATACATATCGTCTGGCCATATAAATAGTAGGTATACCTACCTTATATTTTATTCTGCTTGTTCTTAACTTTATTTGCACTTAAATTACAGTTGATGTGGAGGCTGTTATCACGCATGAGTGTACTCAAGTCGCAAATCAAATTGAAATTGACCTATTTTGAGCTTCAAGGGTGTGTTTGAAATTTTAGTAGGTACAAACATTTAGGATACCTACATTATAGTAATGAATGTTTAACTTCGTATACACGGAAACTTAAATTTGTACCTCTACAGTCGTTTTTAGTAGAACTATCTTAGTTATATAAAAAATATAAGTTTCGTAATTTTTAATGTTCGGTTTTGATGTAAGTTGACTTTATGTGTTAAAATAGAAAAATCTAAGCAACTACTAGGTGCATTTTTTACAGGTTTGAACATTTTTGACAATCCCATCTGGTAAAGAAAAGATGTACTTAAACGGATGCATAGAAAGTCGGACAGCTGACCATTTGGGTGTAGGTACTTTCCATAGGAAGTGAAGAAAGCTTTCGAGTTTTTCATTATTACGATTAATTCGTGAATCAACATATTTTGATTGTATATCTATTGGCTATATTTAAATAAATATAAAAGGTGTCATGAAAATAATTTTGACTGTCGTGAATCCATTATAGTAGTATTAAATATACTTTTACGAGGTAAAGGCTGCACATTTAAAATTACTGCACTAAATACTCCTTCGATCTTCAGTAGTGTTGGAGAATTTTATTCTTTCTTTAGTAAATTTTTATATTGCAGCATATTTGTTTGCCTATATGGATGAACTATTTTGTTCTGCAATGTTTTAACCATATCTACTCTTTCAGACAACGAACTCTTTTGTTTGCGAACTCATTTTTCCTTTCTCTCTATTCCTACAAACTTTTTTGTATAATTTCCGATGCAACTTCCGATTTTTCATACAAAATACTGGCTGCAGATGCTGACTGATTCTGTATTCAACATTCAGTTCCCCATTCGGCATCGATTTGCAACCCCCAGGCGTCAATAGTGGATAATGGATACCTAGAGCCTCAATATCCTTTTTGTTTCAACTCTCTTCTCTCTATATCATAAGTTACTGAAAAAAAAAAAAATAAACAAACAATCATTTTTTGTTTCTGTTTCCATTGTTTCTGAGTTTTTCAGCTAGGTGCGTCAATATGCACTTTCAAAATCAAAGAGAGCATAGCTATTGACATTTCTTTTCGATCCATTTTATGGCGGATATAGAGGCAGGCAACAAAAAAGACAGAAACAGGATGTATTAACCGAAACGTATGCTGTTTCTTTTGCTAGATATAGAAAAAGGCAAATAAAGTTACGTTGTTTTTATTTAAAAAAAACAAAAGTCGAAAAATATTTATTTTGAAATATGTATTTAATTCTTATTAAAATGTAAGTGATTCATTATCATTGCCGAGGAATTGTATTGGTTAAATAATGTCCTTGTCTATCTCAACAATGACACCATTAAAAACCCTTCAAAAACGTCTCAGAAAAACTGTGACCTTTTTTAAGGTTCCGTTTCCATATGGAGGAACCTTATTGCTTTCGCTACGATATCTGTCCGAATAAACTAAGCCAATTTTGTACCTAGGTCTATCTCAAGAACTTATTGTCGTAGAAGGCTGAAATTTGCACACAAAATCCGGTATAACCTCTTGTTAAACGACAAATACCAATGATAGCTATACATTGTTAATTTTGGAGTAATAAGTCATTTACCGAAAAAAATATTTTCATTCGCACAAAAAACAGTTTTTTTTCTTGATTTACAACAAAAAAAAAAAAACATGCATTTATATGTTCCTATTTTGTAGATCATATTCGTAGCTATGTATGTGCTGAAGACTGTTTTGCCGAAAAGTTAATTTTACAAGATATTTACAAAAAATATATCAAATATGACATTCATAAGCGTGTTATCTTAAACGTTTCCTTTCCAGTTGGAATTGGAACTCCAAGAAATACTCATTTTCATACACACACATACACCCTTATTGCGAGTGTCAATTATCAATCAATTGATGATTGATAAATTTATCAATCAAAACGATTTTCGGTATTGTGTAACTCATTTGATAAAATGTTTGGCTATTTTGAATAAATTGACTGTTGTGAATGAGACATGATATTTGACAGATGTCAACAGCAGAAAATAAGCAAATTACATTATTGTTTACTTTTGTTTTGTGGACACTTTTTCAGCAAAAATAAATAAATAATGAGTTCTGTGGAACTATTTTTTGAAGATGAGGAAGAGTCTTCAGTTTTTTTTGGAAATTTTCAGGAGAAGAAGGGAGTTAAGAGATGCTTCTAATCCCTTAGAACTAGAGGATAGTATGTAGGTACATATAACTCTGCAATAAAAATTCGTCCTAAGGGTAATCCTTTTCAGTTTTGTAAAGAATTTTCGTTTATCGAAGCCAGCATTTTCCTATTTACTGGGTGAAATAGACGGAAAGCTAAGACCTGCTATTAGAAGAACATCGATACCTACCAAACATCATAAAGCTTGCCACAGCATTGCGATTATTTGCTCATGACTCATATGAACTCAGTGTTGGAAATGAGCACTCTATAGGTCTTGCACAGTCAACTGTGTCCTTGGTACTGAAAGATGTAGTTGATGTACTCGAGACACGTTTGTCCTAAATGGATCAAATTCCATTACTCGAATGCTGAAAAAATGCGGGCAAAGACATATTTTTTCGAAAAAAGTGGAATACCGGGTGTAATTGGTTGTGTGGATGGGACACACATAAAAATTGCGTCCCCTGTAAAACAACTGCAGCAAGCTTATTACAACAGAAAAGGATTCTACAGTATAAATGCCATGATAGTAAGTTATATCTAAAACCATAAACGTTTAGTTGCTAACTAACACTTTGAGGTATGTGATGATGCGATGAGACTCCGTTTTTTTAACGCTAAATATCCCGGTTCCACACATGATGCCAATGTTTTTAGCCTGTCTACCCTAAAATTGAAATTGGGACAAGAGTACCAAAATGGAGAAAGGAATACCTGGTTATTAGGTACACACTCATGTTATAAATATTAATAATCCAAACTAATTTGCTTGCACTATATTCTAGGTGATGGTCGATATGCTCTGAAGCCATACTTGATGACACCATATCGGAATCCTGATCCAGCTTCACTGGAAAGTGTATTCAATAAAAAACATGCCAAGGCAAGGAACATCGTTGAGCGAACAATAGGTGTTCTGAAAAACAGGTTTCGGTGCCTGCTAAGAGCACGTGAGTTGCACTATGTACAGGCCCGAAAAGGCCACTCGGATTGCTAATGTTTGTGCAGCATTGCATAATATTTGTATTGCCTTTAATATCCCTGCACTTGAGGAGAATATTGGGTCTGAGAATGATATTGAGGAACAGGATGATATTGAGGAAGATGATTACACTGAGGAAGATGAAATTAACGCAGTATATGATGGCAGTGCTGCACATCGAAATGTGCGTTCGGAATACGAAGCAGCAGTGAAATATAGAAATAGAATCCTCAGAACTCTATAATTTTTGAAATTAAAAAAGAAATGTTAACAGTTTCACTTAACTCAGTTCAGTAGATTTGTCAAATTTATCATCACAATTTGAAAAAAAAAAATACATTACTTAAAAAAACTTAAAAAAATAAATCACTTCATTTTAAACAGGTAGGTACAACATAAAATTAATTCAAGTCTTCATTTAACACATCTAACCCAACGTTAGAAAAGAAGGAATAAATACACCACTAAAAATACTTTAAATAAACTCCATAAGGCCTTGCTTTTGCTTTTGAAGCTCTAGCATTTGGATTTTCAGCTCCAGTTTGGTTTTTCTATCTCGTCTCTCACTTTCTTTGTTTTCTTTATATAAGCTTTAAATTTTTCTTTTTTTAATTTTATAATTTCATCCCTTTGTTGGACACTTTTCTTGGTGTAATGTTCGATATTTCGCATGGCTTTCTTCATAATCACCCATGATGCTAGTCACATTTTTATAAAATTCTCTTTGTGCAGCAGTTTGTTCCTCCAAAAGATTTTTCCGCTCTTCCATTATACTCGCAATTTTATGTTCAGCTTTTCTTGTTTTTTTGTGTTGTTCCTCCACTGATCCGAGTGGCAGGTTGTCATTGTCAGTCATGTCCACTGTATTTGTGCTGACATCATGACCAACTTCTTCTCTTTCAAAGCCGAATTCTCGCCCAGGGGGATCCACACAGGTGTTCATTTCCATCAGCTGAATAACTGCTTCCTCCATATCACTAAAATGATGCAAACGATTGGGGCCACCTCATGTTGATGTAATTTCTGTTTTATTTTCCATTTTCTTTTTCTTTATTTTACATTTCATATCGGCCCATACCTTAAAAAATTGCTATTAGTATCAAGAAAAGATATATTCCTTATTATATTTCATACCCTTTGCCATTTTTGCCATTCGCGTCGTGGGGGACCTAGGCCATTTAACTCCAATGCAAAAAGTTCCCATTTCTGTTGCAAAATATTATTGGCGCAAATTCCTTTTGCAATATTTTCGTTTTCCGACATTAATTGAACCAATCGCTCCAATTGTTTTTTGTTGCTTACAACTTTTGCCCTAAAACCAAATATGTTTTTTGTTTTGTTTGCGTCCGCTCTCGTCGTCCACAAAAATGCCATTGACTAAAAATTTGACGTTTATCAACAAAATTGATTTCAATTGACAACCACAATACCACTTCGGCTCCATTCAAAATGGGAATTTGTTGCAAATTGACGGTTGTCAATCATTCATTGGTAATTGACAATCGCAATGCCAATTACTCAAATTTTTTGATAGGCATCGTTTATCGTTTATTTTTTGACACTCGCAATAGGGGTGATACATAATAAAACATAAAAAAATTCTTCTTACGCTCTCGGCCTCGGCTCGTGTCGTAACTCGTAAGCCTCGTAAGGTGTGTGTCGGTCGGGTGCGGGGCGTCGGCATGCTATCGGCATCGCACAGTTTGAAATTTTCGCATTCTAGCGGAACTTAATTCAAGAAATGAAGTTGGTCTTACATGAACCAAAACTTTTTTTCTCAGCTCCCAATATAACGGACCGTTTGTTTATGCTTATTTTAGCTGTATAGGTATTTGCATAATTTATTATACAGGAAGCGGTTAAAGTCCAGATTCTCTGTCAAAAAAGAAAATATATAGAATTTTTCGATTTATTGATTAAATTTACTAAATATTCCAGTTTAAGGAATTAAGGATTTAACTTAGTGATTGTGAAAAAAATTCACAAATATTTTATTATCTACTATAGATATTTACACTTTACGCGAAAGTATGTAGATTTTATTTCCTTTAAATTGTTTAATACTTTTTTGTTGGATTACCACCCAGGCTAATGAAAAAAAAAAACAAGGTGAAAACCTGCACTTTAGGTAGAGTTTTAAAATTTTATTCACATATAGACAAGCCAATTTTTACATTTTCTGTTTCTCTGATTATCTTAAATCCAGAAAAAATGGTAATCTCGTGCCCGTTTTTGCCACCCCCATATAATTTTTTTTCAATTACTATTAGATGAAAAAGCTGGAAGTTTTGGAGCTATGGCGACAAACTGACGATACCGCATGTAACGGGAAGAAGGGAGAAGGAGTAAATGGGTTAAAATCAGCACACTGTTACTGTGTACGGGCTCTGTTTCGTCTAATGAAGATTACCACCTCCCAGCGTAATAAAAAATAAATAAAAAATGTAAAGTAAAATAAATAAAAAAAAACGTACCGTAAAATTTAAAACTTGCATTGCTTTAACATAAAACTGTATTTTTCAGTCAAATTAGCCTACAAGAGAAGCCAATAGTAAGTGTTGCGATGCAACTCGGCAACACACGCCGGAAATTCAGAGCACTTCAAACTGAACTGTCTTTGACTTTTGACAGCTTATAGATAACCTAAAACAATTTCTTCTTTCTTATTTTTTGGATATCGTGAGAGAACGGGTGGTGTTCGCACAAATGTAAGAACAAATGTATTTATTTTAATTGAATTTAATCTACTTAATTGAATTAAATAATGATTTTAGTTGCGTTCTGAATGGTACTGTTTATTTCTTGATTTACAAAAATACATATTATACTAATTTTATATAGATCGTGTTCGTATTTATGTAGATATGTGCTGAGGGCCGAAATGTTAATATTTTAGAAGATATGTATATTAAAAAAAATTCTCAATTGCCATATAAAATGCGCTCCAATTGGAACTTCCATCTTTCACTTCGTTTGCATACGCATACCCATTAGCCATTACCCAAACCCATTCATCATTATTGGTTGATGGATCGGATGGTCGGATCGGCCGCGGTACTCATTTTTTTTCTCATGGGTGCTCTTTGTATAATTGTTATTGCTTGTTGGGTGGAGCCGAGTCGGTGGATTTAACTAAGAACGATGACGGCGATCTTAACTATGCATGCATGTACTGTACCTATATCAACTAACAATAAGATGATGTAAAAGTAAATCACTACTACTACGTTTTTTTTCTACTCATGTGTACTAAAACTTTAATATTAATTTTAAAACACAATGGCAAATTTACAGAATTTGAATTATGACTTGTTGTGTGGACCTGATACGCTTCGCTCAGTATTGCAGACTGCGGCTCCCAATTAAGCAATATCAGTACTAAAAATTTGAATAAATAAATACATTTGCATTTAGAATAATCTGCCCGCTGAACTTAGTTTGGCTTCGTAATAAACAAAGAGCAGGTAGTTAAGTTTAGAATCGTCCACATAATAGGAATAGGATCACCGATATTTCCATAATCAATTCCCATCGGCCTTATAACGGGTGATCTTGCCTAGAAAATGTCTTCCAAGTGCCATTGATGTAGCTATATTAACAGCAACGGCTAAGCAGGATGAAGTCCAACATATTGCCATTCGGCCTTACTAATAATCAAACCCTAATTCCGACTATTAGTTGGCTGCCAGGACTGCATTCCAGGTTTGACTATGTTAACTAAATTAACAACGATTGTTTATTTAGTTAAGCTATGAGTACACGACATGCCAAACACGACATACGCATGCCACTCTGACGTCACGATAATTCCTCGACATATTACTCCGCATATTGTAGAATATGTCACACGGCATGCACGTTTTGTTTCAAAGTTGGCATATTCGTATGTCGACGGTGACTGGCATGTGTTTATTTTTGATTTGTTGACATACGATTTTTTTTGCGTTTTGTGTTTAAAAAAAACATGTCGCGAATCAATTCCGATATGGCTATTTTGGCAGCGTATCTTTGGGAGACTAGCAGTGAAGACGAAGACAACGACTAAAGCGACGCAAGAATATCTTTGAAACGCCGTATTTGGCAAAAGGATTGGTTGCGGCTTCGGGAGACGGAAGGATTCTGCGCTAAGATTAGTCGTTACCAATGGTCCGTCAAATTCAGACTTTTCCATATAATTCAAGCTTGTAAAATCGAAACGTTAAAATTAAAAACAAAATTAATTAAATTCACCCAAACTATTTAAAAACAAAGCAAACAAAACAAAATACGTTCTCATCGACATGCACGTTTTTCAATAGGATATGTCGTGTGGTAAATTTACATGCCATTCTGAGTCGGACATATGGGCGACAGACGCATGCCAACATAATATGTC
The DNA here is from genome assembly GCA_955612985.1 of Cheilosia scutellata. Taxonomy (NCBI): domain Eukaryota; kingdom Metazoa; phylum Arthropoda; class Insecta; order Diptera; family Syrphidae; genus Cheilosia; species Cheilosia scutellata. The sequence continues at coordinate 34,835,431 of OY015312.1, read as the reverse complement.
AGCGTCAATAATATGCCGAGTACACGACATGCACCTTTTTATGACATGTTCTGACGTCAGAGTGGCATGCGTATGTAGTGTTTGGCATGTCGTGTACTCATAGCTTTACTTTTTCGAATATGGGACAGCTGAATTTCATGTTGACATTTCACTTTTCATATGGTAGTGAGTTGTTGTTGGACCGCATCACGTGCAAGTCGAATCCATGTTTGATTTAAAAAAAAAAAAATGAATACGTGAATCCATGACAGTTGCTTTGTTAGTATGAGTGAAATAAACCACACTTTTGCCTCTTGTCAATTTAGTTAACTTCCCCTCCTTCGAACTGCCACAGCTTGTCAACGCTGTTGTTAAAATAGTTAACTACTGCCGAATTTGTAATGCACTCCTGGTTTACCTAAAATGTATAGCTTTATTGAAATGGTACCAATAAACAATCTGATCTCCACATTATTTACTAGTGCGATAACTTTATTGGGATCTATTACATTTTCGGTCATTGTAGGATTCAAATACCATAATTTGGCTTCGCAGAAACAAGACCACTGATCATGCTTATGCCGAATAAATTATTCTAAACGAATTTATACCCAATTTACAATTAAATTCGCCCATCAGATTCCTCAAAAAGGCTTTAAAACGCTTATTAAAAGCAAAAACCGAAACACGTATTAAGAAATCTACAAATTGTCAGCTGTTTTGTCAAATTCATACAAAAATTAGTAATGCCGTATCATACAATTTGGGTTTATTTTCAGTACTATTTACAATATGTGTTCCTATGCATTTCGGTACTTTTGTATTGTAGTTTCAATTGATTTACATAAAAAAAAAATACTCTACTTTTCTGATGTTGTAAAGAAAAGAGTGCAAAAAATGTTATAGTTTTCTTGAAATACTACTATGTATCTGTTTATACATATTATATTATCCCTTTGTCGACTAAGGAAAAGAGCACATGCTTACTCTTGTACAGAAGAAGATTCAATTATGCCGTTTTTTTCGATTCGATTTTTGTTTTTTACTGTGTTAGAAATGTAATATTTTATTATTTCGTGTATATTTGAATAATTTTGCGTATAACAGGATCAAAAACCATTTGCATTGTTTTATCCCAACTAATAAAATAAGGAATCATGTTACCATTTACCAAAATTAATTAATTAATACAAATAATCTATACAGGCAGATTAGATGCAGAGTATTTAAATATTAAATCCACTCCTACATATTATTATTTTTGATACTCTAATTTTGATTTCATAGGCAACACTCCTCTTGAAAATGACAAAAGGGTGGATCTATTTAGCTAATGGCCGAGATAAACATGACTTTCTCACCATTAACATTTAACCCTACAGTTAACGATATTCTGGCAACTAAATTTGTTTATTGGTTGAGCATTTTGGAAAGTGTGGCGTTTTTTTGTTAACTGTTAGACTAAAGTTGATTATTGGTAAGGCGGATTAACAACAGGATTTTTTTACTTTTTTTTAATAGAAATTGGATTCCAAATCCAGAACCACCAGACTCCGACAGGTTAATTGTAGGTACTACTAATACTAAGTAGAAACTCTTCTTTTTGGTGTTGTGGTGGAGAAACTCGAGTGTAGTTCGTTTCTGTTTATGGACGGTGACAGACACAGAGTACCTATTTCGTTCTAATAATTTTCTGGCTAATTGCATTATTTTTTTAAATAAAAGAAGTCAACGAAGTAATCAAAATGCTCTAACCTCTGATGCTGTCCATAACTACTTCCTGGCGCATTGGTAGTCTGCTGATCATGTACGTATATACAAATTTATTTATTTATTTACAAAATGGCATCTAAGCAATCAGGCCGCATTGTGATGTCGTCTTTTAATTGGAAAAAAAAATAATTGTAGTCATTATTTGGGTAATTTTTTTTTGTGTTTTTTTAGTATAAGAAATAAAATAAAACAAAAAAAAATAGGCGGACGGAATATTATATTTCATTAAATTTACGATGAGCAGATGTGGCAACTTTTGAACTTTGGATTGACTTTCGGGCTTATTGCAGAAATGGTGCCAAATAATGTCATTAAATCATACCTAAAGTATGGTGTAGATTGAACATCATCTTCTGCCTCCGGATTAGTTTTCAAAATATCGAAAAGTCTTATAAAATTACGTGATTTCAGCAATGCGTACAAATATGTAGAAACGAGTATTTATATATGTAATTAAACACAACATAATGCGTTATATTTATTAAAAAAGAAGGATTAATGGTACAAAAATAATTACTGAATGTGTTATCATGACTTTAATTAGCCCGAAAATCGTTCTTGCTATCAAATTTTGGCATAGCTCTACGAGACTCGATTTGGGATTTTATAAAGCCTTCTCTGTCACTTCTATTCAGTGTTTTTATAAACTTTTTCTGAGAATCTTATTTTTGGGATTGTGAAAATCGTAATTATCGTATTTTGTAAAAATGTGTGTAGTTACGTATTAGGGTGTTTAGAAAGATGTGTCATTCTAACAAATGTCATAAGCGGACACTGTGCGATTGATAGGTATACCTACCCTTCAACGACTTCTGCAGAAGGCGCAGAAGTCCAGGAGCAGACATTGTAATCACCTACACTTTTCAGTTGCAACACAATGGACCTTACTCACTTACTTAAGGTAGTGCTACAGTCCGGGGTGGCCCTGGGCCTCAACTAACAAGCGTCTCCAGCCAGCACGATCTTTGGCCAGTTGTCTCCAGTTTCGCACGCGAAGTTGGTTAAGGCCCCCTTCCACATGCGTGCGCCACCTGAGTCGCGGTCTTCCTCTACTGCGCCGTCCCTCGGGTGTGGTGTGGATTCGAAAATTCGAAACACAATGGACCTAATCTTGTTTAAAGTGCACCTCATCGAGGACCACTTAAACCATAGCTTTTAGTACCTAAAAACACTTAGTTTCTATGAGTTGGGTGCGAAGTATAAATACTTATAAATTTTAACAGTATAGTGGTACTGTGGTAACCACATTTGCCCTAAATGTTCAAACTAGGTGCTTAAATTGAGAAATTGGGATTATTTCGATATTGAACTCGAAAAAGTCATCAGCATTTTTGGATGCAAATGACCACCAATTTAAAAACTGGGTTAATCCCACTTCCCCCATTCAAGGCGGTTATGTTCAGCTAGCATGTTTGTTTGGGATTTTTGACAACAACGGTAGGCGATTGAAAAGCTTCAGGACTGTGGGCCTCATCTAATATTAATCATTTTAAACGCTTACCTATAGTTAATTCAGTAATTCTCAAGATATTCAAATTCAATTTCGAAATTTGGCAATTTTGCGTTCGTAAAATGTAATATGGATATCTACTATAAAAAATATTAGTACTATGCGCCACCACAACGCTTTCGCTACTTAAAAAATACAGTTCGACTTATTTTGGTAAACATTTTAATGGGGTCTACAGTCTACACGGCTGCGTTTTTTCTATGACTTGGAAGCGGCAATGAGTAGTTCTAAAATATAGGGTAACGCACTGTCTCCGTAGTCCGTAAATGATAACTAGCTACCACAAACGAGAGAGAATAGACCACCAGCTTCGGGCAAAAAAGAGAATTCCATAGAGCCAGTTTTGAAATGAGTAGCGCCGCCTCTTTTTCTATCTGTGAATACGTGTTGTACCACAGAAATAACTGTAAATGTTATTAGGTGCCAGTGTATACGTGACCAATTCGGCCTCCATTTACTTTAGCATGGCACATATACTTAACCACCTAATAACATTTTGAAACTGGCTCTATGGATCTCTCATTTTTGGGCGGAGCTGGTGGTCTATTCTCTCTTGTTTGTGCTAGCTACTCTGTGAATAGAGTCATCTTCAGTGATCCAAACGATAGATAGAATTAGGATAGAATTAAGGCGCATATCTTCAAAGTAAGTGGCGGAATTTTCGAATGAAATTGTGCAATGTAGCAAAAAAAGCCAAAAGAAGTATAACTTCACTTACAGCAACTTGCAACATAACGATCAATAACCTGAAGCAATTCTTATTATGAGTAGACAAGTTCGCTACACTGTCGTTTGGAGTCGAAGGGCTTGAAATGGAATGCAACGTATGTTGTGTATCTACATTTTCATGCTGGTCTAAGTTTGAAAACAGCATCTTGTATAACATACCTAAACCGCATACAGACACAGAAAACTGAAAAAAAAAAAAAAATTATAAGGTATTTTCATGGCTTATGATGAGGTTTTTTTGTTTGTAAAATGGTCAATCAACTGATCGGTGGCATAATTGCAGTCGTCAAATTTATGCTGATCGGGTCACAATCACAAGCAATGGCCTTAACTACTGCAACCCTTCTACTTTTCTATAGGTATGTCCGTATGTCGTATGTTCTATTATACAATGGCATGTATTCTGAGGCACTTAGTTATTCCTCGACATGCGACACATTATGAGACATGTGACATTATTATGAGATAACTAATGCACTTCACCTGAAATCCTGACAATTGCGAGGAAAGTATAAAACAGGCAAACTTTGTAACTAGCTTCCTGAAAACATATTTCCAGAGGACTACAACTTACAACAAATTAAGTGCAAAACTAATAAAGATTCTGTTCGCCTTTCCTGTGTGAAGTATTTAAAAATAATGCGAAAATAAATTCTAACTTTTCTTGATTTGCACATTTGCTCTTAAATTTGTTCGTTCGTAGTTTTAAAATCCGGAAGGAAGTAGTTGCGGCAAGGTTTTGAAATTTTTAATTTTATATAAATATTTTATACGTCGTATTTGACTGCTTCCAAAATCGTAAATATCGGAACAAAAAATCAGCAAATCGTAGAAATAAGGCCAAATCAAACAAAAATCGGAGAGTCGTATTTGTTTTCCAAAATCGTCACAATTACGATATTTACGACCATATAACAACGCTGCTTCTATTGCTTAATTTGGTTGAAGCCTCCGTTACAGTCTTGACTGCTCTTTCGACTGCTTGGGAAGGGCATGGTAGATATAGTAACGGCAAACTTCCTTCTCCTTTTTGCTCAATATAGGTACGTTAGAATTTCTTCATCAGACACTGATTTCAATACCGGTGGATCTGTAACGTTAAGCTGCCAGTCAACAAGATCGACATAGGATGATGAGTTTAGATTTAATTTGGGAAGCTGGAAAAAGCGAACTCTACCTATTGAACGCTGCGAGCTTTCAAAATGCGGCCAGTTCGTGTATGTGCTGTTGACAACTCGCATACACTAACACTTGTACCTAAGGGCTTTGACAGTTTGTTGTGATTGGCTTTTGCATTCACAGACGTGAAGAGGATTCTATTTTAAAATTTGCGGGGAAAATCGGGTAGGTGCGCGGAAGTCGCCACGGCAGTCTATTATAGTTTGTTTATGACTAAAGCGCGCGCGAACCAAATTTTGACGCGTAATTTTTCCCCAGGCCAGTCTGGTTCAACAGAATCTTTATAGATGGCTGCCAGTTCAGCAATGTAACTGACAGCAGATTGTGGTAAGAGTCCTTGCCCTTGGTGAATGATGGATGTCTTTGAAGTTCAATTTGGCTGAATGACTGCATATGAAATGAATACAAGCTATTTTCCTTTTGCGAACCGTCGGTCGGTGTAAAATATTCTATCAGCATGATTGAACTGATCATTTCTTCATGAAACATTCCAAATCTTCGGCTCTGCGAAATAAGGCTCCAATGAAATAAGGCCCCAAAAATAAAATGAAAAAAGGCCCAAAAAATTATACAGGAAACAACAACAACGATTTTTAATAAAATTTGGGGTGTTATTTCCTTTTTTGGGGCCTTATTTCCAATGAAAATTGGAAGAAGAAATGTATGGGGAGCATGCTGCCCCCTGCAACTCCCCTGCTTGGATTTACTGTCAGATTTGGGGTCTTATTTAATTTTTTTGGGGCCTTATTTCATCGCAGTGCGGCCTTATTTCATATTTGAATTTGTGGTAGATATTATTTCATTATAAAATAACACCCCAAATTTGGGGCCTTATTTCATTTTCGCTTTTGGGGCCTTATTTCTTTGGAGCCTTATTTCCTGCAGGACAAATCTTCAACCCGGGGTGGTGTTTTCCTTTTTGAAGCCTGTGAGCTTAGTATTTATCTTTAACAAACTCCTTTTTCAAAAGGGTGGAACATCTGTTAAGTTCGATATTCGTTGACATCTTGATCGTTTCGTTATAAGTAAAAATAAAATTGTGTCAATTCTATGACACAAGTCTAAGAGAGGCTTGATTTGTATTGGTTGAGAGAAAAAAATAATTACTTAAACATAATTCGCGAATAGTCAGATTTCATCTTCAACCTTTCAATAGTAGAATAATCAAATTTTAGCCAACACTAAATTTTGGGATTGAATGATGTTCACAATGAATTCAAGAAACGCAGACACAATTTGTCATTTGTAAAAATAAAACTTATAAACCCATCTCCATAAGATTGTCCAAATAAGACTAGAATAAAAATGGAATTATACAAACATTTTACTACCCAATACAACTGTAATAAACACCAAACTACGTATTAGTTAAAGGATCCCCCAAATACATCTTCGTTCACTAAAATTCTTTCTCATTTTTTTCATTCGGTTTTTGAAATAATATAACGCGTGAACCCAAAATATTGATTTTCACGATGTGTATACCAAGTGGCATATGGCGCAAAAAAAAAATATAAATATTCCACCGACGCGACGAGTTGCTACAATCATTGCTCGAGGATAAGAATAAAGGTCAAAAAAATAAAAACATATTTCTTCTTAACAATAATGTATGCCCCGTAACGTTCATAGCATCTCTTCATTGCGAACAACCATCAATATTGTTGTCCATCAAGTAGGTTTACTTAGGGATAAAATATAACCTCATATTGGCTTAAGTCCTTTATCTGTTGCCTGTGCAAATATCTCATTTACATACGTTTTGAATGTTATTATTGCCTTAAGAGATTTTCTGTAATATAAATAAGGAATTTGATTATATTTTATTGTTGTCCTAGAACTATAGATTAACGAAATGACACCAAGATTTACCCGACAGATACAATAATGTCATATAAAAAATCAATAGGGAAATAGATACATACACATTACATTGCATTACTAATCTAACATTAAGCTGACATTAAGCTGCGTCAATATGAAGATACCAATTGGAGTGTCGTTAGTTGTGGCATTAAAACTATACAATACTGGATTTTAGCACCACATTTATCTACTTAGGTAATAAGGATATCGGATGCTAAACAATTTTCGATAGAATTCCGAATAGAGTAATAAAATAAATCCAAAGCATGTGCCGGAAAATCATGAGGAAATTGATTAAATGAGAAAATCTACATGTGAAGGGATATAGGCATTGCCTGGCTATAAAGTGACCAGTAAAATGTCATATAGTTTTTTTTTTGTCAGATCCCGGAGTGATTTTTTGAGGAAATCATTTCAATTTTTAATTTCGTATTAAGGACAACCATAATAATGCAGGAAAACTAATCAAATGCTTAAAAAATGGTTGCTCTAATACCTAATGTCATTGTCCTTGGAAATATTATAATTCCGCTATATGGCATGGCTAGGACCACCCCAGTGTGGACATATAAATAAATAAAGTTTGGGGCAATATTCTTCAAATTTGCGGTAGGTTGATACTGGACACTACTCTAAAGTGTAGGTATTACGAAAATAGGAATTTGTAGACCTATCTCTGAAATGTCAATCATATTATAACATTTCGGCTATTTTAACGGAAATTAATGGTCCAGTTAAGAGAATCTTTGAACTCAGAAGGTAAACCGAATCGCTATTTAAATTTTGGCAGTATTCTTAATTTGGAAGTATATGATAAAATGACACCAAATGTTTGGTTGTATGTAATTTTTTCGATGTGCTAGCTATCATGGAATGTCTGGTTTATGCTTTAAAGGTAATAAATTCCGCAAACAATCCTAAATGGATTCTTCCCAGGAGCTGTTAAATTTTACAATCTACACCAACTTTAGGACTACCTTAATTTGCCATTCGGCGTACTTGAATAGTCGGCAGAGATTACATACCAAAAGTCGTTAGCAATAAACAAATTACTCCCCCGCTAATGGTGTTAACCTGTTGTTCTTATATTAATGTGTCCCTTGTTCGTTCTGTTTGTCAACAAATATTACTGAAAAGCATGAGACTGTATTATTATCGAGTATCACTGCGGGCACTGTACTCGTATTATATACCGTAGTAACCTATATACCGGAAGAAAATAAAAAAAGGAAATACATAAAACAATTATACTGCGAAGCGCCGATACGGATACGGATACCCATACCCTACACCCGACTACGTCTGCTTGTGGAATCGGCCAAAAGGAGAAAAATCCTTTCAACAGTTCCTACATTATTATCATACCCAAGCCCGAACCAACCCAACATTATTCTCTTGGGCAAATAAAATTTCTTTCTCAGTGGTTGACGGTTTTACCCCCCATAGCTTTTCATTTGCCTGAAAAAAAGAGAACATTTTTATTATGTGCCAACTTTTTTTTGTTGGTTTGGATGGATTGTTCATTTTTCCACCCGTGTTACGAGGGTAACAATTTTGGCCTGCCAAAATGTATATACAAACACGAGAGAGGAGAATATTATTTGCTGTATTTTTAGTGATTTCATTTGGGTAGAGCAAATTACTTAACTTTTTTCATCTGTTTCGGTTGTGTTTTCCGTGTTGTCCTACAAAATAATTTACAAGGAAGACATACTTATAATTAACTGGTACGTAATTGTGCGTCGTGTCGATACCAAACAAAATGGTCTATATTGTAGGATAAGTGCACCTGTACAACTTATTCCATTAAATCGAAATTTCCCATGAATTCGTGTAGACTTTGATAAAAGTTTTATGACTACCTATCATAAGAAAATTCATTAAACTTCGGCTTAGTTTTAATTTGACCAATAACTAATCTGCAAATTAAAGTTGTTGCTAAACAAACATTATTAAATAATAAGGAATTTCGTTTGTCTTCCTGTTTTATAAATTATTTTGAATAACAATAAAATTTGTTGCAGAGTGTCTTTAATCAAATAAAAATAAATTGTTATTTTAGGCAGCATCCAACCATGACACTGAACAGGGATTTCGAACTAAAAATTCAAATGAATTTGAGAAAGGAGAAAGAAAGCGATTCGTAATTACAGGAGATAAATTTTATGTAAACATAATTTAATTTTAGTGTAGAAAATTCTATATAGGGTGGGCCATCTAGTGTATTCTTTTTAAATCATAGGTTATTTAGACACCGACAGCTGTTTCCTGCTCGAAATCTTGGCAGAAAGTCTGTATCCATACCTCCGCGAAACGAAATGAATCGCTTTAAGCTTGAACAACGTTGGAAAATATTGAAAACTGATTTCCAAAGTGAGTGATGTGTAGCGTTTTTTGAAAAGAAGTTTTGGCCGAAATGAAGCACGGCGGTGGGTGCCTGCTGTACGCAAATTTGTGCAAATGTTCGCGAGATTGGACTGCTATTGGACAACACTCATTGTTCCCGTCGTCGTACGGTGCGCACAGACGAAATTGGACCATTTTTCTTCGAAAATGAGTCTCGGAACAACAACGTGGGCTTTACAGAACCATGTTAACCGACTTTTTTTTACTGAAATTGAAGACATGGATTTGGACGACCTCTGGTTCATGCAGGATTCTTTTCCGCACCAAATTTCCAAATCCAAATTTGTATTCTATAATAATTAATGGGAATGTTTGCTCTTACTAATAAAGCCATAATACATTCGAGAATCAATGGATGGCGATGATCAGCATTGCGAGGATATTTTATTAAGATAACCTCAAAAGAAGATTCCAAAGCAGGGAAGGTGCTTTTCATATCCTAGGACACTTCATAAAAAGACAAAAATGGTGTGCAGTACTTGCCAAAAGACCACCGCTGCGAAGTATGGCACACTGTACATACATAGCTGTCTTTATACTTGAACAAAAAAGGATTAAAAATATGATTTTACGTATACTTATGTTTCCATATATGTTTCAGAAACAAGAAAACATTTGGAAGATTCAAGCTTAACAAGCTACATTTTCTGAAACACTATAATAGTCACACCACTTAATAACCTCTATCTTTATTTTATTCTTAATACTAAGGCTGTGAACAAAATGTGAGTTTTTTTGTTAATAGTGAATAAACACATTACTTTAAAATAAAATAAATAAATTTTATAAAATTGTATTATAAGTTGCTGGTATTTTGAACCCAAAGGTGCTCAGAACCCCTTATGCTTTAACGTTATTCAAAAACCCATGCATTCTAGGATTAAGATTAGTCGACCAGATTTGTCTTGGTCAGATTTTTCCTGAATTTAAGAACTAGATTGATCGTTTGGACCTGAGAGGTAACCGGATGAATTTTACGTACATATGTTGCTCTGACGCCCAAGATTTCAAAAATATATAATTACATTCTGCGAATTTTGGTCAAAATTAAACAAAGGGGCGTGACACCTACCACAAAAAAAACCTTAAAAATCGTATATCTTGAAAGAGACCAAACTGATTGAGCTCAAATTTTCAGGCAAACTTATGTATTGGCCCGTGAATGTTCTTGGGGAGATTTGTCAAAATTGAAAAAAGTGGCGTGGCGCCTCCCATCAACAAAAATTAAAAATGTTATATCTTGGGAGCCAACACTTTCTTAAATATTTTTGAAAAATTCCATTTTATAAGGGCCGAACATGCTGCGCTATTTGTTTTTATAATCGCAGATACAAGTTTCCAAAATGGAATTCCTCACCGTATAAGGAACAACAGACTACGTAAAGTGTTTAATGTCGAGCAGCTACATTTCTGAACGGAGCAGTTCATGCAACCGTGGTTTTATTGTTAAATACGAAGATCAATAGTTGCAAGTATTGAGGATCGACTACAGCTTCCTATAGCCTTTGTACGAACGAAGTAATAATGAAACACAAAAATAATGAAGATGATAATAGGGGTATTCACGATTCGGTGTATCAGGGGTAGTATCTATCACTGTGAAAGTGTAAAAGTGTAAAGTTTTCTTCCACTATAACAACAAAATATACTTGCTACACTTTTACTATACGTATACGTATACGTATCTAACAGAAAAATACAACATTGTAAAATGTATAAGGCCGCAAATGTCAGTTCGGTTTCAAATGTATTTTATCATTTGCTTCAGTGTTGCTATAGAGATTAGAAAAACTGTGTTCAAGAATTGATAAAAAGGTCACCGAATCGTGAATTAAGAAAAAAAAAAACATTTTTTTCGCAGATCTTTTTCCCTCAATATACCTAGGCAATAGCAGTAAAAATCTTCAATGGCTCCAAGTACGACCGATATTTGCCAGAAAAAGTGAATAACATAGTAGTAATTTTATTTTGCATAAGATCCCAGCTGAAGCTATGATTGAATTCTGAAATCCTTTATTTACTTTAGTCGCTGCAACTTGGAGGTATAGCTTTTGAAAATCTATGGCTAATTATATTATATCGCTTGTTCCAGAGTATGCACCTTTCAACTTTAAAGACATCTGTTCACCCTTCCACAAACAATTTTTAAAAACAGAATGGAAGGACTTGTTCAGAATATAAATACAAGGTAGTCTCAAATTTGCAGTTGTCCATTAATCAAAACATGCTCCTTGATACACCCTTTGTTTACCATGCCAACAAACTAAAGTATTATATTTTATGCAAATTGAAGGAAAAATATAGTTCATCCTTTACACATGGTTCTGATCATTAAAAGTTACTTATAATAAGCCAAAGCCACACTACACTAATGCAAGAACAATGAGGTTTTTTTAGCGTGGAAGCTATATAACCCCTCACTCACGAGTGAAATAAAATTAAATTAAATTATGGTTTTGCCTCTTTTAGATTTGGAAGTTGGTGTAGATTATGGCCAAAGTTTGTGCTTGGCTGAAAAATAATTCAAGCGAAAACAACAAGTGCGCAAATGGCTCCATGAAAATATTCCCCAATGAAAAAAGGCTATTTCTAAATCTGAACAGGTTTTAAGCTTTAACAAAATTAAGAAAATACAAGTTAAGAATTCGCGCGCACTTTCGTCAATAAACTGATCGATGTGTACCTACTCACAAATTCATTTGTCAGTAAGTTATTTACTCCTTGAAAGTTATAACGTCCTGCCCTTGTAACAACGGTATAATTCGCGTTTCTTCTAGTAGATTTTTGTTTTGATACCAAAATAAGAAAATGAAAAATGCCCCAAATGATCTTCAAACAATTTCCATTAAATGAAAAATCACCCCAATAAAATGCAAAAATGCCCCTAAAAAACGCAAAAAGGCCCCAAAACAATGAAAATTTCATACTACGTTTTGTTTTTGTTTGCCAATTATTATTTTGGGGCCAATTTTTCATTTGTTTGGGGCAATTTTTCATAAATGGAATGGGGCCATTTTTCATTATGAAATATTACCCAAATTTTTGGGGCCTTTTTTCATTGGGGCCTAATTTCATGGAGCCCATTTTAATATTTTGCTCTCATTAGGTTCGAATGTATCTATTGTCTCAAATGCCAAACCATATGGTTTTGATCGGATATGATATTTCGTATTACTATTTTACGTACCTACCAGGTATGAAAAACCGTACCTAGTAGTATTTAACTATTCACTTTTTGTAGTCTGGCAGACGGTTTTAAAACCAAAGCCATCATTTTTTTTTTTTTTTTTTTGTTTTCAGAATAACCATCACTTTTTAATGCATTTTATACGAGTGCGTATATTGTTGGACAACTAAATACACAATAATGTATGGATTGTTGTTCTATTTTATTTGCGTTTCATCCTCATAAATTGTATTTCTTTTGAACAAACTCACTAAAATGATTGATTTAGTCGAAGAGCTGAATGTGACATGATTGACGATATATGTATCATGTCATTGCGATTGATTTGATGTTTTTTTTTTTAGGTGTATCGAAAGATACCGAATTTATGAGGTGGAAAATTGGAAGATGTTTTTCTATACTTACTGTAGGTAGACCTTTTCAGAAATTTGAAGAAGGTAATTAAATTGCTAAGGGATATGGACAAGGGCAGATAATAGCTCCTTCAGGATAAGTACACAGACCTGAATACATATTGAAAAACACTTTCAAAGTTTGAGAACGGTGAAACCTACCATCTAGACACAAACACAACTAACAAATCAAATGGCTTCGCAACTCTTTTAGGGGTTCTTGAGTTAGAGGATTGACATACACTTTAGACACAAGGGAAAATTGTGTCAATCATTTAGGCGTAATGTTACTGTTTAATGCACATGGCTGTTTCATTGGGTGTTTACTGTTTACCAGTTACTGAGATTTTTTTATGTGAATACATCAATAAATGTTCTCTGTGCATTAGCAGAAAATCCAATGATAACGAAATTAGGGATGCAATATTAATAATTAAAATTATGGAATTTTATAAAAACGTATACTTACCTAACGAGGACATTGAAAACGATATCATTACAAACACAATAATATCTTCCGCATCCGCATTTATTACTTCTTCTGATGCGAAATCTGATTTTTTTTTTTTGTCCTTTTCTTTTGCTGCACTGATGGTAGGTACTGTGCTAATGATGATGGGTCATCTTTCTGACATTGCTGCTTCAATTCTTCAGAATATAAAAATACAATATCGTCCACTTCGTGAGATTCCATTTTTACAAAAAATAAAAACAATCTACAAAATTTTCGCAAGTAGGTGTCTTGGAAAATAAATTTTGTGCGAAAAGAGAATGGAGAATTGTGCCAAGTAAACTACTACAATTACCCACTTTTCGCCATCAGCACAGCAGCCAACTGCAAAACGAAATGGAGACCGAAAATGTTTACAACTGCAGCGTAGCGTTCTATACCCCGCCCCACTTAAGTGAAAATTTCTTGCGCAGGTCTCTTCACATTAGGGATTTTATTCTCTTAGCGACAACAAAACTTTTCCAGCCAGAACTACAGCTAAAAAAAATATGTGCGCATTTCAAACAACAAACATACCCCTACTTGTGAAGACATCTCGCTCGATCAGAGATCGAGCCATGAGCCATGAGCCATGACTGATAGTCAACACAGCACCGTCGTCGTTGGCGTATTCAAAAGATACACATTTACCCAAGAATGATAACATTTACCCACCCTAAAGAAGAGGGAAATTTTCTGGGTGTTGCACTTCTCAAATATGTGTTTAGTAATGAAAGCCAGAGCGTTGAGTAACTTTATTATAACAGTGTAAACCACTATTAAAAAGGTTGAAATGGAATTTTCGTCATATTTTGTGATAAAGTAGAGAAAAGCATTAACAATTTCATGCGATCAAAAATACCTTAAGGGAAAAATCTCCCTTAAATAAAGTACTACTGCGCATGTTGGGATCTTTCTTTTGCTTTGGGACGGACTTATACTAGGCTTTAAAAAAGAATAAAAATCATCACGACCATTAACACGTTTTATTTGAAATTCCTGAATCAAATAAAAAATGATTACCTACTCAAATCCATTTAATAGTTTTGGGACACCCTGTATAAAAATATTTCTAAAAGAACAATCTTAGTAGGCGGTGTGTTTGATATGTTCGGTTCGAATACGTTTCTACACAGTACACATAGAAGTACATGGAAGTTCATAAAGTTGTAAAAATAAAACCGCAAACGCTTGCTTGCAATGTCCCACGTCTTGCAAAACTCTGATAAACACTCGAGAGCATAAATCAAATGAGAAAGTTCTAAATTCATCCTTTCGTTCCGTACACAATAATATTAAACTATATAGCTGGAGGTCTGTGCGGTCCATAAAATAAAAACTCGCCAACGGCTGTCAGAATTTGTATGCATTAGCACTAGTTTGTTTACCCACTATTGATTTTACGACTGAATATAGTAGATAAGTGAAACATTTGAGATGAGAAGAAATGAACGATCAGACAATTTTACCGGAAAAATATATTTCTCTTACGAAATTATAAATGATCTATGAGTATCTACTAAGTTCAATTAAAATAAAAGCTGTGATTTAAAATGCACTGTCTAGAGGACTATTTCACATGAGAGCGAATGAACGAGTAGATCAAATTCGATCAAAATCAAATCAAAATTGTTGATGCATTTATGAACAGACAATTGCGCATTTAACAAGAGTAGGATAAATTAATCAATCCATCAGTTTAAATAACTAAATTTTCAAACCGTTTGCCGCAAATGATCAAAGTTTATACACAATCCACAACATTAAAACGCATTCCACAAACAAGAGAATATAAAATTCGTTCGAATTTAACCTCAAATTAGAAATTCATAGTAGAAACAAATGTCCAAAATTCGATAACTGCTGCGACCAGGAAAAGTTTTCATGTGAATGGACTGCCAAAACTTGTGAATATTCGTGCGCTCGTAGGAACTAGGAATACGCACCACGCACATAGGACACTGACCTAACATAGCTCGTTTTATTTTTAAAACTAATGCGTGCGTAGCGTATTCGAATCCGAATCCGAGCGACTTGAGAAGCTTTTTCAATGATTTTCTGGCTGCTCGAGAGAGGTGAGACTGTGGATCAAACCGTAGTTTCTGTTTTTCTAGGGGTTGAACGTTCCAGTCAACTAATCACTGAGCTATTGCTACCTACAATGTAAAGTCTATAAAAATAATGTACTTTCAGTCTTAGGCATATTTAAAAAAAAAAATATTAACACTAAGTTGCAAGTCCCTCAATTGAATTTTGGAACGCGATTTGATCATGTGGATTGCGAATAAACTTTGACAATTCGCGCCAAGGGTGTTTTCCTTCGTGGCAAAAAGTTTGGAATTCGAATTAATTTAAATTGTTTATTTTCTTAATACATTTTGATGGGATAATAATTAATTATCATACTCTTGGAAAAATAAAATTAAAAATTTTCTGTTTATAATGCTTTAAAAGTGGTTTGTTCACATTTCATGAATTATTTCGTTTGCTCTCATGTGAATGGTGTTTTAATGTAACACCGCACGTAGACACGTCTAAAGTAATAATTGCCAGACATTACTTCACATTTATTTGTCATATTCACAACCGTCAAGAGACAAACAGCCCACAGCACGAGTGATTGCGTCTGCACACTGAGATATTAATCTTCCCTTGGGGACAATTTTCCATTCAAGCATTTTCGAGTTAGCTCCATTAAAATTCTGATATAAATAATTGAATAAGTCCCTTTTCTCATTGGCATTGTATTCCCCATACCCGGTCGTCTGTTCCTCAATCCATCCCTCTCGCAATACATTACCTTTACTCAAATAAAAATGTATCCTATCCACAATTCCAAAGTCGGCAGCAAAGGTATCCTTTAATTTCAATTTAGAGGATTTTATTGGGTGCTGGTTTATTACGTATTTGCTTTTGTTTCTTTTATACGTTTTTTTTACGGGATAAACAATTTTTTCTGGAACAATACACAATTCTGTATTGCCATCACCATTTGTCATCCGAAGGGAAATCAATTGTGGCTCATACTAGATAATTCAAGGAGTGTTGGTAGGGATACCCATTATCCGCACACAATAAAAAAAACTTCACTGTGTATATTACAATATGTGCATGGGAAACGTTACATATTGGAGATGGGAAAAATTATATCAATAGCGTAAGGTGTGTGCGCCCACTGAATAATCTGAAAAATGTATTATCCTTGAACAAATTGCCAATGTTCTCTGCTATCTCTCGTGTACGCCTACCTTTATGATATAATGCGCTAATATAGGAAGTTGTATGTTACGTAGACGCAGAGGTGTTTCAAGAATATTTTTGTACAGATTGAGAGACTGATTTGAATCACTATATTCTTTGCTACAGGATAATCTCATTTTGGTGACGGTATTGAATTTATTGACTGAAATTGCGAAATGTTTTCACGTTAAAAAGACGTTTGACACGTTGTGCTAATGACGCCCGTATAAGGTATCTCCCTACTTACTCGTAAGTTGATATAAAACGCTTCCAGGCTGAAACTGTATAGCTACTTTTGAAAAGATATGAAAAAGGAAATTAACCCATCACCTGGAAGAGGAACTCACTGCAAAGGGAAGTTATATTCATGGTATGCATCAGAAAAATTTAATTCTTATCAGACAAAAAATGGGTTTCCAGGTTAAAACCAAATTAGTCGGCGAATTGGCGCTATTTTTTGATAGTTAGGAGCGCGTTAAGTGAAAATTACGTATGACGACAATCGTCGCTGAACGACATCGTTTCCGAAACGTTAACCAAAATTATAAGTTGTAATCAAATCGATTATAAACATACCAAATAACAATTTGGTGCTAAAACATCGTTTATAGAGAACACAACCAATAGGTCAGGACAAACGAACAACGAAGAAATTCCTGAAAATTCTTTCCAACCAGCTAGAGGCTTGCCTACAAATGGTGCTAGGACAATAAAGTGTCATTATGGTCATTGAGCAAATTTCTACAATCATTGGATCGTTTTGATTTTAAGTGGCTTAAGTAAAAAAAAACCGCACATATTATATCCACCCACAATATTGGTCTCCGAGAAAAAATGGTGCTAGAGCATCACAATCATCACTCTAACGGGTCTACCCCGATATCTCGAAAGCAAAAATCTCGAATGTAAAAGTCTCGAAAAAAAAAAAATTCCGAATTTAAAAAATCTCGAAAAAATAAATCTAGAAAGCAAAATCTCGAATAACAAAAATCTCGAATTAATATTAAAAATGGTGTTAAAAAGTGAGATACCCCCCCTGCTTGGATTTACTGTTTGGATATGGGGTGGGTGCAAAAAAAAAAAAATCTCGAATTTACTTTTTATTTTCCAGATTTTTTTGAGATACTCTTTCGAGACTTTTGTACATTCGAAATTTTTGCATTCGAGATTAAAAAAAAAAAAACATTTCGAGATTTTTGTCATTCGAGATAATCCCCACTCTAACCTTACCCAACCTGTACATCACGATAACATCCGCCATATAAGAGGGTTTAAAATGTTCTATAATATATATATATATATATAAATTTTCGAGAGATATTCGAACCAGACCACCATTGTCGGGTCTCTTTTCGTCTCCCTACCACTAATATACCTTACCCAGAGAGACTTTCTGGATTTCTCCAGAGTTCTTCCCTGAGTTCGATTCCTAGTGTTAACGCTAGCATCTGTTTATGTGAGATCTGTTTCATCCAATGGGCCTCGACCCAATGTTGTCCCAAGATCCTCATTCTTCTGCCAGCCAAAGCTGGACATTGACACAATATATGTGCCGCTGTCTCAGATTCCTCCAGGCATAGCTTACAAGTATCATCCTCTCTAAGGCCCATCTTCCTTAAATGATACCCGAAATTACCATGACCTGTAGTTAACGCCACCACCCATTTCAATGTTCCTCGACTCATGCTTAGAACCTTTCTCTGAGTGGAGCAGTTCGGCCATTGTATCGCCATTTTAGCTTGTCTACATTGTTCCACGGTTGACCACCTACTCAAGTGTTCTGCCGTGATCCATTTGTTGATCAGCTGTTCTACCATTCCTCTACCAATTGAAGAGAATGGTTCTGGTCCCAGCAACTTTTCAGTTGACCCCTGTTTTGCAAGGGAGTCCGCCTTTTCGTTGCCGTCGATCCCTATGTGTCCTCGTACCCAAGTCAGTGTTACCTGGTTTTTAGACGAACACTTGTTGAGCTTGAGTACACATTCCAGTGCCAGTGATGTTGTGATGGTTGTCTGTCCCATGCATCTAATCACCGCCTGGTTGTCCAGTGCTATTAGGATATTTCTTCCTTCCACCTGACTCTCAAGCAAGTAATCCAACGCATGCAGCAAAGCAATCATCTCAGCCTGGTATACTGAAGTGTGTTTCCCGAGGCTAATGTGACGGGCTAGTTCCAGATCTTCTGAAAAGATTCCGGCCCCCGCTCCGCCATCCATCATGGATCCATCTGTGAAAATCACGATTTCACCATTCCTCTTTTCTGGAAGTAATCCATTCTCAATGCGAGTTTTGTGATTCCTTTCCATAATACGCACCTTTGTTATACCATCCATAGGCATGTTCAGTTCCCTAATCTCATTTTTGACAAGCTCCAGGATCTTCCTATGTCCATAGATGGTACCACTATTGTGCCATTTCCCATCTCGATGCAGACGAAGTGCTGTTAGGGCCGCTGTTTTCTTAATAAATAAGTCTAGCGGTAAAATCCCTAAGATCACTTCCAATGCGCATGTTGGTGTTGTGCGTATTGCACCTGTAATTCAGCTCTACCAGAGGAGTTTGGCCACTACCCTGGTCTAGCATCCGGCTCCTCTACTTAAGCCGCCCCACCCCGACAAGGTGCCCAATCTTCGGTTAAAGGTAGATGAACTTCTATAAAGTTGATAAATAAAATTCATTCTGAAACCTTTGGAAGCAGACTAGGGACGCTACTCAAAATTAAGAAAAAATTATAACAAAATAAAAACTTACAAAAAAAAAAAACTTATGCACATGCAAGCTGTGCGCTGGACCTTGCTTATATGGTCGCGGTTTGTGGCCTTCTCCAAGGCTGTCCACCAGACAATTATCCCATAGGTGAGTATCGGTCTTATAACTGAGATATAGAGCCAGTGGGTTACTCGAGGTTGTAAACCCCATTTATTCCCAATAGCTTTTTTACAAGAGAAGAGTGCTACTGTAGCCTTCTTGACTCTTTCTTGAATGTTAAGTTTCCAACTAAGCTTCCTATCCATGATAAGCCCCAAATATTTAGCTTTGTCAGAGAAAGTTAGGTTGTTACCATTGAGTGAGGGTGGGTCGACTTTTTATATTTCCTGGTGAAGTTTTACCATAAGGAATGAAGAAGGTGCGAGAGCAGAAAATACCATACAGCAACAGAAGCCTTGTTTGTAAAAGAATCACAGTCGGTGCTGAGAATGTGGAAAAAATACTTTTGCAGACACTCCGGTCCACCGGACCAAAACGAAGTACTAATAGCAATATCCAAGCTAAAGAACAACAATGTTGCGGGGTCTGATGGTCTACCTCCCACGGTTTTTAGAGCAGCTGGAAATGACTTGGTAGAGAGCATTCTCATTTCCAAAATTTTGTCAGATGAATGCATGCCTGATGAATGGAATCTCAGCATCGTTTTCCCGGTCCACAGAAAACAACTGCGCCAAATAGAGAGGTATATCAGTCTCCTTAACATCGCATACAAGATCCTATCTGTCATTGTGGGCATTAAGCCCTTCGTAAATAACCTGATAAGTGCGATTTTTCACACTTAGGCAGAAGCTGGAAGAAACCCAAGAGGTCCAAATCGATACCCTGTCATACGCGGCTTTGAAATCGATGCACCATATTTGCATCGATTTCAAGGTCGCGCATTTATAGAGACGGACTATTCAGAGCCATGAGTGTGCCTGTATGGCATCCCTGCCAGACTCGTTCGATTGTGTAGGATAACGATGGAGAGAGCTCGCTGCTGCATCAAGCTCAGTAACGAACTTTCCAAAACCTTTGATGTCAAAAGAGGATTTAGAAAAGATTGTCGTTTGACTTTTCAATATCATATACTTGAAAGAATTGTCCGAAATTATTTGCATACGCCGATGATATTGACATAATTGGTAGAACAAAACGAGCTGTCAATAAAATGGGTCTAACGGTCAACGAGGGCAAAAACCAATTCAAAAGAAATTAAACGAAGAAGAAAACGGCAGAATTGTTTTGCCAACCGCTATTTCTTTGGGCTTAGAAGTCAATTGAATGGTAGAGCCCTATCCCGAACAACTATGGAGATTCTGTATAAGACCTTGATCATTCCAGTCCTGTTTTATGCCGCTGAAGCTTGGACTCTATCTAAAGCGGATGAAGAGGAAGATTATTATAGACGGATTTTGGAGAATTAGATTCAACGACGAACTATAGGAGCTGTACCGTGTACGGCTACATCGATCTGGTCAAAACTGCGAGTCAGTCGTCTAAGAAGGCTAAGACATGTAGATGGAAATAAATGGTCCGGTCCGTAGCCAACATAAATAACTTATTTTAGGTATTATATAATAAGTAATTATAAGAAAGACAAAAAATTGCTATACTTTGTGAATTAATTTGAATCTTTATTATAAATAGTTCACCCACGCAACTAATTACAACTAATGCTGACAACAAACTTTCTTTAGCCTTGTATTAAGAATGGCGAAATAAGTAATTAGCATGAAGTAAATGTCAAGGATAAATGCTTGTAAGTTATTATTTATGTATACAATAATTATATTATGTATGTCGATTTTCTATTTGCAGAAAATGACAGAAAGCATCCATTTAATTTCTATTGGGACGTGGGAGACGGAGAATAACGTTTTCGCAGAAATTATTTCTTTGTTGCTGTTATTGTAATGATATTGTCGGGATAGCTGTACATTTATTGTGTTCCTTTTTCTTCTTTCAAATTGAATGAAATATGGATAATGGGACAATATTGTTGTCCATAAACTGGCAACCTCAGATTTACGTCATTTTTATTAGCTGGATGAGTTATTGTTGTATAAAACGGGTACACAAATTGATGTACTTAAACGTAATGCATTTGTTATTCTAATTTGCTGTGAAAACATTATAAATATATTTATTTGATGTAGGTATTTAATGTCTTTGGGATTTGTTTTTAATAGTGATTTTACGAGTACCGTAATATAATGAATATTTCTATTCGAATTATTTGGAAGAAGGAAATTAATATTAGCAAAATACCTACTTATAGCTAATTTATCGTAACAATATTTATTCTTTGAAAAATGCGTTAAGCCAGCCAGCGGTTCCCTAACTGTGTATCCTAAGGGCGTCGCAAGTTTTATTTTTTCACTGCTGTAAGACTCTTAACAAAGGAAAAGCATTACGTTTCTCTGTACGAATACCAAGATGAAGGTCGAAGCGAAATCCAATAATTACATTGCAGTCGAAGATTAAGCGCGTTTGTGTTTCCTGTATTTCCAGTCAGACTTGCTTCGTGGCTGGCACTCATATATTTGCCTGACACTAAGAATTAAATAAAGGATTTTCAATTGGGGCAGGTCGTTGCCAGGCGGATTGCTTGGGAGGATTACCGCGCTCCATGAGAGTGGACAAGAGAACCCGACACCCGAGGCAGTCAATTCCTCGCTGTGCACTAATGTGCGCTGTGCGCTGTGCAACTAATCCATCAGGAGCTCAAAGTTAATGACCATTGACAAAGCCGTATGTTCGCTGACTTGACTTCGGAGCATTCGGTAGAGGACCTCAATTTTGGCCGAAAAATCATACTTAGCGACGAGGTGCATTTTTAGATGAATGCGGCGGGTATGTTAACAAGCAAAATTGTCATAAATATGAAACGACGATATTTCAACGTTGATCCGTCCTTAGTAAAAAACTCTTTAGTGAATCTTCAGTCAGATCAGCTTCTATTCACATGTCTGTGCTTTTAGAAGGGTGTCTCAAAAATATTTCAACCTCTCTAGGGAGTCGCAGTATGAAAAACATTGGAAACCGCTGCGTTAAGCTATCTACTCAATATATGGATCCCCGTTTTAAGGCAAAAATTAACATAATAGTAGGTATTGGTACTTTCAAAAATCAACCATAGCTATCCATGACGATAAAATGAACTCGATATTATTAAACATGGAATCTTAGAGAGGACTTTCGTAAACTTGTTTGTATATCTACGATCTACCACTTGCGTAGTAAAGAAATATACATATATTGTTTTAGTACTTAACCATTTCTCCTAATTGGTCCCGCAATACTGCCCGTTTGCTCCAGAGACCTACAGATTAAATCACCGTACGAAATTGGTTCAAATTTTATAATTCCTAAGGAACTTGCGGACTCAGAGTAATGTCTCACTTTTTAAATATTATTCCAATTATGCGCAGTATTAACGGTATTAGCGAATTAAATGGAAACGAAAAATAGTCAGTAGTTGGCGCAAACGGTCCGTATAGGTACCTAGGCAAACTGTCGTTTGTGTAAGTTTTTATTATTTTTGAGATAAATGGAATGGACCTACAATTTTATGGCCTTATGTTTGTCAGACATTCGCAAGGGTGCCATGAAATAACGCCAAGTGCGCAATAAGGTCAACTTTTAAAAATTGGCCTTATTTCGGTATGCAAAAGTGTAATAAAGCCAACTTTCAACAGTTTATTATTATTTCACTTTTGCCAAGTGCAATAACGCCAACAAAATTTGAGTAATAAGACCAAGTTGGTCTTGATTTCTAAGATTACAGAAGAATTTACCGTTCTTTAAATCGACATGGTAATATTTTGATTAGTAGGTAAGTGAAAGTTTGGCAAGAAAGAAACATCGGCGTAGGGACATAAGTCCATTCCAAACTTTGACTAGCATTTCGCAAAGTGACATAAAACCAAATTATATTGAAACATGTTATTTTCCATAACAAACACTTTTTTATACCGTTTAAATTAATAATAATCGACCACTGATTGTAAACAAATTTCGCACGAATTAAAATTTAGATATTATATATATGTACTTAAATTTTTACTTTATTTCAAAAAATTAAAATTTGTGCGAATCTGTATAAGAAATGCCATGTACACAAAACTAAATGAACTATTGAAAACGTCAAGTTATTTGTTTTTTGCTGAATTGGGAATATTTAAATTTTGGGGACCCTTCTTAAATTTTTTAATTCATTCAAGATGATGCATATCATCCAAAGACATCACAATCACAAAGAAACCGTTATTACGGTGGCTTTCCTTCAAGGTATCCCAAATCGATCCTCCATTTTTTAGGTAGGAGGTACTTACGTTTCGTGGAGTTATGTCCCTGCGCCGAAAACATTGTGTGTAAATTTAAATGCAATGCAAAGTTGTGTAGCAATTTAAAACTATTATTTTCTCAAATTCAAAATCAGAGAAAGCATTTTTTGAATTTGAAAAAAATAATAGCTTTAAATTCGTGCAGTTGGCCTTATTTCACTCACCTAAAGTGAAATTAAACCAAATTAATATTTCGTAAACGTAATAACACCAACTTGGCGTTATTTCACTTTGTCGAAGTTGGCCTTATTTCTCTTGGCGTTATTATTTGCATGGCACCGTTCGCGAGAGGTGGCGCAGTGGAAAAACTTAAAGATATACCTAGGTAATTTGTAACAGGGTTATGTTGGCTGTGCACTAGTTCAACGAAATCGTCAAAAATACACTTAGCTTCAGTCAAGCGCCTGAAATCAACCACTAGTCACAATACGGTCACAAAATACAATTTCAATGCAATTGCGATAAATTTTGGCTCCAGCTCGACTCCCGCATCTGTTTTCGAAGTAGGAACTGTTCAGATTTGCTTAAAATTGTTATTTAGGCCAGGTTTTAAAGATTCATTATCTACGAAAACCCTTGAAAAATGTACAATCAAAACTTACGGTGATCACAATATGGGGCATATTGCAGTTGTATTATTCGAGATAATATCTGTCAAATAAAAGGAATTAAAAACGCTATACATTTAAATCCCCCGAATTGTTCACTGCAATTATAAATATTATTACACTATAGTAATAGTACTTAATTGATTCGAACATAATTCACATTTTCATTTATTCGGTACCCAAAGCAGCAATATGAACAGAGCACGCTGAAAACGTATTATCCCCTTATGCAGTGTACATAATACTATTGAAACAATCATGTTCTCAGAAAAAATACCAGTCATTTCATTGCGCAAGTATTGTGTCGTTTTGAAGTTGCATAAGAGCTTAAGCTAACCGTGCAGGATGGCACACTCATTTTAAAGGATTTAATGGTATACCACATAATGATCCCTTAAAATGTTCGTATGTGGTCATGCCAGTCCGATCAAAGAATTAATTACTGACATAAGCAATGTGCATATTTTAATGTGCATATACAATGACGTAAAGCATACCAAAGCCAATTGCGAGTTAGCGTCAAACATGATAGGAGGATATGACAAGGCAATGCAACTATCAGCGCGTGAGCGTTTGTCTATTGTTATTGCCTCGGGTTCGTATTAATGTAGATATATATGCATTTCATAAAATTTGAAGCAATGGATTCATGTGTGGGTCTATGTGAGTGAAATTTCATCCTTTGCTTAAGGGAGCAAATAACATATTTGCGTGACATGCGAGCATGCAGAAATTGATGTTGGGATTTATGAGCTTGAAAATCTTTTTTTTTTTTTTTTCATTGTTTGCATAACCCCCAAAGTTGTACAGGATTTGCTGGGATTGAAAGGGTTCCACAGAAAAGGACAGAAATTCGATATAAAGTTTGTAGTCGATGGTTCGCAAAATGTCAACGAATTGTCTTTTCTGGTGTATTAGCACTTTATAGGTTATTGAAACAAGTGTGTAGTAAGAAGAATGGATGGGAATTGAAGGAAATGTTTTTCCTTTTTTCGACAGATGCCAAAATCCACCACTTTAGGAAGTAGATCGAATTTTATGGACGATTGAATTGACAATATGTCGAGGGATGATATTGCATGATTTTGCTTCGTAAAAAACGAATTTCCTGGATAGGGTTTTGGGTTTTGCATTCGAACATACTGATTTCCCAATCGGTTTAGTTTAGATTGGATTGTATTTGTATATATGAGTAAATGTAATCCAAACGTGTGTTAAGTTGATGATTTATAGTTAAAGATTTAAGAAGGTAGCATTGGCGTGGTCAGAAAAATGTCATTTAGACCAGGCTCTACTGAACCATGGGCGTAGTTTTCACACTGATGATGTTGATATGCTACCAATTTAACAAAAAATCTGAAACGTATTTGGTAAGCACAAACCTATAAATGACTAATGAGTTAAAATGTGCATGAAATAGCTATTTCCATAAGTCGATATAACAATCCCGTACCCAAATTACGAAATTTAATTAAACTATTTATAAATACATCCCCTAACAAAATATTCATATCAAAATTGTGGCATCAGAATATCCTACGCCAATAACGCGACTATCTAAGCAAGGTCCAGTGTACAGCTTGCCTTTGCATGAGCACTACGCTCAACTCCCTCTGCGGTACTTGATATAGTGCATCATCTATTACCCATTGATATATTGAGGAAGCAAAAGACTTAATCTTAAGCTCTCCTTTCGTCTACCAAACTACTGTAGCGTGTTTTAGGCGAAAATGATGGCAGTAAAAGGTGGCTTATTTTGGCTCAAGAAAATCGTGATAGTCTCTGGCAAAGATGGCCGAACAGTTTAACATTCACCTATTTTGGTGCCGAAGCATAGAGACAATCCAAGGAATTGTAAAGCCGATGAACTCGCCAAAATACGAACAACTCTACCCACTTTGGACATACCATTCATTCGCTACCTGCAAAAAAAATGTAAGCTGGAAGCTATCGAGATTGTACATCTTAGGTGGATAAGTGGCACTGTCTAGCGATAAAAAAGTTAGGACTTTTTGCAAATAATTTTTGAAGAAGCTGTATGTCGTATATTTTGTGTATAGGTAGTATGGATAAAGAAGAGAAAGAAACTATACTTCACCTTCTTTGTTCCTGCCCAGCTCTGTCCCTTAGAAGGAAAATTCACTTTGGTTAGGAGCCTTTCATTATAACGACAAACACAGACATAAAAAGGACTCTTACGGTTCAGTGAGTAGAAATAGACAAACTTTATCCAATGATCCGTTCTTCGTGGTACGGATCTATGCTAATCTGAGTTTGTTGGCATTTCCTAGCTTTCATCTTTCAATCTAATCTTAAAAATAAAACGCAAATTTCTTATTTCTTATGACTTGTCGAAAATATATTACAATTTTGACAAGTTGTATACAAAAACAAAAATTTAGTTAATTAAAAAAAAAACTTTATTTTATTTCTTCGCATTTGTTGTAGCTCAGCTTCTGGACGGCGAAGAATGATACATGAAAGCTAAAGATACTCGTAGAAGTATTGCCTAAAAAAAGTTTTAATATTTTTTGTATTGGTAGAGATTTTTTATTAAGTATAATGGCAAGTTAAATGGCATAAGAATGTTTTAATATTTATCATACAAACACAGAATTTATACAGTGAGAGTCGCCTATAATGTTTTTTTTTTCTTTTTCTGTTTATATTTTGGATGCAAGAACAATTTTTTTTGTAATAGATACAAAATATTTCACTATTGTTTCTAATTTTTATGTATCTAAATTACGTTAATTTAAAACTACGTTTATTTATTCTTATTTCTTTATCCCTAAACAAAACTTTTAAGAGCATTTGTGTACACTTTTCACGCTATGTATATATCGTACTGCAAGCAAAAGAACTCAAATATTTTATTAAAGTTTTCATCGAAAATTATTTATTAATATTTACCCCAACATGAGTATTTTACGTCTTTATTTAACAAACCTATATTTACTCTTTCCAGAGTAATTTTATAACTATTTAATTAAGAAAAGAGGAAGTAAACCCCTTTCGAGGTGGGGTGTCATAATGTCCAAAGACATAATGTCCATGGACGTTATTTCTGACCCAAACGGACTTAATGTCAATGGATATTATGTCTTATTAACAATCAGACATATTGTCCAATCTGAAACGGTCACAAGGTCCATGGACATTATGACCGGATCAAAGTCTAAATGGACCTTATGTAATTTTCAAGAAGACATAATATCCATTTTGACCTTATGTCCGTTTCAAAAAGACAAAATATCCATTTTGAATTTAAAGAAGACAATATATACAATACATGTCCGACAAACAGTCGCGTGTTTATCATTGATTTGTGAAGATCAATATGGAAAATATTAATTTATTTGAAGAAGTAAGTGCTCAGCTTATTCCGGGTCTGAGAAAGAGCATTGAAGAAGTAGCTACTCATATATGAATGTGAATATTACTATAGGATAAAGATTTCTGATATTAATATTTGAAGTTTGGTGACCGCGGCGGTAGTAGCTACTTCTTACATGCTCTTTCTCAGACCCGGAATAAACTGGAAACTTGACGCAAAAACAAAGAATGCGGGTCCTTATTGTAGGCAGATTGTTTTAAATTGATCGACAATTTTTCTTTAATTATAATTATTATATTATTATATTATAATAA
Organism: Cheilosia scutellata; assembly: GCA_955612985.1. Taxonomy (NCBI): domain Eukaryota; kingdom Metazoa; phylum Arthropoda; class Insecta; order Diptera; family Syrphidae; genus Cheilosia; species Cheilosia scutellata. Next base: position 34,807,324 of record OY015312.1, on the reverse strand, counting down.
TTATCTAGTATATATTTTTGTTTAATGCATTCCACCGAGCATTGATGGACATTATGTCTGTTTGAAACGGAAATTAATACCTAATGTCCACAGACATAATGTCCAATTACGAAATTTTAAAATAGACATTCACCCCTATTGTCGTCGTCGTCTGTCGCAAACGACTGGCGACGTTTGTCGTGTCGAGTCGTTTGGAATTTGGTATTGCGTAACTGAAACGACTCGACTCTCTGAACTCTCACATCCCACATACATTCCACAAACTATGACACATGGGATTTGACATTTCAGTCGACGAATTTATATTTGGTCTGGTGTTTTGTTTGTGACTTGGTTAATTATTTAATAAAACAAATCAAAAATGAATAGTGTGACATGTTTTTTGAAAGCAGTGACCAGGCAGTGACGAAGAAGAAAACCATAAAAAAGTGCTGGTAAAGTTAAGGAAGAAAATTCGAACCAAATCCAATCCATTGGATTTGCCCGACATTAAGTGGGTGGTAGAAATAATTTAAATTGCATACATTGTGTTAATAACAATTATTTTCAGATTTTAAATGTATTTTAGACTATCGAAGTCGAAGGTGGTTCAAGACAATTCAGAGATAAGGCTATGTCGTCCCATTGCCGATTAACATCACTTGTTGTTAGGCCCTTTGTGAACGATTTTGCCAACGGAATATTTTTCTCCATTTCTTTCACTAAATGTTGATTGTTGATTTTCATTTTAAAGAATATGTAACTATCTTTTCGTTAGTTAAATATTAAATACACAAACTTTTCTTTAACACTTGATCACGCAGTTGTTAAAACTTATTGCAAACTATGTATATCAGTTGCAGCTCTTTTTATACCCCTGTGGCACATCGGCAGGGACACAAAAAAACGATACTGCATCCTTCTGCTTTCTGTGTTTTTAATCTGAATCATAATGATTTTATGGCCTTAATTAGGGTTGTCGTATAATAACTCATTACTTGTGCGCGTAGATTTATATATGGTCCAAGACAATTCAGAGATAAGGCTATGTCGTCCCATTGCCGATTAACCTCACTTTTTTTGGCCTTCGGGAATGATTTTTCCAAAGGAATATTTTTCTGCATTTCGTTCACTAAATGTAGAAATTGCCTTTTATTTGTTATCTTGCAGAATGGCAAAATAACTATAATTGTCTTTTTGTTAACTAAAAATTAAGTACACATACTTTTTTTTAACACATTATCACACAGTCGTCCGCAAAATAGTCGACGACAGAAATGTATCATTTCCACGACAAACGTCGTCACAAAACGCCTCACGCAATACCGACGATCGTCGTCGAAAAATACAATCCACATTTTTTGACATTTCAGACGCCATTTGTCGATCGTCGCCGCGACAAAAGTCGTTTATTTTCAGTCGCCAATACCAAACAGTCGTGTCGCTTTTTTTACAGTCGTAAACGACGACGACAATAGGGGTGATTATGTCCATTGACATTATGTCTGTTTGTTAATAAGACATAATGTCCATTGACATTATGTCCGTTTGGGACAGAAATAACGTCCATGGACATTATGTCTTTGGACATTATGTCACCCCACCCCTTTCGATGTATTTAACTTATATTAACATATAAATGATCCCTTTCCATTATATAATCATACTTTATGACTCACAACAACTAATAGTTCAGATAGACTTTACCGACCTCAATGTGGGTGGAATTTTCATTTGGTTAACAATAATTTCAAATAGGGAACACTCACTTGCGGAAGTCCCTTTCTGATGTTGTTTTAGAAATTCAAATTGGAAAATTCCAAATGGAGCTATCAAAAAATTCATCAAATAGCTATGCGGTAAAATAAAATAGCCCTAACAACAGAAATGTCACTTCCACTTGAATAAAATTACAATCAAATTAATTCAGAAATTTCATAATCAGCAGCCCTTCGGTGATATCAATGTAGGTAAATTAAAATATCCCACTACGCCAACAACACAGTAAAATAGGATCTGGCTCTGGCCTACCTAAAAAAAATATATTTTTATTTTTTTAATAAATCACAATTCCTACCGTAACAAGAGCACACATAGGAATATTTAATGAAGTATGGTATACTAATAAAAGATTCTCAATATCATTAAATGCCACCTACATAATTTAATTATTTTAAAACGATGGTAGTTTGTATTTAAATAATATTTCAACTGAAATGTGCAGGGATATTGTCGTGTTAATTCCAAGAAATTGATATATAACGGATAAACATAAGCAGCTTACATTTCGAGCTGTGGTTGTAAATATGAAATAAATAAACAAATTCCAGCTTGATATTGATGTGTTTTTTATTATCGATATCTTTTCAGAAATGTGAAATACATTTATCGGGTTTATTTATTGTCAAAGCACAATGACAAACAAGGACACTATGCTGATTTTATTTGTGATTCCGTCGCCCTAAAATTGGTTTGACGTAAAAACCATTTTGACCATTTGCAGTAATAGGGTTTTGAAGATGCTCTTTCCATTTCTGAAAGCAGTTTTGTCCTATCTCATCTGGCTACGAAGATATTGAATATCGACTTTACCGTAAACGACACAATTTGGAGCCTTGCAAGAATTGGTTTGCCTTATAAACCAATTCCCGGCACTACAAATTTTAGGAGCAATAGCTATACATTTTTCTGAAAGAAATGGTTTGCCGTACGAACATTGCCAATATGTAGGTACTATTAACATTGTACCTATGAATTAAATCGTTTTTAAAAATAAAAATTAGGGTCATTTGTTTTCTAGATTTGTTTTTATTAAAATATTCACGTTGAATAATGAAAATCATCAGCTTATTCGAGATTAGCTGACATCTTTATTCCTGACTTAAACTTAAATCTCAACTTGCGCCACTAAAATATTCCATTGGTGAGAATTGGTTTGAAGTATAAGCTACTCTTTTTGCCGTACGTGTATGAAGGAGACAAAATTGTAAGTCAGATGGTATTTACGTCAATTCCATTCCGAACAAATCCCTGAAATATTTCTAAAACTTTCTATCGGTCCAAGGCAAAACAACTACACAAATCAGTTGTCCATTTCCATATAATCTTCATAAGTAAAAAAAATTAAGGAATCTTATCGGGCAGAATAAATCGCTTTCAAACTTTAAGCTAGAATTGCCAAAAAAGCTATTTTAGGGTTTACGTCAAACAAATTCTAAGGCGACGATGCTGAAAAATATAGTTTGACTACTTTTTTAATGTATTTCTTTTGACATGTCTACATTAATAAGGTTGGTGTGTACGCACTCACTCCCTATCGGGAATTTTTGTTCAAATTTTTCGTACTGCTCTATTTTCATTTTGAATTCATGAAATATGCAAAAAAATGTAGTGACACACGGGCTTACGCATAAAATGCTAGGATATTGCTCTTGGATAGTTGATATATATCTAATATAATCAGGCCTATTCGGCAAAATCTTTTATCCATAATCCGACTGCCACAATTTGAAACTATACGAGCAGATTGAGAAATTTATTGACAATGACTTGTTTCAGTATAATTTGCGATTGCTGAGAAGTATAATGCCACTTACCGAGGAAAGAAAATTGAGAAGATTGCTTTTACCGGTAGGTGGCAATGTTTTACCATCTATTTGGCAGCTAAGAATTAATTTTTTTCATTTCAGAGTTTCGCAATTTTATTGGTACATATTTTGCTTGTGGATACACTGGAAAAAGCTGTTATATATATGGTCTAGCATGCGTCGAAACCGCTTTGAAGATATATTACATTGTTTGCATTTTGAGCCAAAAATGCATGTTCCGCAAAATCTAAATGATATTCATTTATGGAATTTGTGACCTATAAATGATCGCATAAAATTTAAAATGTTGGAACATTTTCACCCTAAGCAACATTTTATCATTCGACGAAAGTATGATTATTTATTTCGGGAAGCAATGATATAAGCAATTTATAAAGGGGAAGCATACGCTTTGATTATAAGGTATGGTCTTTGTCCACTCTCACAGGATTCATGATCAAATTCTAAGTGTATCAAGGAACGAATCCGCGATCAAATTCATTTTATGAGATACGATTCGGCAAATGTACCGCTCATTTAGTAAACACGACTATTTTTCCAAGAATGTTCAGCAATTGCAGTTTTCATTATACTTTGATAATTTGTTTACGAGTTTCCCTTTATTGGCTTATTTGAAAAATCGTGGCTATAATGGAACAATCCGTGAGAATAGATTACCAAAAAGTTGTCCGATCACACATAAAAAAATGTTGATAACGAGCATACTAAATTAAAAAAAATTGAAAAATGTGCACGACTGGGTCGCACGAAACTTTCACGTTTATTGCGAATCTCGCAGAATCTCAGATTCATTTCAGCAAATTTTACGTTTAAAATCATACCTACTCAAGATGTACTGAGGCTTATTAACTGAACCCTTGTTAATTAAAAACGTAATACATACTTCATAAACATACGTATTAACTACAACACTTTACTACTTACTTTCAAGTAGGCGATGAATTTCGAATTATATTGCCAGTGCCACTGAAGTTTTGGGATTTGCAAAAATATACCGGGTCTGATCGGGATTTGGGTAGTCATTTTTGAGAAATATTCATAAATCGGCTTTATTCGAGTTTTCTGAGAAAAACTTAGTACGTGATAATGTTTAGAATGCTTATGTTGTTTTAAATATGTATTTTGATCAAAATCGTTAGAGCGGTTTTTTGTAAAATTATGCTGAAAAATTTTTCAACTTTGGATTCGAAAAGCACTGTTATTAAACTGTTTAGCTGAAAACTGAGTACGATGTATTCTTCAGGATATAAACATTACTTAGCAGTTACATTCTCATCCAAAAATCGAAAATGCCGATTTCGAAATATGAGCATTTTTTAAAGTACCATTTTTAGCGATTGGGGTGGAAATCGAAGGACGCATTCATGGTTCAAAAAAAACTGTTTAGCTCAAAACTGAGCAAATGGTAATATGTACTATTACTATTTAAGCATTACCTGCCAGTTAAATTTGTATCATAATCGAAAATGGCGTTTTTGAGATATGAGCAGTTGTTTAAAGTACTATTATTAGTGATTTTGGTGGATATCAAAGAACGCAATCTTTTTAGAGAAAAACTGAGTTTGTTATCAAGTTAAGAATGACAATAGTATCTTTTTTTTAAATCATTTTTACCGTTTTCTAGAAAAATCCAATTTTCAAAACTGCTGTTGCTGGACTTTTCAGGGAAAAACTGGGTATGCAGTTATGTTAAGTATGCCTACATTAACTGAACTGTCAAATTTGGTTTAAATCGTTAGAGCCGTTTTCGAAAAAATCTAAATTGTTAAATATTTGGTAAAATTTGTATATGGGAAGTACCGTTAATATTAGGGCTGACATGAAAAAAAACGCCTCCTAGCGGGAAGCCCACAAACTCTAAATACAAAGTTTGAAACAAATCCTTCCAAGCGTTTAGATTTCCAAGCTATGGGACAGACAGACGGACGGACAGAATTGCTGGACCCACTTTTTTGAGTTCCCCTATCATCGTAATACCAGAATTGATTAAAATCTCGAGTTCGAAATTTTGTACGAAAACAATATCTTTCTCTTAATATACGTATACGAGAAAGTTAAAAATAAATAAATAGGTGGCGCAACAGGCAGGTAGACACCCTAGGCCTAGCTTCTCGAAACCATTCGGTTGTGTGAGTTTCTAATTTTGGGACGAATGGAAGGGACCTACAATTTTATGCCGAGTTCGAACGGCTGAATTGGGAAGCTTTTTCATGACAGTCATACTCTCGGATGTATGGTCCATAGGAACGTTTCAAATCACAAAGTAGTGTAACAAGAAAAAAACGGCGCTTGGAAGCCGGTTCATTATCTAATACTCTTCGCTATGACCAAACAAATCACCTTATCATTCCTTTAGAAAAGAAAAAACGCTGTGATGCGGAGACCTATGTAGTTTGATTGTACAAACTGCTTGCTCAAAGTGCGATTAAGGTCTATGCTTGACGTTTCAGACCATATCATACTGCGGATTTGTAATTAGATATCATTCCTTTAAAAACTCCAACCAAGCTTATAAAAGCTATTTGAAATAAAATTAATGAACAGTAAATAAAATATGGAAATAATTTTTAATTCAATAGTTTTTAGAACGAAAAATTCAATTCAATTAGTTAAGGTACACAGACCTGTACCCTATAGGGCTCCTGGCGTTGCCATATGAGCAAACAGTAGAACGTGTACACTCTACACGAATTATTATTTGTATTCGCATCGCATCCAAATTGATCTGATCTGATATGCATATTATAAGACCAAAACTCATACATCGGTATTTGCATTTGCAAATATGTAACATATTTCGCAAATACTTCAATGTTTGTGGTGTTTTCGGAATTTGTTCGAGAGCGTGAACAAATCTCTAGTACCTATTATGTGATACTTCAAAGACTATATTATCAACGAAATTGAGCAATTAATGGTAATTGCTGTTCAAATTCATATTAAATTGGGATTTTAGTTTTCCATCCGGCTTCACAAAGAATGGTGAGTAGGTCTAGTAGGTATATCAAGGCAGGAAAAGTTACTTATAACAACTTTACAGCAATTCATGAAACATAATCACTTAAAATGCTACTCCATTTGGAAATTACTTCCAAAGATATTAAATATCATTTCAATGCTCACTCTACTATCTGCATTGAGGCCACCTAACCTACCTATAGAATTCCAAGAACACTTCGAACTTTATTCGATTGAGTGTTACACAATTCCATTAAATCTAGTTACGACAGTCCACAGATTCGTTTCACGTGTCATATTATTAATTGAACATTTTATAGGAACACAAGATAAGTTCCGAAGCATGTCCATTGTTCACCTCATTAGAAATGAACAACAAAATAAACTTTCAATTTACAGAATAATTCAATTGAGCAAACGTAGAAGAGCAGTCACTTGCATTACTCATACCTAGCTCTAATTTTTGTCCCTTTGCTCTTTGTGATTCGAAATTGTGTAAAATTCGAAATAAACTTTCTAGAATTTCGGTTACGCTTCAATGGGATACAAGGAGTGAGGTGAATCCCAAAACCAGGATGCGTACATTGTCGCCTGTCAAAGTGGCCGTAACAATAGAAAAATATATTCTATTATGGTGTACATTTGGATAGAAGGAAGGTTTTCACCTTACACCTTCATCTTACACTCCCCGAAGGATGTTGCTCATCTCATGCTATGATTGTCAGGACCGATAGGCTTTCATCAAATCTCATTTCTCTTCGGAAATTAGGTATTAATCAAAGTGTGTACTTAATTTATTTGAGTTAGGTTTTCTTTTCCTTTCGTTTATCTTCATCCAATACAACATTGCCTCATTTGGGCTACAGGTCACGAAATGATAAGAGTGAAGAAAGCGGGACAAAAAAGTTACTCTTTGCTGGTATCCTGGTGTCTTGATTAAGTGAGGGACAGGAAAAAAAGATTATGGAATCAAAATTCAAAATGGCTGGGATAGGTACAAAGAAAATTAATGAAACGAGTGCAAGATTTACTAATCGATTTGGCAGAACCTTTTTGTTTGAACCCTTTTCGGTGTCGGTCGGGTTGGCTTCGAATATATTATAATGTAAGTATGCCTTGTCTGCATTTTCGTAAAATATGCGGAAAACTTTTAAATCGCCTCATTTAATAGACCAATACAATGGTTGGTGGTAGGTTTGGCAATATTTTTTTTATAAATTTGCGGAAATATGTTATTTGGCTTAATATGTAAGCAGGATGTTGCGATATTAAGGGGTTGTTGCTTTTGTATAGTCTGTATTCAACATATGGCAATATCCATAAAATTTTAAATGTGCGGTCCAAATGGGTTAAATGCGATATCAGGTATTTTGTGTGTGATGCTTTCGTGATGAGCTGTATAGTAAGGTGGGACATCTGTTGGTGTCTTATTAAAAAGGCTATAAAAAAAGCAATGTTCAATTTCGCTGTATTAGCTCGGCAAGTCTTTGAATCTATTCCTAAGGATAACACAACACAAAAGGATCCATCATTAAGTGGTGCCCACAATATTGGATAGCGATCTTAACCAATTTGGTGCATAACGTTAGGCAGATATGTATAGCTTAATAAAGTGGCTCGTTGGTTAAGGCTGTGGTCCACCCTGTACCTAAAGTGTGTTATAAAGTAAATATAATTAAATTGAATTGTCTGAAACCACGATATCGGCAGAATTGAAACCCAGGCGTTAGAATACTGCATATGGATGAAGGGTGTTATGATATGAACCCAATTGGTATTCCGCGTGTCTCCTTAATAAAAGATTTGAGTGTGCTTTTAGATACTAAACTATCTTTTATACATCACATTGATTATGTCACAAATAGGGCAAATAGAGCATGTAGTCATATATTATAAAAGTTCTCTATCTTTCATTTCTTAGATCTGTTTTAGAATATGCGTCCATTGTTTGGTGTCCATGTTATAATGTTCATATTTTAAGACTTGAATTTATCCAAAAAAGATTTCTCAGGTTCGCCTTAAGAAGGCTTTCTTGGGCTGATGTTAGTAACTTACCCTCCTATCAATGAAGGCTACAATTGATTAGCCTAGAATCGCTTGAAAATAGGAGAATAGTAGCAAGAGTTATTTTTGTACATAGGATTCTTATTGGAGAAATTGACTCTCCGGAGATCTTAATGCCCAAACCCCATGTGCAGAATTCACTGCGCAGCAGGATTAGAATACACATGTTCTTATGTTCTTAGAATACAAATGTAAATTCCGCAGCCACCGAAGCACTGCAACATGTCGCAGTGAAATAAATTAAATAGACTTGGCAGCATCGAATTTTTAAATTCAGCTACTGATGCATACGAGGAAAAGAGGGACGGGAATTATTTGTCGTCTGTGTTTCACGTATTTTTCCCCGCATTGACAGCAACCGCTGCAAATTGAATTCTGCACATCTGTTTCATCTGCAGTACTGCATGCAGTGAAGCATTCAGAATTTCTGCAAAAGTGTTTTGGGTATAAGACTTCTTAATTTAAATATCCCTCGTTCAAATTTACGATGTAACCGGATTTTTAATATTGCACATTCGCGTACAAATTACTGCAGGTCATCATCTATCAACGGCTTATTGGTACGCTACAATGATAACATCGATTTTAACTCATCGATTTCTACAATAAAAAGAAAACTACTACCGTCTTTAAGCTTTAAAAAAACCCGCCGTTTTTGCCAAGAAATAATTGGTCACGTATACCCCATAGTAGTTCCCGATATAGCTCTTAAACCCCTTCCTTTACCCCTATTCCCTTCCTTTACCCCTACACCCTTCCCTTACCCCTATCCCCTTTGATTATACATAATACATATCGTCGAAAATACGAAAAAGTGGTTTAAAATTTCTGAGCAGTGTTGTGCCATGTAGACTAAAAATGTAGACTACACGATTGTCTACGTGTAGACAACTCAACGTAAACAATTCCCAATTGTCGACATGTCCATGTTAACAACGTAGACAATGTAGATAATTATTAGAACAACGTTTTTCTTAATTTTTCCTGTAAAGTGATTCCTAATAAATCATTAAAAAAGAAGCAAGTTTTGTATATAAACTTTTAATTCAATATCGTATATATTTATTTAAAAACAAAACAAAGTAAGTTAATGATGTTTAACACAAAAAAAAAAGAAAATACTCACAAGAGTATTGATAACCATTGCATTCTGATTGTCACCTTCACCAATATTTGTAACAGAAACAGATATCTAAAAGAATAGTTTGTGTTGGTCATTAATTTTTTGGTAAATCAATGGAAATTAAAATACACTATTATTTACCTGTGTCTGCGAAGACGGGTATCATTTTTCCTGCAAACTGTGCAATGTGCTGAGTATTTGTTGTTTGTTTTCACCAAAACAAAACCTAGAAGATCCTCAAAAGCCTTGTTTTTTGGTCGACCAGACATATTTAAAGTTTTATATTTATGATACACAGGATTTTAATTTTTAAGAAAAGAAATTTTTAATTAATTCTTAAAAGTGTACTTTCTCGATTGAAGTTTACAGATGAATGACAGATTGACAGATCTGAAAGGTATTGATGACATTGTCGACATATTGTTGACATTTACGACATTGTCGACGTTGTTGACATTGTCGACGCGATTGTCTACGTTGAAAAGTCGACAATTAAAGTCGACATGTAGAGGAACAACACTGTTTCTGAGTCAAAAAATTTTACACAAATTTAATTTTTTTAAAAGTTTTTTTTTTTAAATGTTAGGCATACAAATTGTAGTCTTTTTCTAGCCGCTTCCAAATTAAGTCACTTTTCCCGAACAAATGCATGATATTAAGAAAACCTTTTTATCTTGAAGTTAGTTCATCATGCAGGTTTAAAAAAATAATAACGTTAATATATTGCCGTTAGGAAATGGAAATCTAGGTATTGCAATTTTAATATTTTATGAAAAATATTTTACCTATACATATTTTCAAAATTACCTATAGCTAAAGCTGATGAAAACAATTTTTTTTTAAGATTTGTGAGAAAGTATTTTTAGGAAAAGTGGCATAAAACATAAAAGTGACACTTCAAAAAAGAGGTTTTTAAGAAAAGTGGCACAATTCATTTTAGTACATAGGAAAAGGTGTGTAGTTACTATATTATAAAAGTTGGCAGAACAACAAATAGCTTTTTTTCAAGAAACTTTTGTTTACTTTTTTGCACACAACACAAATTATGCAGCTTTTCCATATAAACATACACAGAAATGAGGTAAAGTAAAAATTGTCACATTATCCATCTGGCGGTATTCTGAAGTACCTACTATAGTTGTGCCGATTTAACGGAAAGAAAAATAATTTGTTTCTTAGTCGATTGGTATACACAACTCAAAAATCGAGTTTTTTTTAGTTATGCCGGTTTTATTAAATATTTTTGATTTGAAAATTATGTATATATGTACCTACAGGGAGAAATACTTATTTATTTGTAAATATCTCAAACCCAGCGGCACCAAAGACTTTCTTTTTATATAAATATTATATGGTATGAATTTGAGCCAAAACGGTTAAAAAATAAGAACTTTAAAAAAACGGGAACACAACGCCACCTATGGGAGTCTAAGATAAAAAAAATAATCCGGAGCACTACGAACATATGGTGTGAACATAAGGGGGATAACTTTAATGATTCAGCCGTCATTACCGGTCTTATATACGCACCAACGTTTTTATATTTTAAAAGAATATCCAGACTGTTGCCTCAGGGCTAACAAAACTCCCGATATATTTATCTGTAATAAAACCAAATCCAAAAAAAACCTTTTTAATTTTTTTAAGTGCCTACCTCAACCACATGTTTTTGGAGAATATTGTCAGGCCGAAAATTACCAATACGACGTTTGTTTACTAAAAATTGGCAGATTCGTCAGACAAATTAAAAATAGTTTTTTTTTTTTTTTCATTCGGTTCAGTAAAGTTTTTGTTAAGAAACGCGAAATAATAGAAAAATTGCTGATACAAAAAGTTTTGGCCGCTTACGTATCAGGGTAAATCAGGGAGGGAGGGTCACTCAAACGTCGTCGCGGCGCCGACCGAAAAATTGTGTGGCCTGGCCCGCTCGTCGAAATCTCATTTCTGAGAAGCTAGAATTTATCGCAACATTTGCGCATGGATTCTAAACAATTTCGACATACCCAAAACAAAGAATGAGCAAGCTGAGAGTCCTATACCGACAACCATTTTGAGTCAATATCAGTTTCGCATTCCTGTGTCACGATCTAGTCCTAGTCGATCATTTCTGATGTTCTGGATGCAATCTACAAAGTGCTCGTGGACAATTCTTCAGGAAAATTAAATGTCGTTAGGTACCTAATTCAATGTTGTACCTACACACAAATGTACAGATAATTTCTTACCATATTGCTCGTTGTGATAATTGGGTTATCGCATGTATTTTACAACTAGCATCTGGTTGCCCGTTGGTTAACGTTTTATGATGCTGCTATAGATATGCTATGGGCCTATGCACGATTCTAGACACTTATTTTTACACCAATCTACAGAAAGATGCAAATAGAATGCCATCGAAACTTCCTTTTGTTCGTTCAAGTATAAAAAATAATTTGTCTGACAATTAAAAAATCATAAGCTCAGCACATCTGACAATAGCAAATGAGTCTGCAAACGTCCTAAAATGATGAAATTATGCGTGCAGACGATTGGCAAATATGTACCTAAAATTTGTGTTCTTAATGTGGTTGTACCTATTATACTTTCAGTTCAGGTAATCGTATTAGCTGCAATAACTATGGATCTCAGTGTTGATGAATGGCCATATGCTACTCTACTCTACTCAAGTGTTATAAACCATTCCCGAATTTCACCGCACAATGTCGATAATTAAAAATTGTTTGCACTAAATTCACAAATCACTCAAAGTTTGTACATTCGGTGTATACCTACGGTATACGAACGTATACTCAAAAATCATTGGAATTTGAAGTGGAACAAAATTTCCATGAACCACTGCATAAAACAAAAAAAAATATAACCACCTGGCCAAAGTATCTAAATATTTTCTACGAAACACATAGTCATTCCCAATTAAAAATTTCTCTGCCATAAATTAGTTTCCATACCAAGTTGGCAGTGTAAATCGATCGGAAAAAGCTGGGGATGGCAAACTTTTGATTTCGTTTAATGAAACAAATTGGTAAAAGTTCATAGTTGCATGCATTCTCATGTGCTGTCAATATTCACATGTAGGGGAGAAACATTGAGATAGATACTGAATAAAAAAATATTTGTTCAGCTTCCTTTGAAAATCATTTTTACTAAAGGAGCAGGAGCATGTACTGTACATACACGCAAGATATTAAAATATTATCTTGCTTTGTGCTACTGCTGTTATTTCCAGTATAGCGAAATTAAAATACGAACAATTCAGGCACAAAAATATGGAATGTTTGGTAAATGAATGAAATAGGGAAAGCATATCGCATTCCTTTGACATATCTTTATATACATATATATAATAGGGTGTGTCATATTTTTTAACTTTAGAATTTTAATGTCTAAAAGTTTTCAAAAGTTGCATTGCTGACTTCAATGAACTACATACAACTACAACTACATTTATAGTTTTTATTTTGGTGAGTACTTTTGGCTCCCTCAAAGACCTTGAACTTTCGAAAAAATTGTTAGGCAACATACATACTATTGGTGCGCTATTTTTTTGTAAATATATATCCAAAACTAAAGTTAAGCCATGCTCAAATAATGTACCTAAATGCATTAATTTTATACTGTTTGTCAAATGCCGACAGTTTTAATGATAAATATATTTTACAACTACACGTTCTGTACACCGGTAAACGCATTTCGAGTAATACAATCTTATTATAAAAGAGACTGCCGTCCGTGTGTGCACTCATTACTCGAGAACTGATCATTCGATTTTCATGATTTTAGGCTTGATGGATTTGTATTGGCCCAAAGAAGAAGATAGGGAAAAAATTGGACAATGAGGCATGGCACATCCCATAAAAAACATACAACATCTTATATCTCGAAAACAATCGAAACAGTTTAGCTCAAATTTTCGGACCATCTGAAGTATTCATCGGGGAGTTTTTTTTTCTGTGAAGTTTGGTCAAAATTTGACAAAGGGGCGTGGCACCTCCCACACAAAAAAAAACAACATTGCAAACACTTTTTCCCGATATTTCGAAAAGTAATCGGTCGATTAGCTGAAACCTACACAATATCTGTTAGGAAGTAAAAAGTGCACGTGGATCAAAAGTTTTCGAGTTTTCCGATAGATGGCGCTGAACACCCAAATCTTAAAATTACACTATATCTTGACATTTGCGGCAGCTTTAGCTTTGATATTTGGTAAATAGAGGTTTATTGCCTTTAGAAAGCACTAAAAAAAACTATGGGCGGGATAGAGAAAAAGGGCGTGACAAGTTCTGGGCATGGGAAAGTTCCCTGTCGGCCTATTTTTACAGCACTACAACTTACAGATATTGAATTTAACAAGTACCTAGCAGCTTTTTGCAAGCATTTTACGTCTATATTGAACAGCTAAAGGTTTGTCTCTCGCAAGAGAAGACATATATAAATGCAATAAAACTTTTCATTTTTGTATGCTGGTATACAATTTAATAAAATCACTAAAATCTCTGTTTATCTAACTCTCCAAATAATTGAAGTCGTTATAATATTTAAGACAACTACTAAACTAAATAATTCAATGTTTACTAAATCTACTCTAAGAGAGAATCAGTTCTTAACGTTCCTCAAGGGAGTTCAAGTTAATATGAGATTTAGGCGATCTGCGTATGGAGGCAACATAAAAGGATCATTCCAAGGCAGACCTCGAAGAGCAAATCCAAGGAAACGACGTTGGATGTTCTCGATTCTGAGCACATGAATTCGATGAAAGGGAGACCACGCTTGACTGGCGTACTCAAGGAGGGGGCGAACAAAAGTGGTGTAGAGTGATTTAGTCACGTAGGAGTTTCAGAATTCTTTAGACCAACGTTTATCAAAGCCGAGTGATGAGTTGGCTTTACGAATCATTTCATCAATATGCAAATTTAACTCCCTGTCGTACAATATGCCAAGGGCACGGAGAGATTGAAGGTAGAGACAATGTAGAGCCGGGAAGGGGATTTGTTGCGCTTGCGCGAAAGGGTAATAGTTTGGCATTTGGGAATGTTAAGCTCTAAGCAATTTTTAAGGCACCAGGTTGAAACCGATCAAGGTCTTGTTGAAGGAGAGAAGAGTCTTGAGGTGAAGAAACGAGTTTGAAGAATTATTGGTATCGTCGGCGTATAGAGAGAAGAAGGAGTGTTTAATGACATTTTCAAGATCGTTTATAGTAAGGATAAAGAGAAGGGGACCCAAATGATTGCCTTGCGGAACACCAGAAGTTGCCAGGAAAGGGGCCGATAGGACGGACCTGAAGCGAACGCTATGAAACCGGTTTTCAAAGTAAGAAGATATCCATTTTAATAATATGGGTTCAAACCCAAGAGCAGACAATTTAAAGTGAATTAATTGATGAGATATGTTATCAAAGGCCTTACTAAAGTCAGTTGCAATAACGTCGACTTCGTTGCCGTTCTCTAAGGCTGACAGGGCAAATGACACGAATTCGACGAGATTTGTAGTGCTTGATCTACCTTTCAGAAATCCATGTTGGTTAGAGGAAATAAGAAGAGACTTGCATCGAAAGCTTAAGGCTTCGTATATTATACTTTCGAAGATTTTGGGTATATGTGAGAGTTTGGCAATAGGTATCATTATAGCGGAGCCGCGGGCATTGCTAGTTCAGAATAAATTTTATTTAATCTGTATCCACTAATCTCAGAGCAGTATTCCTATTTTTTAATAAAATCACACGTTGCGAATATTTTTCAAAAAAATTCGTAATTGCCCTATTAATTTTTACTACCCAGGTCGTCACCTGAGTATTGGTTTGCTCCATACGCCAATTTCGCGTATTTTGAGTTAGGTATCAAATCTAAGGTATTTTAGGGTGCTCTTTTCGAATCTGTTGCCATTTTGGCGCTAACGCTTACCAATCCGGAGATATCCAGCATCGACTTTGCTCTACATCGAACAAGTTTAATGGTTAGTAAATTTTATTTTGCTCCATTTGCCATTTTTTTGCGTATGGAGCAAATTTCCCATACAAAAATCCTTCATATTGAGTTTACTTTTATTTTGCTCTATTACCATTGCATGTGTACGTAGTTTTCCTTTAATTACTATTTTGAAAAGGATCAAACTATGCAACGAGTATGTAGAACCATTTTCATGAATACATTATGCATCTTGTATAATATACAAAACGTATTTTACTAGTATGTTTTGTTTTAGAATAACAGTAGAACTGTTTACTTTAGTACACTTTTGTGTTACTTCCTTTTTTGTTTTTGTTAATAAAATTTATTAAAAAAAGCCTTTATTATTTTGCTCCACGTGCATGAAAAAAAGTAAAACTTGAAACGAAACTGGATATGGAGCACAAAAATAAAAAATCTTCTTTTCGTATACGCTGTATAACTGCTAAACTATTACGCATGAAAGATTGAAAAGTTGTATTCTAGTTGGGAATACCCTAGGGAATAGCTGCTATAAATTTAAAAAAATTCTATCGGGCAATTTTTGAGAAAAAGGTGCGCAAACCTTCTTTATCATTTTTCTCGAAACCGACTAAGTGGCGTATGGAGCAAACCAATTCTCAGGTGACGAGGTAGTAAATTTAATTTATTTTTAAGATTCTATTTTAATCTTTTAAAAAAATATATATTTGAACCACAATTTCTTTCCTATAACAGCCTGTCACAACATCTATTTGATTATCCCACTCAGACCATCATATTCACAAGTTTATTGATCCAACAATCTCTTAAAAAACAAAAAAAAAAAAAACAAAAAAAACAATGCTACACGCTCCTAGATTCTGTTATGTATCTCATCACCAACGTCATTATACTATTATAATTACTAACAGACTACAAGAGCTAACTACAAGAGCTATATCAACAATCAATCAAACTTATTCGGTTTAGGTAAACAAACTTGTGTCTACCAACACACCTCGCAATAATGAAAACAATAAATAAAAATTAAAACATCAAAAACACCTCGCGAAATAAAAATACCGAAATAAAATTCTACCCCAAATAAAATCCAACAAGAGATGTGAAAGTGTAATTAGAAGCAGCTTACCATATTGTCGTATTGCTGGGAGGCTGCCAAAAACATTTCAATAAATTTTCATTAATCCAGAGTTTGCCGGTCACTGGTGCGTATACGCAACTTTTTTTCTCACTAATTACACTGGGAATACTCTTTTCTTTAATTTCACTTTTAAACAAATGAACTCATTTTTAATTTTTTTTTAATGAAACACCATTGATTGAATTGAATCTTTCACCCCACAAATGAACATTATTAATCGAGGTCGCTCTTAATGGAGCAGCAGATCCTTGAAGGCAAGTATTACAGAGCTAAGACCGGAGAGACACTTTTATTCACTTTTTAAAATTGATTACCACGTCGTATGAGCTTCTAACGTCAGTCAAACATAGAAAAGGAAACCCATTTAAAACGATCGTAAATTAATGCAATGGAATAGAGTGCTGTGTGGGGATGGATCTTCCGGGAGCAGTTTTGCACTTTAACCTAAAATTGAGCGGCGCAGCATCATCATTTTGCTTTCAAAATTTATTTCGGATCAAAGAAATTCATGTTTGCTGCGTATCTGAAAGCATTTAGCATGTCGCTTCACAGGTTGTTAGTTTTTATTTTGTTTTCTCCGAAATGAATATCGAACGCGGATGTTAAGATAATAATCGAATGGATTTACCGCCACGATTACATTCACACCGCGTTCAGAGATACACGTCGAGAAAAACCGAATCAGTGTGTCAATTCTTGAGTATGCCGTCACTCGTCTATCCTAGTCAAAAGTACGAAACTGTCTAAATTCGACATCGTCAAATGGTTTTTATTTTATACAAACACAGGATTTGTATATGAGAGTGCGAGCTTCCTTATCAGTAAAAAGCTTACTAGATTCAGTTGAACGGTTGAAAGGACTACTGCGCAAGCTCGTAAATGGTTCATTCATGAAAATACTTTTGCTTTCGAGATGTTCGTACTCCAGCTGGAACAAATCATTTGTCATTCTTCGAAGTGGCTAACCGGCAGCAAAAAACCCTTTTCGACGTTTTGACATTGAATGAGGGTCGACAATATGTTGCGCGGTTACTATTTACGTAGAGAGGATTTTCATCTAAAGAGTATTTTCTGGGTCACTATAGTGAAACTAATCACTTCTTCTTTTAAGATGATAATTTATGGGTAAACAAAAATCCTGTCGAATTCACGGGTGATGAGTAATGAACATACCTACATTTAAAATTTATGATTATAGATGCCGATTTGATGGGTTGAATTTGAATTATATTCGTGGCTCTTGATTTTATTTACAAGAGAGAGAGAAAGAGACGAAACTTCACGAAAACAAAATGATCTTATTTTGTGTGAATTTGTTTCGGCGATAAATTGAGTAAGGGCTTTTGTTTTCGTTTATTAAGTATGTGAAGGATATTTTATAGGTCGACACAAATTGTTTTTTTGATGAGAAATTGATGACATTGTTCTTTTATGATACATTGAATGAGGTTTTCTATAGGTATGATGTATGAATAGAATATACATGACAAAGATATGGAGCTCATCTGTCTATAAGATTATAATTTTAACCTTGAATACGTGAACTCCTGCTTGGTAATCTAATTGCAAATTAAGCTCTAGTCCCATTGTGACAGCGGTGAAGATAGGAATAATGCCATGACACAAGATTGAATTGAAATTGCCTCTTAAGAAAGTCATATTTTTGTTAAATTTTTGAGAAAAACTTTTCAAACAGAGAGGGCGGTAAAAACGTAATAGTAATTCCACTCCATTTGCATTTGCTGGAGCGTTGTAAGTGGGTTATTTTTATCATTACAATCGGTAATGAACTTTCGGACATATGAAATTTCGCAAATGCTAATAAAAATTTTTCTTTCAACCGCTTAAATTTATTTTTCTACTAGTTGACCGGCCGAACTTCGTACCACCTCAGAATCAATAAATGTTGTGTTAACTTATTAGCTGAATTATTCATTTTTGTATTAAGAGAAAATTGAAATGAATCAAAATGAATTAATAGACGGAAAGCTGACGACTTTTTTTCATTATTATTTTTTCAACCAAAATATTGGTTACTTTTGGGTTGTCTTGGATACATGACAGATGTGAATTTCTGGCGGACTTGGGCCGGGCGTTTTAGGGGTTATAGGCGGCCCCAAAATAGAATCCAAATGCCGGAGCAAAATTCCGGTTGCAACACCTTGCCAGGGCTCAAAGCACATCATCCGTAAGGAGCTTTTGATTGGTTTCTGTATGAAATTGTTGGATAACTTCGAAGATATGTATACACGATTTCAAGATTTGAGATTTAACTGCTTCTGAAAGGTTATTTCAAGATCTTTAAGACCATGTATAAAGTTTTGCCCTAACATTTATACTTTAGAAAATATGTATTTTATTTTAAAGCCCAAAATTTCGAAATTAACTAAATACATCTTGTGCTCAAGACGGAAGAGTCTACTCCCGAGAAATGATTCTGGAATATCATATAGACGTACAGTGACGGCAAAAACATTCCGGATTTTTTCTATAATATTTTCCTTATATTAGGTATATTGTAAAAGGTATTATATTTTAAAGGTAACTATAAAGGTTTCTAATGGAATTCTTCAAATTATTAAATGTATTAAGTAAAAGGATTTCTCCTTGATGTTAAGAAAAATACTACACATATCAAGAAAAAATCCGGAATGTTTTTGCCGTCACTGTATGTATACGGGGATAATTTGTCGCAATTTTTAAGCCTTCGTGTTTCCCTTCGATAACATCGGAATTCTTGTCTTTGAATGGAATGTGCCTGCGATTTGATTTTGAATAATGGAATTAAAATCATCCACGTCCTTATTCTTCGCAGCTAATATCGTGCGTTCACTCCGCCAATCGTGGTTCAAGTAATTGAGACCGATGTTCGAGAACACTTTGCTGATGAATTCTTCCTTCCATATGATGTGAATTCACAAACATTTGACGGAAACGTGGCGAAACGCATTTTTGGAGTAGAGGGCACTAACAAATTTGTGATGACTATCATATCTACACTCTATGGAGTGTACCAATTGGTGCACTAATTTATTCATTTCAGAAATATTTTTATGATTTGAAAATAGTTTGGAAACGAATCAGATTTGATTGATTGAAAATTTGAGGAGTACGAACATCGTGACCGCGATGTTTACGGATGGTTTTAGCCGTATGGGGTTTCTCTTCAGTTTGTCTATGATAGCACACAGTTCCTTCATAACGAAAACAGGCTACAATACTCATGATGGTTTTTCACATATTACAATTTCGCGAAATTCTCTGTCTCTTAGATGCAAGACAGCATTTTTGTTCAGTCTCTTTAAAAAAAATCCAATTTTCTTCTCCCAACAACTACCGTCTATTCCTTAATAGGTCATTGGAACACTGATGCATCGCCAGCTTATGAAATATTTTGAATCGAGAAAACTGTCAGTACAATGATTTTCTTGGTATAGTTTTGTATATGGCAGAGTTTTCCTTTAAGCTGAATAGCGTGATCTTGATAACGATTCATCTATTCTTTAGCCAGAGGATGTGGATAACATAGATTTTAAAGGACTCCTGAGATGCATTCTCAAATCTGGTTGGTTCTAATAGAGAAACCAATATCCTTTCTTCAGTTATTTTTGGGTTAATAAGGCTTTAAAGACCCCTGAGATTCATGTACATTTTAAGCGGTTTTAACAGAAAAAAAAAAACTGATTTCTAAGTGAAGCTATGACAACTGTCACGAGCATAGAGATACCTTCCTACCTACCATCTCTTCTTCAATTGTTAAGAAATTACAATACAATTTGCATTGGAGGTTTTGAGGTCTGCAATTTGCAAAATAAATGCTAGTGTTTTCCCAAAGACTCAAATTTATCGACCTTCTATCTTCCAGGTCTTTCAAATAATCCTCTGTCTGTCTCTTTAACATCTAATCCAATACATATACTCCCTTAGCACCCTTATGCCCAGTTGCACAGTCAGAGTTTAAACCCTCGTTTTGGTTTAAACCTTCTTTCAACAAATTTTCGGTTTCACTGTGTTCGTTTAAACCCAAAGTGGAGTTCAACTCTCGGTTTAAGTTAAACGCCTGCATTCTGCCGTTTAAACTTTCGTTTAACAGCTGCTATATCATACAGAGTGATGAGAGAGAGAATAAAAGAGATAAATTGTCTGGGTGCTACACTTCTTGAATATATATGAGTGAAAACTAGAGTTATGATTAGTTTTAGCATTAGTGCGGTAAACCCACTGTTACAAAATGTCATCAGAAAATTTCAATAGATTTCCAACAATATACTTTTCAAAGAAAAACCCTTTTTTCAAGTGAACATCAGGTAGATTTTAGCCCAAACATAATGAAGGCAAGCGTAAATAGTAGGTACCTATTGTGGTTTTTTCAATACAAATTAATTATTTTAGTGTGTGGAAATGACGATTAATTTTTTGTAATGCTACCAGTAATTTCTTTAGATTCTTGGCGAACAAAATTATATCTATACATACTCAAATCTTTCACATTTCGTTTTGGCTGAAACAAGAATACACTCTATGCTTTATGCAATGCACATTTCTCGGAACAATGCCTGTAAATTTGAGCTTGTTCAGTTAAAAGGTTTCGGAGTTCATACAATTTTTGTATACAGATCTAGATTACATAATATTATGTTTTAAAAAAAGTATAACCGGAACAAGATAGCACAGATTTTTGAAGAAACACCATCAAATAACTTTGCGCGTACCTATTTCCAGACAACGACCCTAATTATAGGCTCATAAAATCCTTTCAATATTCATTACCATTACTGCGAACTATCTGTGCAACTGGGTATTAGTCTATCAAATTCGCAAAAATTAGACTGTGGTTGTGGAGTCACAGCTTGTGTTAATAAAATCAAATTACGGTCATCACAGCATATCTATAAATGGGATACAATCTAGTGGATTTGGTGCTTCCGAAATGCAATGTTATCTGTTATCGTTAAGGAGAAACTTCAGCCCTTGGCCATTATCTGCGCACTTACATCGATGACAACAAAAAACAGCGAAACTCGCTATGTGTATTAATAGCATCCTTCGTGACATATAATGGCACTATTCGTTGAGAGACATATTTTACACGGTCTCTTTTAGCTATAATCTACGGATTTTATCGGGTCCAAGTACGAGAACAAAGCTCATATCTTGGAAGGCGCACATAAACTTATTTCTACTGACTAGATGTGATTCAATAAACCCGCATTTACGTGTGGAAATGATTCTTGCCTTTCCATGTATTACCGCTATTTTTACCATCAGTGCCAATCCTATAGTCTGCTGTTTCTACTTAATATGTATTTTTAAAACAAAGCCCTATAATGTTCATGAATGGCTTTGAATGTTTAGTTAGCAGACGATATTTCACTTAACAGTCGAACTGAACCGCCACTATATCACGTATGTATATTCCCCTCCAGAACTTCAATACAATCAATATACGTTTAGGAGGTATACCCAGAAAAATTCCTTATACATATTCTATATGCGAATAATAAAAATGCTGCAAATGGCCTTCGTTTAAATTACAGTTACGCACGACTGACACCATCCGCATTTATCAAAGGTCTACCCAATATAGGTATATGGAGAACCAAACCGATTCGAAGGATATCCGACAATATTTCCTCTTTTTTTACTACCGCAACAAACCGAGAGAATCACAAATGGTTACGACCTCAAACTAATTTAGGACCATTTGATATGGAGTTGACATGCCAGCTGAGAACTATACAAAAGGCCAACATGCCGCTTGTTTGCCTTCTTATGGCATGTGAATTTCACAATTTCTCCAACGAACGCACACAGAGCTAACTAAAAGAACTCATAATAATAACAATAAGTAATAGCTTCATACCATTATAATTCGCTACACGTCCTGATAGTATGTCATTGCAAATGACCTGTTTATGGCTTAAAATTTAATGATACGCGAGCTTAGCCGATCCTTAAAGTGTTTATTTGGCAATGAACATGTAAACGGACACGCATTGAATTTCACGAGGCCCATAAAGACCATGTTTTGTGTGAATAAGTGCCAAGCACACACCCGTCAACTTTTTTCACAGCCAATTTAACTAAACTTTCGTGCGTGTTACGAAATCTCTGAATTTTTATCGTTCACGGTGATTTTGTTGCGACTGGCTATATAGTATTTCGTTCCGTATCGGTTATGCCCACGCTTTGCCGCCAATTATGTATTAACACAGAAATAGGTTGCGTTTAGGAAGCTATTTTAATTGCATTCAGGCTTCGGCGTCAACTGAATTCAATTGAGCGAATTCTTTCTGGGAATTGCTTGAGCTCCAATGCCTCACGTTCGCACTAACAGTATACGAACTCGTTAAGGACTAAAAATGATGTGAACATGAAAAGCTCGCCCTCTTTCAAATGCAAACAAACGTGAGTTTTGGGTGTCCTTCACAACCTATACTAGAAGAAGATTCCTTAATTGTTACTGGTGGGACTCACCTCGACGGCATACTCGGATCCTTTGTAAATATAACTATGACCCTGAAACTAATACCGAAGATAAATTCCACTTACGGTATAATCCTCAATTAGATTGGTTATGCTTGGTGTGGAATTAACGCTGCCTTACTTTGCCGCTTTCCTGTCTCTCGGTTTCAGTCTATTGGAACTACGAGGAATGAAATCAAATTTGCTAGTGACTCATAGGAATGCCTGTGTTTGCTTTGGCCTTAAGACTGATCAGTAAAACAGCGACAAAGAAGCCAATTAGCAGAGGTATATACTTTTTCCTGTATACTATATTGTCGGTGTATTGATTTTACTACAATTCCTATTAATCGATGTGATTGTTTGTTCAGGTAATACTTTGGTGCTTAGAGATGTTTTTGCTTTTCTTGCTTTGGGGTTGTTTGTTTTGTGTGTTTCAGAGGATTGATATAAATGTTGTTGAAATATAATTGAAAATTATACAAAGAAGGCGACGATGATTGAATATTTTATTACAGCCCCAGGTGGAGATTTTATGGAAGAGGAATTTTGTGTACATTGTGATTATTTATGCTCATCTCAGGAGCCTCACAATTTAATTTTTAAATGTCTTAATCATCATTTTAAAATGTCCCGCCTATCAATTATTAGGATCGCATGTGTGGGATGCTAAAACAATAAGGTACAATTATTCATGTTGTATGCGGAATGGCGATACAGCGATTTCAAATAGGTTCTGAATTAAAAATGAAACAGTATCTAATCGAAAAACCGCATAGTTTGTATCAGCGATGACACTCTTTACTCCAATTGGAGTGGATCTGCTACACTTTTGCACAAATTTCAGAAATCTAGTCCCTACTTCCTACTTCACTTATTTCTATTTTCCCATTGTCTACTCCAATTTCAAATTTGTAATCCATTTCTTTATTTTGTTTAATAAAAAATATTTCACAATTTTTTAAAATGTTTTTTTTTAGCCATTAAGTAAGTAAGTAGTAACTAGCCAGTTTATGGATTAATTTATTGGGATTTATCTGGAAAACTGTTAGACCCCAACCCCAGGTAAAACTAATGTATGGCGAACTAGTATAGGTAGAACACATAATGATCAGATTAAAAATAACTCGGAGCGTAGACGAAATTCGAAACATTGGTAGATCCAATATAAAATAGATATATATTTTGGGCTCTTAATGTTGAACCAAGAGTACCTTACGAGAACTTGCAGTTTTCATTCTACATATACAATAAATCAATAAATTTCCTAACTAGGACTGCTGTATGTATGAAATATTGATCTCTCTTGACAGATGGCATATCAGCCCACAATAGATAACATTACGGGACACTGCCTTATGGGCAGGTATGCAACAAGGCTTGACGTATTCTCAACCGACTTTTGTAGAAGCTTTCTCTGAACTTGTCTGGCTCTCTCCCGAAAACGGAAACTCCATTTGGGAGCTTTCTATTACAATGATCCCATCTAAGCGACCTAACAATAACAAACCCATTCATAGTCTCCTATGCTTCATTAGAAGCTAAAACTGGTTCAACGAATAGGACGAAACTTCTTCTTAATGTGGTATCTCAGACGGGACCTTATAATGGTCTAAGTGTGTCGGCCTTTCCTCGGCAGGCACTTCAACCTATATACTAACAATAATGTATGAAATATTCACCCCTATTGTCGTCGTCGTCTGTCGCAAACGACTGGCGACGTTTGTCGTGTCGAGTCGTTTGGAATTTGGTATTGCGTAACTGAAACGACTCGACTCTCTGAACTCTCACATCCCACATACATTCCACAAACTATGACACATTGGATTTGACATAACAGTCGACGAATTTATATTTGGTCTGGTGTTTTGTTTGTGACTTGGTTAATTATTTAATAAAACAAATCAAAAATGAATAGTGTGACATGTTTTTTGAAAGCAGTGACCGGGCAGTGACGAAGAAGAAAACCAGAAAAAAGTGCTGGTAAAGTTAAGGAAGGAAATTCGAACCAAATCCAATCCATTGGATTTGCCCGACATTAAGTGGGTGGTAGAAATAATTTAAATTGCATACATTGTGTTAATAACAATTATTTTCAGATTTTAAATGTATTTTAGACTATCGAAGTCGAAGGTGGTCCAAGACAATTCAGAGATAAGGATATGCCGATTAAAACTACTTGTTGTTAGTCCCTTTTCTCCATTTCTTTCACTAAATGTTGAAATTGTCTTTTATTTGTGATTTTCATTTTAAAGAATATGTAACTATCTTTTCGTTAGTTAAATATTAAATACACAAACTTTTCTTTAACACTTGATCACGCAGTTGTTAAAACTTATTGCAAACTACATATATCAGTTGCAGCTCTTTTTATACCCCTGTGGCACATCCGCAAGGATACAAAAATACGATACCCAGGTACTGCATCCTTCCGCTTTCTGTGTTTATAGTCATATTAATGATTTTATGGCCTTAATTAGGGTCGTCGTGTAATAATTCATTACTTGAGCGCGTAGATTTATATGGTCCAAGACAATTCAGAGATAAGGCTATGTCGTCCCATTGCCGATTAAACTCACTTTTGTTAGGCCTTCGTGAATGATTTTGCCAAAGGAATATTTTTCTGCATTTCGTTCACTAAATGTAGAAATTGCCTTTTATTTGTTATCTTGCAGAATGGCAAAATAACTATAATTGTCTTTTTGTTAACTAAAAATTAAGTACACATACTTTTTTTTAACACATTATCACACAGTCGTCCGCAAAATAGTCGACGACAGAAATGTATCATTTCCACGACAAACGTCGTCACAAAACGCCTCACGCAATACCGACGATCGTCGTCGAAAAATACAATCCACATTTTTTGACATTTCAGACGCCATTTGTCGATCGTCGCCGCGACAAAAGTCGTTTATTTTCAGTCGCCAATACCAAACAGTCGTGTCGCTTTTTTTTAGAGTCGTAAACGACGACGACAATAGGGGTGATTGGTTTTAGTTTTAGGATAGAATAGTTTGGGGACTCGCAAAATGCAAATATTTCGGCCTTCTACCTTATAAAAGATATGTACATTGTACAGGTAAATAGTTGCTTTTTGAAAATCTACTCCCGTTTTTTCACATCTACTTCACTTTTTTAGGCAATTCTACTCGAGAAATTTTTTCAGAATTGGCATCGCTGGTTTGTATAATGTATATACCTACGCATTCGAAAATTAACATGCCATAGCCCTGGAGCTACCCACTTAATAACCTAGCACTAATGACTAATCTAATAAACCCCATTCATTACTTTTATAGTTGAATCAAATTGCGAGATAATGCAATTACAATCTCTAGGACCGGAGGCGCATACAAGATGTCCTTCCACACATTGAGGGCATACATACAAGTCGAGTATAGTGGATGTCTGCATTATACGAGTACGCACTATATATCAATAGAAAACCCGAAATTGCATTATTGGTTATACCAACAGAGATGGAACTTTAAAACATTTCATTTGCAAATTAGCAAAAACAATTTCAATAGCCTGTTCAATGCGAGTATGTTCCATACACCCTTGATAGAGTTCAGGCTTGTATGCCACATAGCAGGATAGGGAAGGGCGGATGGAAACACAATCAGGTTGCTTCGAGCGAAAAGTTATTTGTGTGATCTTTGGTCCAGTTTGTATCTCATGAGTCAGGAGTACAGGCTGTACATCGATATAGACCTGGCCAAAGGGATTTGAACTAATCTGCTGAGATAGCTGAAACATATAGAGCGTATGAACATCAATGTTCCGGCCCGGAGAGTCGTCAACTCTAATTCAGAGTGACAACGAGGTAGAGGACAACCTTACCTAAGGTGGCGCGCGGAGTTGGAACCAGCATGGCGTGCGCAACTGGAGTCAGCTAAAGAGGTATGTTGGTTGAGGCCCAGGCCCGCCCCGGACTGTAACGCCGTTAAAAGTAAGCAAAAAATTGAAGAAAAATAAATAAGTAGTTGGCGCAACAGGAAGCCTTTTCAGGACAGTTGTAGGTAGTAGCGGCAGTTGAGATAAACCCAAGTAGCACTAAGTGCCGTTTTGTTACCACATACTCATTTGACCTGTTTGTGTGTCGAAGGGTGGTTTATATCCAGCCTGGGGAATTCAAAAAGATTATAAGTTCTTTGATGCTATTCTTCGCGACTTCTTCGAGGGTTGCGAAGAAGGGTTGACCCAGAGCTCGCTGTCTAGTCCTGGTTAGTGCCGGACAAGCGCATAGGTAGTGAATGAGGGTTTCTTTTTCGGCGGTGTCGTTACAACTGCGACAGTGTATTGTGTGGGATGCTTAATCGGACTGCATGTACCCCTTTAGGCCAAATGGCCTGTGGTAATCGCTGTTATTCTGGCTATATCTTTAAGTGTTTTACTCAGAAGATGGGCTGTTTTTTCCCTGGTAAAATTTGGCCACATCCTTCTGGATATGATGCAATTATAGTTAGCCTCCTCCATCAGAGATTGTCTTTTGATAGGGATTCTGCGGAAATTTTACTTTGACTGCTCCTATTGGATCGTGGACCGATTCCGCAAGTGAGCATAAGTAGAGGCTTGAACCTTGCCTGGCCAGCTCGGCAGCCTGTTCGTTTCCATAAACGTTGCTATGGCCTGGAACCAAGATCAGGGTAATCCTGAACTCATGAAGCGAGATCAGCTCCTCTCGACATTCTAATACTAATTTTGAGGTTATATTGAGGCGATAGCCTTGATCGCAACTTGACTGTCAATGAATATGTCTACCTATCTTTAGCCTCGGTTTTTTGCTGTATTTGACCGTACACGAGACTTTATATGCTGTACTAAAAGCTTTTTCGAAAGCCTTCACTTTTGTTTCGAGTTCTGTGGTCGAGGTTATCATTGGGGTTGGTAGAATTATGAATCCGATGCACTGCAGCATCAGCGTCTGCCCATATACGTTATACAAATTTTGTGTTTTTTTTTTGGACATAGTCCAAACTGGTAAATAATATAATAAAATAATTTGTACCCTAACAAATCATCTCCTTCAACTTTGAAAAACTCAGCGGCTAAGCCGTCAACACCTGCTATTGAATTTCATTTCAGATATGGCTAATCTCACCTTATGTTAATGAGGTTGACGGCACTCTTGTCTATCATCATGGCTGACACCGGCAGCTTGGTCATCCTCGCCATTTAACAGTCCACCCAAAGGGTCCTTATCCTTCCAAGCATCGATTGTGACTCTAGTGCAATACTCCCTAGTTCGTCAGTGCAGGCTGTAAATCTTAACATGCCCTTTTTATCTATTGGTATAAGCTTTCAAACATTATTCCTGGAGTAAATTCTCTCTTTCGCGCGCCATCCTTTTTTTTTTTTTTTTTTTTTTTGAAAAATGTATTCCTTTTTTTCTGTCCAAATGTGTTGATAGGGGCTTGATAGATATGCCTCCTGCATAGCCACATGTGTTCGCCGGCATTCGTCATCGCATCATGGCCTTCTTCTTGGGCGCCTATTAAAATCTAGCACATTATATGCTGCAAGTCTGTTTAAAATATGTACCTATTTTGTCACACAAGCTTTATAAAAATGTCAAAAAAAAAAACTAATAAAAATGACAGCACATTTTAAAAGTTATTATCTACTATTGCGGAGATCTATCAGTCTCAACTATGGAGGTTAAAATGACCTCGCCTTCGACTCTGAATGAAGTAATTGCTCATCATTTCACTTTTGTCGACATGTTGTCCTTGTCACACGTGTTGTCCTTGCTCCACACGTGCATTAATTTTTTAATTATCATACCAATCATGTCAACTTTTCCGATTACAGGTAATTACAAACATACGCCCACAATTCGAACATCATTTGTCGTACAAAAACAAAACACTCCATACTCCTACGCCTTTTATTGCATATGTTTCCGTCACTAGTGGGTAGAGCAATAATTAAATAATATAAATAAAACAAATTGTCTCATTAAAATGCTTCTGCTAAAATAAGCATTAACTTCAGCAGTCAGTAGTCATTATTTCCAATTTAATCAAGCTGATTCGAAAATATCGTTTCCTGTTGATTGAATAGATATACATATTTTGCAGAAAGAGGAAACCTTGCGCCATTGTTCAGTATTAATTTAATGACCAACATACATACATGTACCCACAACTCCTCAAATGAAATTACACATAATAACATGTTTTCGAATACCAGGTATAACATAACAACAGCAGGGTTGCTGAGCTGGTACAATCCCAGTCCAGTGAGAATAAATAAATGAGAATGACTCCTACTCGCCTTAAGCACTATATCCCCCGTACGCACTGTAAGCCTTACTTGTGCTCCAGTCCTTGCCAGCATACGCCGCAGTATCATGCGTTGCATAATATCCTGCTCCACTGTGTCCACCGGGGTAACTACTGCCCGCGAAGGACGAATATTCTGTGAAAAAAAAATATTGCATTCCATACCAGTACAAAAAATCGTATGCAACTTACCACTTGGATCCGAGTCATAGACATGTGAATGTGTCTGCACCAATTGTGGGTGGATTTTGCAAAGCGTCTTATATTTTAGATAGTGAATAAGCCAACCCCCACCGCCGATAAGAAGAACATTCAGCCCGACAATGCCCAACAGCAGTGGCACCACGGTCATCTTCAAATGAGCGATTTTCATTAAAATAATAAGAGGCAATATGATAAGCCATTTCCTTTTCTTTTTTTCACCACGAATGCGTGGCTCTAAAAAGGAGAAAGTATTGAAATTATTTCCAAATAAACGAACATTTGTGATATCCTTACCAACTGCAGAGTTATCGTCAGTTGATATCCTTGTGCCACTCTCACTGGATACACCAATTTGAATTCCATGATTCCGAGCAAAAAATTCCGCGGTACGCTTCAAGAATTTTATTATCCTTGTTATCTCGTTATCGTCTGTAAGAGATTTTAATGTTATTACGAATAGCTATTTGATAAAAAAAAAACATTTTTAAGTGTGTGCGTATCAAGTCTGGGCAGAGTATGAGAGCGAGAGGTCGGTTTTGCTTAAAGCGTTATTAGTTTTTCTATGATATTGCTTTTTAAAACAATTTTGTGTAATGGTCTGTAATTGTATAGCAATCCAAAGCTGAATTGTTTTTCCATGTATCAGTAAAGGACGCTGCTGCCATTGTTTTTGTTTTGCACAAGGAAATACTCAACTGGGTTGGTTCTGTATCAAATGAACTGTTATACATTCTCCTTTGTGTGGGCAAAATGTTTACAGTTTATACTTTGACGTTTTCCTAACGCAATTAAATGCTTGTGGGTGTGATTTGAGATAAGTGGGCCAATGGAAAAAAGTTTATGTGTTTCTTGAATCCAAATTTCAATTTCAAAATGTGTACCTAAGCTTAGATATGATTAAATTGCATAATCCTTTCTAGCAAATATATAGGAATAATGTAGAGTTAAAAACAAAATGCCATGATTCAGTACCATATGCGGACGCTATAATGCCCTAGCATATGTTTAAACAGTAGCTTTATAAAACGCTAAAAGGACTCGAGCCTGTTTTCGTCTGAGAGTAAGTTTTGCATGTGTGCTTGCTTAGAACCAGCACCGCACGCAAAAATTGTTGGATGGTCTATTTTTACGATGGGTGTGGGATGGTGGAATGTTATTCTAAGGACAGAAACAGATTATACCTACCAACGAAATCATTAATTCGATGACACTATTTTAATGTGGGAATATATCTTGAAGAAGTATAAATCCAGAATAATATAGAGACAATGAAATACGAGTTTCTGATATTAATCGGCATTGTGGTCTGATTTTTGCGCACAAAAAAGTCCAACATTCAGAAATGAAAATATATGACTTAAGGAAATTCGTCAATTGGTGCCCAACTCCGTATTTTATAAAAGTGACTTGGAATACCCGAAAATCAGAAACCGCTTTCTGGCTAGGAAGTGTGACATCCATAAAGTTGTGAGAGCACTAGCCCAGTGGTAAGTATGTTATGTGTTGTTCTAATCAGCAGGGGAGAAAGAAATTCGAGGTTCAACCGCACCAAAAAATTAGAACCTGACTAATGTCCGACAATGAAGTCCCTCTTTCTATTTAATCTATTAAAGTCCCTCTTAAATTAAAGCGTTGATTAAAGCGTTGATCCACTGGATATGTGGGCCTGCTATGTTATTCCAGGACTGTCTGCAAGATACAAATATGGATTCCTTTGTACACTGGCTTTCGTTCGTAATCACAACTTAAGCTAGTATTAGACGATATGTTGAATCAGCATACGTATGCTGAAAATTGTGTTCCAATCACAACATATCGTGTAAACAAAAATTTGTTGTCATCAAGTATGCACGATTTGTTGTGATTGGAACACAATTTTCAGCATACGTATGCTGATTCAACATATCGTCTAATACTGGCTTTAGCACGCTTACCCATATCACAGGCGACCTCACAGCAGCGGAGGTATGGTTTGGCTGGCGTCCAGTTATCTTCCGTATGTGGAATATGATCAGCGTTGTGCTGAAGTACCCAATTGGGTAATTTGGCCCAAGTATTTCAACTTTGGCTCAATGCTCCGAGCCAAAGAGAAATGGCTCACATTTTTCTTAAAACTTAAACTTCGTTCTTAAAAAAAAAATTATTTTCCTATCGGGAATAATGTATGGAAATGTTTCCCATTAGAGACGAACTATACAGAATCATGTCTCTGACCCGAAGAGTCTTTGATTCCAACCCGGAGGGACAGTTGCACCCCGGACTGTAGCGCCATCTAAGTATAAGTAACAAAAAGATCTCTGACATATTATTGTTTCATTTGTCTATATCCTTCAGAGTGGTGTCATGGATTATGGCTGTACCTCCCCGTATTAGAACCAGCATCTGTTTGAGGCTTGATTCTCTAGTAGACTAACCAATAGTCTTACTCTTGTTGCGGAATATATGAAGCGATTTCCACGTCTTCAATGTATGGCCTGCAAGCTTCATTCTCCAGAAATCTCATCGTCTTTAGATGATACTTGAAGTTACCTTATGCTAGAACTACGCTCCTATCTATTTGTGTGTTCCCTGTTTCAAGCTTCGCACTGCTTATTTGAAAGAGTACTTTAGCGGTTTACATTGCTGACGAGGAAAACATTTCCTCGAGCACAGAAGTAGACTTCTTAATCATGTTAACTTAGAAATAACATAACTTTTAAATACTGACAATGTAATCAGGATATTAAGGCGGGTGTAAGACCTCTTGATCTATAAGAGTTAGCTAAGACCAAGAAAGTAGGTAATATTTTCAATCAAAATTTATAGAAATCCGACAAACGGCGGATTTATCTTCTCAATTTTTTAAAATGACTCAAAAAAATAAATTGCCTAGATATTAGTCGAACGATTTCTGGAGTTTTTTTTTAGATCGGTTTAAGGTCCCTCACTCTTCCAGAAGCATCCCGTAACCGCGTAATAGTTCTGCAATGTCTTTCGATGATTTTGCCTTTCAGCGAACCACCAAACAAAAAAAAAATTTAAAGAAATCTCAACAAATAAAGCACCCCCCCCCCCCCCCTCTTTCTATTGAAATAAAGTGGCTCAAACATATGTGAAATGGCTCGGAGAATGGCTCAACTCCAAAATTTCTGCGGAACAACGCTGAATATGACCCGCCATCATTTGGACTATAACGGCCTGTCCGAGAAGCGGAGAAATAGGAGGGCGGCATAGTACTAGGATATGATACTAATGCACATCATGTCCTATGGGCAACACAGGCAGAAACCCTCGAGGCGAGACTTTATATGAATATTTAGTAGGTACTAACCTAGTATGGGGTAAAGTCGGCAAATATGGCAACCCTTTTTGTTTTTGTTTTTAATTCAGAAAATAAACAAGGTTTTTATTTTAAACAAAAATAACTTTATTATACCCGGTACCACACTGTGGTGAGGGTATATTCACTTTGTCATTCCATTTGTAACGCCCATAAGAAGGCGTTGTAGGTATGACAAACTATATATATTATTGATCAGCATCACTTTCTTAGTCGATCTAGCGATGTCCGTCTGTCTGTCCGTCTGTCCGTCTGTCTGTCCGTCTGTCTGTCTGTCCGCACGATTACGGCCGTAACTTAAGAGCTATCGACTTGAAATTTGGTACGTAAGCTTTTATCCACCAGACTGAGGCTAAGTTCGAAGATGAGCAAGATCGGATGAAAACTACTACTACCTCCCATACAAAAATATCAGATTTATATAGCTTTTTATGTTAAAAATTAAATTTAAATAGCTACAGTAAAGATAGCAAGTTTAAACTTTGCATATATTGTTTTAATAATATTTAAAAATTTTTGACAAAAAATGAGCTTGGTCGAATAAAAAGTACCCATACCTCCCATACAAATATATAATTTTTTAATACTAAAATATTTTTTTTATTTTATATTAATATAGTACCGGGTATTTGAGCTTCGGCATAGTTGAAGATAATTGTCTTACTGGTTTTTCAATTCATTTAAAAGCGTAAAATATGAACATTAAAGAAATTCAGAGTTAAAAAAACGTATTTTTTTGCAACAAAAAAAAAACACTTAAAAAAAAGATAACCGAAAAAATGGAGGGTAATAATATGGCGCCATATGAAGGGGCATATGGCACCCTACTTTTTCTTTTGATTAGTGTTGTCATACTTGTTGGATGTGTTAATATGCGATGTGCAGGAGTCATGTGACTAAAAATCTCACATTATACACTTAATCCAATCATCTGGCTGGTGATAAAAAAAATGCTTCTGCGTTGCAGCATGCGATGACCGTTATGGTCTTACGTCTCTGCATATGTGACTGCAATTACATTGCGTGATCCCTTCTCTTCAATCACTAACGAGGATCGGTTATTAATTTAATATCCGGTCTATTCCATTATACAATTTTTTTTGTTTGTCTGAGATGACGTCATTTCCAGCAACTATATGTACTGAGAGGGTGAAATAGCACCGGCGCCATATATCCACACATTCTTCGGTGCCATTTCCCCTTTTTGAAGGTACTACAGATATTGAAAATAACACGATGAAACACGCAAACTCACTCAGCACAGTTCACAGAAACAATTACATATCGATTTAACTCTCTTATTATGCTGAAGCGGAAAATATCAAAATATTAATATTTTGTGGTCAGGCACTTATAGGCTAAAAAAAATTATTTATTTTAAATATTCGACTGAGACACGCTTCTGCAGAAACTCTTTTAACAATCATGTACACATAAAAAAATAAAAATAAAAATGCATAGTAATGTCGAAATTTTAACTTAAACACCCAAAATGTCATTACCATGGCATGTCCTAAGTTGTACCTTCATTCAACAAATGTATTTTATTTGTAAAATGTAAGCCGGTTTGCAATTTTTATTGATGAAGCCTTGAAGAAGAAAGAACAATGAGGACTGGTGCCCAGTCAATTTGTTTTAAGGAAATTTAAAAAATTACGTGGAAGGTTTTTAATGATTGTCCCCATCACATTAATAACGGGACATATTGATTGTTTTTGGAACATTTCGCAATAAGCCCATATATATATCAGAAGTAATTTTTTTTTCATGTGGTTAAGGCGTTTCATGTTTTCGTTATCCAAAGTTGTCATTACCGTGGTTAGTGTTTTTGAATGTAATAATGTAATAATTAAATCAAATATTTTTCCCAAAGCATGCCTTTTTTATGTACTTAATTAATTGTATGCGTTTTTAGGAAAATATTCAGTAAAGTTCGGTTTTATTTTAGAGAAATACCTTTCGATGTCATTTCCATGTCGTCATTTCCATGGTTCCCGTGACATACACGGTAATGACAATATGGGCACGGAAATGATATGCTCAATCATATTGCAAAAAATGTTCAAATATTTTCACTTTTTATTTCAAATTGATATAAAAGGTCATCTGTGCTTATCATGGCGCCTCGCAAAAGTGTAAATAAAAAAACCGAAAATGTCTCGTCGTTAACAAGATAGGATTTTGTCATTTCCATGTTAGTTCTGTCATTCCCGTGAAAAAAATTATTTAAAATTAAAAAAATTTGGTGGCCCATTGGCTTAAAATATTTAATAATTTTTCTTAAATACAGAGTAACTAAAAAAATATTAAATTTGATTATTTTAGTAAATGTCCATTTCGAGGTCCAAAATATTAATGTTTTGAAATATTGACCCATCTACACTTACTTGATGAGTAAACCACAAAAAAACGTTTTCTCCTAAATTCACTCTAGTTATTTTTACTCACCTTGTCACAAAAAAACTGCATGAGCTACTACGATGTCTACAGCACCTATCAACATACTTCAGTAGAATGACACTTTTAAAAGTGTCATATCGCCGAGGGCCTTATGATACAAACTTGTGTTTCATAGAGCCTCAGGGCGTTATGACACTGGGCGTTATGACATGCACCCCATCGGATAGTAGCAACCTCCGACAAAGAAAAAAAAAACCGTATTAATTAGGTTTCAAAGGGCTATGACAGTTTTTAATGTGAGCTCCCTAGATCTCTTAAGTGATTGTACAAGCTAAGTGTAAGCGTCTTACAAAACTTCTAAGAGTATGCCCATATTAATTTTACGTTTAAAAACGTCCCATATATTCCAATATGATGCATACCCAACACTGTAGTGGACTACTCAAATACAGCGAAATATCTAGGCATAACTCTGGACGTTTATTCACCGAAGATTCCGTACTTGGCCTGAGTTGGTGTCTTGAAAACGTTAGTGCGGTTGTTCTTTGATTTGATAGACCTAGGTACAAAATTAAACAGTTTTTTGTATGAAGAAAAATATTTTTTTCACTAAATTCTTAATTACTCCAAAACCAATCAATGTATTTCTATCATTTGTATTTGTCGTTTATTTAAGATGTTGTGTGCTAGACCTAATTGGCTTAGTGGGTTAGGTTAGGACAGGCGGACAGACATCGTAGCGAAAACAATAAGGTTCCGTTTTGTCCCTATGGGAACGGAACCTTAAAAAGAGATGAATTGAACATGCCGTACAGTAAAACGTATTGGCTTATTGGAAGATGCTCAATCAATTATAATAAGATATTGCTATATATATTTACAAAAAATGCAAATCTTCCGAAATAAAGTACTAAGGAACATAAGTAATGCACCTTGGTATGCATACTTTGATCTACATAGAGATGAAGATGAAGTTAAAAAAGCTGCTCAAAAGCACAGAAATAGACATCTTAAATAATTTAACTCAGAACCTTTAAATACAGACAACTTAAGGTGGGTTAAACCTCTTGATCTGAAAGTGTTACCTAAAACCAAAAAAGTATGTAATATTTAAAACAGATATAAAAAACAAAAGTATAGAAAACCGACAATTTAATTTTTTTTTTCTGAGCCATATCCGCGCGGTAATTATAAATAATTATTATTTTATAAATAGCGTTTATCTGCCTGTGCTTTGCTTTACACACTCGATAGTATTAAAAAAAACTGAATCCCTCTTTTCTCGTCGCTACTCTAAAATCAGAGAAATATATTTTTCTTTATTTCTTACATACCTACAGTATTTGACCTCCTCTTTCCCTCACTATTGGAGTTCGAATATACCCAAATCGATTCTTAGTGCTCACTTTGGCCATAAAAGGAAATCGTTCTAAAATATCAGCTACCTTTTATCGTTTGGGCTGGGATTTGATCAAAAATCGCCAATCTTAGTTTATGAGATTGTCTAGTTCTAGTCTACGCAAATGGCATTACTTTCATTATTTACCATTTTCAAATTAATCAAGCAACTTAATCGACCTGTCATGTGTTACCATAAATATATTTTTAGCTGGTCAATTAAGTAAACAATCAAAGTGAGAATAATTTCAGGGCTATAATTAACACTATAATTTAAAGTTACGCAAGCAATTATTGAAATATAACGGATCGTTTTATTCAATAAAAAATAACACACTGATATAATTATAAATATGATTAACATAATATAAAGGAGAATTCATACAACAATTATTTTCAATAGCTCGAATTTCCTATAATAGGTAGGCGTATAGTTGTCGAAAGGGAAAGTTATAAATCGACGTGGCAATTAAAATGTAAAAACGTTTAATTTTGCTATATCTCTCTTAATCGATTCTCGGCGTCGTGCCTGATGGTAATTTACGTGATTTTGTATGCAAATAAAAATCCATACAAGCTATTTCTATCAGGATTGTTTATATCTGTTGTCTTTCCGTCTAAATGGGGAGGAAATGGACCCAGGAACAAGAATTGAGCGCACATAAAACAACAAAGAAAATTAGTTTAGAGATACATATTTGAATCTATATACGTTTCCGAGAAGAACTAATGTGTGTTTATGTTAACTGTGGCACTAAACACAAACACGTTGTTTTTCCGTTTGCAGTTATTTTTATAAACATAAAGTATACATAATGTTGCTAACTTTGAACAGACTAATGTAATACGAGTGTCGTTGTAGATCTTCTTGGCACACCTTCCATTCATTTTAATTCTGCGGCAGTTTCGTGTGTTGACCGCCTTCTGGATTGCTAAAAAGAATTCTGTTTGATGCTCTACAGATACATGTGCGGCCCATCTTAATCTGCGAGACTTAAATTTGTTTGATATTATTAATTTATTGAAATATCTTTCAGTTGCAGAGTAAATAAAATGTTGATATGGGTTGTTTCATTTTTACTTAGCTCTAATAAGTAGTTATGTATACATTTAAGGTAGTATTACACAGGAAGCGATTTCTTTGCCATCACACGAAATTTTAATTAAATGCGCAAATTAAAAAAACAATAATATCTAGATATTGAAATAAGACTTTTGTCTTTATTGCGAGAAAGTCAAACTCATGCAGTGTTACCCTTCTCTAGACAAAACTAAATTTTCTTATTCCCTTGTAAAATGATACATTGTACAAAATAAATAACATTCCGAGTAGATTCTCTTGAGTACATTGCGCGGTATTAGCAAATTTTTAGTGTCCAGGCTTTTACGAAGTCTCAATTGCGAACATTTTCATGTAAAATATCTATTTTTACCGTCAAAATATTTGAGTCGAAGGTTAAAAATGATTATTAGTGCCTAAGGCCCATTGATCATTGCTTTTCTAGAAAATACACTCACTGAGGGTGAGTAAATCTTTTGTGGATCTTATAATTTAGTCAGATCTGTCAGTAAGAACTGTGTCCCAAATATATTACAACAACCGTCTAAATTTTAAAATTTTGTCTGACAATTGTCATAAAAATCATTGCGTCAGTCCAATGTCAGACCCAGACGACAATCTGACAATGAATTTCTTAAAGTGAAGTCAGAACCCAGTAAGACAATTATCTTCGACTATGCCGAAGCTCAAATACCCGGTACTATATTATTGTAAAATAAAAAAATATTTTAGTATTAACAAATTATATATTTGCATGGGAGGTATGGGTAGTTTTTATTCGACCAAGCTCATTTTTTGTCATAAATATTATTAAAACAATATGTGCAAAGTTTAAACTTGCTATCGTTACTGTAGCTATTTAAATTTAAATTTTAACATCAAAAAGCTATTTATATATCGGATTTATATTCGATATTTTTGTATGGGAGGTAGTAGTAGTTTTCATCCGATCTTGCTCATTTTCGAACCTAGCCTCAGTTTGGTGAATAAAAGCTTACGTCAAGTCGATAGCTCTTAAATTACGGCCGTAATCGTGCAGACAGACAGACGGACATCGCTAGATCGA
This sequence comes from Cheilosia scutellata, assembly GCA_955612985.1. Lineage (NCBI taxonomy): Eukaryota > Metazoa > Arthropoda > Insecta > Diptera > Syrphidae > Cheilosia > Cheilosia scutellata. Next base: position 34,768,325 of record OY015312.1, on the reverse strand, counting down.
CTAAGAAAGTGATGCTGATCAATAATATATATAGTTTGTCATACCTACAACACCTCCTTATGTGCGTTACAAATGGATTGTCAAAGTGAATATACCCTCACCACAGTGTGGTACCGGGTATAAAAACTACATTAAAAAAAAAAGTGAAAAGTAGTAGTAGTAAAAGTAGCAGTGACCGACCGACGTATTCTAAAGACTTGCCGTTGCCGGAGTCTAAAAAAGCATTTCAAAAAAATTTTTCATCGAAATTTGTCTAGTAGTTTTTACGGCGAACATAATGTACCTACATAAAACCCCCTACGGTTTTTTTATTTGTACAGCTGATGTACATAAATGGTGCTTCAAAAATATGACTAAGGCCTTCCGCACACGGCGGAAAATATACCTGTTGTAGGTATTAGAAGAGTGGCATTTTTTTCTAGTGTGTGGCAGTGTTGCTCATTAGGTATTAGGTATACTGTATACACATGATGCAAACAATATTATGTTCAGCACAAATCCTCGAGGGCAACATTTTGTAATTATGTAGTTAGCTTCAGAATGATTCCTAAATAATCACTTCACAGGCTTTTGGGTGGGACAGATGTGGAGAGGACGAGAGCAACTCGAGCCTTTCTTCAGCTTCTCAGGAGAAGAAGGGGAGAGGATGCTTCTCTAGGAAAAATGTTGGGCAATTTTATTAAAAAGGTAAGAAGAATGTGTTAAGACAATGGAAAATGTGACTTAAACAGAAACCTTTATAGATGAACTATAAAATATTTTGTAATAGAGTCACAATCGGTGTATAGGACTGTGAGCGGCACCGACGAGTCCACAAACCAGAGAGTTTGTTACTGGTTTGTGGACGAGTCAAATACCTACTGACATGAGGCGTAGCGAATTATTGAACCTGGTGATGGATCACGTAAATTACCATGCAAATTTAAATACCGTAATAAAAACTTTTTTCTATAATGACATTTTTCAGAGTATGGGCAGTTCTTATTATATTTTGCCGACACTGAACTTGTTGCTGTTCTCAAACTTGTGACTTTAGTACTGAGTTGCACGCCATAGCCATTTACTATTCTTGAGGGCATATTAGGAATGTTCTTTTTTTGCTGTCCACTATAGGCTTAAATAAAATATAAAAAAAAAAATACGTCTTTCTGTGACTTGGCAGCACATGCTAGTTGACATTTGACTTTTCAGCTATTTTATTTCTGTCTTCACAAACAAATTTTGCAGTAAATTAGTTTGCAACAGCAAATTGCAGGACGTAATAGATGTTCTCGCAGTTTTATCGATGATTCAAGCTCCAACAGCCAATAAGTGACTGTGCACAAAGTCCTTGCGCGCAGTGTAGCATTTCAGCAGCCCCAGTTTCTCCTCCCGAGGTTAAATTTTGCGTTTCAATCTTTTTGTCCATATTTTCTTGATTGCTGATGTTTGTTTGTTTTCCTTTTTTTTTTATTAATTATGGTTGTCAAATTAATGTCATTTTGACACAATTGATAGCACTTTTGATAACATAAGAAATCGTAGTTTTTATCTGTGCTACGGCATTAGCCCCGATGATTATGCGGGTTAACGAATCCTATAAGAATTTAGTATCGTTCGACGCAAACTGCATCTAACCTGCACGAACTACTGAGGTTATCAGTCTGTTTAATATTGTAATAAGAATTAATGCCCGTCTGTCATACACATACAATATATAAGCGCTTAACGCCATTAACCAGGGACGTGATTGGCCCCTACGGCTACCAGTGCGGCTTTCGGCCTTGTAAATCCACAATCGACTAAATATTTACACAACGATAAACCGTGGATTTCAAGATAGATATCTACATTATTGTTATTGTCTATACAGAGCAATGAAATGAAATCACATCACGAAATTTAAAAAAAAAATGTATTCCAATTGGACTATGAACAGGTACAGCAGCTGTGTTCATGAAAATAGTAGTACATCTCTCTAAAATAGTCAAAAGTAAATAAATGTTGACCGAAAGTAAAGGAATTTTGAAATTTGTATTCTCTTCTTTGCATTCTAAACAAAAAGTTTGCATCCTTATAGTTTTCAACGGAAAAAGTACCGTTTCATTTGGTTTAAGTTTTGTGTATAGCAGTACTACTATTTTCGTGAAAGCAACTGTATATGCAATGCATAATGTATGTTTATTAAGGGGCAACTATAACTCAAGAACACATCAACCAATTTGATCCATTCTTGGGCTGCCTAATTATATGCGTAGTTTTATCCTATAGGCTTTAACTCTACTCCATCAGAGGGACAACGCGGTAGTGAGCTAGGATCGAGGATAAAAAGATTTATGAGTCAAGCCTCAGATGGAAAGAGATTTCAAGTGTACCTACTCTTTTGGCATTGGGTTGGGATCTACAACCAAAAAAGTCTATCTTAAGAAGGCTTTCAGTTGTTCAATATACTATTTTTGTGTCTTAATGTATTTATTAAAATAACAAAGTTTTAAAAAAATATATAATATTTTATCTAATATTTTATATGCTGACATGTAAACTGACAATAGAAATGTTTTAGTTATCATTTTCCCAAGAAAACAGAGTGAAGTATAATCTTGACAGTTTTGATATTCACATTAGATATTTATTCTAAGTTGAAGTGACTTATGAGGTCATCTAAATTCTAAGCGCTATTTCCTACTATTTCCTATTTTTCATTGGTATGCGTTGCTGAAAATACACATTTATGAATTGAACGATAAACTACAAGAATATTTTTATAAGGACCTGAAAGACCCACGATTTGAGTTCATTCGTTCTTTTGCCTATTTGAGCTTAAAAACTAAGACAAATAGCAATGACTTAGGGCGATTATGATAATAACATTTAGCAGTATGCGACGACGCGATGTCCTAAAAACAGTTGTGTCCACACCCTCCAGTCTCTTCGAATTCAGACTGATCTATGATTTCAGATTGAACAGATTTCTGTTCCCTTTGTTGCCTGGTGGTTTTAGCATGAAACCACCGAATAAATCATTTTTCCTTAGTTTCCTAGTGGTTTCAATGGAAACCGCCACCATATCACGTCTGTTCCTGTTCATTCGTAGAGCAAGGGGAACATTTTTCAACTGCAACATGTTTGTATTTTGTGATGAGTGGGTGTTAGCGACTGGCAACGTCGCTACTGTCGAGAACTCGTAAATCAAAATTAGAAAGAGACGGATAGTGTTCCGTGCCGGCTGCATAGCAGATACATTTTCAACGCGTAAAAGATATTTTTTTATTCCTGATCGTTTGCGGTGACAAATTGGACGCCATTACAGGAGGAGAAACTTTAAAGAAGAATTTAATTGATTTAATTGACTTGTTCCATTAAAAGTAGGTCAAACTTTATTTCATTTTAATGTACAAATTGTAATTTCCCAACTTATAAGAAATTTGTAGTGTTTTCGATCACAATATTGGAAATAAAGGGAATCTACGATTTCGACATACAACAAGTTCATTTATTTATTATTGCTCGAAGCAATATTTCTACAAATTTCTTTTACTAAAGAGTAAAAGAAATCGTGATTTCTACTAATTTCCTTGGCTAAAGAGTAAAGGAATTCGTAATGTCAACCACAGATCCAAATTTGACCAAAGAGCCTCGCAGAAGCCGGCGAGTGCAGCAACGAAACCAACTTATTGCCTCGGGGAATGCCAGCTGTTCAATTTGTGGCAAACCAGACAATTCCGAAATGGTGCAATGCGATGTTTGTGAAGCATGGTACCATTTTATGTGCGTCAATGTCACTGCTGAGATCGAAACCCAGGTCTGGGCCTGCGCCAGCTGTAATCAAGAGATCTCAGATAACGACAAGACGGTGGTACAACGTAGTTCTTCCGGGAAGGCAAAATCAACCACAAGCTCAAAGCGCCGCGCCTTAAGACTTCAGAAGTTAGAAGAAGAGAAGGCTTTACAAGAGGAATACCTAAGGAAAAAGTTTGAAATAATGGAAGAAGACAGCCAAAGCGATTTGGAATCTCCAGACGAGGAAGCGTCAAAGCAGCGTGTAGGTGAGTGGCTACTCAAAGGACGTTCCCACCAGGTATTTGAAGCTGAAAAGAGAAATGTGTACTCAACAAATAAAGCGATAATCACTTACGCCTCAACTCAGCCAAATTACCACACAGGAACGGGTGCCGTAGCTCATAGCTCACAACAATACCAGCATGCGATTCCACAACCAGCATTCAATGTTGGAGCACCGTTTGTCTATCCGCAGCACGCACCACATCAACTACCAACAGTAAAAAATATTGAGGATCACGCCTTTTCTGTTCCTCAAGGTCAAGCTGCTCGTCCGGACATGCAAATAGATGCAGCACCGATAACAAATGTGCAGTTAGCAGCTCGGCATTCAGTGCCCAGAGAACTTCCGCACTTTAATGGCGACCCTGAAGACTGGCCATTATTTATTTCTTGCTTCGAAGGCAGTACTCATATGTGCGGGTTTTCAAATCACGAAAACCTTCTGCGCTTGCAAAAATGTTTAAAGGGTCGCGCTTTGGATGCAGTGCGAAGTAGACTGCTGTTACCATCAAGCGTTCCTGGCATCATATCAACATTGAGGATGATTTACGGTCGACCCGAAGTAATCATCCATTCGCTCTTAAAAAAAGTTCGGTCTGAACCAACACCACGAGCTGATAAGTTGGAGACAGTCATACCATTTTCATTGGCGGTTCAAAACTTGACTTCAACTATGGAAACATGTGCGCTACACGACCATCTGGCAAACCCGATATTGCTGCAAGAACTTGTCGATAAGCTGCCATCTCAACTTAAGATCAATTGGGCCATCCACCGACAGAGTTTACCTACTGTCAATCTGGCAAGTTTTAGTTCGTGGCTTTTCCAGTTTGCGGAGACCATCAACAGCGTTACCCTTACTACCTCTTTCGGGCCTGAAGCCACAAAATATAAGAAAGAAAAGGGTTTTGTCAATGCGCACAGCGAAGAAACCAACAGAAAGCCACACCACAGGGATCGGCAATGTTTGGTTTGCAAAGCAAGTTGCAATAGTGTAGAGAATTGTAGCCGGTTTCAAAACATGGATTTGAACGAGAACTGGAAGGCCGTAAAAGAACATCGACTTTGTCGCACGTGTCTATCATCGCATCTTAGATCCCGCTGTCGTGTTGACACCGTCTGTGGAACAGATGGCTGCACATATAGGCACCATCGACTTCTTCACAAAAGCATCAGGGAACTCAACACGACAAGGTCAATGCCAATGCAAACTGAAGTTGCAGCTCAATCAGACAGTTCGGGACCTACGTCCCTAACTGAACACAGCACGACGATTAATGGTCAGTATAACTGCAATGCGCATTGTCACGCTGGAACAATAAAATATAGAGTTGTTCCTGTCATTCTGCAAAGCGACGAAGCTAAAGTTTACACATTCGCTTTCTTGGACGATGGGTCATCGCTCACCATGATAGAAGAATCACTGGCTAATGAGTTAAAGCTCAAAGGAAAGCCAAAGCCGCTCACTCTTCGGTGGACTGGAAATACTTGTCGAGTAGAAAAGGATTCGCAGATTGTGTCGTTTCAAATATCAGGGACGCATAACCCGGACAAAACGTTTACAGTTCCAGTTGCCCGAACGGTAAAAACATTGAACTTACCAGCGCAATCTCTAGACGTCAAAGGTCTAATAGAGCAGTACCCCTATCTACGCGGATACCCGATTAAATCGTACGGTCATGCTGTTCCCAGATTGCTTATTGGGCTGGATAATTTGAATTTATCAATTCCTCTCAAAGTAATCGAAGGCGCTATAGGAGACCCTGTAGCAACTAAGACGCGTCTAGGATGGGTTGCTTATGGACAATCGTCGATAATGGCCAACAGTTCAGCTCAGCCGGCCTTTCACAGTTTCCACATATGCGAATGTGAAAAGGAACATAAAGAAGACAATGACAAGATACTTCACAATTTAATGAAGGACTACTTTTCACTGGACAGCCTTGGTGTAGTCAAAATGGACACTATCAAGTCAGCGGATGAAGTTCGAGCATGCAAAATACTAGAAACGAGCACAATCCGGAAAGGCAACCGGTTTGAAACCGGTCTACTATGGAAATACGACAATGTGCAGCTTCCTAATAGTCTTCCAATGGCTCTTCGTCGATATGAGTGTCTGCGAAAAAGATTATCTCGTGATCCGGATTTGGCCGCTAATCTCAAACGCCAATTCGAAGACTATTTGACGAAAAACTATATTCGGAAGCTATCTGTCGATGAATTGCAAGGTAATTTTCCGCGTACGTGGTACCTTCCTGTGTTTGCTGTCACCAACCCAAATAAACCGGGCAAGACGAGAATAGTTTGGGACGCAGCTGCTGAAGTCAACGGAACATCTCTGAATTCTACACTGCTTAAGGGTCCTGACCAGCTTACATCGCTTCCATCTGTGTTGTACCACTTCCAAGAAAAAGCAATTGCCATTTGCGCAGACATTCGAGAGATGTTCCACCAGGTCAACGTGAAACCTGAAGATCAGCACTCCCAACGTTTTCTGTGGAGCCCTGATATTAACGCACGAGAATTTGCAGCAAAATATCCAAGAGCCGTTCATTCCATTTGCAACCATCATTATGTGGACGATATGCTGGAGAGCACCGACACTGAAGACGAAGCTATACGGCTGGCAAAAGAAGTCAGATTCATACACGCACGCGGCGGATTCGAGATCCGTAATTGGGTGTCAAACTCGCGATATGTTGTTGCAGCACTAGGTGAAAAACGAACAGAGGAAAATCAAGACCTCAAGATGATTCTAGACAACACCACAGAAAAGGTTCTGGGCATGTGGTGGTGTACTTTGACAGACAGCTTCACTTACACACTGTCATCGAAAGCCACTCTGAGCGAACTCCTATCTGGAAAGATTCAGCCAACAAAACGACAAGTGCTACGTGTCTTAATGACAATTTTCGACCCTCTGGGATTGATAGCACACTTCCTGGTCTACATAAAAATACTCATGCAAGAAATCTGGCGTTCGAAAGTTGGATGGGATGAACCAATTAACGAGGGATTGTATGACAAATGGCGTTTGTGGCTGAAGCATCTTCCAAGTATAACTCAAGTCAAAATTCCGAGATGCTACTTCAACAAAATCAAATTCGGCAAGCACGATACATCGCAATTGCATGTCTTCGTGGACGCAAGCATAAATGCATTTGCAGCCGTCGCTTACATCAGGGTGACAAAAGGTGACCTTGTTGAGTGCAGGATTGTCGCAGCGAAAACGCGTGTAGCACCGCTCAGTTTGACATCAATCCCAAGACTGGAACTTGAAGCAGCAAGACTTGGAGTACGTTTGGCAATCAACATCAAAGAGGGACACACAATCGAATTTGAAGAAACGTTCTTCTGGTCGGACTCAAAACCAGTTCTCTCGTGGATTCAATCAGACCATCGGAATTATAGTCAATTCGTCGGCTTCAGAGTCAGCGAAATACTCGAGACAACTGAGATGAGCCAATGGAGATATATCCCAACAAAATTGAACGTTTGTGATGAAGCTACCAAATGGTATAAAGTTCCTGATTTCAATTCATCCAGCCGCTGGTTTGTTGGACCACCGTTCCTAATGCAGCCTAAAACTGAATGGCCAAAGGGGTTACTTGATCTGCAAACAACAACAGAGGAATTAAGATCTTCTGTTTTACATCATCGAGCTGTAAACAATCCAGCCCTAGTCCAACCTGAACGCGTCTCTACTTGGATGAAGCTCGTTCGCACGCAAGCATTTGCCTCGCGTTTTATCTGGAACATCAGAGCCAAGTTAAAGAATGTGTTGAAGCGAACCGACAGCCACATTACAAAGGAGGAATATGTGGAAGCTGAAAACAGTCTATACCGACAAGCCCAGTATGACTCTTACCTAGATGAAATTGCTACTTTGGAGAGCAACAGTAACTTGCCTATAGACAATCGTAAATCTATAGACAAATCCAGTTCAATTTACAAATTGTCACCGTACTTGGACGATAATGGAGTCTTACGAATGCGAGGACGCATTGACGCAGCAGTTGCAGTATCCAGTGACATGAAGAGGCCAATTATATTACCGAAACGACATTGCATTACAAGTTTGATTATAAAATCTTATCATGAACGTTATCACCATCACAACAATGAGACCGTCGTTAATGAAATTCGGCAAAAATTCTCAATCCCAAATTTAAGGGCAGCAGTCAAAACTGAACGGAGAAATTGTCAAACATGCAGGATTCAACAAGCGATGCCGAAACCACCGGAGATGGGCGAACTTCCATCAGCAAGAATCTCGCCTTTCAGTCGACCGTTTACCTACATCGGTTTGGATTTCTTTGGTCCAATGTATGTCACTGTTGGCAGACACACTGAGAAACGGTGGGGTGCTTTAATAACGTGCCTAACAACTCGTGCCGTGCACATAGAAGTTGCCAACAGTCTGACTTCGGATTCCTGCATTCTTGCCATTAAACGATTTATTGGACGTCGTGGAGTTCCTCGCGAAATCCGGTGCGATAACGGCACCAACTTCCACGGGGCAGAAAGAGAATTACATGAGGCGTTGAAGCAGCAGCAGACCAGCCTGGCTAACGAATTCTCAAGTCCGGTCACCAAATGGATATACAATCCACCTGCCTCGCCGCACATGGGCGGAAGTTGGGAGAGGCTGATCCAATCCGTCAAGAAAACACTGTATCGCATCCTTCCAACCCGTAAACCTTCGGACGAATTACTCTACAGTATGCTCGCCGAAGTAGAGCGAGTAGTCAACACCCGACCGCTCACATATATACCTCTGGAAACTGAAGACGATGACGTGCTGACACCAAACCACTTCCTGATCGGCTCGTCAAATGGTGAAAAGCCGGATAGTATCCTCACTGATGAAAGCACTCTTCTTCGACGAAATTGGTTAAAGTCGCAGCAATACGCCAATATCTTCTGGAAACGCTGGATCCGGGAGTATCTTCCCACTCTGACTCGCCGAACCAAATGGTTTGAACCAGTCAAACCGATCGCAGTTGGAGACATTGTAGTCTTGGTAGATGACACCAACCCAAGGAACCTCTGGCCGAAGGGACGAATATTAAGCGTCGTCAGCGGCAAAGACGGGCAAGTGCGCAGAGCAACTGTTCAGACTTCCACTGGAATCTATGAACGACCAGCTGTGAAGTTGGCAGTTCTCGATATTCGAGGAGGTAGGCCGACCCAAGGAACAGGATCGTCATACCGGGGGGGAGTGTTAGCGACTGGCAACGTCGCTACTGTCGAGAACTCGTAAATCAAAATTAGAAAGAGACGGATAGTGTTCCGTGCCGGCTGCATAGCAGATACATTTTCAACGCGTAAAAGATATTTTTTTATTCCTGATCGTTTGCGGTGACAAATTGGACGCCATTACAGGAGGAGAAACTTTAAAGAAGAATTTAATTGATTTAATTGACTTGTTCCATTAAAAGTAGGTCAAACTTTATTTCATTTTAATGTACAAATTGTAATTTCCCAACTTATAGGAAATTTGTAGTGTTTTCGATCACAATATTGGAAATAAAGGGAATCTACGATTTCGACATACAACAAGTTCATTTATTTATTATTGCTCGAAGCAATAGTGGGGGTCATTGTGAGTTAGTTATCAACTGTGAAAAGATGATTGGTAAGTTTGATAATAATCGAATTTATTTGGATATTGTGTAGTGTTTTTTGAGTACTATGTATTAATTTTAATTGTTTTATTGATCTCGTTTTCATACCTGGAACGCGAATGGGTTATGCACGTCATTTGACGAATGATGACATTATCGGTATTTTGGAGGATATCCCATCGGATCCTGAGTCTGATATTGGAGATGTTGACGGGGAATATGCTCAAGATGCAGAAATATTGCCACAAAATGAAGTAGATCTTGTAGCAGTACCTTCTGATGTTGTTCACTCTGATCAATCTGATTGGGAGTCTGAAGGCGAAATTCCACTATACGTATACGGTTTATGTACCTTATAGAAGGTAGACGGGAGTGCTTTACAGTTTGAACACAAGATAATACCTTTTGTGAGACACACATAAAAAGTTTGTGGAGGAGACTGGACAAACTATTCTTGATGATTTGGAGACACCAACCGATATCTTTGTGCATAATTATATCCACGAGAGTTAAGCGATATGTTTGTTTTTCAAACAAACTTGTATGCAATTCAGAAAGCTGGTGGAAGGGTTTACCTCGATATCTCGAAAGCAAAAATCTCGAATGTAAAAATCTCGAAAAAAAATCGCGAATTTAAAAAATCTCGAAAAAAAATCTAGAAAGCATAATCTCGAATAACAAAAATCTCGATACGTATGGGGCAACCCCCCTGCTTGGGTTTACTGTTTGAATATGGGGTGGGTGCAAAAAAAAAAATTTCGAATTTACTTTTTATTTTCGAGATTTTTGTCATTCGATATTACGTCATGATCTTGCGTTTCACACTCCTACCACCAACAGTCAAGAGATCAAAGCGTTTCTGGCCATAAATCTGCTAATGGGAGTTAAAAAAAACTGCTCAGTTACGCGATCAATATTTGAGCTCCTTGATGAGCAGGGACAGATTTACATGGCTTCTGGGGAACGACAATACGCAACAAACTTTGAGGGGATCGTCCGATAGTAGAAACACTGTTCAGAACAAATATGTATATCGTCCTATAAGCCGTCAAAAAAACAATCGGTGGATAAGTCAATGATCAAGTTCAAGGGACGGAGCAGTTTGCGCCAGCACATGCCAATGAAACCTATCAAGCATGGATATAAAGTGTGGGTCCGTGCAAATGAATCTGGATGCATATCAGAGTTTGGGAGACAGTACGCACAAATAGTCAAGTGAAATAATGGACGAAAAATAAATGGTTAGGGGCAAATCGGACTGGCGTGTCAGCAATGACGGACTGACGTCTTTGAAGTGGAAGGGCACTAAGGCGGTTAATGTTCTGGGAACCTTTCTCTATCCTTCGGAAAACTGAACTACCTCGCGAAAACAAAAAGATGGAACTTCATCTATATCACTTGCCCGCAAATTATAGTTGAATACAACAAAAATATGGGGTTTGTCGATAAAGCCGATATATGCTGAAGTCCTTCTATGAAATTGCTCGGAAGTCCAAAAAGTGGTTGCATCGGATAATGTGGTACTTCCTTGCTGTTTCCCTCGTAAATTCTTTTATTACTTATTATTAAGGCCAGGCCAACTGAAAACGACAAATCTTTGGCAATGAAAGATTTTAGAATTACAGTGGTATCAGGTCTAGTTGGAGTGAATGTAAATTACGCCCGTAGAGGTCGACCCTCAACATCAGAACAAGCGAATATTAACCACTTCAAACCCAATGTTTCATTCGAGAGGACATATGACCAGTGCGCCCACTTGCCAACATACGCTACTTCCAGACGATGTGCATACTGGAGTACAAAAAGTGAACCCCATCGCTCCAAATGGTGCTGGCTTAGTAGGCCAAGTAGCATTATGCTTAACAGCGGAGAAAAATTGTGTTGCCAAATATCGTGTTACTTATACGACACCTATACATTTCTTTCAATAATTTCTTTGTTTTATTTTTTCGGAAAACGTTCAGTGTCTCTGAGAAACCACCAAGAAAATGTTAATAATAGTACAAAATAAGATAACATAAATTTATTTCTGGGTTTATACAAAACTAACAAGGTTCAATGAATCTATTTTTATTGTTTGTTTGCAAAAATAAGAAGAAACAATAATTCGGCCAACAAAGTAAGGGAATCGAACATCCTATTAAAAAATAAATAGGTGGCGCAACAGGCGGTAGACACCCAAGGCCTAGCTTCTCGCAACCATTCGTTTTGTGTGAGTTTCTATTTTTTTTGGAACGAATGGAAGGGACCTACAATTTTATGCCGAGTCCGAACGGCTGAATTGAGAAGCTTTTTCAGGACAGTCATACTCTCGGATGTTTGTCAGACGTTCGCGAGAGGTGGCGCAGTAGAAAAAAACACTAAGATGTAATTTGTGTTTTTCCGGGGATCGAACCTGGGATCCCTCGCACAGCAGTCCAGCACACTAACCACTGCGCTACTGCGCCCACATCCTATTACTAAAAATAAAATAATTGCCATAGGTATACCTAGTGACCAGACGTCCCGCATTTCACATAGCTGTCCGTGTCCCGCATCATAAACTGCCGGAAAAATGTCCCTCATTTACAGATTTGTCCCGGAAAGTCCCTCAAAATTATAAATATAAAAACGTTCGAAATGATAAGTGAGTCTATTTTGTAAATTTTAAGAACTTTGGCGGCTTGTCACGAACGGAAAGCAAAAATGTTTTTAGTAGTCGACTAAATATAGAACTTAAGCAATCCATAATTGGTGTAAATCAATTCAAACCACTACTACACTCCGTGCGACCGTGCCACTTGATTACGAACAGGAGTTTGTTTTAATTTTACAAAATTTTGCAAAAAAACAAAATGGGATTAAGTTGATAAATGTAACTTTTATGACGCTTATCCCAAAAAGGTCATAAAATTTACCTGTTATTTTTGTTTCACTTGATTACGAACAGTTGCTTAATCTACCTATTACCATGTTTTAAATCAAATAAAAGGAAATAACTTCATATAATCCACAACTAAGTAAAGGAAAGACATTAACCAAGGAGGAACTAGGCCAAATTCGAGCTTAACGGGAACAAGGAAAATCCATCCGTTTTATATCCAACAAGATTGGAGTAGGCGCCACTGTTGTAAACAACTTTATTAAAGACCTGGAGAAGTATGGAAAAAAACCGCAAAGGAAGAGTCAGCAAAGCAGCACATCAAAGGAGGTGGTGTAATGGTATGGGGAGCAATAAGCCATTACAGAATTGTGGAGATGGATTTCCAAAGCTCCAAAATGATGGCAATCACTTACAAATCGATACTGGGAAGAGCTTTTCCGCAGTTTTCGGAGATATTTGGTGGTCAGCGATGGACTTTCCAACAAGACAATGCACCTATAAATACCGCACGGACAACAAAAGCCTGGATTCAGAACCAAAATGTAAACCTACTTGCATGGCCCCCATATTCACCTGATATGAGCATATCGTGGAAAATGTGTGGGGTTGGCTTTAAAGAAAAGTCTACGAAGGAGGAAAGCAATATCATGAAACGGAAGAAATTATGGAGTCATAAAACGAGCCTGGTCCGTAGTTTCGCTAGATTATTTGACAGCACTCTATGAATCTCTACACAGCAGGCTACTTGAAGTGATTTAGCGATCAGGAGGTAGTATCTACCTATTACTAAAAACTATTGCTACTCTTTGAATAAAAACATTATTTAATTATACAAGCAATTTTTCTATTTTTTTTTTTTACATTTTAAGCTTCTAACAGGTAGATTAAGCCACTGTTCGTAATCTTAAGTGAAACAAAAATAACAGGTACATTTTATGACCTTTTGGGGAAAAGCGTCATAAAAGTTACATTTATCAACTTAATCCCATATTTTTTTCTACAATATAAATATAATATATCCTTCATTCCTTGTGCATTCGGTTTTACCCGGATTACCGAAGGATTTGAAAAATATCGTAAAATTAAAACAAAAAAATGCATGTTCGTAATCAAGTGGCACGGAGAATAATTTGCTTCCGGTTGACATAGAAAACGTTATTGTGAAAATATACTCTCATTTTCATATACCTACTCTAACTACACTGTTAGAGAGTAAAAATTGAAAGAATTTTGCTGCTATACGCAGCTCAAATATAATAGATTGCTCAGGCTCGCCAAGATTACATAGCTCTACTGCCCGCCATCAAACGTCTGTTGAAATTATTTGAGCCGTTTAAATCCATATACAAACATTTTTTTAAGATCCAAAATCGGAGTTGTGTTCCGCATTGTCTTCAAAAAATTATGGTCACTATAGCCATAGGTACCTATGACGCAAAAATCAAATCAAACCTTAAACTAAAGTGCCGACTGCTGGCCTTAAATACCACACGCCTCGCAAAACTAATTAATCGGTTATCATTACGTCGATTTTGTTTTAAAATAAAATCAATGAAAATTATCACCATCGCCAGCACATTCTTATAACATGATATTTTGATATCCGCATCGAATGACAGCAGCGCCATCAATCAAAATGCTTCAAATTTCATTACAATTTCCCCCATAATATTTGCCATGCCAGTATCTCACTTTCCGAAGGAAATTAACGCACAAAGTAACAAATCCTTCTACACAATAAAACATATTAATTTCATCACCTCATCCCCACAACAGCGGTACCATCTGTCACCGTACTATCGTTGTATACATTGTAATCGCTTATCATGTTACATGTTCATAAGCCAAACACACTAAAGCCAAAATCAAATATATAGCCAAGCTATCAACGATTGCAGAACACACATGCCGCTAATAGACGGCCCAAAAATAATCTTCCGCGAAAACAGCCGAACCAAAAATCAAATCCGAAACACACGAAAATAAAATAGCTATACCGTGAGGTAGCACGATGGTACCAACCAACTACCAAGCTATTTGTGAGTGGGTGGGTATCAATTATTATTATTTCTTCCAATTTATTGTAGCGTTTAGTAAATAATCTGCTTTATAAATTGCCATCGTATATACTCTTTTATGATATATTGTGTGGGTGGGGCAGTGACAAACCCTGTAAGCTCCTGAGATCCGTAAATAATTGCATGTCACTTGGTTCCGCAAGATGAACTATTCGTATCCTTCGTGCGTCCGTCATTGTTCGACTATTTTCATTTGGAAAGTATCCCAGGCTATTGGTAGCAAGTTTCCACAAAATTTTCGCCATCCTGTACTTAACACATGACACTAATTTATGAGACACAAAACAGGCGTGTTGATTTTGATCGACGAACTCGTCACTGGATATTGAACTTGAATTTTTGGCAAATACCGATAGACCACTGAATAACACCGACCAAAGGATAACACGTTTCATAGCTAAATTAAAATAAATCGAAAGTCCTTGCACGTGACTACAGAACTACGTTTCGTTTGATGGACAATAACCAAATGGATCGTGGACAAATAAGCCATTTCCTCTTATAAATGGATGTTGACCAAACTGGGTCATTTTCTTCTATATCTATAGCAATTAAGACAATCGTAAACTCGACATAGATGTGAATATGACGCAGCCATTGCGCTACCGCCGGTGTCGGTCAGGAAAGAGGAAATGGACACACGAAGAAATGCAACGCACGGACATCGGGGCAATTACTATACTAGATCTCGATCAAAGGCAATACGTTGTCTGCCCTGCCTACAGTTGTTTGCGTCTATATATCAATCAGAGACCTGTAAACACAAGACTTTCCCGTTCGTTGGATTCTTGCACATACTTATGTGGCGTAGAGTCTACTGTGGATCATGGTAAAAATGCGGATAATGAGAGACGCTGCATAATTTCCATTTCTAGAAATTCAAGGTCTCCTCGGCACAGTTGAAACTATTTTCCTTAAATGCCTTTCGATGAGTACCAGTACAATATTGTTGCTGATTGCGGTCGCTAATCAGGCGTGCAATATGTGTTGCTGAGATAATTGGTTGGTGTTAGCAGTAACTGCCATAATAGGAAAATTTGGCTTTCAATGTATTTGAGAGTATGGCAATATGGCATTCGCTTTCATTCCTAAGCCCGTAAGAAAGAAGTCGCAAATAGTATAAATAAAACAATATGAATGAAATCAGTAGTTCAGTAGTTCGTTCGGTAAACTACTTATACTGCCCTAAGAAAGTTAGAAAACAAATTTAAATACAGTCTTAAGTACCTAGGTAGGTACCTAACGTTACATTCTAAATCTAATATATCGAAAACCGCCAAACACACATTGTCAGGTACACAGGCAGTCTTCCGTATTGGCCCAAGTGTTAATATGAAGTTTGCTCAACAAAAAATGACACTACCAATATACAAAAGTCATCGCAAACGCTATTTATCTATTTCTACACGCATTAGGTACGCCTATTCCGCGGTACTAATAATCATTTTTAGTGTCCAGGCTAACTTTTACAAAGTCACAATGGCGAAAATTTCCATATAAAATTATCCATTGTGACCGTCAAAATATTTAAGTTGAAGACTAAAAATGATTATTGGTGGTTATTGGCTCTTATTTACTATAAGAGCGAAAAGTTGTATGTACAATTTTGAAAGCACTAACGGGGGGTGGCATCTTGTACAGATTGGCGCACATAAAACTCCCCTCTGATCCAGTAGGTAGGTACTCTCAGATTGAAGGAAAATAATGCAGATAATGACATAATCAAGAAATCCAATAAAAGGAATATTTTTAAAATGTTCATATTAATTAAATTAAACGGGAGCGTATCGGAATCCCGCTTTTTGAAATCCCGCTTTTCAAAAATCCCGAAAAAAAAGTTTTAAAATCCCGTCTGCTAAAATACTGCTTTTTAAAAATCCCGTCTTCTAAAATCCCGCTTGTTCAAAATCCCGATCTATTATAATCCCGCTTTTTAAAATCCCGCCAATCCCGTTTTTTTTTACAAAACATTGTTATCAAAAAAATAGATGTTGGTTATATGCGCTTTTTTATTATATTATTATATATTTAAAAATATTAAAAATACTCGACCAAAAAGAAAATGCATCCGAATGTTTTTAGTTTTTACTGTAAGCACACATTTGTTTTTGCTTACATATTCTACGTTGAAAATAATGAGAAATAGAAAAAATATGAGTAAAACAGGTTTTTTGCGTCACTTTGCGTCAGTTACACTTGAACTAATAAAATAAAAAATGTTTTTAATAGTTTGAAGGTTTTTTTTGTTCCCTTTTGCAGAATATCATATAACATTACTTAATATTTTTTTTAAATTATTGAAGATTGTCATATTTATTACTTAAAAATTTATTTTGATATTATTTATTTCTTATTTTGTTACTTCCTCTAAAAATGATAAATGTTAAAATAAACTGCATTTCAAAAAAACACTCATTGCTTAATTTATTTTAATTTTCTTATTATCCCGCTTTTACAATAATAAAATAAAATAAAATAATCCCTCTTTTTAAAATCCCGCCTCTTATAATCCCGTTTTTTATAATCCCGTTTCTTGATATCCCGCTTTTACAATCAAAAGTAGTACTTTCGATCGCCGCGATTTTTTAAAATAGAGCAACTACTTTTGATTGTAAAAGCGGGATAATAAGAAACGGGATTATAAAAAACGGGATTATAAGAGGCGGGATTTAAAAAAGCGGAATTTTAAAAAAGCGGGATTTTAAGAATCGGGATTATAAAAAGCGGGATATCGAACCCAACCCAAATTAAACATGTCAGTCATAGCCTGTGAGTCATAGCTATCTATTGCACGTTCAATAATTAAAAAAATGTCTATGGAAGGTTGTCCTTATCCCGTATGTATCTGTGGGTGAGTTCTGAGTTTTCTTTGTCACGAACTGTTTAGTGCAACCTTTCGACAATAATAGAGAAAGGGGTAAATCGCACGCACATCTCTCATAAATATTCCCCATCAGCTGTACTTGTACAATACAACTGACCCAGTAATTTATAACACAATCGATAGCATAACTACATTTCGCTAATGACGATAATGACTGCGATGATTGACCAATGACCACTCATAGCGTGTATCTAGAGCTAGGTACGTCTGCACCTGAAGTCCATACGCGCTTTCGTTGATTTTTTTTAATTTTCTAAGAAAGATCAATAAAACAATCTTTCTGACGAGTTTTTTTTTGCTAGTGGAATTCAAGGAAATCTCACTGCTTTATGACTTATGGTATTTATGGTATTGAAAGCGAAGAACAATTCGAAATGAAAACAAATGCGGAAAATTCAATGAAAATCGGAATTCCATTAGTTCCTTTCCTGTTCAGTGGAGGACAGTGTTGTAGACTGATACCTATTACAGATTGCGCTGTGTCAGAAGAACAGTACAGATGTGGACGCAACCAAACGCTTGAGATGCGTAAGGTAGGTATATGTAGGTTAAAATACAAAAAGTGCCTACATAGGTAAAGAGATACATTCCGGTTCCAGGACACAATAGCGTAGATACGAGCGTACGAGTTAGTGACCATACGTCCCACTTTTGAGGTCTCTGTCAGGCGTCTATAGCTGTCCCGCTAAATGTCCCTCCAAATGTCCCGCTTTTTTTTTTTTTTAATTTACAAAAAATCAATGTAGGTATACCTTCAATTCTTCAAATGAAGCCGTTATATAAATAGCATTTTACATATCTGGGCATACAAATTAGCGAATATCTGTAAAAGCAGTTAAATGAAGAAAATGAGCCCATCGTGTACTTATGTTAAATACATTGTCAGTGTTTGTAGTCTGTCATTTTTAAATCGAAAACAAAATAATTTTAGGTAGGTACTTAAAGACAAATTTATTGGAGGGATAGTTGAAGGTATAGATAAATATAAAACAACTCAAATGTTACCACAATAATTAATAATTTAATTCTTCATTATACGTAAATAGAATGGCATCCACTTCAACAGAAACAAACAAAAAATACTGTAAATTCTCCGAAGATAAATATATCTATTCTTACCATCCGTAGTTGAACATAATTATTTTGTGTCTTCCTGTCACTAATGCGGTCACAAAAAATTTTTTTCGTTAGGTAATAAATAAATTCTTGACTAATGAAAAAACTGTCTGTCGAAACTGTTAAGGCAAATTGGTTTTAAAAATACAGTATACAGAGGCACTCTTCGGAACTACAGTTTTTGGCACCCAAAAATTACGATAAAATAATAGGTAGCGATTAAAATGCATTTAATGCTCTTTTATTTGAAATTAATAAAATTTATTTTAATAAAAAATGCAACACTTTGATACCTAACTTATTATTAAAAAATTAAAAAAAAAATACATATGTAAATGAATTTCTCTATATCTATCTGTTCTTAAAAATGCACCAAGAAATTGAATAGCTGATCTTGATTATGCCGCAAACTTCCGAAGGTCTCTTCTTTGAAATCTGTCCGCTTTTTATTGCCGAAAGAGCTAGTTTAAACCGATCCCCATCATAAGTTTTCTTCTTTTCTTCAGGCATTTTTAAAAAACTTAAACAAATAACCGTTGTATACTACAGTTGATGGCACCATCAAAAGGAAATGGACAGTTATGGGTAGTACCAACAACTGTAGTATCATATGCCAATAATTGAATGTAGGGGTATTTTTTTCAAAATCTATGGCTAGCTCACTTTTACTTTTACATGCAAAACTAAAAGTGAGTAAAACAAAAGCAAAAGTGAGTACATATGTAACAGTTTTGCATTGTAAAAGTAAAAGTCAGCTAGCTATAGATTCTCAAAAAAATACACTTTCTATTGTGTTTTTTTTTTTTTTTTTTTATACAGTTATTTGCACCCCTCTTATTTAATATATATTATATTCGAATATTTGACCTTAAATTAATATTTAATATATTGTCATTTGAAATAGTTCAAGTTTTTGTACGTATTTTGAATTTCAGAAAAAAATCTATACTAACCAAATTGGAAGTCATTTTTAAAATCCACAATTCACACAAAAATTTCACTTATAAAAGGGTGCCAACTACTGTATCCGTTACGCTAATTATTATTAAGTCTGTTTTTTTTTTTTTTTTTTTTTTTTTTTTTTTTTTTTTTTCAAACGCTCCAAAGACAAATCAGCATTATAAAACGACGTTATCTATGGTCATTAATTATGAGCTCCTGGTTCAGTTAATTCTTGTACGGGTCCTACACGTCCGGAAATCTGCCAAAGGCCGACTTTAAAGGGTCACCGCGTCTGCCGTAATAATAAAGTTCTATCATTTGGACCTGCTCCTAAATTGTGTAACGTGCCATTGTTATTTGGCATCAGTTCAGTGAGTGAATCTGAATGATAATTATTGACTTTGCGAAAAACATGCGAATTCAAGATCTTTTGGGAATCTATATAGCTAGCTCACTTTTACTTTTACATGCAAAACTGGTATACTCACTTTTGGTTTGGTTATACACACTTTTCGTTTTACATGCAAAACTGTTATACTCACTTTTGGTTTTGTTATACTCACTTCCCAAAAAAATACGCCTATACTCACTTCCCAAAAAAATACGCCTAATGTATATTAATTACATAATACATTAGCAGCCGTATTAATAATAGATCTAAAACCATTCTCTAACTCACTTGTTACGTAACTGGTAGTTAAAAATTTAACTCACTGACTAAATTTTCTTATTTATAAAGAATTATAACCCATGCATTAACTAATTGACGTGTTTCCTATTATCGTAGGTTTGTGATGGCAACGCTTCTCCAAATTGTATTGAAAACTGACAGAAATGCGTGCTTCTTTTCAGCTGCCATCTTCTTCTTCTAATGCAATTAGAATTTTCTTACTCTTACTAATGCAATTAATTTTTTTATATTTCGTTTTGAAAATCTATATTTATTTTTTAATGTTATAAATATTCTCATAGGATTTTTAAGATTTTTTTCTTCTAGCATATTCAAATTATACAAAAAGGGTGACCCATTTTGCTCCACAAATTTTGCAAATTTATTCAATTATTTATCACTCTTTTACCACAAACCAGTAAGAATAGACCGTCGACTCCTCCCACATAACGGACTTTGCCTACAAGCTGCCGGTGGGCCCAGGATTTTTCATGTATTGGTGCTGTACAAAATCAAAGGAGCGCCATTAACGCACGCATACTTGAAAAATCCTAGGCCCATGTTATAGCATGGAAAATCATTGCCGCCATTAATTTTGACATTTACACGTATTCACAGACAGGGTAATTTCTTCCGGGGGGAATCGGGTAGGTGTACGGGAAGTCGGTGGTCTATTCTTACTGGTTTGTGCCTTTTACTACATTCATATCAATTAAACGAAATTAAACCCGAAACACCATTTGTCATTTTTTGCGGGAAACATGTTTTGCAAAGCTAACAAATCGCTAACACACCTACCACCGTGAGTTAGTTATGTAAAAGTTACGAAAGCGTAGTTATCTTCTAAAAATGTTTATAAATAGGAATTTGGGTTTAACCAATGGGTTAGGCATTAGTTAGAGATAACACGAAGTTCCGCAGCTATTATTAATACGGCTGATGTTTAAATTCCTGTTTTGCACCAAATTGGAAATATTTGACCTCTGCACTTTCACTTTTATTTTGACAGTCGTTATTTTTTTCAATCTAGCAATTCATTTTGCGCTAGATTGAAAAATTGAAAAGAAAAGGATATTTCACAAAATGTGCTAGAGCACTATGGCAAATGCTGAAATGTGAGTCTATTTTTTATGGAATTTGGCATGCCGCTAGTCATCTAACGGTCAATGGAACTCGGCCAATGTGCTATAACTTTGAGGTAGTTTGGGACTTTGTGTACCTCGGCTCCGCTAATGCAGATTTCAAACGAAGTCAATCTATGGTCATATCATATTACTATCTTAAATGCTTAAGCTTAGTACATTGCTCGAGCGAAACTAAATTTTAGTGGCTCTCCAATTTTTCTCTCCAAACATTAGCTAATAAAACCCTAGCTATTTTTTGACATAGAGCGCGTTGTGGATATAAGTGTCACAGAAAA
Organism: Cheilosia scutellata; assembly: GCA_955612985.1. Lineage (NCBI taxonomy): Eukaryota > Metazoa > Arthropoda > Insecta > Diptera > Syrphidae > Cheilosia > Cheilosia scutellata. The sequence continues at coordinate 34,746,684 of OY015312.1, read as the reverse complement.
CAGCTGTTCGTTGAAAAACACACACAAAATTCATCGACGCTAAAAAGGGTTATATTTTCGTTGCGCTTTCTTTTATCCTTGTCTGCTATTCTTTGATTTCAAATATTATATCACTTTCAAAAGATTCCTCATCGATGTATTCAGTGATCCTTATTTATTCTTGAAAAAATGTGCCGAACCATTAATGGGCGCGCTAAATTGTGACAGATACATGCAGTAGAGTCTGAAATGAAAATTTGATTTGATTTTCCGCTCGGCTAAATTAGCTTAAACTTAGCGCAGCTAAATTTTGGAGAGAATTTTGTATGGGGGCTAAAATTTAGCTCGAGCAGCGTACCTACTATAACAGAAAGAGTGAAATAAATTGAATCGTTAGTTAGCTACCTAACTATTGTAAAATCGGCCTTAATCGGTCAAACAAACTTTAAAACAATGAAGCTACCTAGTCTACATTTCCCCAATAGGTACGTTTCATAACAAATTACCGACAACCTAGGTATACATCCTGTTTTTCCGATTCTTACAGTTTGTTGAAGTTGATAAATATTTCAAAGTGTTGTTTCTAAGTGTACCGTTCTACTCTTTAGATTTGAAGTGTACCTACCTACTCAATTCATTTCATTCATATAAATGGTTAATGTACACAATACAGTATAGTACAAGGTGGTAACCTAAGTTGGTCGCTAGCATAAACTAGAACCATGTTTCTTAGCACCATCTATTTACTCAAACACACTACAAAGAAAACTTGGTAAAGTGTCACATCGAATTATCAGCCATCTCTTTCAACTGTCAAATACATTTTTTTCACCGTTTGACGTTTATACATGAAAAAAAAAACTATTTTTAAGTGGAAAGGGAGAATATTGGAGCAAAAATCATATAAAACAAGAGAAAAGAAATCCAAAACTTAAGTTTTAACAAAGAATTTCCGCTGTATTCGGTATGAGAAATGTGAATTAATTAAAAAACAGTTGAATTTCAGTAAATTCCAATAACACTGTACTCCCACAAACAGGATATACCGCTGCAAGATGTCACAAACAGGGACTCCAGCGACCACAGCACTCCAATCAACAAACTGTACAAAGGTTTTCATCCAACGCGACTACAGCGAGGGAACATCTGTGAAATTCCATACGAGACTTCCCAGCGAACTGGAGGGTCTTGTAAGTACTTAAACACTTGTTTAGTGCATAATTTTTGATGTCAATATTGCTAAAGTCCTTGACACGGATGTGGCATCGAAAAATGTTGGTTGCCCCATTGGGAAATATTCACAATGGTGGGATTCTATATAACATCTTCAAGTTTAAATTTAGTCTATGATTTTGATGTAGCATGCTACTGTAGTTGTAGTGTATTATCTACACGTCTTCGGTCTAAGTTATGACAATTGACAACATATTAAGAAGCCAGTCTTTGATATTTTATTCAATTATTCTTCACCTAAAAGTACTATAGTAAGTAGGTAGGTAGATGGTAATTGCTTTTGTACGTAATTTATGCACTCTCCCTTTGTTTTTGGTTTTTCTGCTTCTAATAATAAAAGGTTGTTGGTGCTGAGTCATCCTTTCCTAAAATAAAAACTTGATAGGTATAAGGAATAGGAACGTTTGATTATAAGCTCCAGGAAAATTTTTTTTTAGTGAAATTCTAATTTTTAATTTGTTTTGGCTCATGCATTTAGGTTCTACAAATAAAGTCCCTTGGTGATATGGGTCAGCTTATTATTCGTAGGTTTTGAAAAAATTTCGCTTAGCAGTGGCTCTATTTAGTGCTTTAATATTGGTTAGCTTATTTCCTCTCTAAGTTAGTATTTTAGTTGCTTAACTAACCTGCTATTATTGCGTGATATTCCCGTATTGCCACATGTAGACCTACGGAAGGTATCTCCTTTAAATTTTATTATATTACTGAAAGAGCAACAAAGCTGATTTGAAATGCATGAACAAATGGACAATAATTTTCCACATAGTAAAAATCTCCTTTCCAAAAACCCAGTCAGCCGAAAATCATTAAAATTTTGCGTTCACAACAGCCAAGAATGTCGTCACTCGCTTTCGCCAAATCCATATAGCCGAATTGTGATGATGAGGGTTTTATGTAGAGTCTCCTTAGTGTTTCTTTGGTGGCCACAAACCCTACGATTTCATATGCTTTAACTTTATCATCCCTCGTCGCTCACTACGCGTGGCTTTAGGCTAAGAACGCAATTCTCAACTGTCTTGTTACTAGTACACAATCTCCAATTTAGAACATCTATTGATATGCAAGCTATTCTGTTCTGTTCTGACAATTTTCATTAACTTGGTCTGTTCTGTCTTGTTCTGTTACTGGTTTTCTTCAGAGAGACAGACCCAATGTCATCCGCGTTTGCAAGTATTTGTACAGACTTCTAAAAACTTGCGATGACAACGCATCACTTTGTGTAAATCTTTCTTTTTAATCAAGCGTCGTTTTGCATAACCTGGCGAGATTGTCCGTTACTGATATTTCTCTATGTTTCGTTCTGCCTGCCATATGGAAAACGTTAAATCCAATCGCAATAATTTTCCGTAATTGCGGTTATCGTCTAGGTTCTAGTATATCCGCATACGTATATTTACTTAGATTTGTCTTTCGTCGATGTTTACCTTGATGCGAATTGTCATAAAACGTTCACTCGAGTTTTGAAAGCTCATGATTTCATTCCTAAATCTGACGCTTAGTAGCTTAGGTAGATTTTCCATTCTGACTGTTGCCAAATCCGTTGATTAACCTTCCTTTTAGAAGCTCATGCTACACATCTGAGAAAGTCAATTCCGACAGCATCGCTGTATTCCTATTATGTTTTATGTATCTTCGTATTTAACACTCACGTTTATAAGTTTTGCAAATCGAGACGGTCTGGACAAGACCACCCGCTGGCTACTAGATCTGAAATATGCACAATTGATGTGTGCAGTTTTAGGTGGACACCAATCATAGTTATTCTATCCATACTACATTCAATCGCCATTATAATGTTTGGAGGAAGTACGGTGCATCAGCCACCATAAAAAAAAAGATATCTGAGTTTAGTGAACTGCTACGACGAAGTACTTGCTTGGAGTACGTCACTCAAGTCTTAATAAACCGGCCCTCTCAGCCTTATTTTCTTCCTGCTAAAAAGCATTGAAAAATTGATTGAACTAAACGTACGAACAACTTCTTTGTACATACTGTTGCAGCAGTTTCAGCGCACTGTATTTTACTTAGGCATTGCATGAAAGCGCGCAAAGATAAACTTATTCCTCGGAAGTGCTAAACGAATTGCTTTCCGTTAAATTCAAGTTGTTGTTTCTATTAGGCTTGTTAAAATTGTAGCTGCTTGATACAATAATATGATATTAGGAAAAACGTCTTCTCTGAACCCCCGATATAATGTGCAAAACACTTGGGTGGAAAGGAATAACATCCTAACTGAGTTCCAGGCCGGATTCAGAAAAAACTACTCTACAGTAGATAACATATATAATGTGGCTTCCATCGTACACATCAAGCTGGCAGAAAAAAAGAAAGTATATGCCTTCTTCGTTGATCTGAAAGCCGCTTTTGATAAAATCTCGAGAAGACTACTGATTTATAAGTTGCGAGAAATGGGAATTTCAACCAAATTTGTTAATCTGCTGGAATGCTTATACTCTAATACCCGATCGGCGGTGTGGACTGGTAATGAGCTATCAGAATATTTTGAAACACTTTTTGGAGTGAAACAAGGATGCTTATTATCTCCATTACTTTTCGCACTGTACCTCAATGATTTACATGACTATATAGGAGGAGGTCTCAATATCGAGCTTCTAAACATAAGATTATTACTATACGCCGACGACATGGTGATCTTAGCAGATGACATTGAGGTCATGCAAAAGATGATAGCACGACTGGAAAAGTACTGTGAGAGATGGTGTCTAGAAGTGAATCTTTCAAAATCAGAAATTATGGTTTTCCGAAATGGCGGTAGGCTCTCAAATCAAGAAAAATGGATTTTTAAAGGGGAAGAAATTCGAATAGCCTCGCAGTATTCCTATCTTGGTGTAATTTTCACCCCGAAAATGAACTTCACAAGGCATATGGAGAAAAGGAATAACGCTGCGAAGAGCAGCATCAACGCAACATGGCATTGCTTTTTAAGCAAAAAAAGTGTAACACTGAGTAGAAAGTGGAAGGTATTTCTGGCAGTTTGCAGAGCTATCCAAACGTATAGTGCTCAAGTCTGGGGCTATGGAATGTTTGAAGAGGTGGACAAACTACAACGCTTCTTTTTGAAAAAAATTTTGAGATTACCACCAAGCACTCCTAACTACGCCTTGTCGATGGAGACCGGAGCTGAAGATGGGCATTTCTACACACTAGATTTGCATCTTAGGTATGTTAAGAAAACATTATTCCAATACAAGGATACACGGTTACCACATCAACTAACCAAAATCCTATTGGAAAAAAAGCTTTTTTGGGTAAAAGAAATAAATAATATGGGAAATCGGTTTGGCTTACACTGGGATCAGAACTTATCGCTAGAAAGGGACTGGAACGTTAAACACTTGCAGCTTTTGGATCTACTTAAAGCAGATGGACGTCAAGAAAGAGAACGAAGAGCTAGGGAAAGCAACACAAGAATTTTCAAGTTCCTGGATTACTCGAAAGGACTGACTCCGACATCAGCAAAATTTCGTGGATTTTTAAAGCCAGATGCGATTTAATCCTACTTAATGCGAGCAGATTTGGAGGCAACGTGTCAACCGTATGCTCTATGTGTAATATGAGAGAAGAAGAAAACATTCATCACTTCATAGGCAGATGCCCCGTACTAAGAGAATTCAGAGTGAGATATTTTGAAAAGGCAACTTTAAATGAAGATGAACTCATTAATGTACTTAACGGAGAAAGCGGGAATGATTGGAACAGACTGGTCAATTACATCACTGTGGCCATAACCTATAGAAAACAACTAGTACATGAGTTCAATTAGTTCAAAGAATGTTATTAAATTTGGTATTTTTCCTTTTTCTTTATCTAATTATTTAATTGTTTATAAAATTTGTAACACAATAATTAAAATTAATTAATATTTGGAAATTACCCGACAGACGACGTTTATGTCATTGTCGTAAGTTTTTACTTTTCAACAAAAATTTAATAATCTCGAAGGAATGTATATTATGTATAACAAAAGTTGAAAATAAAGAACACATACTACTAATGTGCAAAAAATACCCCCTACATCCTGAAAGTTACTTGGCATTCATCTAACTATTTTTCCATTATCAATTAGCCATACACTATCCAATTAATTCGTATCTTTCCAGATTGAACGTCCGATTTTCGAGTCGACGATAAATAGACTAAATGAGTTCTTTGCCGAAGCCGAAAAAGGCACCTGTAGCACATACTGCGAAGGCTGCATTGGATGCATCACCGCCTATCTAGTTTATATGTGCTCAGAGACGCATTACGAAAAAGTAACAACCCTGCACATGCACATAGTCTACAATAGTTTTTATATTGTTTTTCTTTTAATTTTTTTTTGTAGACCCTGCGTAAAATATCCAAATTTATCGCCGCCCAAAATGAACGCATTTACAACCCCAAAGGTTTACAGGTTATCGATCCGACATACCGGGGACTACGTGTCATAGAGATTTCCATACTGGATCGTCCGGGACGAACGTGACTTCCGCTTTCCCACTCCACAGAGGAATTTTTCATGTAACGTTTGGCCGAACTGACGTTAGCTTTCGTTTTTTTAGTTTTTTGTTAAGATTTTCTGTTTTTTTTTTTTTTTTTATAATATTGTAATAGAATCACTATTCTTGTGTAGTGCCGGTTTTAGAGTAGATAATACAACCGTACATTTGACCAGGGAGACGTGTTGAAAGAAGTAGTCTCGGAATTTTTGTTTATCATCTAAGAAACGTTATTTTGCAAAAAAAAAAAAAAAAAATAGGTAATAACGGCGTGAATAATTCATATATCGTATTCAATGGAGAAACATATTTTAGTGTTTTGTAATTGCTTCCATTTAACATTGGGATTGATTGTTGCATTGCATTAGATGCCAACAATCGGTCATATCCACTTTACACACTTACACACCATTCCGCTGACGAATTTGTTTTAAATAGTATTTCATTTGTTGTAACTTATAAAGAAAACACAATCTGAGGAGTTGGGGAAATCAAATAAGAAAATATCTAACAAACCAAATACATATTAATCAACAAAATTACGTTTAAAATTTAATAACATTTACTGTGTGTCTAATTAATGAAATTATAATCATAATGGATGTCAAACTAACAAGCATTTTAGGAAATTTAACATATACAGTTTCGAAACAAATACAATAAATTACACACATCCAAATAGACTTCTGAATAGTGTTTGCAAAAATCCGATTTGTTTGCACGCGAATAATATTTGATTTTTTTAAATTTTGCTCAGAATATAGGACCACCCCAAGAAAAGTTTTCCATTGTTTAACAAAATTTTGTTTTCTCAAGTTATTCAAGTACTAACTGTAATGTTGTTATAACCATGAACTTTAATAATATTATAAAATAAAAAAATATTGTAATACAAAAACTGTTCGTGAGTACGTATATGTACATGTGAATTTTAATTGACATTGATATTTATAAAATAAATTAATATTAATATAAGAGGGTGCTTGTGGTTTATTCGTTCGATTCGACTGGGAAATTTTTTCTTGACATTATCGATTAGACGGTTCAACCATAAAAGCTGTGTCTTTTTCGTAAGTTGGCCTAAATTTGGGGGTGAAACACTAACTAACTGCGCCCAATTACGGACACCAAGTTGCTACAGGTCGCTCTCTAATTGTGCGCAACACCAAAGATGGGGTCTTCTTCTGCTGCACTGTCCCTCAGCCTTCAGGAACCAATGACTCGTCGGGATTGTAAGGAACGAAATACACTCATCGCCTTTTGAATAGAACAAGCTGTACACTATCTTTGCAATTACTCATATCTCGAAAGCGGAATGATAAAATATTGGTCACGTTATTTTTGTGCAATTCTTCTTCTTTCTCTGGAGTCTGGACAAATCAGAGCATGCAAGGAAGCTGGGCTATTTTTTACCAAAATAGCAAAGAAAATCGAGGAGCCGAAACGTTATATGTATTCATATTTTTAAGTAGTTAGTCTAAAGTGTAAGGTACACAGCATGTAGAAAGCCACATACATTATGTAGCTCTGACGTCGACAAAGAGTGCTACATATCGTACACATACATGTGTAGTGTACCATATTTCAGTGTCACAAAGAGAGCTAGTACACGCAATGTAGCCATTGGGAGGTACTACCTTAAATATGGAAAAAACATGAAAGGCCGCACTCACAGTGGGTTTACTAATGCGGAGCGGACTAAGGCCATTATTGTGATTGTCGATCAGCGATCGTCACGACAATAATTGTCGATTGAGTCGATTGATTTTAGCTATTCGTGCGCACAAATTTTTTTCACTTCCAAGAGAAAGCATCGACCAGACATTTGTAATCGACTACAAGCGAATGTCAAATCGACAAATATCAATCGAAATCGACAATCACAGTTGTCGCTCAGCGATCAACTATCGACACTCACAATAGGGACCTTATATTAGTGCGAGTATCACTTGGCCATATTTGGTGTCATCTAAACATTAGTGTGTCGGTTTTTCTTTGATTTGGTAGACCTATATAATTAAAAAGTTTTTTTTGTATAAAAGGAAATATCTGATCTGTCATCTCGTGGTCTTCTCAGAAGAAAACAATTTCATTTGGAAGGCCCCGATGGCTATAGCTATCCATGACATCCGCGTAGAAATTCATAATTTGGACAGGCTGTATAGCAGAGAGCGTTACCGATGGACATTTTGAAAATGTCTCCAAAAAATGTCGCCCGAGCCAAAAAATGCGTCCTACCCAATTTAACGAAAAAAAAATTTCTTTCAGGTTTAAATTATAGAGTTTATTAAAAAAAAGAGAATTTATTTTCTAAATGAAATAAATTTTAAGTAAAAAAAAGCCAAATAAAGAAAAAATAACAGTTCATGTAGAGAGTTCTTCTATGTAGCGTGTGCGTTAATCTCGCAAAAACTCAAGAATGGCTAAATCGAAGAATCTTCTTTTGCTTTGTTGGTCTTTAATCAGGGGTGGCTTAGAAAATTCGGGAAACCCCAAATGAAAAGCCGCAAAATCGAAAAAAATTAAATTTCCATTTTGTATGGGAATATACACCACCAATGTTCGCAAAACTCGAAAACCACCAAACCGATTGATCTCAATTTTAGAAGAATCTTTGTTAGGTACTGGCCCAAAGGAGTTTTTGTGAAGTTTCCTCAATATTGAACAAAGGGGCGTGGCACTTCTCATACAAAAAAATCTTAAAAATCTTATATCTCGAAAACCACTGAATAGATTGAGGTAAAATTTTAAGAAAATCTTTCGACGTCATATATCTCAAAACCACGGAATAGATTGAGCTCAAATATTGAGAAATTCCTTGTTGTTGCCTGAAGGTGTTTCTGTGATTTGAGATTTGGTAAAAATTGGATGAGGAGCGTGGCACCTCCCATACAAAAAAACTGGATTTCAAAAGTTATAAGACTGTTAACATTGATGCGCATTGTCAATACAAATTGGATTAAGGTGCGATTGGAAATCGGGAATGGCACGACCCATACAAGTTATTTAAAATACTATAGCTTTAGCTGTGAAATTTGGTAAATTGACCTCAATTTTTATATGTAAATAAAAGACATTGAATGCATTTGTATACGAACGAGTTTCATTTAATCACCAAATGAAACTTAAACTGTAGACAGTGCGGCCAATATTGCCGATCTCAATGAACTGGAGTTGGAATGTTGATTGGGATTCATAATCGCAGAGATAAGTTTTAGGTGTTACGAAGTTCACCGGGTCATCTAGTAGATATGCAAACATGCGAAGAGATTGGGTCAATATTTCAAAATATTAATATTTTGCGGTCAGGCATTTATAGGCTAAAAAACTTTATTTTTTTTAAATTCGCCTAAGACACGTTTCTGCAGAAACTCTTTTAACATGTACACATAAAAAAATAAAAATAAAAATTCATAGTAATGCCGAAATTTTAACTTAAAACCCCAAAATGTCATTACCATGGCATGTCCTAAGTTGTACCTTCATTCAAAAATGTATTTTATTTGTAAAATGTAAGCCGGTTTGCAATTTTTATTGATGAAGCCTTGAAGAAGAAAGGACAATGAGGACTGGGGCCCAGTCAATTTATTTTAAGGAAATTTAAGAAATTACGTGGAAGGTATTTAGTGATTGTCCCCAAAAAAATGGTCATTCCCGTGACAAAAAGTAAATATTTAAAAAAATTTAGTTAGCGGCCGCAAACTAGGCGGCGGATTTCACATTAATAACGGGACATATTGGTTGTTTTTGGAACATTTCGCAATAAGCCCATCAGAAGTGACTTTTCTTTCATGTGGTTAAGGCGTTTCATGTTTTCGTTATCCTAAGTTGTCATTACCGTGGTTAGTGTTTTTGAATGTAATAATGTAATAATTAAATAAAATATTTTTTCCAATGCATGCATTTTTTATGTACTTAATTAATTGTATGCGTTTTTAGGAAAATATTCAGTAAAGTTCGGTTTTATTTTGGAGAAATACCTTTCGATGTCATTTCCATGTCGTCATTTCCATGGTTCCCGTGGCATACACGGTAATGACAATTTGGGTACGGAAATGACATACTCAATCATATTGCAAAAAATGTTCAAATATTTTCACTTTTTATTTCAAATTGATATAAAAGGTCATCTGTGCTTATCATGGCGCCTCGCAAAAGTGTAAATAAAAAAACCGAAAATGTCTCGTCGTTAACAAGATAGGATTTTGTCATTTCCATGTTAGTTCTGTCATTCCCGTGAAAAAAATCTAAAATTAACAAAATTTTGTGGCCCATTGGCTTAAAATATTTAATAATGTTTCTTAAATACAGAGTAACCAAAAAAATATTAAATTTGATTATTTTAGTAAATGTCCATTTCGAGGTCCAAAATATTAATGTTTTGAAATATTGACCCGTTATAAAAAAGAAAACACACGCAAATATGTATTTCTTTTTTCAAAATTGTTGGGTGTTATTTGAGAAATAAATTGAAGTTTTGAAAATGCGTCCCAATGTCGCCTGAATTTGTGAAAAAACGCTTATTTCGAATTGTGGTCGCCACGCGTCCCGACAGAAGAAAAGTCGCCATTTGGCGACGTATGTCGCCCATCGGTAACACTGATGCAGAGGCAATTTGTATGCATCCCTCCCAAACCGGATGTGTGAAGTTTTGGAGCAGAAAGGTGTCTCAACGAAGTATTAAAAATTAGTTTTAAAATCTCAAATACTCCAATCACCTTGAATTTAAGTAAAGTTAGTTTGTGTTAAAAATCAATCAGAATCAGAAATCTCTAAACTGTTTTATTCGTTAAAGTGGAGGACACTCAAGTGGTGCAAAATCACGCGGGTTTTTGGTTAATAATTTTGTTTGTTAATATTTAAAGCTTGGTTTGAACATTTTCTACGAGAGCAAATTTTTGTTTGTATCCAAAAGGATAAACATTTTAGGTAGCATAGTGGGCGCAGTAGCGCAGTGGTGAGTGTGCTAGACTACTGTGCGAGGGATCCCAGGTTCGATCCCCGGAAAAAACACAAATTACATCTTAAGGTTTTTTCTACTGCACCACCTCTCGCGAACGTCTGACAAACATCCGAAAGCTTCTCAATTCAGCCGTTCGGACTCGGCATAAAATTGTAGGTCCCTTCCATTTGTTCCAAAAATAGAAACCCACACAAAACTAGGCCTTGGGTGTGAACGGCCTGTTGCGCCGCCTATTTATTTATTTTTTTTATACCGAATTCAACCGAATCAACCTAGGTGAGAAATGTTACCAAGCATGTTTCTAAAATGTTACTTGTTCGGAATATTTTCTGGTGACAAAACCGACTTAACAACGTCGCGCATGACACATGACACATGAAGTCGCTAAATGCTCCTTAGCAGAAATCTTCGCAAAACTTCGCTACAAAAAAAACTGTCCTGTCACAACAACGAATATTATTTTAAGTGGAGAAAACACAAACAATAAATTAATTTTCTCGCTAACCGCTAATTGCTTAACGGATCGTGTTATATCTTCAATAAATACAGCATCATTTATTACAATAGTAACGAGGTCATTGACTTTATGGTCAGTTTCCTTATGTATTCGCACTGCGCATTTATTATATAAACTGAACAAAAAATAGCTATCTACCTACAGTTTATTAATTAATTATGATTATCTAAACGCCACAATTTAAATAAATTCAATGATCGATGACAAACTCATCAGTATTAGAAATACTTAGGCCTTTGAAAAAATTTATCAGTTGTTATCGTCTTTATTATTTGAAAACAAAAATATAACTTACCTTTCCATTGCAATTTAAACTATTCCGAAGAATTTAAGTTATCATTAGATACCTACCAAGTTAATATTCTGTACTCACTGTCACTGGTCTTTCGAGATAAGCTTATCTATAGTTCGATTACAAAAATAAAAGGCAATAATGTTCATTGATAAAATTTTATTCGAAATAAATTGACATGCACATTGATATCTAATTTTCTGTTTTTCTTTTATTCTTTTATCAACATTTAATAGAATAGTTTATTTATTTTCTTTTTATATCTTTTGTGTTAATAATTATAACATTAGCATGTGTCTTTATTGAAAGAATATAATATATGTATGTCTAATAACAATCACAAACATAATGGAATTTTAATTTATATTTTTTTATTATTATTCAAGTTTTCTACAGAATCATATAAAATATAGGAGAATTTAGTTTCCGGTTTAGAAGAAGCCTACTAATAAATTGCACTAGAGTTTTCATTTTAATTACATCTTTGTCTAATATGTGAGTTGAGTAGATGTTTACCAATTATTGCTATAGAATTTCTACTTGGAAATATTTTTCTCACAGAAATGCGTATAAAGATCGATTGTATATAGACATAATATGTAAATGTTTTTTTTTTTAATAATAGCTATGTAGGTATTTTTTTGAGACACTTCAGATAGATTTTTCATTGTGATGAGTCAAATAAAATATTGATTCACTATTCACACTTGAACTACGTTTAAGAAAAATCAACAGTTTTTTTATTTTTATTTTTTATTTTTTATTTTTTAATATCCATTACACTTAATATAGATGAATTAGGTACCTGTCCTACATACTTAGTTTACATATATACGAAAAGAGCTTATAGCTTATTGTTTAATTATTTTATTTATGACTTAGACAAAATTTTCCACAGTTTAAGTAGTTATTTTTTTTATTTAAGATATAGTTTTCCACTTAAATTAACTTAATATTATTTTATAGTATTTTGTTTGTGTGTGTGTGTTGCGTTTATGGAGATCTGTGCTTTTTGAGTAGCGCACAGATATCCTATACTCGACCTTAAATAGATCACATTTTTTGACATTCACTTACGGAGTAACATAAATTAATTAGTACAGTAACTATTACAATATTTATGAGTTCTTTTACTACGTGGTTTGTTGTATTATTTTTATTTTAGAAACATTCACATTTAAGTTTATAGAAATTGCTTTTGATTTTATTTTTTTATGCCATATTGGTTTTGATTTTTGTAGCTGTGATTTTATAATATACATAAATTTAAAAATATAATATAGGTGCATAGTATGACGTGGTTTGAGGTTTTAGTGAGGACTTTCCTATCGATCATATTTAGGGTCACAGGAATCACAAGTCGCATTTTGAACGCTATGATTTTAGTGAATATGATACCTGTAATTCGATTACAGTTCTATTTAAAATGATAATTTAATGTAGGTAACTCTTCGAAAGGACTACCTAACTACATAAGGCATTTTTAGCAACCACCTAATTCTTATGCATTTAGGAAGACAGACATTTCGGCTGAGGGAGATACATCATAATTAATAAATGAATTGACTATCAGAATTTCTGATACACATTTTTTTAATTTAATCGAATGTAATAATTGTATTGGAAAATTTAACAAAACATTTATGTCGATGAACAAAGCAAATTAAAAACAATAAATTAATTACAGCTTTTTTATGAAGCTGGTCAGTATGTGTAGGTACTAGAATTAATTAGCTCAACGTAATATCGAATACTCTCTGTTCCATAAGGAGTATACGATGATTGCCTTCCTTGACGTAGAAGGTGCTTTTAACAACGTCAATACATCAGCGGTAGCAGAATGTCGACAATTTGCGAACTGATTAATTTACTACTTAATGGTTGGATTATCAACTCCAAGCTGAGTGAGGTGTTCGCAAGAAGATCTGATAATAGAGGAACTCCGGAAGGTCAATGAACTACTGATAATCCTGGAAGGTGAAGGATGCACGGCTATCACTTATGCAGATGTTCCTATAGCTGTCTCAGGAATACACTTAAATACTCTAAAAGAGCTCCTACAAAATGCTTTAAATAAGCTAGCTGGCTGGGCGAGTCTTTGTAGTTTAGGTGTGAACCCCGACAAAACTGATCTGGTGCTATTCGCCAGGAAATATAAAATTCCGAAAGTCAATGGTATCAAACTAACTTTCTCTGACAAAGCAAAATTTTTGGGTCTTATCCTGGATAGGAAACTTAGTTGGAAACTTAACATTCAAGAGTCAAGAAGGCTACAATAGCACTCTTCTCTTGCAAAAAATCTATTGGTAATAAATGGGGTCTACAACCTCGAATAACCCACTGGCTCTATATCTCCGACCGACCGATACTAACCCACGGGATAATTGTCTGGGTGGACAGCCTTGGAGAAAGCCATAAATCGCGACTATCTAAGCAAGGTCCAGCGCAGAGCTTGCATGTGTAAAAGCGGTGCACTACGCACAACTCCCTCTGCGGCACTGGGCATATTGTTTCATCTATATTACCCCTTGATATATTTAGCAAGCAAATGGCAGCGAATACATCCATTCACCTTAAAGCTACCTCACAGTGGTCAAGGAAAGACTTTGGCCATGCGCATGCCCCTATTCTGAAAAACTTCGAGATCTCAGCCGAAAACACTGCCTACACCACCCCATCTCTAAATTTTGTCAAGATCTTTCTCGCCACCATCCCCTACAGGGCAATCTGGAATGGGGAAGATGAATCAGTTTACTTCTACACTGACGGCTCAAGAACCAAAGACGGAGTTGGTGGGAGTGTTTTCTCCGAAAGTCTTAATCTTAAGCTCTCCTTCCGTCTACCAAATTATTGTAGCGTGTTCCAGACGGAAATAATGGCGATATAAGAAGTATTATTATCTGTATATTTTCTGCATATTTTCGCAACCATCAAATCCTTGGATTCGATCTCTATAACTTCTCTAGTAGCCCTCGACTGCCGATCTTCTCTTACGGAGTTGGCCGCACAGTTCAACACTGACCTAATTTGGGTGCCGGGGCATGGAGACATTCCAGGGAATTGTAAGGCCGATGAACTCACCAGAGTTCGCTACTTGCAAAAAAAATTGAAACTGGATGTTATCGAGAGTGCAAATCTTAGGTGGACAAGTGGCAGTACTTGTCTGGCGACAAATTTAGCCTAAGAAGGATTTAAAACGCTCTAAGAATAGGTGTCATTACTGGACACTGCCCATCAGGCAGTCGTCGTTAACGACTTTTGCAGAAGCTGTATGGATGAAGAAGAGGAGGAAACTATTCCTCACCTTCTTTGTTCCTGCCCAGATTTCTCGCGTAGAAGGAAGCTTCACTTGGACGCCTTCCATTACAACGACTTGGGTGATCTGACAAACACAGACATCAGAAGCCTCTCACGCTTTATAAAGAGTTCAAAATGATTCAACTAGTATAGGGTGATCTTATATGATCCGTTTTCCGTGGTATCACAATGGACCTATGCTGGTCTAAAAAAAGCTTCTCTTAAATTTACTCTAGTTATTTTTTCTCACCTTGTAACAAAAAATGCTGCATAAGCTACTGCGATGTCTACATCACCTATCTATATCTACTTACTTCAGTATGAATGAATGATATTTTGCAGATTGCAGTTATAGTGGGAGATATTGAAAGGGTGCCATATCCCCCCGGTTGCCATATTTGCCGACTTTACCCTACACCAAAAAGGGAACATTCAGATAATTCTCACTTAGCATTAACTGTCATAATGCTATCTGACCTGTCACTTGAGCGTCATAACATTCAAATAAATAAATATTATATTAGAAAAAAACGGGAGCATGTGTGTGTGGCTTAAATCTAATTTTTAACAACGCCTTTCCCATCGGTTACATAATAATTGTTATATATTACTTTCCTCTATAATGTTCGTGTACTTTCAGCATAGAAAAATGAAAAATGTCAAATCACAAAAATCGAAAGCGAAATCTCTGAATTTCCAGAGAAGTACCTGGGCGTTTTCTTACATTTTCATTTCGACATTCGTAAAAGAAACGTTAACGGCACAATCTACAAAATAAGTTGGATTTGAATTTTTTATAAACTAAAATACCTATTAAACTTACTATTTTGAATGCGCTGATATGTTCTAGGAGAACATTCAATTACAACTTCTTCCTCCGACATCGTTGAAGACGAAAATAAATAGAGTTTTGTTTGTCAAACTTTTGAGCCGTCACTTAGATGACAGTTTTAATTTTTTTCATTTTTCAGTAAGTCGAAATTCGGCGAGTAGAAAATTACGAAAAAATGAGAAGAGGGGAAATGGATTTCTCTCTCATTTTTTTTTTTGTCAATTTACTCAGTACTATACTATGTGGTCGCATTCGCACAGTTTCTTAGCACATTTTTAATAATTTTACGTTTGCAAAAAAGTACCCGAACGAACCTAAAGTGACATTAGAACCAATTTGAATTCGAAAAATATTGTATTTTGTGCCATCATGCCGCATAATTATTACTACACTATAATTTAAATAATCAAATACAATGTATATTAATTCCATAGAAGCTGGAATTCCCATTTTACACCAATTTGCGCTAGATAGAAAAATTTCCGAGAAAAGGATATTTCACAAACAGCGTGTTTCTTTATTCATTCGGAATATTCGGAACATTCCGAATGCAATTAGCGTTTCTTTATTCAATGGAATATTCCGGATAAACCATTTTGTCGTTTCTTTATTCATTCTGGGATTTTTAGAATACGTATTCTTTTTATTCCTTGTGGGAGATGGAATAAAAGGAATATTCTCTCGTTTGACAGGTGCACTTGAACAACAATAATGACAGCAACAGCAGGCAATCAAATGGGTGAGCATTTATTTCAAATTTATAATATTTTTTATTCATATTTTCGATTTTCTTTTACAATTTCCAGAATTGAATTCTTTTTGAAAATGGTCTCCTGGGGACATAATAAGGTGCCTCATAAACTAAACAGCTGATCGTCATTCTTTGCATTCCAGTTCTGTTTCTTTATTTATTCCATTCTGGATATTCCGGATAAAAAACTCGAAAATTTTATCTTTTCTATTCCTTATCCGGAAAAAATAAAGAAACACGCTGAAAATGTGCTCGAGCTCTAGCGCAAATGTTGAAATGTCAGTTTTTTTATATGGAGTTTGGCATGCCGCTAGTCATCTACCGGGCAATGGAACGCGGCCAATGCCCGGTACCTGCGAAAATACATACATATTATTGTTTCGTAAAGGACAACCAAACTAGTTTAAGGAAAAGGTGAAGTGGGTAATATTTACACTTACAGGACCAATGTAAAATTAACTGTAATTTGAAAAGTTTTAACTTAAATGTTAAATCTGTTTTGCTATTAAATTATTGAGAATTGAGTGTATCAGCTAATAACAATCTTTAATATTTGGACATTTTTTTTTTTATTTTAATGTCACTATAACAAACTAAAAGTTAGTATAAGTTTTACTGGAAAGACATGCCATTTTCGATAAAAAAAAAAACCTCCATATTAAAACCACGTCAATGAATTTATTAAAATGTTCAGGCTTTATGCTTACTCCATCCACATACACGCGAGCATGCTAACAGGTACATCGAACTAAAACAAAAATCAGATACGCTGACAAAGGACGGAAACACAACACTGTAGGATAGTTGAATAATAGAAGGCTCTACCATCACTAACCTTTAAGGATGACAATGCAATTACTAAATAGAACTACACTATATTATGTACCTGTTGCCTTATTGATAGCGTATATTCGCACCTTTCACAGTTAAACTATATAGAGCCAATTAAAATCTGAAATAGCCCTCCTCAGGGCGCGACTCTTTCAGTTCAGGTTGTCGCTCCTGAGGTAGGGGTTTTCAAATTCTAATTGGATGGCTTTCGTCACAAAAGAGCGCACAACTTTGAACGTTTCTTTGATTTATCCGGCATTTGAGACGATGATTGCGGACTGGTAGGACTCTTATCCCATTCAGTGGAATCTTGGGGCGATACTTTTGACTCCCTTGTGCTGTCCAATGGATGAACATCCACCAGAGGTTTAAGGGGCGTCTTTGGCTTAACGCCATCCATGCTGTTGTAGAGGGTCTTGCTTAATTTTGAACGAACCACCTTACCCAAAGCGCCAGATTTTTTCATGCTGCTAAATCGAGATCCACGATGTTCGGGAGTTGATGTATCATTTGACTCACCACCGCTGGTATGTTGACAATTCAGTGTGGTTACCGTGAATTCAATATCCTTTATTTCCTCCTCCTTGCAAGCTGTAATGACAAATGATAGATTAATTTAAAATCATCATAGCGCACATACTAAGGTAGAGCAAAAAATGGAGACATTTTCAATTCATCTTAGATGTCATGTTGACGTGTGAAGCAATTTGTTGAGTCCTTTTTCATTTACCTGCAAATTCCTCGACCGGTTTATCTATGGTGTCATGGTCGATCCATGTTAATCCCATTTCAACTTTTTCCGCCAGATCCTGCCAATTCCGTCGGTTCTCGAGAGTGCCCTCGTACAATGGTGTTATCCATGGAAAAGTGTCACACAACACTCGGTACAACGGTAGACAAATGACATCGATAAAGCCAACTTGCATTTTTGGCAGCTCATCCTTGCGTTCCCTATGGATGGAGATTACAAATAAATGATGATGTTGGTAAAAATAAAATATTGTGCCTATGAATAGTTCGATAGGTAGGTATATAAGTTTCTTATAGGCAAAAAGTCGAAAATTTATTTTCTTAGTTTACATTCAGTTCAGCAGGTTATGTGCTTCATAAAGAAATATGAAAAGTTTCGTGATTAACGTTAATAAATTATATTTGTGTGTCGTGACTGGAGTCCGTAATTCAAAATATAAGCAAGGTTGAAGTTGTAACCAGCTAAATTTGACTAGAGGCGGTACAAATTCATGTATACTTCGGGGAATGAGTTGATTGCGAAAATGGTAGTTTAGTCTGGATTCAAACAATAAACCTTCAAAAAATCTGAATTTATAAAGTAGTATTTAAAATATTTAAGATTATTTCAGTAGAAAGATATACATACCCTATATATCATATCTCTGTATTTTAGATTGTGTGATGGCTTTCATTTGTAATTGTTGGCAATAGCACTTTAACATCATCCCATCTGTAGACTACGTAATACATTCCAACAGACGACAGCATACACACCTATATAATATATTTGTCTTCTTCACTTTACATTTATTTTATGTCTTTGACTTTGAAGTAACCTTTATGTTCTTTCATTCTGATTTCCTTGTTGCAACCATTCGGTTCAGTCTTTTATTTTTAATTTAACTCTCGTTAAATTTATATTCTATGATTAATAAAGTTTCATTTTGATTAATATTACTTTTAATTCTTTCTTTTAATTCCACTACTCCTGATAGGTTATGGGCCCAGGAATCGAGAATAATTAAAAGAAATAAAAGTATTTCGTCTGGTCGTGAAAGAAGAAAAAAATCCCAACGCAAAATGGCGGACAATGTGGAAAAATATCGAATTCCTCTCTTCGATGGTACAAACTTCAATAACTGGAAGTTCAGAATGGAAACTCTTCTAAATGAAATGGATTTAGTGCAATACATCGAAGAAGCGCACACAGAAATGGTAAAGATTCTTCCATCGGACGAAGCTGCTGCTGTACAAGTAAAGGAAGGGCTCAGAGCTGTTCATGGTCAACGCGATAAAAAGTGTAAGTCTCAAATCATACAGCGAATTGCAGATAGTCATCTAGAATATGCGAAAGACAAACACAACGCATTCGATTTGTGGACGACGCTGTGTCAAACATTTGAGAGGAAAGGAATTGCGAGTCAGTTGCTTATACGAAAGTCACTTCTGTGCATGAAGTTCGACGCAAAAACCGATACACTCGCAAATCACTTTCTTAAGTTCGACAAAATTGTACGAAACCTTCGTTCTACAGGAGCATCTTTGGAAGAATTAGATGTTGTCTGTCATCTCTTGTTGACGATGCCATCCGAGTACGATAGTGTTGTCACCGCTATTGAAACTTTAACAAGTGAAAATATGACCCTTGCATTTGTTAAAAATAGGCTTCAGGATGAAGAGACAAAGCGAACAGATACGAAAATAAGAAAAAATGCAGGGCATGAACTACCATCTTCAACAGCGTTCGCTTCACAACCAGGGCAGAGGATAGCAAACAAAACAAATCACAGGTTCCCGTATAAATGCAACTGGTGTGGGAAAGTTGGACACAAACAAGTCGATTGCAGAAAAAGGGCACACGACATGAAGAACAAGCAAAGTGCAAATGCAGCAACAACTTCGAACACATCGAACTCAGACGGTTTTTGTTTTTCTACGAGTACAACAGCTGCAACTAAAACTGAGAGTGATGTAATAAAGTGGTATCTTGATTCGGGTGCAACAGAGCACTTGATCAACAGCAACATTCAGCTGGAAAACATAAGGAAACTTGATGTACCAATCAAAATTAAAGTTGCAAAGTCTGGAGCTTTTCTACAAGCAAATATTGTTGGTGAAATTCAACTTGAAGTAGGAGATGGAAATGTAAAGTCAATTAGAGTGAAGGATGTTCTCTCCGTAGCAAATCTGGAACACAACTTACTTTCGGTTCGGAAACTCGAGATGAATGGATTTCGTGTCACATTTGAGAATGGCTGTGGAATCATAAGCAAAGGTAATCATACAGTAGCGATTGCGTACAGAAATACTATACAGTTATACGAGTTGAGTTTCAGACAATCGGTATTGGCCAATTTAAGTACAAAAACAGAAGGATACGATCTGTGGCACAAGAGGATGGGCCATCTCAACTACGAAGACATCAAGAAGCTGGAAAATCAGACTATCGGCATGAAAATTGATTTCTCAAACTCATCCAGAGACTTATGTCAAGTTTGTATTGAGGGCAAGCAGATCCGAAAACCGCATAACCAGCGACGCACTCGAGCTGTACGACCCTTGCAGTTAGTACATAGTGATATCATCGGTCCTATTAGTCCAACATCTCATGATGCGAAAAGGTATGTACTTACATTTATCGACGATTTTACGCACTTCACAGTAAGTTACATTTTGGAAACAAAAGCAGAGGTACTGAAGTATTTCAAATGCTATGAGGCCATGGTGACAGCTCATTTTAATTTGAAACTGAGTCGATTCAGATGCGATAACGGTAGAGAATATATATCTAAAGAAAATAAAGATTTATTTGAAAGCAAAGGAATCCAGTTCGAGTTTACCATAAGATATACTCCACAACAAAACGGCGTTGCAGAAAGGATGAATCGCACCATTTTAGATAAGGCGAGGTGCATGTTGCTGAATTGTAAGCTGGGGAAAACGTTTTGGCCCGAAGCGGTCCAAACAGCTGTGTACCTGGTGAACCGAAGTCCAACATCAGCACTCAATGGTAAAGTTCCTGCTTCACTATGGTTTGGTGAAACACCCAATGTTGCAAAACTGAAAATATTTGGGTGCATCGCTTATTTAAAACTTCCGAAACAAATACTTCATGGTAAGTTCGACTCGAGGTCACTTAAGTGCTATTTTGTAGGATACTGCCCGAATGGCTACAAGCTTTGGAGCCTTGAAGAAAAAAAAATAGTTTTTGGAAGAGACGTAGTATTCGACGAAACTAAATTTGCTTTTGATGGCCTTAGCAGCGAACAGTGGATTAATTCCGACGAGGAAAATGTTCCCGTGCAGCGTGATCTGGAGAAACTCGAAGAAGAAGAAAATGACAGCGAAGATGAACAACAACAGGAAGACGACTTGTTTATGACACCTCAACAGGATGACGACGTTGCAGCACTTAGACGAAGTTCGCGAAGTGTAGTAAAACCACGTTATCTCGACGACTATGCTGTTTTAGCGCTAAATGCAGAAGCGTTTGTGGAAAACGTGCCGGACAACATTGAAGAAATCGCCTCACGAGCAGATAAGGACAAATGGATGCAAGCAGTCCAGGAGGAAATTGACGCATTATTGAAGAACGACACTTGGGTTCTAACTGATCTACCCAAAGGGAAACGTCTTTTGAACAGTAAGTGGATTTTTAAGATAAAACGCGACAAAAATGGACATATTGATAGGTACAAGGCCCGACTTGTAATAAAGGGCTGTTCCCAAAAGAAAGGTTACGACTACGAGGAAACGTATGCTCCTGTGGCTAGACTGACAACTCTGAGGACTCTTCTTTCAATTACCGTCAAAAATAATTTTGTTATACATCACATGGATGTAAAGAACGCATTTCTTCACGGCGAAATTGAGGAGGAGGTGTATATGAAGGTACCAGAGGGCTTCAATAGTAATAGCAATTCCGTCTGCAAACTTAATAGAGCACTTTATGGGCTCAAGCAAGCTCCGAGAGCCTGGAACAAAACTTTTGACACGTATATAAAAGAATTAGGTTTCAAGCAATCTGAAGTGGACAAATGCCTCTACAGCTGGAAATATGGAGACGTTTGCATATTTCTTTTATTATACGTTGATGATATTATACTTGCAGGAACCAACATCACAAAAATTAATGACACGAAGAACGCGCTGAGTAACAGATTTCATATGACAGACTTGGGTGAATTAAAATCATTTCTCGGTATCAGCATTAATAGAGTAAATGACGAACTTCATTTGAATCAGAGACCCTATCTGGAGAGAATGCTGAAACGATTCAAAATGGAAGATTGTAACTCCGCGGCTACTCCAATGGATACGACACCTTTTCCAGATAATGAACAAAAACCCCTGGATGAATCCAAACCCTACAGAGAGCTAGTTGGATGCTTAATGTACGCTATGCTTACCACAAGACCGGATTTGAATTTTGCTGTAAATTATTTAAGCAGATACCAACATGAACAAACTGAAGCACGCTGGAAGGGATTAAAACGAATTCTGCGTTATATTAAAGGCACTATGGATTTCAGCCTGTGCTATAAGAAAGGAAATAGTGAATGCCTGTCATGTTATGTTGATGCAGATTTTGGAAGTGGACAAGACCGTAAGTCAACTTCTGGATTTTTTATGAACGTGTTTGGCAACACAGTATCGTGGACAACTAAGAGACAAACAGCAGTTGCTTTATCGTCGACAGAAGCTGAATACATCGCTTTGGCTACAGCAGCAGCTGATCTTTTGTGGCTAAAAAATCTCCTAGTAGATTTTGAAGTAACCAGCGAGACGCCACCGAAAATATTTGAAGATAACCAGTCGTGTATTCATCTACTGTCAAGATGGGAACACAAGCGGCTTAAGCACGTCGATGTAAAATATAATTTCGTTCGAGATTTGTACGAGAAACGACAGATAACAGTCCAGTATGTGAGCACAAAGGAACAAGTAGCTGACATTTTCACAAAACCTTTACCTAAAGCTCAGTTTGTAAAGCTTCGAGCAGGACTTGGACTTCGACAAATTATAGATGCTGAATGACGCTAAATTGAGGAGGAGTGTTGGCAATAGCACTTTAACATCATCCCATCTGTAGACTACGTAATACATTCCAACAGACGACAGCATACACACCTATATAATATATTTGTCTTCTTCACTTTACATTTATTTTATGTCTTTGACTTTGAAGTAACCTTTATGTTCTTTCATTCTGATTTCCTTGTTGCAACCATTCGGTTCAGTCTTTTATTTTTAATTTAACTCTCGTTAAATTTATATTCTATGATTAATAAAGTTTCATTTTGATTAATATTACTTTTAATTCTTTCTTTTAATTCCACTACTCCTGATAGTAATTTTATGACGAAATAAAAATCGATCTATCTATAAACCTTTTAGAGAGTCTGCATGCAAGCTCGGCAGTTGAACCTCCTTCTCAAATTATAAATTGTTTATGACTGTTTAAAATATTAGTAATGGTTGAGCTTTATGTTCGTGTGTCAATTGCGTTAAAATTTAGGTGGGTTCCTTTATTTTTAAATTTAATGAACTTTTACTAACTACATATTAAGAATTTTTAAGAATCCTCAGTCAATGCCGTTCTTTAACTCGAAAAATTCGTAAAAGAGAGCGTCTAAGAGAGAGCAAACAAATTTTCAGTCAACAGTCACTTGACAGTAATTGACAGATGATTTGAAATTTGTTATCATATTTGACATATGCATTCAATTACAATTCGCATTTGTGTTTTTATTTCATCAGAAAGAAGTTTATTGTAATTTAATTACAAAATAAAAAATAAATAAAAAATTTTAAAGACCTTTTATGAATTATTATTTGTGGTAGCTAGTCTTTAGGACTAGAGGCTATCATAACCCAATATTTGACAAACTGCAATTTATGGAAAATCAAAATGGATCTGTAATTTTTCATATATTACTACAAAAGTGTTCCATAACTTTTTCGTAAGTTTTCTCTGGGAGATAATTCATCTCCACCTCTGCCAACCAAGGCTCATCACCAAGACAAAGCTAAAATAACCCGAAATATGTCAGGTTATAAAATCTCAATGCGAGGAAAAATACGAGAGTGCAACACAGACGACAAATAATTCCCGTCTCTTTTTTCCTCGTATGCATCAGTAGCGGAATTTAAAAATTCGATGCTGCCAAGTCTATTTAATTTACACTGGTCGGCATAAGTATTTTGACAAAACTAAAGTTAATTTTGCTCATAATTTGAAACTTACTTCGTGTAAATTTTGGCACCAATGGAAAGGTCATTTAAATTCCGTTTGAATGATACAAAACTTTACTTAACCCATTAAGTACCCATTTAAAAATTTTAAAATTTAGAACTTTTGTGAATGTCTATTTTTTTGTCTTTTTTCCTCGGTATCAAAAAAAAAATGTTTTGATGCAAAAAGTTTCTTCAAACAATTCTAATAGTAACTGCAAACAATTTTTCAAAAATCTCTTCGCTAATATTTTTTATGATTTTTTGAAAATTGCTAAAAATGACTATTTTAGCCACTTTTTCCTCCTTTTCATACAACATTTTTCTGAGATCATCCCATTCAAAAAATCATAAAAAATGTTAGCGAAGAGATTTTTGAAAACTTTTTTTTGCAGTCACTATTAGAATTGTTTGAGGAAACTTTTTGCATCAAAATATTTTTTTTGGGACCGAGGAAAAAAGTAAAAAAAGTAGGCTTTTACAAAAGTTCTAAATTTTCAATGGGTACTTAATGGGTTAAGGAAAGTTGTGTATCATTCAAACGGAATTTAAATGACCTTTCCATTGATTCCAAAATTTACATGAAGTAAGTTCAAATTATGAGTAGAATTAACTTTAGTTTTGTCAAAATACTTATGCCGACCAGTGTAATTCACTGCGTTGCTATGCAGTGGATTTAGAAATAGAGACATGTTGCAGTGCTGCGGTGGGTGCAGAATTTACATTTGTATTACCACATAAGAACATGTGTATTCTAATCCTGCTGCGCAGTGAATCCTGCACGTGTGTTTTGGGCATTATGCAAAAAAATAACCCGCTTTTCTTCGAGTTATTTGGTAGTTTTTGTGTGTATCTTTTATCGCTGCGCTGTGGTGTAAGTGTAATTGAGTATTTCTGTAAAATAACAGGCTTTTCTCCGACATATTTGGTGAATTTGAATTGTGTGTGTCTCCCCCATCGCTCCGCTGTGATGTAGTCACAGTCACTTAGTCAGTTCCCTTTTTTACCTACTTAATGATTTTCTGAGGGCGGTATCATCTGTTCAAAGGCCGCTTTCTTATGCAATGAAATTACACGCTTTTCTCCGAGTTATTTGGTGAATTTTGTACCTAAGTATTTTTTTTTAAATAAACAAACTGATGTTGAAGTCCCTAAGTGAGAAATCAAGTGTTTGAGTCTTGGCTATGATCTTCGTACCTAAATACGTTTGAAGAAATGTTTCAAAGAGTAAGTAGATGATTTTGCTGAACCTCGATTTTATGGCTTTAAAAAATTAACTGATGGTTTTGTATACCTAGTACATCTTCCCTTCGACATTTTGATATTTTTCGACTTCGACTTATCTACCATTTAAAATCATTCATGCCACGCCACTGGTGTGTTTTTACATCCAATCTCTGAAATCCTAGCAACTTGCTGTCAATGAAATTAATAGAGATATCTGATTCTGGGCTCTAATCGCGTAATTTTTCAAACGTACATCGTCGAGACGATTGAATAAAACGACGTCGTTTTTAGTTCGCTTCATATAACATCTCAATCGCATCGTTCAATCGAATCGTTCATCGTTTTCGTTTTTAACAGTTTGAGCAGGACTGTAAACAAACTATGACAGCAAAAAATAAAAATAAATTGGATAATCCATTTGTTTTACTTTTTTTGTGGAGCTCTTATTTTATGGATTAGGCGTTCAATTACAAATGTAAGTAGATATTTGATTTAAACATTGAAGTTATTGTTATTGAATTATTAACATTTTTTACAGAGGCGTTCATATATTGCAAGAAATTATGTGCCGCGTACAAGTTGACAAGGAATTGATTGATACTCTCTATCTCTAGATTCTAGAAGACAGACGACTGATAGAAAAATCTTCAACATTTATCATAAGGAAATAAAGATTGTGTTTGTTTAAACAAAAAGTTGGTTTGTTTATTTGTAAAAATAAAAATTACAAGTCGTCAACACCAACATTTTGATGTCCCACTTCGGTTATATCCATCCAAATCCGCAGCCAGTTATTCTTCGTCTTTGTGTTAAGGGAATTTTTTAGTATTCTTTTCGATGAATCATAGTACCTGCAAGCTGCAACATATTCCGTATGGAACCTCTGCTGTGTTTACTTAAAATAAACCTAAACGAAACTGAAAAAACACACCAAAAACGACCAAACGATTGCAAAAGAGGTATCGTTCGATCGAATCGTTTGGACGACGGCATTTGACAGTTGAATTGCTTACGTGAAGCAGTAAAAAACGATGATCGTCCAATCATTTCGACGATCATCGTTATTTGGTTGTTACACGAAGTAGAAACATCGTCGAGACGACGTCGTTCGATCATTTTAGCCTTACGCGATTAGACCCCTGATGAATTCAATTCATAGCTTCAAATCTCAATTCAGGAAAGGAATGTTTCTTCGTTTTTTTTCACCTGATGTCTAGACCTCAATATCAATAAATGCCAATCGATATATAGGCTAAGTATGGAACAAGTCCTATCCCCGAAATTACCTTCTCAATGGTCAACAAAACCTTTCGCGATCATGTCTCATTGTGCGACAGTGAGATTCATTTCAGTTCGCTTATTGATGATCTTGGAATGATAACTCATCTTGTCTCCTTATCATCAAGGCCGCTTCAAAGTGACTTGAATAGCCTCATAGAGAAATGAAGGTATGCTGCAGACATCCTTTTTTTTAACAAAAAATGTACAATCAACTTACATTTGATTTGCTCAACCATTCACAGTATTGTTGAAAGGGCTTATTCCAATGCTTATTGCAAGCGTACCCAAACTAAACTACTTTCAACCCAAACTATGTAAACTACTTTCAAATACATATGTAGGTAAGTCCATCCTGACTTTTTGCCTTTGTATTGAAAATAGGAGAGAGAAGGAAAAAAATCCACTTACCTGTCCATCATTGCAACTGGTTGTGTGTTCAACTGCAACTTTTCCAAATCCCCCTGATCGAAGAATTCATCTGCAACTAGTTTCGCAACTCGATGCTGTACCTCCCAGGGCTTAGCAATGGCGCTCACATCACAGGCTGTCATCATCATTCCACAGAGTACTGCAAAATGGCCAGAAAACATATACCGATGTGAGAATTTTTTAGAATGTGGGCAGAAAGGACGAAATTAATTGACTCTGACCGAAACAGAAAAGTTAAGCACATTGGAAAACATGAGCTCCATGCATCTACACATTACTGTTGTTTATACAATCACCCTTTAACAATGTATGTAAATAATTAAGCAATTACGTCGCGCCCCGTCATCAGCCGTTTGTAAATGGACAAATAAAGGGCCTTGATTGCCCTGTTGATGGATTTCATTAAAAGTGGAGTCCTTCTTCAGTTATGTATCGTTATGATGGCACCCTTCCACCGCATAAATCAATTTTTTGCAAATATGTGAATAGGTGATAAAAATAGCTGAATAGTGATATTTTACTTACATTCCTTCTTCTCTTCGCTCTGCCAATCGAACTCTCCATTCTCGACCAATTCCAGGAAACTGTTTCGCTTTTTAAAGTACATGGCCAAATCCGTTGAGAGAATTGCATTTTCGACAGTTTTCATCACGGACCGATAGTCGTCCGGCGAAAGTGCCTGCAAAAACCAAGAAGAACAAACTTTAAGGACGAAATTTTAAATCTGATTGTACAAGTAGTTTGCAGACATTAGGTATAGGTATAACATAGTGCTGAGTTAGTTAAAGTGTTGTGTTTATGTTTGTGCTATTTTCTTGAGTGTAATCCTTTCATGGGTATCTTCACAAAAGGATCAGCATCAAGAGAGGTACAGAGATTGTTTACACAAATCGAGTGAAGCTACAGCCACATCCGTGTGTTCGTTGTCTTATTTTTGGAATAGAAATTGTAAACTTTGTGGTAACTTTCATTGTAAAGTTGTGTGAGTAAGAGATTCTTAGTTGAGCTATATATCTAATTCCTATGAATATTCTGAAAAGCAAACACTTACAATCCTCTCATACTAAAGTATGGAAAATTTATAACCTGAACATTATAATATTGTGTGTAAGTAAATTAGTGTCATGTATACGTGCCGTAATTTTCAACTGTTTAGAGCCAAAAGTAAATACATAAAGTTTTAAAGGAGTGGAATGTCTTCACTCTATATATTATACTAGGAACTAGGGTATCCCTTATAGGGGCGAAAGATTTTTTTTTTTTAATTTATTTACGCATAGCTTTTTTTTTTTTTTTTAATGCCAATACTAACTTCGATGCAAAATATTTTCCTCCTGGGATGATGCTAACACGTGCCGACTAGACGGCAAAGTCAACATTGAAAATCTGTATGAAAAATTACAAAAAAAAAAAAATTCTATGACCTGTAAATATTTCATTTTAATCTCAAATATTTATTAAATAACTATACTAACAGTTGAATAATAATAATTAGTGACAAACTGAAATTATTGCGGATACTTTCTCTATAAACGCACGCAGACCTCATTTAGTCCGCCACTATATTTTTTAGTCAATTTAAGTTGTGACCGTAGCAATTGCTACGTATTGCTTTTGCCATCCATCCATCCATCTCGCTTGATGCACTGGACCTGGGGGCCTGACCAACTCTCTTTCCAATTCCTGTTCCAAGAGCAAGCATGCTCCATTAAATTAGATGCCGTTGTATCACAACACATAATCTGAAATTTATCATCCAAGTTCCAGTCCTTAATTGCTCCAGAAACAGCTTTAGCTTGTTTTTTACCAGAAGAATTTTTCATTTCACATTTTAAAAATCGGTTTTAATATTTTCTGCCCTTTCTTTCCTAATCCGTGTCCGCACGCATTGAATCCAGGACTTATTGATTGGAAAATCCTCAAAGTTATGCCCTAGTGCCTCTGCCTCCACTTTAGCCTGAAGTATATAAACAGAGTCTCTGATGCTCAACTGACATCTGTCTAAGGCTGAGACTAATTTTGGAGTAACAAAGCCTTTTCTTCCTCGTTTTGAGGCTGCCTCAGGTGATGGTTTAGGAGCAGTGGGAAGACCTTCTTCGCTGCTTTCGTCGGAGCTTGTAAATATGTCATGGTCTTCAGGAACTAAATCCTCCAATGACGCTGAAGAAGTAGATGGTATTGCCGATGGCATGTACTTCTACTTACTACGTTTTTGTTCTTCTTCTAATCGCTTCTGTCTTACCCCATCTTCTTTTTCAGCTTGTTTTTAATCAACCCCCGCTAAGCAGCCAGGTCGTCCTGGTTCTCTCTGACGCTGTAAAAAAAAAACTCTGTCCTCTTCTATTTTAATTTTTTGAAGGGCATCAGCATCCAGCATGACGCATGAGCTATGTCAAATATGTTATCCAAATCGTCCTGGAAACCTTCTTCTCGTCGTGTATGCACCTCCTGGGTTTTGTACGATTTTTTTGCAATTCTCTGCAAGCTTGATACAAATTTAGAAGCTTCTTCATAGAATTAAGTAGTAATTTTGTGGGAATTCTTGAATTTTTCCAAAAAATTGAACACTCACGAATAAAAAGATTTTCGATTCCATTCGTCCCAAAAATGGAAACTCACACGAATGGTTGCGAGAAGCTAGGCCTAAGGTGTCAAACTGCCTGTTCCACCACCTATTTATTTATTTTTTAGCTTTTATACTTAACTCCGCAAAGTTTTTTTTCCTGTATAATAAACTTTTCAACAAATTTTAAGCAAAACAATTGACCAATGGCCATTGACATGTAAAAATTGGTCGCCTGGTATTCATAGTAATCTGTCGAAGTTACTGGGTGCGCAGCAATTATGCACCATAAGCCTGTATGTAATGTCTTTTTTTGCTCTGAGCTATCTATTCACTACTGATTAGTCATTACATTAGTATAGTTTTGTTCGTGTGCATATTGGTTTTTCATTCTGCTATTAGATACGGCAATTGTCGACCTACATGCACTGCACAATGCACATATATTGGTTTACAGGAAATACCAATAAGGGATCAAACCTCTTATACCGCTGTAGAATATAATCAAATACCCTCAACTTTAATTTCACCAGAATTCTATTTTTTATCAAATTCCATATTTAAATGCTCTCAATCTCAATCAACTAATGAACTACATATGTATATCTTATCTACCCTCTTTCCGTCTTCCAAGAAATATAAATATCCAAACCACTTTTGCAATATTATTATTATTTAATTGAAACTGTAGTGCTTCTTCTGGCAACGCAAGTATCATCTTCCAGGATGAAACCGAATTACTTCTTAATTGCAGTTACCCTGTATGCATGGTAGGTATATGTTCATGCAAAATGCGACTCATGCAGCTCATTAAAATTGTAAGAAATTGAATGTCTATCCTTGAATTGGGGCTTGAAAGTTATCTTAATTTAGGTCAACCACAGCGGAATTGTAGGTAGGTACTACTCGTTCGTTTAATCTGGATAAAAAGCCTATGACATTCTGAGCTTACAAATTAATTATTAAATGTGGTAAGGAGTTTATAAGCACACCATTGAACCGCATTCATCTGGCGTAAATATTATCAATTTTGAAGACAGGTACCTACAATGCATATGATACTTTGGGATAGGGTACAGGTTACTCAATCAATTTGGTGTGCGAAACTGGCTGCAGTTTACCAATAACCGCGCTATCCAAAGAAACTTTTGTGTTGAAGCTCAAGTCCAACCGGGTTGTACAGCCTCCGAAGTGGCTGCAGGAAATGAGGCCCCAATGAAATAAGGCCACAAAAGAGAAAATGAAATAAGGCATCAAATTTGGGGTGTTTGAAATAATACCTCGATTTCAATAAATAAGAAAGAAATAAGGCCCCGAAAAGAAATGAAATAAGGCCCCAAATCAGACAGTAAACCCAAGCAGAGGGGTTGCAGGAGGGCAACATGCACCCCCCTTCATACGTTTTCGTTTTTCGTTTGGGGTCTCATTTCATTTCTTCTTTTGGGGTATTATTTCATAATGAAATAAGACCCCAATTTTCATTAGGAAATAGGATCCCAAAAAAGGAAATAACACCCCAAATTTTATTATAAATCGTTGTTGTTATTTCTTGTATAATTTGTTGGGGCCTTATTTCATTGGAGCCTTATTTCGCAGAGCCCTGCGAAGTATGTACTAGCGTGGACCAAACTTCATTTATATTAATTTGTAAGATCGGGCGCTGTAGCGCAGTGGTTAGTGTGCTGGACTACTGTGCGAGGGATCCCAGGTTCGATCCCCGGAAAAACACAAATTACATCTTAAGGTTTTTTCTACTGCGCCACCTCTCGCGAACGTCTGACAAACATCCGAGAGTATGACTGTCCTGAAAAAGCTTCTCAATTCAGCCGTTCGGACTCGGCATAAAATTGTAGGTCCCTTCCATTCCTCCCAAAAATAGAAACTCACACAAACGAATGGTTTGGAGAAGCTAGGCCTAGGGTGTCTACCGCCTGTTGCGTCATCATATATATATATATATTTTTTTTAAGATCGGCTACAGAAGTCAAAGTATTATATAGGTATTTGTGTGAGGAGGAGGAATTTGAAAGGCACACTGTAGCTTAGGAGGATTATGTGCTCAAAAGCTAGTGTTGAAAACCCACTTGAAATTGACAATTTATTCGGTTTCAATGCAATCGCAAATTGACAAAAACCAGACTAATGGATAAGCTTATCGGCCCACATGGAACTAACTCCCATTAGCCAACATGAACTGAGCCCCACCAAATATTCAGTGGGATTTAATTTATACTTTTGGGAGATTGTAGTTAATTGTCCTCTAATTCCCAAAGAAGTGAGTTTAGATACAAAAACAGTGAAATATGTAAGGGGGCATACTGGCTCTGCAACCCCCCTGCTTGGGGTTACTGTTGGATTTGGAGTAGGTGCAAGGTTGGATTTTATGCAGAATTTCTTTAAATCCATGCGAAACTTTGCGTAATACCCAATTTTAGTATTAGGGGAACTTAGTTCATTTTAGAGTTGGATCTTAGTTCCTGAAAATCGTGGAAGTTAGTGGTACATACTTAGTTCGTGGGCCAGGTAATTAGCAAAATTAAGGCACATTTATACACAATTCTACCAAACATATTGCGTCTGACAGAAGTAACTTACTTGAAAGATGTTATTCCCCTCGGAGTTTAATATCATCACACACTGATCGAAATGATGATGTTCCATGGTGCTGGTTGTGTACAATATCGCCAGAGGACTCTCAGTTTTCGTTTGAAATGCATTATTCGTTCCACGGTGATCCAGATCGTGACACAAACATGCCACCAACAAGCCTAAAATCTCTAAATCATTCATAAATCGTTCCATCTTGCCGGTCTTCAACATGGCGAACATTGTTTGTGACACATTCAGGGCGTGTCGCCAATTGTGATACTTCACAGGACGGTAGTTCTTCCGAACGCTGAGCACCCAGCGGCAAAGGACCTGTCACAGAAACAAAACACCAAAATCACATGTCGATTAGAAAATCTCATCGGGTATACAACTCACGTCATAGGGAATCTGAAACTGCTGGACTAGATTACACTGAAGGAACATACGTAGCACCGCTTTGCAGGTGTCTTCGTCCTCGAGATCAAAATCTGAAATTAAAATTATATTCAAAATGCCAAAAGCCAAATTGAATACTCACCGATAAATTTAAAGCTATACAAGTTGTACGCTTCTGCTGTCGATACCGTATTCTGAGCCAATTTGTTTGTCTGCTCCTGACTAGCAGTCGCATGATACGAGAGGCATTCCAAGGCGACTTTTTGCTTTGCCATCAATTTGCATGCGTTCTCGTACATTTGTGTGTTGTGTATCCCGAGGCCGCAAAATATGGCAAAAGCCTCAAAAATTGAGACATCCGAATCGGTAAATGGCAAACCGTTACCCTGCAAAAGGAAAACCAAAGGATATTAGAATAGCTGATGGACATCATGTTATTGGACATTGTTTGTATTGCGCTGTGCAAACAACCAAACAAGTTGATATAGCCCATGGTTATACAAATAGACGACATTATGAGTTCTGATGACAGATACAGGATATTAGATACGTACAAGGAAGCCATCCAACAAAGTGGATTTGAAAGTTACCGAGCAAATACCAGAGTGATGTGCATTCCTTCGGTTGGGCATGACGATGAAACATGTTTGTATATTGCTTGTAAATATGGATACAGAACACATTTGACTATGCAGGGAGAGCGCAACAATTTATCGGAAAGCATAATATCCATGTAGGTATTCCTATGGTACGAAAT
Organism: Cheilosia scutellata; assembly: GCA_955612985.1. Lineage (NCBI taxonomy): Eukaryota > Metazoa > Arthropoda > Insecta > Diptera > Syrphidae > Cheilosia > Cheilosia scutellata. Next base: position 34,713,282 of record OY015312.1, on the reverse strand, counting down.
AGAGACATGATGTGCAAGTGGAGAAGGGTATCCGGATTGGTGTCCGATGCAAATATGTAGTTACACCTGCTTTCAGTAAAATAGGATTCTGTATTTGTATGATGCAACTGAAATACCTGCACGTATAGGTGCCACCTTGATAAGAGTTGTTTTCACCTATAATGGCACAAATGTATTGGACTCTCTAAGCAAATTGAAATAAGCTGAATGTTTTTGTTGGAAAATTAATTTCGAGGACTTAGTTTTCTTTCGAACAAGACAACGTTTCTTAATCACATTTTCAGGATAAAAAGTAGCTGAAATCACTATGAAAACATAGATCTTTCACATTTTCCAAATATCCCGGCCCAACTTTGTCGAAAAGTGAACTGAAATAGAGACATTTTCCGACGCATTTTACGAAAGCTGACTGTATTTTTTTGGTTCTTACTCCAATGATTTCTTCTTTGTCTTCATAGACTATTCAAAGATAGACGACGAAGCTGTAGGTACGTTATGTCAGAAACGAGATTTCAAGTAGGGTAGCTCTTGGCATAGACTCGGTGGCGAAAAACATTAATTTCGTTCTTTGATTAAGGAGTTTTATAAATTAATCTGTTCCGCTTAACACGTCATGTTCCCAAGAAACCATACAATGAACTTAAATTTCACCGATGACCACTTATGTACAAGTATGTATATACCTGGAAGCAATAAGAAGATCAACGCTGACACACTTTACTTTCCCAGTCACTTAACCAAGTCTCTTGATGGAAGAAGAAGAAGCCTAGAAGAAGTTTCATTAAAAAAATTTCAGATCTCTGTCTCACTATTTAATCTTTACAGGTTTCTGAAGACATCGTCTTGTAAAACTGACTTAAACTTACTACCATTGAGTCGATGCAGTACGCTGACCTTACCACCGTTGTCAAGATTTCTTGTAACTGCTAAGACACCCCCCAACATGATACATACATACTATGAACCAAATTGAGTAGAGAATTATTCGGTGAGTTGGTTTCCTTCACTGTTTCGAAGTGTCAGCGTTCTTAAGTCAGTTTTTTAGCCTTCTTATAAATTCTCATAAAATACAGTGCGGTTCACTTGTTTAGACGCACAAGAGTTACGTTTTAGATCTTGTTTTTTTTTCGAATTAGATATGTGGAACAATGATAAAAAACTTATTTGGTAGAAAGGTACATTTATACACTATAAAAACAAAAATAATAATCAAAAACTTGATGATAAACAAGTCGAAAAACAACAAAATTTGTTTGCGATATATTATTTTATTTTTTATTTATTTTAATCAATTTTCTGTTATTTTAATAATGTGTGAGGCAGTACCATTGATTATAATCTCAAAAACTCTATTCTTCAAAGAGCCATAATTGTCTTTTAAGGTAATTCAATGATAAATATTCCCTTAAGAGGCTTTAATCGCCGGGGTAACATTTTCAATAACAGTAAAATCAGGCGAATGTGGCGGACAGTGCAATATTTTAATATTTTCACTGGCAATCCATTCTTTAACGAGGCATGAATTGTGTATAGAAACGTTATCCTTCTGGAATATCTATGGCAGCTTTTGCGGAACAGGCTGCTTCCAAACAAAATTTCCAAGAATTACTATAGTAATTTTATGGGAAACGATTTCCAATTTAAAGGCGCCGAAGAATGAAATTGCACCCCACACCATAACTACCCTTAATTTCGAATGATAATGGTTTAAAACTTATTTCTTTTCCGGAGATCATGAAACTAATAGCAGTAGTTGCAGGATCATCTAAGTTAAAGTCCTAAGTTAAAGATAAGTCGACTTTGCTCCAATTTCTGGAGACCACTGAAATGTTCATATCCCATGCGCATGCCATGTGAGACCTTGCAAATTCAAGGCGCGGATTGTTTGCATGCTTGATTAAGCGGTGTTTTTTTTGTAGTTTTGTTAACTATGGGTATAAAGCATAGATACCTACCTAACAACACAACTCGAGTAGACTAAAAAACACAGCAAATTCCACAATTTTGGAATTGTTTTAATTTTCCGATTGTTTTGTGATGTTAAAACTTTTACGATCCTTTTTTTGTAGTTGTTTCCATAAGATACCCTATTTTTTACAAAGTTTCTTCACTTCGAGCAATTTAATGGGCCATTTTACGATTTGAAAAGCTTTAACTTTTGACGTTTCTGTAAATCTATCACTTTTTTTCTGCTGCTTTTAATAAAATTAATATAAAATAATAGTTGTCTCACTTTCAAATTTACTTTTTACTACTCTTTGTCCGAGCACTTGTTGTTAACTAACCAATTTAACCGGTGCGTCTATTCAAGTGAACCATTAGAATGCATACGTTTTTGCATGGTACCTATAGGAAAAAATGAATACAACTACCGTTATGGGTCTATCATCAAGTTTGAAATTATGTTTGTTTTATAGTGTATGAATGTACCTTTCTGCCAAATAAGTTCTTTTTTCTGTTGTTCCATATAAAACGAAAGTAAACCAAGAAATAAAATGTAACTCTTGTGCGTCTCCGTCTACACAAGTCTTAGGTCTAGGTCTAAGGCAGGGCGCGCATCGAGGTGATGTGATAGTGGCGTGATGAACAAGTCTCAGGTGGCATAGGAGTGATGTGGCCATGGAATGGCGGCGATGTGGCATGAAAGTGATTTAACGCGCATTGTAGTGGCAAACAAGAATAACCGATTAATCAGTTCTAATATGTCGTCCTCAGAGGATGAAGATGCTCTTTTTATTTAGTACAACTTGCTAACCTAAATTCTAACAAAGAGGAGAGAAAGAAACAGTATTGGGTTCATCCTATCTGGCAGAAAAACATTTTGAATATTTAACAATTTCGGTGCAGGTCTGATCAGAGATCATAGATCACCACGCCACTTGCTCAGATTTTGTCGAATTCAATTTAGTATGGCTGAGTGGTAGTAATCTTTAGGTCAAAATAAAAATTTACAAAACCAAAGGTTACATCAGGTACACAAGTAGTTTGAAGACACTCATATCAACGGTAGGTAAGGTACCTAACGAAAGTCCATTCTTTTCGGTTGTTCGATCCATTCGAAGTGATAACTTTAATACAATCACTTGCACAATACTCTATCATTCATTTTCTGAATCGATAACAAAATATCGGTGGAGGCAAAAAAAAAAATTACTATCGCCTTAACAAAAACAAATAGTTATCAAATACCGGGGGAATTAATGAAATAATTTGTATAGTCATAGTAGAGTAATGTTACGCGCAACATATTGTTAATAGAACACAGTGCCACACTCGAAGTATAGCTAGTGAGATTCCAATTAACCCATGACACGGCAAATTAAATACGGTTTGAATTATAGTCGCCTCGTCGAGACGCAGTATTCCCTGTCAGTTGCAATCCGGACCGCGTTCGTAAGCAGACTGAATATTGCATTCAAGTGAAAATGAAAATGCATTTTGGACTTTTTTCGTTTACATTCATATTGGCCATGGGCACTGCGCGGGCTGCGAGCATTTTGGGAATGTTCCTCACTTACAGTCCATCACATGTGATCGTTCATATGGGTGCTGTGCGTGCATTAGTTGAACGAGGTCATAATGTGACAGTGATAACATCAACGCCATTGAACGATCCAAATCCTGGCTATCGACATATATTTTTAAAGGAGCTGCAGTTTTCGCAGAAAGACATCGACTCGATGGTTAACAGTTTGAAAAATTCGCCATCGCATATGTTGGTTATCAACAGTTTTCGTTTTATTCGAAATCTTGCAGAGAGATTTTCGAATTTTGTGGCCGATCCGGCTTTCATAAGTTTCCTTGAGGAAGGCAATCAGTTCGATCTTATGCTGTTAGGTTATACTTTCAATGACTTTCAATTGGGAGTGGCGGCACATTTCAAATGTCCCGTGGTACTGTCGTGGATGATCCAACCCACCGGTCACTTATCTCGATTGATCGGAAACCCAACATTGCCGGCTTTTGTTCCACCAGCACCTTTTATGGACCCAAGTCCGATGAATTTCACACGGCGGGTATTGAGTTTTATCATCAGCATATTGGAGAGATCACTCTCGGAGGGTATTGAGTTCTTCTTGGAGAGCCTATACATGTGAGTTTGTATCAATTCCTTGAAGGCAGTTTGTATAGCTCTATATACTTATAGTAAAAACTACCCACCATCCAAGTACCCATCACTGGCAGAGGTAAAGAAAAATATCTCCCTCGTGATGTTCAATCATCACTTTAGTGAAGGTCCGGTTAGACCTCTGGTACCTGGACTGATCGAAGTCGGCGGCATTCAAATAAAAGACAAACCAGATCCGTTACCCGAGGTAAGTGTTTCCAAAAGTAAAATTAAATAATTTATCTTACAACACACCCCATTTCAGGACATTGAGGAATTTTTGAAAAATTCCCCTCAGGGAGCAATTCTATTTAGCCTTGGATCTTATGCCCGCGGAGACCATTTAGGGCCAAACACAATGACAATAATTTACAACGTTTTCGCCTCCCTTCCGTATAACATCATTTGGAAATCGGACAGTGACCAACTGTCCATTAAGTACCGCGCATCAAACATCCTGTTTAAGCAATGGCTTCCACAGGACGATTTATTGGCCCATGAGAATTTGAAACTTTTCGTCACCCACGGAGGCAAAGGTAGCATAACAGAATCTGAGTACCATGGCGTTCCAATGGTGGCGATACCAATAATGGGTGATCAACCCGGTAATGCGAACGCAATGCAAATGAAAGGACATGGAGTGTTGCTGGTACATCAAACAATGACAGAGGAGTCATTTCGCAAAGCAATTATGGACGTTATGGAAAATAAAATCTACAGAAATAAAGTTGAGCGATTCTCGAATATCTATCGGGATAGACCTCTAACAGCTCGAGAGAATGCGGTATTTTGGATTGAGTATGTTATTAGACACAAGGGGGCGCCTCACATGCAAAGTCCTTTGAGAAAGTTAAATTTTCTCCAAGAGAATAGTGTTGATGTGATTTTGTTCTTAATATTTATGATGTACGGTATTGTTAAAATAGTCAAGATTTTAGTAGGCCTGTCCCGAGTGCTTGTTAAACAATTGTGCAGGATCAGCAAGCTAAAGGCTAAAGTAGAGTGAGTTTGTTATATATTATTTAGGGCAAGCAACAAAAGTTATTCTATATTTCAACTTTAAGAGTTAGTTTATAATTATAAGGAACTCTATTTAACAAATAGAATTAAAATAAAGCAAATAAAACTGAAAGACATAATTTCTATTCTGCCTTTAAAATATGCAGTGTGGTTTTAGGCCCGGTAAGTACACAACCGGCCAAATATTCACCCTACGGCAGATTCTGGAGAAAGTCCAAAAAGTCTAAATCGATAGTCACCACCTATTAATCGATAAGGCCGCATATGACATCATTTAAAGAGACAGTCACATATTTAGTTTTGGCATCCCTGCCAAACTTGTCACATTGTGCAGAATGACAATGGCGAATGCTCGCTGTTCCATAAAGGTCGGAAACAACTTCACCGAGACCTTTGATGTCAAAAAAAGGATTTAGAAAAAGTGATGTACTGTAATGTGACTTTTTCAAAGTTATACTTTGGCTTCAAAGAAGTTGTCATATTTAATATAATATTAAAATTGGAATATTGCAGGGGTAGGTAGGGAAACAATTAAAAAAACAACTTCTGGATAAGGGTTCTTGGCACGAGTACGATAACTACGGCGCCAAAAATTGATAACGGTATTTTGTAGAGGGGTTAAATACAAGCATTTTTTACTATGGGAGGGGGGGTCTATCTGGCTTCGTTTAGGCGGGAGGGGCAATTGAAAAAAAATAATACTTAAAATGAAAAAAATTAATTGAGAAACAATGGCAACACTTACAATAAAGGACTTTATTAATTTTGTAAGCCAGGAATCTGCTCTTTGATATTATTTTTAAATCTAGTTTTAGTTGTTAATAGTTTTTGAAAAAAATACTTTCAAACATGAAATTTAAGGAAAAAAAAATAAATAAAAAAAAAACGTTTTATGCTGATTTTTTCAATATTGAGCAAATAGATACTTAATTTGTTTGTAGTTTTTACTGCCTAAATCAATTCTTAATCGAACACTGAAAACCAGATTGATTTATGTCTTAATTTTTGAGAAAATTGAAAATTACTTTTATATGTCGCTCCGCTTAGAGTACAAATTGCTACCCTCTTGCCCCTTGAAATGCGTATGGGGGGACATGCTGCCCCCCTGAAACCCCCCTGCTTGGGGTCACTGTTGGATTTTGGGATGGTTGCAAGGCTGAGTGTATGCAAACTTTCTTTTAATTATATTAGTTTATCCAATATCAACAACATTCTTCAGATACAGTCTCTGGACAGAAATTTCACATTGGTAGACAAAATTTTGCTGATTTGCATTTTAGACAATTTATAACGGATTCCTGGCTTCAAAAAATACTATAGTTCGTTGTGGTAAGTGTTGCCATTGTTTTTTAATATATTTTTTTTCCATTTAAAGTAGATACCTTGTGAAGGTCATTGTATTGAATATACTTCTGGTAAAATGGCAATCTTATGGGTAGACTCACACTTGAAAAATGAGTACAAGTCAGCTTGCGGCTGTCAAATTAAAAAGGGTTGTCAATTCGAAAAAAAACTCTCCTCTATACAAAACTCCCTTTAAATCTGCTTAGGTATATGGTAGCAGCCAAGTAGAAAAATATTTGAAATAAATATTTACTGATCACTCAAAAGCTACTAAAGCAAAGCAATATCGTATAATAAAAAATGTAGGTACGCTTTAAGTTAAAAAAACAAAAACACATTATGACGAAAATACATAGTACATATATGAATGCCACTAAAAAAAGATATTGTTAAAGAAAATGTTTGCAGTTCTACAAACATGCATATCAATCGTTTACCCTATTGTAAACTTTATTTTGTTCAAAAAACTTAGCACTTTACCAAGTAACATTGCGTTAGCTAAATATAACACATATACCAGTACTATAGAGAGCGAATGTAAAATTACATTGCCACAAGAAAACCACTTTATCAACCTACAAAGTCACTTATTATCCTCGATTTACAGAACAGTTATTCTTAGCACCGCGGATACCTTTACTTTTATCCTTGAAACTTTTAGTCGCCCAAAACAGAAGAAAACAATCAACTTTTCTCAAAACTCCCACATCCAAGTTTTTACCCACTCCCGAAACCCATTTGATGAATTAAATTCTACGATCCGCAAACAAATGATGCAGAACGTGCTGCGGCTACGCCAACTTTTCTACTTTCGTTTACAAGTTTCGAACGCAATTTCAATTTGCGCTGCTAGGATAAAGTTTTGTATTTTTTTTTTCTTCTGTTCAATTTCTCAAATCATCCATAAGACATGTTATCATGGCGGTGGGAAAGGAAGAGTCCCACTCATAGAATCTCTTTGCTTCAGGCTAACCCAACCGTTCAAAATTTGAATTGCCAGTTGAGTCGCACTGGGTACAGACAAAAAATTAACAAAAAGGCCAATCAAGCCATCGACAACGACCTTTCGTTCAGTAAATCGAACTGACCAGACCCTACCACAAACGTGACCCCTAATTGGGTTTGAGTTTTCTCTCCACTTTTTAGTGACTAACATCACTTCCGAAGTCAAACTTTGAACTAAATTACATTAGGTAGATGTTGCCACATCAAAAGAGGCGTAGCCATGAGGTGATTGGTGTCGGTTGAACTTTCCTGGTTCTCCGAAATTGTCCAAGACATACATCTTGCTTTGATTAAAGGATATCTCTTTTGCGGTCTCTGATATTGGGATTAAATTCTACTGCCTTAGAGTCACAGATGTGCTGACATGACTTGACTATCCAAGCTAGTGTAGGGATACCTACAATTTAAAATACAATGTTGTTTTCATTTAAGGACTAAGCTAGCATAATTGAAGCGCCAAGGTTTTTTTTTTTTTTTAGATTAATTAAAGTGTGAGGGATTGAAGGGATATCCTGCTACATGTGGATGTATCTGTTGATGAAATTGTTTTGCCGAGTTTTGGTTGTTGGTTGTGTAATGCAGCAACAGTTTCTTTCTTTTGTAGCAGTTAATGAGTTTTTGTCTTCTATGTGATGGATTGTGTTTGCCAAATATTAGAAGTTAATGAATGGATCGTGTGTGGTACCTAATTAATTGAGGTAACTCGTCCGTCAGTTAGGTCATTAAATTTCGGTTTCTTTAAAGTTGCGCATTTTCATTGTTTAAGACAAGTTTCACTTATCCATTCAGTTCCAGGTTCCTTTTTCGCTATAGTAATGTTCGTACACTTAACGCAGGCCATGGTATTTTATAAAGCAGACACATCTGCCATTCAGGAAGTGCGATGGGTAGAAATCTGATGCAAAACTGTGTCATCTATACCTATTGATTGCCATATAGAGAGCAAGGCTTAGATATTTGGATGTCTATTTTTTCCACACGGCCAGATTTAAAAAAATGGTATTCAGCTTGGTCACTTTAAGTCTTAACAGTAATAGACTTGACCTATAATAATTATAAGTCAACTATTATTATAATTATTAGTCAATTATTGACTTCGCTGCAGGCCGAAATTAACTACATCACACACAAGAGATGCGGCTATCTGTAAATCAACAAATAACCAAAAACATTGCAATGAAATAAAAACCACTTGCATATGGTCAACACTGGCACAGATCACTGCAGTTTTTCAGCCAGCACATTCCAACAAATATATATTCTGAGAAAGTATGACGTTGACAAGCTGAAATCGCAAACGACTGATTGAATCTTTATCGACGTTCAGTGTCGGTCCTTCCGCAGGATTACCCCTACTCGCGAGCTGTACGAATTAAAAAAACGGGAAGAATATCGGGATGAAGTAAGAAAAAGAAAGCACCTGATCGAAGAAGAGAGTTGCTACTTCTCTATACAACAAAAGGTAAAGACTATGGACCAGGCCAGCAAATCTTTTACAGAAACCTATAGAAAAGACGAAGAAAACCTCTTAGTAGTTTAAGACAACTATTTCTGCAGGCTCTATAATGGCGACGAATGACTTAGCGGTGCCGTGAACGAAGGCCATATGAATTAACGCCATAATGGCGTTAATTCACTTTCAAATGCGAATTAACGCCATAATCCACTTATGGCTTTAATTCATTTTCAAATGAGATATAAAGCCGTATGGTGTTAGTTCGTTTTAGAAAGTGGCCTTAGTTCTCATTTGAATGTGAATTAAAGTCACAATCAAAGAAAGTGTGGTAGGTATGGGTAGGTAGGTATGCAACCCCCTTGCTTGGGGTCACTGTTGGATTTGGAGTAGGTGCGAGATTTAGTATATCCAAAGTTTATTTCAATTTAAAAGATTATTTAAATCCAAAAGAAACTTTTAATGTACCCGCGACTTTTCATGTAGGCGCAGGGACATAAGTCCATGAGACATAAGTCCATTATGACTTTATGTCCCAACGAAGTGGGATATAAATCCATAATTAATTTTTCAAAAATGGGACATAAGTCCACAATTTTATTGGTAGCATAAATGGGTACCGTGACATAAGGCCAAATTTTAAAATTTTACTATCAGACGCTTTGGAAAGCGACATAAGACCAAATTATTTTGATACATAAGACCAATAATGCTATTTTTCCATAACAAAAATTGTTTTTGATGTTTGAATTAATATTCGGCCACTCATTGCAATATTAACATTTTGGGGACCCTTTCTAATTTTTCGAATTCAATCAAGATTATGCATATCACCCAAGACATCACAAAGAAACCGTTATTACGGAGTCGTTCCTTTTTTCCTAAAGCATCTTCAATTAGCTTTGAATGAGTATCCCCACCATATGAGGGATAAACTTTTGCGTGAGAAGAATCTAAAGGCGTAGCCGAAAAAAATTTTGAGCAAGGGAGGATCGATTTGGGGTGTGCAAATTAAAAATTCGCGCGAAAAATTCGCCATTATGGCGTTAGTTCATATGGCCTTCGTTCACGGCACCTGACTTATCAGAGACAGGGAGTGCATCAAATTATTTCTAAGATTGGGTTAGATGATACATTAGTCATCATCATACATCATACATTTGTAATAAGTAAATATGTGCTGTAAACAAGAAGGGACAGACACTCACAATCGGCGAGTCGGAGAGACTCTAAAAACTAATTTTAAACTTCAAGACCAGCTTCATTGGGATATTTCAAAATGTATACCTACTTATTCTGTGGAGGAGAGGGGATAACAACACGTATAAATTCTATGTGGAAGTCGATCCCATGGATGGATTTGTCACGAATTTATTGCCAAAAGAGCAATAAAATGTATCCTCATGCTGTACGTGTGTTTATTTGCAAGCATAAGCTTCATTTTATATGTTACAGCAGATCCGTTGACTGTCACGACACCTTTACAAATGCGACGACACATATATCGTCAATTGCAAATTCCCTTCACTGAATCGATATCAACTGACTTTACAGGATTTATACAATTTAAAGACCACCTCTCGGTCACCCATCAGAAACGTATACCCCGATTAATTACAATCATTTTAATCGATTTCGAAAATGTCAAAGAAACTATCGTATCGGTAATGGGTACATTCGATCGGAAAATTAAGTAAAACGTGACCAATCTACATTATGCAACCCATGTCAATCCAATTAGGAACACATACAATGTTTACCAATTTCCTGGAACCTATTAAACCACTCTGATTAAATACCTACATACCTTATTTATAAGTTGCGCCACACCGATAACAATTTTCTGTGCATTCACAATCGGCATACACAGGATAGCCTTAGTGCAATCGATTTCTCCTTCGCTGTGAATTTGATTATGTTCCCGCACCCACTCTCGCACATCCGATATGTTAACAGTTTGACCGCTGGTCGCTACATACTGAGCGATCTGGGCCAATGTTGAGTTACTCAAATCGTTCACTGATGGCCGGGAAATATTGGCCGATTGGTTTTCAGCTCCTAACTCGAAAAGCACCGTAAAACGGGTGCGAGATTTCTGCTGAAAAGAGAGAAAATATAACAAGACATTATTTTTTTTTTATTTAAATAGAAAATGGATTTATAACTTAAATAGGTCCTTGAGTGCGAGTGCAACAATTTCAAAAATAAAATTCACACATGAAATGAGACAACAAGGGGACAAAGAAATTGTTTACGAGACGTTAAGATTACAAAGAGGTATGCAGACATTTTTTGTCCTTCGTCAAAACACTCTGTTATCCTTGACTCTTTTAAGGTAAGCAACAAATAAGAAAATTGTGTCTCTGACAAGAGTTTACGTCTCGTTGAATGAATGAGCAATTTAACGTCATCCAACTCAAAGGACCACTTTTTACGCTGTCTGAGGAGAGGATTAAAGATGAGCGAGGAATTATCCCATCTGAACTTGATAGGAGAGTAACTTATATAATTTTTAGCGGGGGCACCAATCGTCTTGCTGTATATAGTACCTATTATGGCTGATCACAATCACATGGCTGGAGACGAAGGGGCACCATGTAACAAGCAATGAACACAGATCTTATTCTGAATAGAGTGTAAAGTAAGAACAATTGTAATGGTTATAGTAGTTCTAAAAACCATTGAACTTGGAAAGGCAGCGCTTTAGCCTTTCGACCTAGTTTTTGTCATAAAAGAAGAATCTGCGTCCTGCGAACAATTCAAAAGTAGTAGATCGAGGTCGTAGGTTTAAGCATACGAGAGAGTAGCCAAAGTCAGCAGAAAACGGCTAAGTAAGATACTCCCACAGTACATTTACAGATACCTATCAGAAGTCCCAGTACCGCAAAATGTTGAAAGTTGTGACAGAAGACATTGTATGTTTGCTGCTGCTACCCCATGGAAAGAGCCCATATGGTGTTATGATTTGTGCCATAGCGCTAAAGGCTCAGGTCAAGATTACATGCGACAGAAGATGTATTTACCAGTTTGGCTGTCGATCGAAAGATCCAACCATAGACCAAATTTTTGAACTTGAGCCGAATAATGAAAAAAATAAACGAATTTGTCGTTCACTCTGAAAGTCTGAAGTCGAATATGGTAGGAACAGCATTCATCGTCGGGAGCTTAGTTAGTTCTGCAGCTGAGAGAGCTCATGAAAGGCAATGGCAGCTGAATGTAGTCGAGCGGATCATGGTGAGACTGAGGTTTGAGAAAATAAAAATGGCTTTTTGAGAAAGAAGGAAATTGTATGGAAAGATATTATTTATGGGCAGTGATTGCAAGATAAGGGCAGTTAGTGGCAGCACAATGGAATGGAAAAAAATATCCAATATACCAGGGTAAAGCTATCTGATCATACAAGTTGAGTGTAACTTTTTTACTTGTTGGAAGAAAAATATAATTTCTTTGGCTTGGGTTCCTAAGAGATTCACGAAAACCAGCCATAAAGAGTGTTAAGAAGCTATTATTCTTTTTAGTCGAAAATTTTACTTAGTTTCTGTGCAGCAGGCAATTTTTAATGATGAAACTTCTGATTTGGAGATAAGATGTATTAAAATCAAAGCTTCAATAGAAGCTTGCTATCTTCCTTGAAAGATAGTTTGGCGCCCAACCAATTACGTCATTCTTATATTATTACTTGTAAGCCCACCCTAGCTGAGCTACCGGAGTAGCGACCAACTTGTTGGTGCTTCAAGATTCCCTATAAGGTCGAAATTCGGTTAATTCCAAATTTGTTGTTGTTTATTAAAATTATTTCTTTAGACAATAGCTCCAAATTGTAATTAAGTCGCAATCATATAAATTCAGACCGTAAAATTATACACAAATTGACCATCTTCAAATCGCCTATAAAACCAATCCATTACTAGCTTAAAAATACGATTTTACTAGCCATATGATACAACAGTTAGCACTTAGGCGAATGAAATTTTGTGAGAGGACTTGCTTTTACCTTCGTCAGGTTGGAATTGAAAATGAGCTATGTCGGTCAAGTAGTTCTGGTTCCTCCCATACAAAACCAATATTAGACACATGCGTGTACCTACATACAGTGGAGCAGTGTTACCTATGGGCGACTTTTCTTCTGTCGGGACGCGTGGCGACCACAATTCGAAATAAGCGTTTTTGGGACCCATTTTACAAATTCAGGCGACATTGGGACGCATTTTCAAAACTTAAATTTATTTCTCAAATAACACCCAACAATTTTGAAAAAAGAAATACATATTTGCGTGTGTTTTCTTTTTTATAACTGTTCGCATGTTTGCATATCTACTAGATGACCCGGTGAACTTCGTAACACCTAAAACTTATATCTGCGATTATGAATCCCAATCAACCTTCCAACTCCAGTTCATTGAGATCGGCAATATTGGCCGCACTGTCTACAGTTTAAGTTTCATTTGGTGATTAAATGAAACTCGTTCGTATACAAATGCATTCAATGTCTTTTATTTACATATAAAAATTGAGGTCAATTTACCAAATTTCAAAGCTAAAGCTATAGTGTTTTAAATAACTTGTATGGGTCGTGCCATTCCCGATTTCCAATCGCACCCTAATCCAATTTGTATTGACAATGCGCATCAATGTTAACAGTCTTATAACTTTTGAAATCCAGTTTTTTTGTATGGGTGGCACCGCCCCTCATCCAATTTTTACCAAATCTCAAATCACAGAAACACTTTCAGGCAACAACAAGGAATTTCTCAATATTTGAGCTCAATCTATTCCGTGGTTTTGAGATATATGACGTCGAAAGATTTTCTTAAAATTTTACCTCAATCTGTTCTGTTTTCGAGATATAAGATTTTTAAGATTTTTTTGTATGAGAAGTGCCACGCCCCTTTGTTCATTATTGAGCAAACTTCACAAAAACTCCTTTGGACCAGTAACAACGATTCTTCTAAAATTGATATGAATCGGTTTGGTGGTTTTCGAGTTTTGCGAACATTGGTGGTGTATATTCCCATACAAAATGGAAATTTAAATTTTTTCGATTTTCTGGCTTTTCATTTGGGGTTTCCCGAATTTTTTTAACCACCCCTGATTAAAGACTAACAAAGCAAAAGAAGAATCATCCAAATCGATTTAGCCATTCTTGAGAGTTTTTGCGAGATTAACGCTACATAGAAGAACTTTCACATGAACTGTTATTTTTTCTTTATTTGGCTTTTTTTACTTAAAATTTATTTCATTTAGAAAATAAATTCTCTTTTTTTTTAATAAACTGTATAATTTAAACCTGAAAGGCATTTTTTTTTTTCGTTAAATTGGGTGGGACGCATTTTTTGGCTCGGGCGACATTTTTTGGAGACATTTTAAAATTGTCCATCGGTAACGCTGAGTGGAGGGTATGAAAGTATCGGCCAGGCCGATAATAACATTTCTACTTTTTTTCTGTTTTGTTTTTCAGCCTGAATTTTTTGACAGTTCACGCGTGATTCGTGACACTTATTAAAGTAAAAAATGGTCGCATTGCCATTTCACCATGCACATACTTACGTCCGAACAACGTTTGCAAATTATTGAATTTTATTACCAAAAATCGTGCTCAGTAAAAAATGTATAGCACCTCGTCCATTTTATGGTCGTCGTAACGTAATCGTCCTACTGAGCAACGTTAATAATCAAAATTGCCGTATACGGTCTGCTGAGCAACCAGTAGTATTCCAAGAACTGCTAATGTATCCACAAAAATTTACCGTTTGGTATGGTTTATGGGCCGATGACATCATTGGGCCGTATTTCTTCAAAGCTGATGATGGCAACAACTTTACGGTCAATGGTGTTCGCTATCGTTCGATGATATCTGTCTTTTTTTTTTTGCCCAAAATGGTAGAGCTGGGTTTGGTCGACATGTAGTTTCAACAGGACGGCCGGCGCTACATGCCACACAGCTCGCGAATCCGTGGACATATTGCGAGGCGAATTTGGTGAGTAATTCATCTTTCGTTTTGGACCTGGGGATTTGACGCCGCTGGACTATTTTTTGTGGAGATATGTGAAGTCTCTGGTCTATACGGATAAGCCAGCAACTCGTGTTATTAGTGAGAAACCAGTCGATATGTTGGAAAAAGTACGAAAAAATTGGACACTCCGGATAGACCACTTGAGGCGTAGTCGCGGTCAACATTTACACGAAATAATATTCAAAAATTAAAATGGCAAGAATTGAAACCAATCGACCCCAAGAAAAATTTTACTCAATTTTGGAAATTTTCGTGTTTTTTTTTTAAATTTTAAAAACCAAACGCTTAAAAAATCACCCTTTAGTTATGATAACTTCTAGACTCAAGAGTCATTATGTAGGTACTTACTTGTTCCTCCAGTATTTCTTCGACCTTCACATTATTACTAAACCTTCTGGCTGTTGATAAAATTTGATTCGGCTTTTCCAGTATCTTCTCCAAATGACTCTAAAAAATAGGCACAATAAAATAATTTATTATTACTTAAAATATATTTCAATGTATAGTTCTATTAAATTTTCTAGAAGTCCTAAATAAGCAGACCCACGGGTAAGATCCTGAATTTCCTTCTGCCATAGGTAATTATAAAGAATGGACGTTATAGTAAGTTCTTTAGCTTTACCGGGAAAAACTTAGGGTGATTCAATTGAACCTTCATCACAGCAAAGCAGCGTCAGCGATGATGACTAAATGTTTTGACGAGGATTCGTTTGACATAGCCCTGATACAGGAGCCTTGGATTTTTAGAGGAAAGATTAGAGGACTCCCACATAGCATAGCTGAATTGCACTATGAGCAAACCAGCGATAGAATAAGGTCCTGTATCCTGGTAAGGCACGGAGTTCAGGCATATAAATTGCCGGATCTGTGTGCCCCAGACCTAGCAGCAGTACGAGTAGGATCAGGTGCGGGAAGTTTTGTCATCGCATCTGCATACCTGCCGTACGATTCGCCGGAACCTCCTCCGACAAGAGAGTTAGAGTCTTTGGTGAATGCATGCAGGAACAGGAACGAGGATCTAATAATTGGTTGTGATACCAATGCACATAATACAGTGTGGGGCAGCACCAACGATAATTACAGAGGAGAAGCGCTATTCGAATTTGTAACAAGCAAGGATCTAGCTATCTTAAACAGGGGAACAGAGCCAACCTTCGTGGATGTGAGGCGAAAGGAAGTGATTGATGTGACCCTGTGCAGTAGCAAGATAATTGAAAGGGTATCAAATTGGAGGGTACAGGATCAGGCTACACTGTCGGATCACAGAGCCATCTCGTTTGATGTTCGTTATGGATCTAAAAGAAAGAGAGATCGGAAATACATCAGAATTCCGAAGAACACGGATAGGACAAAGTACCATGAAGTGTTGGAGGAAAAACTGAATGTAATGGTATTAGGAATACCGAAAAATACTTGGCATGTAGAATCACAGCTAAAGCATTTGCAATCAGCTGTTGAAGAGGCGTACCGAGTGGCTTGCACACCTACTCTAATGGAAAAACAGGATCCTACGCCTTGGTGGTGTCGGGAGCTTGAGAAGCTAAAGAAGGCTGTGAGGAATGCCTTCAATCATGCCATGAGAAGGGGAGAACCCGAAGCATGGGATGAATACAAGGCGAAAAAGAAAGAGCTGAAAGTTACTCTACGACGACGTAAAAGGAAGTCATGGAGGGACTTTTGCTCGACTATGAGGAGCACATCTGAAGTCAGTAGACTACAAAAGATTGTCTCCAGAGACCCAGTTTCCAAGATCGTACTCATTCGTAATAGAGCGGGGGAGATAGTGGAAAATCTGGATCAGACAAACGAGGTCCTGATGGAAGTACACTTTCCAGGAAGCTATAAGTCAGATCGGCCCTGGGCTCTAAGGAAACAAAGGAACGAACAGGATGGATAGGACGGAAGCAGAACGGATCGTGACACCAGAGGCGGTTAAGGGGGCGATAGCAACTTTTTCACCCTTCAAAACCGCGGGACCAGATGGTATATTTCCAGGTCTAATGCAATGGGGAGTAGACGTAATTGCACCAAGGCTCAGGAATATATACGTTGCATGCCTAGCAATAGGCTACATCCCGATTACATGGAGGGAGGCAAAGGTGGTCTTCCTTCCAAAACCGGGAAAAAAGGATTACACCGAGGCAAAGTCCTTCAGACCAGTCAGCCTAACATCTTTTCTGTTGAAAACAATGGAAAGGGTGGTGGTGGACTATATGGAGAGTATGGCGCTTAAGACAACATTGGGTCGAGGCCCATTGGATGAAACAGATCTCACATAAACAGATGCTAGCGTTAACACTAGGAATCGAACTCAGGGAAGACCTCTGGAGAAATCCAGAAAGTCTCTCTGGGTAAGGTATATTAGTGGTAGGGAGACGAAAAGAGACCCGACAATGGTGGTCTGGTTCGAATATCTCTCGAAATTTATATATATATATAAGTTCTTTAGCTGCTTTTGCTCAACTAAACCTCCGTCTAAAAAGTAAATCTTAGCACATTAACCACTGAGTTAATATCTCCCCGAATATATAATTTACAATAGCGGCTCAATCCAATCATGAATTAATTTTCGTCGAAGCTCACATCCTCTCTTGTACAGTTATAAGGCTGCTACAATCAAAAAAGTACCGAAGCAAAGTACCTATACTTAAGCAGCATAATACTCTGATCAATTAACTAAACACACCTAGGGGATGGACACAAATTAGGACGACCTTATCAAATGTCAATATCGCCCCAATCAATGGCATCAAAAACTTCAACAAACTTTCCATTGCCACTGGAGAGTAATTTAAAAGTTTCCACCCTATATTTTTCTAATTCCTTGCATTCCCATCACTCGTTTGTGGCTTTAAAACAAAAATTAATTTGGCTCGACCGAAAAAGTTTCATAACTAATGCTTACCAATATCACAGTACATTCGTATGTTGGTGCACCGAGTGAAATACCATGATATTCTCGAAATGAGAAAGTTTTTAATCAATTTCAGAGCAGCTATGTTGCCGGTAACTATTTTGTTCTCTTCCGCTGGTGTTTTCCTTCCAGATTAAAGTTATAATACGTTGCAGAACCGTAGAAGGATGTGATGTTTAAATAGAACGGAAGAGCTTCATCGCATAGAAGAGAAGGTAAATGGTTGAGTTTAAGTAAACCACTGTGTAACTTGGTTTCTATACAACTGAGAATGGGATTAGTCGAGCTAAGGGTGACAGAATGTTTTCATGCAAAAGAACACCTTCTTGTGGCTCTCATGGTATTTTGCAGAATTCGGAAGTTCGTTCATTTGGATTCGTTCAAAATGCTTTTGTTGTTGTTCCAAGGAATATTCTAATTTGCATGTTAGTACTTTTGAGCTGAATTATGTGGTAACCTTAAGTTATGTTGTCAAGTGCGAAGAAATGTGAAAGGGATAGAAAAGCTTCAAAACTATTTAAGAGTGGAATGGATTATGAGAAGAACCAATTTTATTGGAAATAATTTGGTAATGTGTTGAATTAATCAAATAATTTGAACTTTTTTTAAAAATGTATAGAAAATGAGCGCGTGTAGGTCCGTACCAGCGATGCCAGATTATAAGATATATCTTATCTTTTTCAAGATATTTAAGCTTCAAAATATGTGCAAGAATTTGTACCTTAAAGTCATCAAATTTCAAAAATTTTGATATCGAACTATAATTTCTATGTCTAACAATTTAAAACAAGGCAACTGCGAATCTGCAATGCGCAGGCTCACAATTATTTTACTTCGATTTAAATTAAAGGTCTCACATCAAAGCAACTCAATATAGGTCAAACGAAAAATGTTGCTGATTGCGGCAATATTTCTATCGTTGGCGATAAACAGCGCATGTTAAAAAGGAAAATATACATTGCTTCATATTACCAATATTTTTCATTAGTGACACGTCGCTAGACGTTTGCGCATCTATTGTGTTTATTTCACTTTTACGTTTTATTCATTTTTGAAAAATATGTTGGACGATCCATTCTTTAATATAGATACAAAGTTCGTAGAGACAGTGAAATATCCATGAAAGCAGCAAATACTGACGACGCCGACGGTAAAAAATGCCACCTCACAAAATGTCTTGCTATGAATATTTTTAAGGATTAGGGGGACCTTAAAGTAATATTTTGTATTCATTTGACCTTTCTTTTTATTTGAAAAACTGCCATAACGAAGTCTTATGTCAACGGAAAATTTAATAAAATTAAATAAAACGTAGAAACTTAATAAGCAAGGTATTCCAAAACTTTTATTTGTTAAGGAAAGTGTCGATATATACATAGACGTATCTGCCCTTTAAAAACACAATAGATTGGATCTTGTTTTATTGGAAAATATAACCTTTTCTGAGATTTTTGACATTTGTACTAAACTAAAAAATTTTTTAAGCGTTTTAAATTTTTCCGTATCATTCAAACTCTCTCCTTTGCACGTTGTTAAAGAGACCAATAAGAAAAGAAGAATGTCTCTTGACCATAATCCTTGTTAAATAACAACCACACAACCATCTGCGAAGAAAAGTATCCGATCGCCATTCACATACACAATCTCTTGTTAATAATATGGCATCTCATTTCCTTTATTCCCCTCTTCTATGGAAACCAAACAACTATACCCCAACCCCTAACCTGTTACCTCATATCAGAAAGAAATACATACTACGTGGCGATATCCTTAATGGATGTACTGTATTGGATATAACTTATAGCTTTATTTCTCCTTCTCTCACGATCCTATGTCTTGCAAGAACTATCGAGGTATATCCTTGCTAAATGTCGCATATAAGATCCTATCCAACGCACTGTGTGAACGTCTTTATCGGTTCTGCAACACACTAATCGGCACGTACCAGTGTGGCTTTCGGGTCGGCAGATCGACTATAGACCAAACTTTCATACTAAGGCAGATCCTGGAAAAGACCAATTTCAAGTCGAAACGCACCACCTATTCATCGACTTCAAAGCCGGCAAAACTGAAGACGCTGGAAAACACAGATCCTCCGAATTATTTCAAACATGCACCGGATTTCGGCAAGGAGACACGCGACTCCTTCAATCTCGTACTGGAGCAGATAACTAGTACGCAGGGCAGGTGTCAACACGGAAGGCACTATCCTCAAAAGATACGTTCAGCTGCTGGGGTATGCGGACGATATTCATATCATCGGTCGTTCCCAGTGTGCCGTGATAGAAGCTTTCACGACGATTGAAGAACAAGCGAAATTCGTTGGCCTTGAATTAAATAAGGATAAGTCCAAGTACATGCTATCAACAAACAAACAAGTCCACTGCCTAAGACAAAACGTCACTATTGATAGCAACAATTTCGAGGTAGTTAAGGAGTTCACCTACCTCGGAGCAAACATGAACTCCATAAATGACACCCTACTAAAGATACGGTAAAGAATTACCATAGGAAACCATTGCCACTTCGGTTTGGCAAAATAATTGGGTTCAAAACTCCTAACTCGAAGGCCGAAATGTGTGCTCTACAAATCCCTTATTCTGCTAATTCTGCCTTATGGCAGCGCCGAGTGCTGGACGATAAGCAGGAAGGGTGAGCTGAAACTGGGCTCATTCGACAGAAAAATACTTCGGGGGATTTTTGGTCCTGTGTGCGAGGTGGGCGAATGGAGGAGAAGAGACAACCGCGAGCTCTATGAGCTGTACCAACATGTGGATGTAGTCCAAAAAGCCAAAACTCATTATGCCTCTCCTTATCCTTTTTCAGGGAATTGTGCACTGTCAAATTCAAAGAAGATTTAAAGACAGTTATGTAAAAAAGTTGATTTGTTTATTTAAACTCTTTAAAAATCAGTAAATAAAAAAACAGTTCTATCATCGTGAACTTAATCAGAGTTCAATCGGTTAAACAATATTTATGTCCTTATAGGCTTACACTGAAATGCTGTTTCAACCAAAAGTTGATTCACTTGATGTCGCTCATTGTGTGGATTACTTTTGAATAAACTGGCGCAAATAACACGCTAACAACCACTCATACCTTGCTCGAAATATATGGCAACGATTTTGGCCTTCCACCCCGCAACTTGAAACGCATGTTTCATTGAAGTGCGAAACAATTTTATGAAATAAAAAAAACAAAATCCTTGCGACACAAACTTGAGTACATCCCATCAAAGGAATTTCCATAAGAATGCGATTACGTAATATCGTAACTTTTTCTCAGCACACCTCGTTCTGGATCTCTTTCCTGTGCTGTGATTTTGTTTTATTTTCTGTTTTTTTTTTTACGTTTTTTTTATTGCCTATGCCTTTTATAGCTTGCGTGGCTCCATCGCTAAATACTTTTGTACTTGGAACGCATATTGTTAGGAAAGATTTCGAGAATTTGATTTACACCGGATTGTTACGTAATTGGTATTTTTACAAAGGATTTCGAAATGCCAATTGGTTGACGGGATTGATGAGAATATACGAATTGTGGGTTAGCGTCGACAATGTTGTTTGGGCATTCATTTGCATTTAAATAGCACGACAACCTTATACTCGTATGTAATTAGGGCTAAAGTTTTGAATTTTTGGGGCTTGGCTATTTTAAAAGGTTTTTGTTGACTGCTTGGTACGCAATTGTCCTCATTACACTGAGGGAGTGGTGGGCCTGTGTAAGTTTTTAAAGAGTTCGTGCAGCATGAGGTTTGATAATGGGTGGTATGCATAAAAGATATTTAATACTTTTACTTAGGATTTTCTAAGTAAATATTAATTTTGGCATGCATAAAATGAAATAAACACTAAAGATTAGGTGCATATTTACTTCAAGTAAAAGCATTTACTTCTCTTTGCATGCATTTTTGTAGTAAATAGTTTTTTGGAATGCAGGAAAACTATTATGTGCTTGTTTCTCTGCAGTAAATACTGGAAATTTTGCAAGTTGCTATCGAAATTTCATAGCATCTACAAAAAAAAAGAAGTATTTGCTATGATATCCGGCGAATTCTAAGTACCTATTTACTTGAATAAATTCAGTATTTACAAAGTATTTGCAATCAAGTAAAAACTATTTTTTTCTGCAAGTGAAACGAAGTAAATACTGCAACTTGGAGCTTCTACTTCCACTTCTACCTTTCAGTATTACTTAAACCTTTTACTTGAAGTAAATACTTTTTTATGCATACCACCCAATATCAGATCATTTTCTTTATTTGGTCTGGTGATTTCCAATTAAAATTGTTAGAAATTGTCAGTAGTTAATCCGGTCAACCTAATTCTAAACAATATATTTGGCCGCCATTAGGATAGCATATCACCCCTATCGCGAATAATATTTCCCCCGGAATGTTTCCCATTCAGCCATTTCATTTACCTACATTGCTGACAAGGGAAACATTTCCATCGGAATTTATTCACGATACCCCTATATATCTCAGCTTAAAAAACAGAGGTATGCTTGCCTAACGAGTAGTGAAGTCTAATGTCGATTTCAATGAAGACGACAGTACCGAACCCTTAACTAGTTTTGGAGCCATCCGTGAAAATACGACTACGTCCCAAACCAGGCTCTGACTCTGGCTGAAGCCAGTCCTGAACACAAGGAAAGTTGACTCTAAATTTACACAACAGCCGAAGTTCCGGTGTCATTGCATCAGACGACATATCCATGGAACTGAGGTCGTAGGATAAGTGTCGCGCAAGGTCATCGAAACTCCAGTGTGGATTATACTAAAAACCACCCCACCAGATTGCTTAGATAGTAGAACCATGATAAAGGTATTAAGGGGAGGTAAATCAAGCAGAACATCTAGAGCAGAGTCCGGCCCCGACGTACTCGGAAAAGCACCCGTGCAGCCAAGACAAACCGTTCACGAAAGCCCTCCCCACCAACTCCACCAAACAACCTACGCATAGGCTAGAAATACGGCCTTATCATAGTCGTATAGATCCAAAAGACCTTTTTGGGAGATAAGCCGCACGTCTAACCATCTTACTCTTACACTGCCAGAAAACTGAGAGCGCCTTGAATGTCTTTAACTTGATATGCTTTTCCCAAAAAGTTTCTTATCCAGGATCATTCCCCAGATATTTCGCTACATCGGAGATCTGGATAGTGACGCCTTTTAGCATTGGCTTAGTTTTCAAAGGATTGACCGAAAGCCAATTCCTAATGCACCATTCATCGGCAATATCTAGAGCCATCTGCTTCTGCACGTTAGCATAGACAGTCTGTAAATATTATCCGACAGAAAGTATCATCCGCGTATGCCTAAGCGTAGACGTTTGAACCATTTGGGATATACAACAAAGAGTCAACTAACATGCATCGTAACAGGGGAGACATACATCATAGTAGTACATTTTGCAACTATAGATGCAGTAAGTGCCAAGATATAGCGCCACAGACCTTCTCCAATATCGCCAAGTTTTTTCAGAATGATTGGTACAGATAATATACATTGTCTGCTACAATTTGAACTTCTATATCTGCAGTTAGCGGCAGATTTTAATTTTTATTACCTACTTATACTTATTATTTGCCAAAAAATATAATCGGAGGCGTATACGTAACATTTTAAGTAAGTCGCAGTCGTTTTGTAAAAAAGATCGAAGATGGAAGATCTAAGCACTCAATACACCTTCTAGGAGTCACAGTCAATTCAGGAATCACATGGCAGGACCACATTTCCTATATCGCAAGATCGGCGTCCGCTAAGTTGAGCTACCTATTTAGAGCAAAGAGGTACTTTAGCCCCAAGCAACTTCTCCTTCTCTACAAAGCTCAAGTTAGACCAGGCCTGGAATATTGTTCCCATATATGGAGGTCGGCCCCGAAACATTCACTTAACCTACTTGACAGCATACAAAGACGAGCAGTTCGACTTATTGAAGACCCTACACTCACATCAAATCTTCAACCGTTGGTGCACAGAAGACAAGTCGCTGACCTATGCATGTTCTATAGGTACTTCCATAGTAGATGTTCCGAGGAACTCAAAGACATTATCCCTCGAAATGCAACTTTTGGGCGCCCCACAAGACAGGCTGCTAATGCACATGACCATACAGTACACTTGACAACCGCGAGGACATCAACTTCCCAAAACTCTTTTTGTTACAGGACAAGCAAACTTCCTGGGGATATATTTCCAGAAGTATACAATTTGCAGCAATTTAAGTGCAGAACTAACATACATCTGCAAGCATCTCGGGGCGCTGATGAAGCGTTATAGGTTCGCCTTTCCCGAGAGAAGTATTAAAAAAAAAATAAGCATTTGTGTATTTTGACAAAACTATAGAGTATCAATCTTCGTCTGTCAATCCATTTGTATATAAATTATGTCGATGTTTCATACTAAATTTATTTGAAAAATTTAGAGAGACGCCGAAAGACGAAAATATATATACTCAAAAAATTGTTCATCAATAAAAATCATTTCTTAATTCTTGTTTAATGAATAAATTAATTATCTATCACTAAAAATTATAGGAAATCGTATTCTCATTGACTGCTAAAGATTCGCTCAATTACTGAGAATTTGCATATTCATGAAAAAAAAAAGAAGTACAGTGAGAAATTAGATAAATTCCAATTAATGCGACTGCACTGATGTTGTTCGACCTTAATTTCAAACAAGCTCGTAAGGATTATCCTGGTTATCACTTCAAAGTTTATATTTTTTATCATCTCAATGTCGCATAACTGCCGAAAATATGAAGAGACGTATATTGCTTTTATTACTGACTTACCTATGCATCAAAAATATTTGCATTCTTATAGTTTCAAGAAAACTCAAAATTATATCACAAAGTAGACGTCAAACACTCAGCCGATGTGCAACTTTGAAATGCAAGCACTATCCTATGCCGTTAGAATCTGAGGCGAATTTATGCAAATTTATTCAGTGTCAAGTTCTTACTTGAAAATAATTTAACATTTCACTTATGGGTCCAAAAGGAGTAGCTTCGGTTGAAGAAAATTTTCTATGCAAATGGGTGGAATGCAAGCAACACATTCTTCTACGACATTCTTCCTTATACAAAGGAGATCTTCTTTAAACGTATTCAAGTTGATTGACACTACAAAATGTTCACTTTTATCTGTTACCTTTAACAGAATTATCTGTTTAATTTAATTTGGCATTTTTAATTGAAGCGAAATTATTGCATGTCATGTAATGTGTATTGATAAAATTAACCTTTCTGCACACACAATTCATTTTTCCATTGAGTTTAATCCAATTTCGAATTTCAGAAATAAAAAAAAAAAACATAAAACAAAAAGATTCAGTTAATTAGCCATGCTGAGTAGGGGCTTTGCAGTACTTTGAGTATATGAATCATTCTCGTTACCATCAATATACCACACATGGCACTTAGTACATAGGCATACTCGTTAATTTTGGGGGAGATAATGGAAATAATTGATCAATTATGGGCTTACATTATATCTGACACGATCAAAGGAGACTAAGGATGATGTTATTAAAATGTGTAATTATTTCACTGTTCCATTTCAGAATTTGCGTTGCGGCATATTCAATTCAATATCGCAGCCCAGTCAGAAGGGTGGTTCGAATTTTAAAAATAAATTCATTCATGCAAATGGAACTGTTGTAGTATGTACCTCTTTCTTGGAACTAAGTATAATGGATGTAAAGAATTAACGCAATAATGGTACGGCCGAAAATAGGCTCAAGGCAATATGGTCTGAGGAAATTACGGTAGAGTTTTCGTTTTTGGAGAATTCACAAAAAAAATCATGGCTCATCTTTCGATTTATTTTAAAATTATTATAGAAAATGTCAGCCTATAAAAACTATATAAACTCGATAAAAAAAACGAATTCTTCGCCCCGGATGACACTTGCTAAGATTACTTTACGACTTTATGTGCCAAGAATATTATTTCAACATGTCGTTTCATCGTTACTGCCCAAATAGCCAAAAGAAGTTTCAGTTCAAAAATATATTAAATAAATATTTTTTAAAGGGTTATTCTTCATTGGTGAGAGTACTTTTTTTTAATACTTACGGAAATCAAACTGTTTTCTTAGTGATTTTAAGGAAAATAAGATTTCGAAAGCAGACGATCGTTGATTTTTTTTCCATTTGTATAATTTTAATCATATTTTTAAGGCCGTAGAAGTAGATACACGCGTCGTTGGTCTGAGTATGCATTTATGTCGGTGAAATATATGTTGATTTTAAGTGAGTAGAAGAAAGAAGGGATACCGTACAATCTACCTTCATGACATGACTGAAAACCCATTCCATCTATGTCTGCTTTTTAAAACCCTGTCTAGCTCTTAGCTATAGCCAGTTTTTCATTTGTTCCTAGAAGGATCAGCATTATTTTCGCGAAAAATTACAGTTCAATGTTAGAAAATAGAAAATTACAACACTTCACCTCTTAGTAAATTATAATCCATCCTATCCACCACAACTACAATTTTATTTTAGCCCAATTTACAAAAAATCCCAATTTCTGACTATATTAAAACCATCTTATATGTAAAACAGTTTGTCTTGATCAACGCCCAGCCGAAACGGTAAGATCTAGAAAGCAGATATTTTGAAACAAATTTCCTTTTAGGGCCAAAGTGAGCACTTAGAAGCGATTTGAGGAAATTCCAACTCCAAAAGGAGGAAAAGGATGGCTCAAATTTTGTATAGGAAAATTCAAATTTTTCATCCAATCGATTTCAAACTCGGTTTGTGTACTCTATATAAGAAATCAAAAAAATCCGTTCCCCGATTTTGAAAATTTTTGCTGGGAAAGGAGGATTTAATTTGTATAAGCACTTTTTTCATCCTATCCAGCGAGTTGCAAAGCACACTAGGTAGGTATACTCTTCTGTAACGGAAGCGAAGCCGCGGATAAATGCTAGTCTCGTATAAATTAACAATAATTGGTTTCGAAATGCGCAAGGACTACAACTATTTTTGTATAAAGAGCAGCAAATAAAATATTTGAAAATCTATTGACCTAATTACACTTTTTTTTCGGCATGGATTAATTCGATTCTATTAATTTCCCAATAATAGTAATTCTCTATTTAATCAACAACTTACCGCTTCACAACAATCCAAGTCAACTAAAAACACCGAACACCGTTCACACTTGAGCAGCTCTCTCGCTTCAGTCATTATTTTCGTAACCAGACACTCCAAGTTGTTTTGTTCTTCGAAAATGCTCCTTGCCAGGTTCAATAAAATCTGATTTCTTCGATATTCCTGAACGGACATCTCAAATAATTGCGCATTTTGAATACCAATACCACAGAAAGTCAAATACCGTCGAAATATCTCAATATCATGCTCATCGAATTCCAACGAGCCTGCAAACCAAATCAATATGACTGTCAAAAAAATATAAATAAGGACACCTCAACTCACCATTTGTTTTATTGATGATTTGTGCTACACCAATTATATCGCCCTCGTAGTTGCAAATTGGCATCGACAGTATTGTGTTAGTTTTGTAGCCGGTTTTCAGGTCGATTTCGCAATTGAAACGCGAATCCTTGTAGGCTTCCTTAATGTTGATCATCTCTTTTGTTTGGGCGACCATACCGGCAATGCCTACCCCAAATGGGATTATAATTTCTTCGGATCTCGCCTTGGTGACTGCCTCCCGCAGGGCTGCATATTAGAAAACGAAAACAAACAAAGAGCAAAGGAAAACACATAAAAAAACACATTACATATACATAGCTATGGGCGAAAATAATTTGAATTGGAAATTTTTGAGAATTTTTTTTTTTTTTGCAAGGAAATTCATTTCAAGTTGGATTTGTCGCGCTGGCTTTCAGGATTCTCACTCATTTCATTTGGTTTTTTTTTTGTTCGCGACACGTTCTTCTTCGTTGAAAAGATAACGTAAGTTAATGTTGTAGAAAATTACTAAGTCGAGGGGGAGGGGAAAATTAAATTCATAGCCGCACACTGGAATTGCTCCTCATGTAGCCAACATGTAGACGGTGCGTTGTCAACGGTATGATGAAGCGTTGGTTGTTAGTTATTATATTATGGTTAGTGTGGGGTCAGGCATTACATTGGCTTTCAGTTGATAATTTTATTCAAAGGGAATTGTGATGGAGGTTGGGACAAAGGAATATTATAATTGATAATTTGCACACACAAGAATATGATTGAATGCTACTTTGAACTTGCATTTTGGTGGTAATTTAGAAGGATGCGGTTAAGCTTTCTAGTTCGGAACAGCTGGCCTTCAGTCCTTGTTCCTTGTCCCTATAGTTGTATGATTGACTATTAAATAAAACCGTGTCATTATGGTTTTATAATATCCAAAATTATGCTTTCGAGGGTCTGACTGTGCTGATTATCCCGCTAAGTCTGGCCAAAAGAGAAATGGTTCGAAATACGAATTACTGCCAGCGACAAAGTAGGGTTTAGCGATTATAGGGGGCAAAACCAGCGAGTGCTAAGAAAACATAAGGGTATTAGATAAATCAATCCGAGAGTTGCAGGTACTAATCGCGGTTTTTTCGGTTTAAGAAGACAGCGTATTAATAAGGCTTGGCTGAGAAAAATGAATGAAGCTCTGTACAAAAGACTCTCATCGTGCATGGATACGGAGAGTAGCAAATGTGAATCCTTTATCATTTTAGATGCAAACACACAGGGATATTCCAGTCTCTTTTGCGTTGATAGATAGAGGAGAAGACTTAACAGCGAAGGAGGGCAGATTAAACTATAATAACTAAGAGATAACAAAAAGCGAAAACTTCTTACGACAACTACGCATTCTATCCTTCTGTATACGAGATCTGGGAAAATATACCCTCAACAAAGGGTATATAGGGCTATGGCTACAGAGCAAAGTGGTACAACGAAGATGAGCTCTACATGAGTGCACCTGATATCGAACAGTGTCAGGCATTTTCGTTTTTATCGAAGGTAGTCCGATATCAAAGCGACATAAAAAACGATATGAAGAAAAGTTTGAAATTTAAGTAGCTACAGTGGAAGCTGATGAGATCACCTCACCACACAAAGCTGTATATACCTGCCTAACTCTGGAGCAGAGAAAACAGGATTAACTGCAAAAGTGATCAAACGCATCAATTCTGAGACCGATTCGTCTGAAGATGGAGAGGCTTTGAAATTCAAAATGGTTCCAAGAGTAGCGGACATAAACGACTCTGCTTGTGGTAGCACAATAAACCCAATTGGGTCTAAGCGGATTATTCCGATTATATTGCACCTACGAGTATAACAACTCTTGCTTTTAATATAGATTATAAAGGGTGTCCCATAATTCACGCAACAATTTAATTTTGCGACATTTAATGGTATAGTAATGACAACGGAAAAAAAGATAACAATGTGACAGCTGACAGTTAGGGCTTAGTAAAAATGGAGCGCTATACGAAAGAACAATGCATTTTCAATATTGAGTACTATTTTAAAAATAATGAAGGTTTGTTTAGCTACAGTCCGAAATTTTCGAACAAAATCATCTTCAGTGATGAAGCTCACTTTCACCTTGATGGCTTCGTTAATCGTCAAATTGTCGCATTTGGGGTTCAGAAAACCCACGAGTAATTGTTGAGAAACAAATGCATCCACAACACGTGACTGTTTGGTGCGGATTTTGGGCTGGAGGCATTATCGGACCATTCTTCTTCGAAAATGCGGCTGGTCAGGCAGTAACAATTAATGGGGTTCGTTACCGTGACATGATACCAAGTTTTTAGTGGCGAAATTACAAGATATGGGTGTGACCAACATGTGGTTTCAACAAGACGGTGCCACATGCCATACAGCCAGAGAAACAATTCAAATGCATGAGTCATTTCCTAATCGTGTAATAGGACGTTTTTGCGATCAGAATTGGCCATCTAGATCTTGCGATTTAACGCCATTCAACTTTTTTCTTGGGGGTTTTTTGAAGTCAAAGGTCTATGCAAACAAGCCCACGACCACCAACACCTTGAAAGAGGAAATTGGGAGATGTATTAATGAAACTCAGCCACATTTATGCGAAACGGTCATAGAAAATTTCAATAAAAGATAACGTACTTGCCAGCGGGTACTGGCCTCGCCCTTCCGGACTTGGCTTGCTAAACTTATAACGCGAGTGTTGAACACGAAGAAAATAGCAACACTATAATGCTCTGTCGGAAAGACTGACTGAACGAGTCTCAGAAGTCTTACATGAGCTCCTCTGAAAGAGGACGTACGGCGGATGAATTCACTAGACTGAATCAACGGTGTCGTCAACAGTCAAGATGATAGTTACCTTACTTGAGCTACTTTGACGTATTTGAAGCTGAGGTCAGTGAGGATTTTTCATGACTAGTCAGGGTCCTGAAATAGAGATGGTGGCGGATGAACCCTTTATGGGCCAACGGCAGCTCTCACATCCCCGAAGTGGGTTACTGACACCGGATGAATCCGGCCCCTTTCGTCCAAGGGGTCCAACAAAGGGCCTGGCCCTCCAGGTTGGAGGTTGTACGCCGGGGTAACTGCCCGACTACGGAAAACCTACCTAGTTACGAAGCAACAACAAGCCTCGGATACGGATGATTTTACTGTTGACGAACCTGGCAAACGAATAAAGGACAACGAATTTCGGATCTGCATGTGGAATGTTAGGTCCCTTAACAGACCGCGTGCAGCCGAACAGCTAGCGGAGGCCCTTAACTGCTATAAAGCAGACTTAACCGCCATCCAAGAAGTGCGATGGGATGGACCGGGCAAGAAGAAAATGAAAAACTGCGACATTTAGGTACTATGGCGACTGCTCTCGGCAACAAAAACAGCGCTTATTTGGATGTGGATTCGTCGTTGGAGGCAGACTTAGGCAAGAAGTCTTAAGTTTCAGCTGCGTGAACGAGCGCCTCACAACAATTCGCATCAAGGCTAAATTCGCCAACATTAGCCTAATATGCGCCCATGCCCCCACGGAGGAGAAAGACGACGACACCAAAGAGAGGTTCTACGAGCTCTTGGACAAGACATACGAGCAGTGCCCTAACTATGACATTAAAATTGTCCTAGGTGATTTTAATGCAAAGATAGGAAGAGAGGGCATCTTTGGTAGTACTGTCGGAAGGTACAGCCTACACGACACCACCTCCGATAACGGATTTAGGCTGATCGACTTCGCGGCGGGGCGAAATGGTGTCATAGCAAGTACGCGGTTCCCGCATCTCGATATTCATAAAGGCACATGGAGATCTCCCGATCAATCAACCGTCAACCAGATTGACCACATTGCGATCGACGCAAGGCACTCCTCCAGTATTATGGATGTCCGAACGTTCCGAGGGGCCAACTAGAGAGATGCTACAGCAGGAATGAGGTTCGGAAGTTTTACCAAAGGGTAAAGAGAACCTGCCAAGGCTACAGAGCCCGAACCGAAGCCTGCAAGGACGAACAAGGGAACATCATAGTAGAATCGCAGTCGTTGCTGAGGATATGGAAGAATTACTTCTGCAGACTGTTTAACGGCGATGACGAACTAAATCCCGCTGTCAGGCAGAATGAACCATTCAACCTGGACGATGAAGACCAACAATTCCGCCCACCCGACCTGGACGAAGTCAAGATAGCTATATCTAAGCTTAAGTCCAACAAAGCCGCTGGAGCAGATGGCCTAACCGTCGAACTATTCAAAGCGGCAGGCGATGCCTTGGTTAGGAGCATGCACCAACTCATCTGTAAAATATGGTCGGAGGAAAGTATGCCCGATGAATGGAACCTCAGCATTGTTTGCCCGATCCTCAAGAAAGGAGACCCTCTGAACTGCGCCAACTACAGAGGGATTAGTCTTCTTAACATCGCCTACAAGATCCTATCTGCCGTGTTGTGTGAACGCCTGAAGCCTTTCGTCAACAACCTGATTGGTCCCTATCAGTGTGGCTTCAGGCCAGGAAAGTCTACCATCGACCAAATATTCACACTGCGGCAGATCTTGGAAAAAACCCAGGAAGTCCAAATCGCTACCCACCATCTTTTCATCGATTTTAAAGCCGCCTATGACAGCATTTATAGAGACGAGCTATACAGAGCAATGTCTAGTTTTGGCATCCCTGCCAAACTCGTCCGTTTGTGCAGGACGACAATGGAGAATGCACGCTGCTCCATCAAGGTCGATAAAGAACTCACCGAGACCTTCGATGTCAAAAAACAACTCTCTCGAACAACTAAAGTGACCCTTTATAAGACCTTAATCATCCCTGTCCTACTTTATGGTGCAGAGGCATGGACTCTATCAAAAGTGGATGAGGCTACTCTTGGCTGCTTCGAGAGGAAAATTCTTCGAGTAATTTTCGGTCCCGTCTGCATAGACGGTGAATGGAGGAGGAGATACAACGACGAACTGTACGGGCTGTACAGCGACATCGACCTAGCCAGAAGAGTGAAGGTCCAACGACTGCGGTGGCTGGGTCATGTAGAGCGAATGGACGTGAATGCTCCGGCCCGGAAGATCTTCGAATCCACACCCGAGGGACGGCGCAGTAGAGGAAGACCGCGACTCAGGTGGCGCACGCAAGTGGAAGGGGACCTCAACCAACTTAGCGTGCGAAACTGGAGGCAGCTGGCCAAAGATCGTGCTGGCTGGAGACGCTTGTTGGTTGAGGCCCAGGTCCACCCCGGACTGTAGCGCCACCTTAAGTAAGTACTTGCCAGCAAAGCTGTGGTGGCCATTTATCCGATGTACCATTCCATACATAATCCCAATCTGTATACTGTATGAATCAATGAAAAATTTAAGCTTTCAAATTAAAAACCTGTATTTTCTATTAAAATTACATTTTGTGTGAATTATGGGACACGCTTAAGTTACCTAATTGTTGAATAAACCAATCAATACCCGCTTTGAGGTTTCTTAATCAAGTAAAACAATTTTCGACGAAGCGTGATTGGGTACCATCACGTGCGTGTAGTTAATTAGCAGTAGGTTCTCGCTCTACTGCACCTCGTGCGGTTTACAATATGTTATATTATACTTATACATCACATGTCAAAAAGTGTCCTACAATTCCTGTACCGATTGAAACTACGTTTCGTAAGGTATATTACAGCGTGCTGCTAAATCGCGGCATATGTACGTAGGCATAGAGGGAACCTTTTGAATGCTGACACACTGTCAAAATTGTGACAATACTATGGCATGACGACAATGACTGCGGTTGTCACTGAAACAAAGAGGCTAATATGCCGCGATACAGCTTCAGTGGTTTCAATGAATATAATTAAATTAAAGTGTTCTCTCAAAAGTACGCGATTAAAGTCTAACTTTTCCAATTAATTATTATTCGCGTTCTACGATGTGTAGCATGTAGCTGTAGGTACCCAACCAAACCAGAGCAAGAGTGTAATAATTATTGTAATTTACATCAGCGTCAGAACCAGAATGCTCTCGCATATTAAGTATATGGGGTGGCTGTTGATTGTCATTTGTGCGCGGTGGACCACAAAATCATTAATGATCTCCTCCAGGCAAGATGCAGAGATAAAGAGAGGCAGTACAAATGTTCGTGTGCCTTTGTATGACGAGCTTTATTCATTAAGGATTATCTAATATGCAGACACATATGGTGTGCGGTTTCCTTAATTTAATGTTCATGTCTTTAAGATGGGAGGCCCTTGCGTTTGTATTGGATAAGAGTATTGATGTTGATGCCTTTGCAATAGAAGTTTGCTTTAGGAGAGGTATGGATACTTAGTAGCGAAATATTTAATAAGTAGTTTGAGTCATGCGGTTTGGATTAAAGCCTTAATTCCGGCCATGGGCATGATGAGTCAAATGAGAATATTTACAGAAAGATCAAGTCTTGTGATATTTAAAATTTCTGAATGTACTATGTGTCTATTTTAATGACAATGAGTACCTGCCTGTACTCTGGGGATAATCTGCAAGAAAAAATAGCACTCGAAAGGGGCCTATTTAATTACTTTCATATTTTAAATACTTGTGCTTAAACATTATTAACATGTGGTGAAATATCAAAAAATAAAATTGCCATACGTTGCAGCTGCGATAGATTCGGGAACAAGGAGTCCTTAAAATTGTATTGTCCTTCTGTTGACAGAAAAGATGATTCAAAACTATCTCGACGCAAATCGAAATAGTCTTATCCCTAGTTTCACACTGGAAGTTTTAACTACACTTTTAGTTCAACTATTAATTCAGTTTCACTACATTTAAACCTTGAACAGAGTTCTGAGTATTCGGCCCTTTAAACCTTGACAAAGTAACACTTCAATTTCAAAGCTGCCGATTGTCAAAAACAAAAATATTTGACGTTGTTTTGCGTGTTCTTTGAGAGAAAAGACAAGGAACGATTTTGGAAAAATCTTATAAAAGCTAAGTACATTGTACTGTACAATTTAGATTATAGGTATTGGGAAATCGGACGAGTTGAACCTCAAATTTAAGTTCAGGTTCAGTTGAACATTAGTTTAAACTTCCACTGTGAAACTGGGGGTAGTCCACATAAGTCTCTGCGAAACAGAAAAATATAAGCCTGAGATAACAATAATTATTTTTTAGGCTTTGGCTTTGGACTAACCACTAACACTGGATCAAATATTCAGATTATAGCACATCTTGGAAAATACCCGCAGGAATTTAGAAATTCAAATCGAAACCAGTTTGGAGCACATAGAGGGAATTATGATGAACGAACTTTTCCGATGGTTCTTTGTTTTTATTAGATAAAAAAAAATAAATAAATAGGTGGCGCAACAGGCGGGTAGACACCCTAAGCCTATAACTTCTCGCAACCATTGGTTTGTTTGAGTTTATATTTTTGGGACGAATGGAAGGGACCTATAATTTTATGCCCAGTCCGAACGGCTGAATTGAGAAGCCTTTTCAGGACAGTAATACTCTCGGATGTTTGTCAGACGTTCGCAAGAGGTTGCGCAGTAGAAAAAATCTTAAGATTTGATTTGTGTTTTTCCGGGGATCGAACCTGGGATTCCTCGCACAGTAGTCCAGCACACTAACCACTGTGCTACTGCGCGCACGTATTTGTTAGATGCAAGGGAAATCATAGAACATATCGGATATGGCAAACTGGTCTATGTGGCAAAGGATAACCGAGCTTTGTCAAAAAAGGTGGATAGTCGGACAAGGAGAACGAATATCGCGCTGTAATAACGTTCGACATTAAAATTGCCTTCAATTTGGCAAACAATGGTCTAGAAGTATGTAATGGATTATACCATACTACCTGTTTAATAAATTCACGAACAACTTCACAGCTAGAAACACCAGACTAACGATCGCGATATGTACAAGGTATAACAAATGACGGAGTTAAATCTTCAATGACTTGCGCTGTCACAAGAAATAATGGTTCTCAGCTAAAACTAACGATCGATATCACCGTGGTTACAGTTTCCTAACCCCAGGATCAAATATTAGATAGCCTGCCATCCTGTAGAACTAGCTGACTGGCCAACAAGATTCAAAGAAGAGTATAAGAGCAGAAGACAGACCAGCTTCAATAACATTTTGAAAGCAATCACCAAAAATCAGCTCCAAAAATCTGCCACCTGATCCGAGCAAAGGCAGGACAGTAGCAAAGGGAATGTTCCGAAGTTTCGTCGCCCTCTCCACAAGCGTCGCAGACAGTGGTATCACTTAAGCCTAGTACACTAAGATGCTTAGCAAAAGGGAAGTGTCCCGTAACAGCGCCAATACGTTGTCTTTTCTACTGAGAGACTGTGCAGGTATGCTACAGAGTTCTTACTGATTTTTAGGAGCATGCGTTTAGTCTGCCCACATCCTGCAGAGCGTTGCCATAAACAATTGTGTTCGTTTGAGACCCAATCATCAATGGAAGCCCTGACCGAGAACGCATGAAGAGCCAGCACAGGTCCTGGTCTCCAGAAATTGTCCTCTGAGCCTTGCTTAGCAATCTCATTGGATATCTCATATCTAGCAATCCCAGTGTGACCTGGGACCCAGACAAGAGTCAAAGAATTCAGCGAGCAAGTCCAAAGAATTCTTGCATTCCCGAACTATTCTGGAACGGCCTTAAGCGAAGCTTGACTGTCGCTACATACAAAGATACTCCGACCCCGCCACGTATTCCTAACAATATATTTGGCAGCCATTAGGATAGCATAGATATACGTTTGAAAAAAAGAGGCAAGCTTGCCTAACAAGTAGTGAAGTCTAATGTTGTCAATTTCAATGAAGACACCAGCACCGGACCCTTGACTAGTTTTGGAGCCATCCGTGAAATTTCGACTACATCCCAAACCAGGCTCAGAATCTGGCTGAAGCCAGTCCTGATCGCAAGGAAAGTTGACTCTAAATTTGCACAGCAGCCGTAGTTCCATGGAGCTAGGGTCGTAGGATAAGTGTCGCGCAAGGTCATCGAAACTCTAGTGTCGATTAAACCAAAAACCACCCCGCCTGAGACGGTAGATTGCTTTGATAGTAGAATCCATAATAAAGGTATCAAGGGAGGTAAATCAAGCAGAGCATCTATGTAGAGCATAGCCCGGCGTACATGGGGTAGTTCTATTTCCATTAAATAAAACATATAAAACATATATTGACCCTATGGTGATTGTATCTACTGTTAAGCATGTTCATCCCAGAACCAAACGTCAATTATCAAACCAGCAAGTAATCGATACCAAAAATGTATAAACCCGTAGCATAAGAAGATGGATAGGAACCTTGAAAAATCTGATATTATTACAGCGAGCACTATATCACCGCCTACTAAAGGAAGAGATACGGTGTTGCAATTAATTTTGTAAAAAAAAAACACTTAATCTATGAATTGTTTCAATTCAACTTTTGTAAAACTCCATGAAAACTTAACTCTTTTAAAGTTTAATGTGCCCCTAGGTAGCTAAGACTTTTCAGCACTTTCGGTTCTTATTTCTTACGATCGTAATCCACAGCGAAACAAACTCGTTTAGCACTTTTTTTTTAAAACCATCAAGTAAACTTTTGCATTTTAACAACTTTTCATATTTAATGGTCTTGAGATAACATCACTAACCCATTTCTGGATACTAAAAGGCTAGAATAGATAATCCCACTACTCAGATGGAGGATATTTTATGTTCTATTAATTTTAAATTGCTTTCAACCTCCAAGGCAGCCAAATATAATTAAAAGATAATTAAAAGAAATTCCATTTTTTACTTGTGCCCTCATGCCGGTCTTTATTTTACTACTCCTTCCCTATTTTTGTGGTTATGAACATCCCCAAAGTCTTTATTAAGATCCTTTTATCTGTACTCAGGCTGTTCTGGGGGGTAAAAAAAAAAAAACAAAAGATTAAGAAGCAAAATATTTCTCGTTGCTCTTTTTTTCTGTTCTTGTTTTCGGTTATTATCCGTTATATCCGTGCACCCTTAAAATATATCCATCCAAGGCAATTAAAAGGATTTCTATATAAAAGCTAAGGTGGCGTCACAAGCGTAAGTCCAAGAGGGTGCAGTCAAAGGACTCGTTAAATGCTCTTATCCCTTTTACAAATCAGAGTGAATATTATAAAAACGCGGGTTGGGCAGTGTCCTACTTACACGCAGCTAATAGCAAATTAAAGAGGACATTTTGGACAATAAGGGAATAATATCACGAATTAACTTGGATATTACATTGTACATATTTTCGAGAGACATCTCTAAATAATGGCAAATTCCTACAAAAGATATGTCAGTTCCAGAATACGTTATAGGTTGAATTTGTTCATCTATGTATAATGAATATGGTAAATTTCCCTATACATACTCATATGCATATACACTAACCTGTGGTTTGTGTCACATCGAAGAGCTTCGCAATCAGGTATCGATTGTTTGGCCCACCTTTGGCCAGAAACAATGATCCCCTGTCGGCGTGGGTGAGCAGACCAACGTTTACCAGAATCTTATGGCAAAGGATGTCAATATCCAATTCATTGGCCACATCACGAATTAATTCCATAAACAGTTCACCTTCATCGAGATCCATTAGATGCCGTCGGCTATCGATGATAGATCCAGCTGACGAGGACGAACGACATTTCTGCAAAAAGAGAAACAAAACAGAAAATGGAAACAATGAAATTCACTTAGAAATTGATACCAAGGACAAAATAATATTGAGTACAGGAGATCTCCGATATGAGATATATCTGAAAATAAGATGTAATAAAGGAACGTATGTATAGTATACGCCAGCTGAATGCTATATAGTTGATGAAAGTCCCATCCGCCCTTTCAGTGTTGAAATGTATTTTACTCAAGAGTCCGTTTTACTTCCATCATCGTTGCCATCACTATACTGGAATGGAGGGAATTTATGTGAAATGGTAATGGAATACAAGGATGAATATCCCCGAGGAGAGCTTATTTATTTATTAAATAATAACATAGTTGATGGAATGAGAGGAATTTTGAAATTGCTGACTGTTTAGAGTGGATGAGCGGTAAGGATTGTCGACACGGGAGGTATTATGAATTGCTCGTCATCTTGTGTATTCGAAGCTGGGCATACCCATAAGATAGTTAAAAAAATCGAAAATTTTGCGAATTGAACTATATTTCACATTTTTAGGAGCCTAAACAAGAGTTTTCAAAAATGTGAACGAACAATTTTGGTTACATTTTTCAACTGTTCAGCTATCTGGGGATACTATACTCTCGACAGGACATTTAAAAACGATGATAAAGAAGGTTTCGCTATATTGTTTAATGGTGCATTGGTTACTACGATCAAGAATTTAGCTATAATGGGATATAGACAGAGGCAGATAGTTTACAGATGTTGCAGACCACAATCAGACTGCAATTGATCTTATTCTTCTCTAAACTGTTTATATTCTGAAAAAAAAAAAAATTCGATATCTTTCAACTCTTGTATAAGGTACCACTTGGAAGGTACCTTATAAAAAGTCTTTTTTAAGGTTCCGTTCCCATAGGGACAAAACGGAACCTTATGGTTTTCACCACGATCCGTCTTTCCGAACCCACAAAGCCAAATTTGTTCCTAGTTCTATCTGAAGAACTAATCGACGTAGAAGGCTGAAATTTGCACACAAAATCAGGTATGTATACGTATAACCTCGAGTTAAACGATAAATACCAATTATAGCGATACATTAATTGGTTTTGGAGGAGTAACTAGTAATTTAGAGAAAAAAATGTTTTCCTACATACAAAAAACTGTTTCATTTTGTACCTAGGTCTATCAAATCAAAGAACAACCGACTTTTCAAGACATCAACTCTGGCCTTCGGTGCGCGAGTGTACTCCCACTTGGCCGGTTTTTTTTTAGAAGTTTGATTTTAAACTGGCAACACTATTTCTACAGATTGTCAATTTGACTGTTGAAAGTTGATTTGGAGTTAGTATAGTACGCGTTGCCATTTTAGGGTGAATAAATTAAGGCCAGAACAACGCGTGCAAATTGTGCAGAACTTATTTTGCAAACAAGGGTTCGGTTCGCCAAACATATCATATGCACTACGTCCATTTTACGGTATATTTTTGTTCTCCGATGAGGCCCATTTTTGGTTAAATGGATATGTGAACAAGAAAAATTCCCGAATTTGGAGTGGAGAAAATCCAGAAGCCTTTGTCGAGACGCTCTTACATCCATTAAAACTCACTCTTTGGTGTGCTTTATGGGCTGTTGGAATCATCGGCAAATATTTCTTTAAGGACGCGATGCCGGCCAGAATGTTACCGTCAATGGAGAGCCATATAGAAATATGATATCTGACTTCTTCGTTCCTCTGTTGAATGGCATTGACGTGACAGAGCTTCGGTTTCAACAAGATGGCACAACATGCCACCACCATCAATTTATTGCGGGAAACATTTTCTGAGCGCATAATATCGCGTAATGGACCTGTGAATAACTGGCCTCCCATGATATTGTGATCTCACACCTTTCTTTGGGAGGATGTGAAGTCAGTAGTCTATGCCGATAAACCAGAGACGCTGGATGATTTGGAAGCCTACATTTGCCGTGTTATTGCTGATATACGGGCCCAGTTGCTCGACAAAGTTGTCGAAAATTGAACTTTACGATTGCGCTTCATTCGAACTAGCAGTAGTGTGCCTGTGCATATGCCCAAAATCACTTTTAGACAGTAATGGCACACTTTCTATTAAATAAAGCTAATATATTTATGTACCATATACATTGACATTAGTTTCAAATGTTTTATTTCATATTGAATTGCTATACATCTGAAAAAGAAACTCTCTTTATAGAATGGATACAGCTTGAGAGCTGACAAACCTTAAATTCTTTCAAACCAGATGATGAAGTCCTCATGTTATTTAGTTTTTAATTTAAATAAAAGAGTTACTTAGCTGGTGTTACAGTCTGGATAGATTTTCGAACACAGACGGAACTCGATGATGTTTTCTTTCAAAGCGACAATGGACCTGTCCTCACTAACGTCCAAAGAGGTATCTCTTTGACATAATAATTTTGTCTTATATAGAGTATCCTCAGGGTTCTTCGCAAGGTGTTATCAGTCAATTGATTTTATATTCACTCGAGTTGCTACTCAGATGACGTGTTTTGAATTCGCTCTTGTTAATTAGTTGCTTTTAATCAATTAACACCTCGGCCTATTATCATCTCATATTGCGTTTCTGTTATTGGATAACTTTGTTTCGAGTAATTGAATATCGCGAGCTGTGTTGTCCAATTCAGTACTATTTTTTGTGAAAAATAATTTAAATCATTTCAATTCTTCACAAAGTTACTGTGTGTTTCGGTGAATAGTCTGCCATCCCTTTTCATCTTTACAACAGTAGATGTTTTCTAACTCTTCTGTCCCTGTGAGTACAATTTGTTAGTAGATGTTCTGCCTATCGAAGCAGACTGATATTTACACACACTCTAGTACAAGTCATTTGATCGCGTTAACCATAGAACATTAATTTCCAAACTGACTACCTTAGGATTTCACTCCAATATCCTAAAGTGGATTCATTCCTACTTAACGGATCGTATCCAGTATGTTCGCATAAACGAAATGCTCTCGTCACCAATTTATGTTACCTCTGGAGTACCCCAAGGTAGTCATCTGGGCCCTCTGCTCTTCCTTTTGTTTATTAATGACATTCCTGACTTGTTTTTGAGTTCCCAGTGTCTTATGTTTGCCGACGATTTGAAGATCTTCCGACCAATACGTTCACCTCAAGATTGTATTCTTCTACAAGAAGACCTGAAACGTCTTTCTATTTGGTGTAATGACAATGACCTTCATCTCAATGTCTCTAAATGTCAAAGCCTTTCTTTTTATCGTCATCTCTCTCCAATTCCCTTTACGTACGTAATCGATAATACCCCTTTGTCCATTTGCTCAAAAAAAGATCTTGGTGTTATTTTTGACATAAAACTTAGCTTTTGCAAGCACATTGAGTTTTTGGTTGCCAAAGGTAATCAGATGCTTGGTTTTTTATTGCGGAACTCGAAAGACTTTCAAGATCCTCATACTCTTAAATGTCTATTTTTTGCATTTGTCAGATCACATCTTGAATACTGCAGTATAGTATGGAATCCATTTTACGAAGTACATTCCTTTAGAATTGAGAAAATCCAAAAGCGTCTTACTAGAGTAGCTGTTCGTAGACTGCGATGGAATATTGAAATGCCATCTTACGAGACGAGGTGCAAATTATTTGGTATCTTACCTCTTTTCAGAAGGAGGCAATATTTTTCCGTTATGTTTATTCGCGATTTGATAGATGGTCATATCGATTGCCCTTCTCTATTATCATTAGTTGGGTTTTATGCTCCTGCGAGAGTTCTTAGAAATCGCTTTTTATTTCATATACCCTATCATAGGGTTAACTATGGTTACAATGAACCAGTTTCTAAATGCCTTAGGGAATCTAATAAATATTGTGATGTTATTGATTTTAATATTAGTAGAGAATCATTTAGGAATAAACTAATCCTGTTGTTAGGCTTTGGTGGTCATTTTTAAGTATAATTTTTTTGTATTAAGTATCTAATCTAGCGAGAACAGTAGATGTACTCATTTGATTGAAAATGAATAAATAAATAAATAAATATATTTTAATAAAAAAGAGAATGAAATATA
Source organism: Cheilosia scutellata (assembly GCA_955612985.1). Classification (NCBI taxonomy): domain Eukaryota; kingdom Metazoa; phylum Arthropoda; class Insecta; order Diptera; family Syrphidae; genus Cheilosia; species Cheilosia scutellata. The sequence goes on along the minus strand of OY015312.1, from coordinate 34,671,307 downwards.
AGTACATATATACATAGCTCTGTCAGTACAATCTCTGATCTGAAGTCGTGGTCAAAATTTTAAGCTCAAAGTTAATGTTACTATCTTAAAAATGTAAATAGGGCCACATGATCTAATATCGGAGGACCCTATATTTCACATCACCGTTGAAAACCATAAGCCAGTAAGGTGGAACAGAATAGCTGAAAAGAACGCCCGATATTCCCAATTTTTGGGGCCTGATTTCATTTTTCTTTGAGGCCTTATTTCAATTTCAATTATTGTTTGTCAATTATTGTTTAGAACTAATTTCCGAATTTCCATTTACAAAATGGGGTATAATTTCATTATGAAAAAACGACCACCATTTTGGTATAGCCTCAGCATAATTTCGCGGAGCCCAAATGGCTATGGAGAGTCATCAAAAGCTCATAAATTCTTTAGCCCTTTGGATGAATTGGTCCAATGTTCAGGACTGAGTAGAACGCTTCTAAAATATTAGAGTCGCCGGCTCTTCAGCCACTATCCATACTCAACACCATGAAAAGTCTCGGAAATTCTTAAAAACCTCAGTTCCAAATACAACAACGTTGCTTAGTATGGCATCGGGAAGTCACCAATGTTGACGCAATCATTTGATTAAGACACATGAATTAATTGTCAGCTTTATCTCTAACACTAACATAAAAAATTAGAAAATTATGCGAGAATAGTTAAACGTACTTCTAAATAAATAATAAAGAGTTTGAAGCAATGAGTCCATATAGACCTTTTCGACTATCTTCTTTTATTCAGTTATTTGAGTTCGTTTTATTTTTGGGATGAATGAAAGGTTATTTCCTATTCGAACGACTGAATTGAAAAACTTTCTCAGGACTTTCGAATATTTGGCAGACGTTTGGAAGAGATGCGACGGTATAATTTTTCATTGGTTGACACACCAACCACTGCGGTAGAACATAACTTTTCTTCTTCGAAGTTTGTAAATTAATCCTGAGGTACGCCATCAATAGATATGAATATTGCAAAAACCCCCACAAATATAAATCTACGACATTACAGACTCAGTAACCCATTTAAAGGAGGAGTTAGTGCCCGCGTACTAAGCCGTCATCTTCACAAACACTATATGGATTCGGATCCACCAACAATGATCAATCATTTATCAGCTTACCGGAAGAGCAAATCAAAACCAATAAGTCTGATCTGAACTGAACACATCAATCAAAGAGGCGTATTCACTAGGAAGACTCCGTTTTACAGCTATCGCTCTTTGCTTCAAAGTTTTCAGCGTTCCGTGCACGTTCCTTCTCAGTGAGTACCTTTAAATTGCACATGCTTTAAGTACTTTCATTTAATGATTACAACCACACATCAAAGCTCGAGTCACCTTTCCCATATTTTATGTGAAAATCAACTGAACTGTCTTAAGGCCTTAACCGTTTAACATTATCTACACCCAAGCACACTTCTGGGAACACAAAACACCTTCTGGCATACTAATTAATAAATCCCCGACAATTTTTTTTTTTTTTCGGATATAACTGCTGTATAACCTTATTAACAAACTCTAAAAATTTGTGTGTAAGAAAGCTATTCGGGGAAAAAATCCGGCCTTGACAGTTAAGGTAGTAATGGGCCACCAATTAATTGGAACGACCAATATAAACTTTGTTATGTGTCATTTGAGTTTCTGATTTGATATGAGGCTCTTTAAATATGGCATCAAAAATGCTAATTCAATTTGCAAAACGAAATACATCACTGTAATGGAAAATGTACATTTTCAATGCAAGCGAACCCTTAAGCAATTGCTAAATTATACTTTAATTAAACGATTTAGTAAATTGAATAAAAATATTAATAAAACAATTTATGTATAACAACATAATTTAATTGAACAAGCATGCAGTACATATTAAGCGGAAGTTCATAAAGCCAAAATATTTGGACACTAACTTAAGTCACCATAATAAATCAACTCACATCGCTTGTACAAAAGTAATTAGTGGCGTTTTGTTTTGCGTGTTACGGCAAAAGCTAATAAACAATTATTATTAAACCATCCAACGAATTGTACAATATCTCACTGGCAGACTGGCTACTAAAAGTAATAAAAACTTTAAGACTTTATAAAGCGCACGCTTTTGCAATAAATGGCTTATGAGCTAAGCCAACAATGCAGAGACCCGAAGACTTTGAAGCTAGGTGTTTTTTTTTTTTTTTTGTCGGGGGGTGCCAAATTTAAACACTTAACAGCGGTAACTTCTTAAATTCACGAACAGGCTCGATTTAAACTTTTTCGCGTTAATATTGTTCTAACTGCTTCGGTGTATCGATGAATACTGTTCAATTAATTGCTATCAACCTAGGGTTCTAAAGAAATTATTGAGGTGAATTTGCGGAGCTTGTATACCAACAGGGTGGACAAAAAATATTTTACAATAACAATTGGAAATAGAATCAATAAATAAATATTGAAGAATTAAAATGTATGGAGTCGTTATAGTGAAAACACGTTTGTAACTTTTTTGGTTACACTCACTCACTCACTCACCACACGCAGAAGATACCATTTTTACTGTAACCATGTATTTAGAGGGCGTTTTTTTATTTATTGAAATAAAAAAAAATACTGATTTCTTTTATTTTTGAACTAATACTGTGCCCGCCCAGCTTTGCTCGGGCTCATATATTACTTAGATATGTCCATGTCCATCAGGACAATGCACATTATTGTTACACATTTTAAAGCTTTAGTTCTTTAGTTGTGGGCACAATGGCTCAGTGGGTAGCTGGGCTACTGTGCGATGCGTCCCAGGTTCAATCCATAGAAAAACACAAAATACATCTTAAGGATTCTTCAACTGCGCCACCTCTCGCGAACGTCTGACAAACATCCGAGAGTATAAATGTCATTCTAATGTTTATGCATTACCACTTACTATTTTGGGCTTTACTGCTTGTCAAAAAAAAAACGAACCCTGGTCAGGAATTAAACACCCAAAATGACGAAAAATTTTGCAACAACAAATTGTTTTTTAGGGCGTTATTTCCAAATTGATTTTGGTGTTATTTCCTTGAGCGTTATTGCCTAACGCCCATACGAATATGTAGGAACTAAAGGGTGATTTGTTTGCTGTTTGGTTTTTCAGCCTGATTTTGTTAACTGTTCACGCGTGATTTAGGTAAGACTTTATTAAATTTTGTTAGCAAAAATCGTGCACAGTAAAAAATGTGTTTAGACTAGAGGACTTTGTCCATTTTATGGTCGTCTTAATCGTCCTACTGAGAAGGCTACATTAATAATCAAAATTGCCGTATATTGTCTGCAGAGCAACCAAAAGCATTGTAAGAACTGTCAATGCATCCACAAAAATGTACCGTTTGTTATGGTTTAGTGGTCGATGGCATCATTGTGCCGTATTTCCTCAAAGATGATGATGGCAACAACGTTATGGTGCTCGATATCGTTAGATGATTTCGGACTTTTGTGTGCCCGAAATGGAAGAAATGGGTTTTGGTCGACAGTGGTTTTAAGAGGGCGGCGCGACATGCCACACAGCACGCGAATCCAGAGACATATTGCGAGGCGAATTTGGTGAGCTTCATCGCACGTTTTGGACGTGTAATCCTGCGTTTTAACACCGCTGGACTATTTTTTGTGGAAATATGAGAAGTCCCTAATATCAGCAACTATTGCAGTTTTTCATCCCGGGCGGACCACTTGAGGCGTAGTCGCGGTCAACATTTACACGAAATAATATTTAAAAAGTAAATTGTAAGAACTGCGTTTATCGACCCTAATAAAAATTTCACTCAATTTTGCAAATTTTCGTTGCTTTTTTTTTCAATTTTAAAAACCAAACGCTTAAAAAATCACCCTTCAGTAGTAAACAGGCTGAATTTTTATACAGTTTAGGCAAATATTACAATCTATGGCCTTCAGACTAATAAAGATTTTTTCTTGAGTTTTCGTACACTCTCTCAAGCGTCTGTCGCGTGTTTTGGCAATATGAGCCCGATTGTTGGAACCAAGGGACTACAGGGAACAAAATCACAATCTCTACTCCCATTTAAATGAGCAAGGCGAGGAAAGTAATCTCATAAAGTTCATTACAATTCTCGCTGTGTGAGCTGTGGCCCCAGCTTATTGGACTCACACATCCTCTACCTAGAATGAGGGCATAAAAAGTAACTGCATCATGGAACTCTTCAAAAATTGGCTACACGAATTAACAAACTCCCACTAGCCAAAATGAACTAGGTTCCAAGTTTGGGAGATAATAAAGTTGGGACTTAGTTCATTATGAAATAAGGTACTGGTCCATAGAACGCGGACTCAGATCCAGCCCTAGCTATTTAGTCCGCGGATTCGTTGCCCTCAATACGCTGAGGGCCAGGTACACATCCAATTTTGACCTTGTAAAAAAACATGTTAAAGACGTTACATATGACGTGCGTCACCTTTTCTTAAACCTTTTTCGACATCAAAGGCAGCAAGTGATGTTCTCTTCAACTTTGACGAAGAGGCAAGATTTATCCATCGTCCTCCTCTCCTCCTCCTTTACAGACAAGTTTTGCAGGTATGGCGAAATCTGACCTGACATTGTATTACTCGACTCTACTTTTCCTATTGTGGTGTGGTTCGATTTGGAATTTGTAGGATTTTTTATGACTTACCGGAGTGTGAAGATTTCATCGATAGTTGACTTCCTTTGTCTAAAATCGCTCTAATATGTACAAATTGGCGAAATATTTTTAACGCTTGACCAATACACATACCTGACAAGAACTTGCGACAATTTTTATACTTGTTGCTCTGAAGTTGACGGTGTTCAGAGTTATAGAGATAGGGAACACAAAGCTAAGGCTCTATACGTGGATATTACTTTCAGCTATCCAAATTTTGCAGATAAGTATGTGCAATGTGCATGCTAATTACCAAATAATCAATCAAATTGAGCTAATTATTCTACCTGGTAGACTGTTACTGGCTGTCTTCGCCTTTTAAACGACTGTAGTTATCAGTGTTCTTTTTAAAACCTCAGCACCGACTGTATATCTACTAGCGTTTTCGCATGATTATATCTGCAAGCTTCTGTGTTGGCCTTGCATCCTTGAGAGGAGTAGAATGACTACCGGCTAATCTATAGCTGTTTCGTACGACAAAATGGACACAATTATTGATATATAATACTAACAAGAGCTGACACTTATTAGGGTTTGCCATATTCATTCAACACCCAGCATAAAACAATCTAAGAACCTTTAACAAACTATTGTGTAATAAGTAAACGCATCCGAGGTTGATATAACACTGCTCTTTAATAAGAGGTAGGCGATCTTATAACAATTTACATAGGTAGACGTAAGTGACGTACCTAAGTGGTGTATGTACATAATGAACAGGGGTGTACGTACAACCCATAACATCCCCAACGTTTTAAAGAGTTAAGAAACTAACATTAACAAGAATTCATTTTAAAGATTTAAGAAATTAAAATTAACAAGAATTCATTTTACAAATTCAGTTATTTAAACAAAGATCTTATGAAAATATTAATATGCAATTCAAATTCATTATAACATTATGTGATAATCAATATTGGTTGTATAGCTTAATATAAAAGTGTATGTCAATTAGTGTAAGTGTAATAAACGCATATATGCTCGTTCATATGGCTGTCAATTTCCATCTGTGTATTTTATTACCGGTTTAACCAATCGTCCGTTTCTTGTTCTATACGACGAGTTTGAAACTGCGACTTCATTGTTGCTACTCTTCGCTGGTTCGGGACTGGAAACCACTTCAGTACACTTCGGATCAGAGATTGATTGACGGTTCGTCTCCAAATTCGTGTCAGCTTCAGTTGTAGTTTGAGCCTGTGGATTGACAGCTAAGCTTTTTTCTGAAATGATACGAGCATTATTATTGTTTAAATGTAAGGAATTGCGACGTATTAATTTTCCATCATCAGTACGGAGATGTAAGAGCGAGATTCATCCCTCCTTGTCTTTATTTCTCCAGTAATCCAGTCACGAGAACCCTTTTGTATATAGACTCGGTCTCCTGCCTGGAACTCCTTCGATGTTTTTGAGCCGACATCAGCGTATTTCTTGCCAGCAAACCTAGACTTTAGCATGTTTTGTTTGACGTCTTCGATAACTTTGGGCCTCAATTGATTTTTTGTTAGCGGTATGGTCGACCTGGTTAAACGACTCATCAATCTTTGATTAGGCGACAACATCTCGCTGTCTCGGGGTGTGTTTCTCCAGTTTAGCACAGCCAAATTAATGTCGGTGGTATCCATAGCGCACCGCTTTAGTAGCTTCTTGGCTTCTTGTACATATCTTTCAGCAAGACCATTAGATCGAGGGTAGTATGGACTAGATGTCTGATGCGAAAACTCCCACGTCCTAGCGAATTCCTTGAATTCTTTTGACGAAAATTGGGGTCCATTGTCGCTTTCGAGTATTGCTGGGATCCCAAAGGTTCTGAACCAATATTTGAGATAACGTATAATCTCTGTTGAAGTAGATCCCTCCAATCGCTGAAAATCGAAAAAACTGGAGTAACTGTCGACGATCAATATGTAATTCTCGCCTCTAAACGTGAAGAGATCGGTTGCTATCTTTTTCGGGGATCTTTTTCAGAATGAGTGGCTCTCTTGGCTTAGACGTCTGAGTTGCTTGGCAGATAGCACAGGCCTTAACGTACTTCATTATGTCGTTCGACATTCCAACCCAAAAAAAAAAAAACACTTCTCGCACGATTTACTGACCTCTGTACACCTTGGTGACCGGCATGAACTTTTTTCAACATGATTTGTTTCATTGCAGTCGGGACAACAATTTTTTCGGCTTTTACTAAAATGTTTTCATCAAGACTTAGTTCATCTCTGAAAGTCCAATACCGTTTCGCCGCATCTGAAACCTGCGAGATATCTTGTGGCCATCCATCTGAAACATATTTTACTATGTCTACAAGCTCTGGATCTCTTTTTGTCTCCTTGACCAATAATTGACGTGTTTCATCAGATACCTGAACTAGGCAATTAATTTGTAGTTCCTCTCTGAGTTCAGTGCTTTGTGTAGTATTTGGTTGAATGCAGTCTCTGCTTAGTGCATCTGCTAACGCAATTTCTTTGCCCTTTCTATACGTTATATGCGGCGCATAGGGCATGACCTCGAACAAAATTCTCTGAAGTCTGTTGGGGGCACAGTGTAGTGGCTTTTTGAAAATGGCTTCTAATGGTTTGTGGTCTGTTTCGATTAACAAGCGCTTTCCGAAGACATACTCATGAAATTTCTTACACGCAAACTGTATAGCCAGAGCCTCCTTCTCGATCTGGGGATAATTTTGCTGCGAAGCTGATAGCGCCCTAGAAGCATATGCTACTGGCTGATCATTTTGCAGCAATACCGCTCCCAAGCTGTGTTTGCTAGCATCGACTTGCAATTTCACGTCTAAGTTTGCATCGTAGTATCGTAATACGGGCGTACTAGAAAGACTTTCCTTGCCAATTTTGCCAATGTACTTTCGTGCTGGTCGTTCCACACCCATGCAACATTTTTCTTTATCAACTCACGTAGCGGCTGCGTGACCTCGGACAAGTTTTCGATGAACTTCCCAAGATAAGTGACCATCCCTAAAAATCGTTGAAGTTCGATCACATTATTTGGTTTTTTAAGTCTTCTTATGGCTTCTACTTTATCCTGATCAACGCGAATGCCATCCGATGTCAAAACATGCCCGAGAAATTTAATTGACGTGGCGCAAAATATACATTTCTCTCTATTCAGCTTTAATCCAGCGTCTGAAATTTTTGACAGTACTTTATTCGTTAATAACTCCAACTCATTTTTAGATGGAGCATGTATCAGTACGTCATCCATGGACACTTCAACATTTTTCTCACCCTCTAACAAACTTGACATTATCTCTTGAAATATCTCTGGGGCAGAAGCAAGACCAAACGGTAGGCGCGTGTAGGAATATCTACCCCAAGGCGTAGACATTGTCAGTATTTTCTGCGTTCGTGGTGATAACCTCACCTGCCAAAAGCCCTTTTTGCAGTCCAGTAGGCTAAAGCATTTCGAATTTCGTATTCGAGTTGCTATCTCTCCCAATGTTTTTAACGGATGATACCTCCTAACTATATTTTTATTAATATCTGAGGGGTCGATACACACTCTCAGTTTCCCGTTTCTTCGCGCCACGTCCATTGGGGACGCTGTTGTAGCTTCTCTTGTTTTAACTATTACGCCTAGATCTATCATATTGTCGATTTCGGATTTAACTTTATATCGAAGCGCATGCGGAATCTTTCTAGCAGGGTGCATGCGTAACGTTGGATTTTCTACCCAGTCTATATCATATACGAAATTTTTAACACATCCAAACCCATTAAAAATGGAATCATCTATACTAATTTCATTTACTCGCAGTACTAACTTTAAAATTTCGCAAGACTTTTTACCTAAGATGGGAAGTACATTTTCTTTGACGACCTTAAAATTTATTATGGTATTCTTTTGTCGAACTTTGCAGCAAGCATTAACTTCACCTAGCACCTCCACTTTATTATTTGTGTACCTTTGGTACGATTTTCAACGACGGCAGTATTACAAAGCTGTTATATCGTACATAAGGGATTGCTAAATTGGAAACTACGAAATATGTCAATTGAATAATCTTTTCTTTTCAATTTTATTCATATAAAATAAATCTTTTGAGTGAAGCAGAGTCAGAACCTTGGTAATGCCGCCATTCGCCATTCGCTTTGCCTGAAACCTGCATCCCTAGACGCTTTTCAATGCCATTCAAAAATTAGTTAGTTTATTAATTTATTCTCAATCTATGCGACAAACTTGTAAGTTCTAGCACCTTATCTACCTAATGGAATATATAAACATACAAAAATGTCCCCAATAAGTGCATTATTGCATTAAAAGCTCTCAATCCCTCCTGGGTGAATATCCTCACAAATATAACCCATGAATTCATTTCCAGGCGATTGTTCCCTCGGGATACTTCAAAGTACATTAGCCACATTGACATCTTCCGATAACGCTCAACTCAATTCATAAAAATGTAATTTATCTTCAGCTCCATATCAATTAGTCAGCATTGTTGCCGCAATAAAACTCCTGTAGGTATTTCCTAGATACTCTGCTCAATTTACCATTCGAACGTAAAACGACGACGACCATTCTTACACTTATTCACCTCCATCGATAATAGACTAGATAAATTTAACCCAACTTGGAGGGGTGAATGAAACAATTTCGGGCGACATTTAAAATCGCCCTCGGCTAATGGAGACTACCCCACCACCTGTTCGTGTCAATTTAAGAGTGAACAGCCGTCAATCATGAAAATGGTGGCACCTAGAGAGTGTTTCATTGAATGGTAATGTAACCGTACCGCACGCAACAACGTCGCGTCGTGCTCCCTCGATGATTGATGTTTACCTGCCCCATTTGTTGTATAAATGCGAGCAGCCTAAAATTGTACCAGTGCAATATACATATATACATACCAGATACTGGCAGTAATTAGTAGTCACAATGTCACAACATTGCCACCCCTCATGGTAAAACTTCCACTACCTAAAAATGCATTCAGGACTTATACCCATCGATGTTCATTAAATTAATCACAGCCATCACCAAAGTAAGTGAATTGGTTAATGTCCAGGACCAGGATATGGTAAATATTGTATTGACACTGGGTGACCGTTTGCCCTGCAGAATTTACCAAATTTCATTGTAGTCGGAGCGACGTACTCTATCAGCATCCCAAACCATCCCAAAACAGAGAAGGGGTTGCTTGAATACCTCTCGGCTATAGTATAGGTAACCATATCGGCAGGCTGGTGTGTTGCGGAAAATTAATTAACTAAAAGGAATTAATCGTTGGGGTGAAATCCAATTTGTGTTGCCTTTACAGAGGCTGGCCTATCATGGCATATAGCTTCCAGTCTTATTATTTTGGCCAACGGTACTTAGTTGGTAGTTCAACGCAAAATGGAGTAGTTTAGCTACGAATATCTGTTATGCAATTCGGCCTACAGATGCTAATTAAACGATAAACGTAGTTTTGGTGTCAGTGTATGTACTTGTACATATCTTAAATGGCAACGAGCTATCTTAGTGATGAATGCGTGAAATAAGGCTCACTTCAGGGAATACACGAGCTCTATATTTACGATGCCATATCGGTTGTGCTTGTCCTGATAATTTAAGACTTGTTGGTAATTAGGCAGAGAAGAATTAATTGGCCTTTATCGCAGAGTGAGTGTCGTCACTTGGGAAGCATTTCAGTATTTATAGGTGAGGATTTCGACAGTTATTTCTCTTTATGGAGCAATTTTGTCAGATACTGCGGATATTAATGTCATTGCAGCTATGCGTTGAGGGACTTACATTAGCCAGGAGCGTTGCCATTTTCTTTGTTTTACTATAATGTTTTCATGTGCAGCAACTGGGTGTGACATTTAATAATTGCCTCGCATGTATATTGTACATTTATACAAAAATATTCACAAACCGCTGGCACGGAACTGTACCTATAGGCTATAGATTAGAGTATGTATAGTGTATGTTCGTGTTCGACAATTTATGGAAACAATCTCCTCTTTTATTCATGAGTGAAAATCGACAGTAGAGCAAATGTACTTTTTGTAATTGCAAAAGCATTCAAATGTAAAATGTTTAAGGGAACTTTTATATTGAACGGTGTTGTGGTTTGGTTTGAGTGACTGCTTGTGACCCGAGCAAAATGGGTTCGAGCACCAGCGGAAGACAGTATCACACTACCACTGACTGTAGAGAGAAACGAGTAATATATAAGTTTTTCAATCTCACCAGCGAAATAGTGGTATCTGCCTGTGAATGCGGCTACATCACACAGTCAGAGATGTGAACAAATTAGTTATCTAAATGATGATCTGGACAAAATCTTGAAGTGGGGAAAAGACAACTTGGTTGTATTCAAATGCAAACAAGACACAGCTCATTTTCTAGGAAAAATGCATCAACAGTTCCTCAGATCCAATCCATCCCAAGGACTCAATGCACCTTCTAGAAGTCACAGTCAATTCAGGAATCACATGGCGGGACCACATATCCTATATCGCAAGATCGGCGTCCTCTGAGTTGAGCTACCTATTTAAAGCAAAGAGGTACTTTAGCCCCAAGCAACTTCTCCTTCTCTACAAAGCACATATATGGAGCTCGGCCCCAAAACATTCACTTAACCTCTACTTGATAGCATACAGAAACGAGCAGTTCGACTTATTGGAGACCCTACACTCACATCGAATCTACAACCGTTGGTGTATAGAAAACAAGTCGCTGACCTATACTTGTTTGCGTGCGAATTTTCGCACTCTTTAAAATAAATCGGAAATTCGCACCCCTAAACCCCCCATCAAACCCGGACAACGGTATTAAGCTAACAGACCAAACAGGGGTGTTATTTCTGCTGTATGTAATGGACCACGCCCAATAGTCAATCCCGCCTACATTTATTAGTTAACTTTCATACAGTGTTTCAAATATGTTTATTGCATAGGAGTTACCACGCGCCGTTGTCGGTGCCGTGACATAAGGCCATGCGTTTGATAATGCGTCATAAGGCCATCAAGTCATTTTCAGGTTGTGTGTATGCAAAGTTTCTTTATATCAATGTGGACTTAAGATTCAAATGGTTAAAAGTTTAACTTGAACTGAACTGAGGGCATTTTTATATTTGGGACGAACAGAAGGGATCAACAATTTTATGCCTTAATGGCTTAATTGAGAAGCTTGTTTATTATGACAGTTATACTTTCGGATGTTTGTGAGACGTTTGCGAGAGGTGGCGCAGTGTAACAAACTTTAAGATGTACCTAATTTGTCGAACCTGAGACCCCTCGCACATATCCAGCACACTTACCACCACTGTGCTCTCAATAAATTACAAAATATTGCGTTTTGAATGTGTTATAGGAGGTGCCTCGCCCCATTCCACTATTCCGCCCACAAATTTCGCACCTATAAATGCCAAGATATAGGATCTTTTATTGTGGACGTATGTGATGAAAATATCCTTCAGGTATGACGGTTCAAGGGTATGAGATCGGATAAAGGTTTTGGGGATGCATAAATTTACACAATGCTTCAACTCACATAAGGCCTAATGAAAAGATTAAAGAGCTGTAATGCAAACACGACCTGGTTACAAGCATAAGTTCATATCCAATCCACATCCATCGCCTAAGATGGCAAGTTCATATAGAGGCGATAAAAAGCCAGCTCTAAAAGTTTTCGAATCAAACCCACATGTAAGTAGTTTATAGGCAGAGACAGAAAGACCTCATTTTCCAACTTACACAGATTTGCAAAAACAGTTATATATACATTACTCCATATTCACCTCGAACTATAGGCGCCTAAAGTTAACAGACTTCTTAAGACAATTCCGAATTTATATAGCTATCGCTACATTCTAGTTGAATAGTTTCATCAATTCGACGTGCGAATAAATTAACTCACATGTAGGAGTATACAAACAATATATTTTGATTGTATCCATACTTTGCATGATGCTACATTTTTAGCCTAAAGCAGTGCATAGTCAGTGCACTAAGAATAATATAGAATTTTGATTCAACTTCCGCACAGTCACATCCTTCGGAAGACAATTTCTGAAAAACTCACATCTCGGCACAAAAGGCACCCAATTTCATGGCTAATTTCCAAAATGCTATTCCCTTGGTTGTCGACGCATTTAATTTATTAAAGCCGCCGTGACATCTATTGTGCAAATTTTGGTAGAAACTGAGAAATCCTTTCTCTATATCTACATGAGTTGGTGCATGCATCATGTTGGTATCACACATCGCGTGAGGCACATTTTTCTTTTGTTCCTTTGGCAAGATCTCTACGGGCTTAAGGATGTTATTATTCCGCATCTAGAATATATAGATAAAGCATGCAATTATATTCACTGTCAGCTTCATCAACAGCCCGTTCCATAGTGGTAGTATATTCCATAGGCGCCGTATAAGTGTCATAATGACTGAGCTGCAGTTTCCGGCAACTGCGAGACAACCGCCAAATCATAGAGATTAATGTCGTACGTGGATCCTTTGAATTTAGTTCCATATATAGAGAGATGGGTAATTTTGAATTCGCATCCCGATTGCGGCAGCAGAATGAGAATAACACTGTCATTGTGTACGTATGCGTGTCTGAACCTTGGGGAAGAACAGCTGGCATAGCCGCTCACCAGGACCAAATAATTGATGTGAACATTTCTACTGGTACGAGTTGATTACGCATTCGTTTGTCAGCAGGAAGAGATTGTTCATCGCAATGCTCACAATAAGCTGGCAAAACTTCATAATTAATCCTTTTGCAGAGAGGATGCATGGCCCGTGCATTGTACCGAATGGGTTCCGATCCTATCGGCTATAGCCACGTAAAAGTGCATGAATAGACCCATTGCGGCAAATGTGATGGAATTTCTGATGGTTTGTAATTACGTGCTCCCGCTGGGCTATGAATTGTATGCTAGTCCTTCCGCTTTGGAACTTATATACAAACATTCATACTGAATCGTATAGTTCGGGATAGTTGGATAGTGCGACTGCAAATTTCACTGGAATGAAGAATATTTTAAGCGGCTTGTAATTTATAATCGGATACCATTGAGAGGGGTGATCGATTTGGTGGGTCACTCGTAATTAGAGCATCGACGGCAATGGTAATTCATTTCAATAGTGCCTCAAAAATAAATTTCTACCTGTCACAGTAGTTGTCACAGCCATCAAATTATTGAATTTTAGAACTGGAAAATTCTCGGAATTGCCTATCTTACGTTTCGACTAATCAAATCAAATTTATCTGAAAAATGGTAAAGCGATTACTGACAAACTTTTTCGTTGTTGTCCTTTCAGTGCGTCTTCAAAAATCTTTTTAAATTCAAATGACATTACTTACCCACTTTTATTCAATCATGGTAATGTTGCAGAATGTGTGCGAAAATTGCGTACGGATTTTGGAAGAAGAGAAGCACCGTCAGCTCCGTATGTTCGTTATCTTGTGAAAAAAGTGAAAGAAACTGGCATCCTCATCGATAAACCAAAGCGTGAAAAGCCAAAAACAGTGCGTACACCCGAGAAAATTGCTGCTGTGGCAGAAAGTGTGCGTGAAGCGCCATCAACATCAATTCACCGTCGTTCTCAACAATTGAACATTTCGGAGACATCATTGAGACGAATTTTGCATAAAGACCTTGGTATGACGCCATACAAAGTCCAATTGGTTCAGGAGTTGAAGCCAACTGACCATCCAATGCGTTTTCGCTTCGCTAAGTGGGCCTGCGATCGACTTAGAGAAGATGCCGATTTTGCCAATCATCTTTTCAGATGAAGCTCATTTTGATCTTGGCGGGTATGTAAACAAGCAAAATTGTCGCATTTGGGGACAGAAAACCCACACGCATACATTGAAAAGCCGATATACCCAAAACGAGTCACTGTTTGGTGCGGATTTTGGTCCAGATGCATAATTGGGCCATTTTTCTTCGAAAATGAGCAAGGAGTGGCCGTTACAGTCAATGGCGATCGTTGTCGGGCCATGTTGAACGAATTTTTGTTCACAAAAATTGAAGAGGAGGATATTGGCAACATTTGGTTTCAACAGGACGGCGCTACGTGCCACACAGCCGAAGCTACACTCGATGTTTTGCGCCCTGTTTTTGAAGATCGCATTATCAGCCGCAGAGCTGAAGCCATTGGTGAAATACAGCTGCACACAATCAATAGCGTAACGGGTACAGTAGTTGGCACCCCTCTGTTCAATATCGATTTGCTCTGTTCCAGTTACTTTTTTTGATAAAGATTTTGTTTTTTCCAATAATATAATAAATTTGTAATATTTTCCAGCAGTTCTTATATTAAAGGCACTTTTCAGTCGATATACATAAATCAAAGTGTAAACACCTGTCAGTGAAATTTTTTTTAGTGCGAAATATTGTTAATTTTCATAAGGACTTCCAATTTGGTAAGTACAGACTTTTTCTGAAATCCTTAAAATAAGTACAAAAACTTTAGCTATATTAATTGGCGATATGTTAAATTTTATTACTTTAAGTTTAAATATTCAAATTATTTGCTAATATATTAAATAAGAGGGGTGCCAATAACTGTATCAAAAAAAAGCAATTGTTTCAATTATTGGCAGGGGGTGCCAATAACTGTCGCATATGAGACTGCAGTAGTTGGCACTGCCAATATCTGTACTTTTGATGGTGCCAACAACTGTAGTATACGAACGTTATTTGTTTCAGATTTTTGAAAATGCCTAATAAGAAAAAAATTACGTATGATGAGAATTGGTTTCAACTTGCTCTTTCGAAAATAAAAGGCGGACAGATTTCGAGGAAAAGAGCTTCGCAAATTTACGATATACCAGGGTCAACGCTTCAATTTCGCCTTGGTACCATATTTAAGAAACCCGGTCATGGCCCGTCTCCAATTTTAACGAAAGAGGAGGAGGAAAGAGGAGCTTTGTCAACTTAAAGGTTTTCCAAAGGGAAAGGAAGATGTTTTAAGTGTCGTGAAAGAATTCCTAGACCAAAATGATAGGGAACATCCATCCTTAAATAATAACTTATTTGTAAAATACAATTAATTTTATTTACTTATTTTCTCTATATTTAACATTAATGGATTTATAATTATATACTTTCTTTCTTCCTTCTTTAAATAAAAACTTATAAAAGCGTCGCATTCTTGTTATTTTTTAAATAAAATTAATTGTATTTACTTTTCTTCTGTATTTAAAACAAATGGATTTATATTTTGTTTCATTAATTTCAAATAAAGGAGCGTTAAGTGCATTTCAATAAATCGGTAGGTACTATTTTATCATAATTTTTGGGTGCCAACTACTGTAGTTCCGTAGGATGCCAACTACTGTACCGGGGTGCCAACTACTGTAGGTTTTGAGAGACATTTTTTATAATTCATTTAATTGCAACTTGAAACAACTAAACTCGAAATTTTTCATTTTTAGTAAAAAGAGAATTCCTTAAGGAATATATAAATGTATAACATTTTAAAATCGCGTTTAAAATAACAAATCTACGCTTGCTTAAAGTCAAAATTTCCTTATGGGTGCCAACTACTGTACCCGTTACGCTAATGTGCTTAAAAATTGGACCGATCGTGTAGGCTACTGCATGGCCAGCCGAGGCAGCCATTTGAATGAAATTATTTTCCATTATTAACCGGAAGGATTGTACTTTCAAATAAAAAAAGAAATTTGAGAAAATATTCAGTAGTTTTTTTTATAGCATTTTCAAAAAAAAAAAAAAGTTATTTCGCGGACCCTTTATATACCTATACTAAGAACGCGCAAACATGTACATATATACTTTGTGTAATACAATTTGCATTATTTTCAAGTTTTAACATTCACTTGGTAGGAATGCCTCCTGTGATGGTGGAAGTAGGTAAAGTACACACATTTTTAATCATGTGGTAACTTTTTAATTAGTACGATACGCATCTTAACAAATCTGCTACGAAAGTTGGTAAATTCATCAGTCAATGTTCTATCTTCACGTCATTATATGAATTGAGTATACATTTCATACAATCTGGCATTTCTCTTTGGATAGGTCTTAGCCCTTGGGTCTTCATATACATATTCAAACAATATTCTTCCATGCTATCGTTTTACTTAAGTTCTTTTGAAGGTCTCAGTGTAGTGTGACTTCAATCGAAGGAGAACTCCCGCAGAACACATTTTATAAAGTGCTTGATATCGATTGACTAAGCTGCTATCCCAAAATACTGCCAGAATCTTTGCCGACAGCGTTTCTCTCAACCAGAAGCTGTGAAAGCCTATAGCATCGGCATAAAATTGTAAACAAATGCGCAAAGCGCAATCGATGGATCCTAAGATAAGTCGGTAAATGATAAGAATGTCTCCGGCGTCACAAGCCTTCCCCGAGCCTATTTAAATTAGTGCTAAATCCCGAAGAATAAATTGAAGATAAAGAAGTTGGACGCTCTATGGACACATGAACTCGCTGAGAGTAAGACCAGTGAACTCAAGGATATGGCAAACAAAAAGAGGGATGGACCAGGACCTATTAGCGTATGGGTTGGAGAAATCCTTAGACCATCTCTTAATGAACAATGGTATCATTGTGGAAACGGAAGAAGTAAAATAAATTTTAACCAGAAAATTCATGGTTTGGTTAGTTAACCCGAGAAATCGATAACCAGGCGATTTTGGTTGGTTGCAAACTCCAGGCGCTGGATCTTACGTGCCGCATTCAATGGTGGTTTCCCCTTAATTTTTGCATGGCCAATATGGCTGGCCTTCTGTATCACGCGATGAACAGTCGATTTGCTAGCTGTAACTCCAGTTGCTGCCTTCATTTTAGCCTTGAGAGCCTTGAACTTGAAGCAGCTTTCAGTATCGCCCGCCTTTCCTGACATGCTATTGCTTTACTGACTCTTCCTTTGCGGTTTTTTCCATAGTTCTCAGGGTCCTTAATAAAGCTGTTAACAACAATGGCGCCTCTTCCAATCTTGCTGGCTTTGAAACGGATGGATTGTTCTTCTGCCCGGTAAGCTCGAATTTGGCGTATTTTCTCCTTGGTTAATGTCTTTCCTTTACCCATTGTTGTGTATTGTATGAAGTTATTACTTAAACTAAGCTCCCTAATACTCAAAGTATCATTTTATTTGTCTTTAAACATGGTATCAGGTAGATTTAGCTACTGTTCGTAATCAAGTGGCACGGACTGTATGTAATTGAAATATGAGGAATCCAGTACAAAAGAGTTATTGGCAAAAGTTCGCTTAAAAAAAACTTGCAAAAAAGTTACTAATGATTTGCGGATCAGTTGAGTTTTTTAGCTGTATAATAAACGGGTTTCTTATCAGTATACACAAATTTTGCAATTTTTTATTTCAAGGTAAGTGGAGTGTTTTTTTCTATTTGCTGTAGACTAATTTTATTAATAATTGTTACTATAATCTTTTTTATTTCCACTTGAAAAAACTAGTATTCTTTGTTTTTGATACCTACTAGTAAAAAAAAATCTGAAACACATGGCTCGGGGTAGATGACGCAAATTAATTGTCTCTGTCAACTAAAGACAAAGTGACATTTTGTTTGACAATTCAGCTATTTCCACTTGTCCAGTGGTCTCCTTGTCAGTTATTGACAAACGCTGTTAGTCAATCATAAAAATACGTCAATTGTCAATTTCAAATCAACATGTAGAAACCCAGCATTACACCAGAAGAACGCTTCGCCTTGAACTTATTTTACCAACTTCAGTCAGCTTTTAATGCTTTATTTAAAGTCTCAAAAACAAGTAGCAAAGTCCATGGGAAATTTTAAAAAGTGCATCACAAACAAGGACAATTCCAGTAGCAAATATTACATTTTAACTCCCATTTTAGTTAAAAAATATTTATGCTACTATCTAACTCTCAAGTTCCTTTTTTTGTAACTAACTACATAATGCACTGACAATGCTGTAGAGTGTAGGTATCTACTTTCTTGATGAAACCAAACAAAAAATCATTTAATGAGCTCAATGCCCGTTAAACATTTAATTTAACCCATCACAATTCACAGTAAATGTTATGAGGCCATTCAATCTATTAGTCGCCAGGACACATAATATACGACGCTTTATGTTCTAACCCCAACGAGTTTTATATGCATTTTAATTTAATTTAAAATTCCAATTCAATATAATGGTCAAGGATCAATTTACAGACTTTTATATACACTCTTGCCATGTTGGCTTACTCCGAAAACTATATAGAGTTCGAGGTAAATATATATTCTCAACAACGAGCACGCACTTTAGTGCCCATAAGCGAAGGAATGTTAATGAAGTTGGAGCCTCAACACGCAATCCCATTATATTTATGCGTTCCATTCCAATATAGGTGTGTATTGTATGCGGTATATTATATCTACCACTCTTTCAAATGGCATGTCACGGCGATGTATGGTTATGAAAACAACCTGTACCTATAGAATAACGCGCTGTGTGCATGTTATGAATTTTCTGGAGTTTCCTGAAAGCCTCCACAAAACGACCCGCAAATTCAAACGACTTGTATAGTGTTCGGTGCTGTATGTATACCAAAGGCAAGGATATACAATAACATCATTTGCACTAGCACGAGCACAAAAGCTGGTTGCGTTGAAATCGAATATTCGTTCACATAATCGATGCATAAATAAAGGAGTATCGATAAAGGGGTGATAAAGGCCACCAAGCACACATGAATATCCAGGAAATCCTTTCCTGGTTAGTTTTTCGTTTGTTTGCTTGCTCTATTGTGAGAATTTGTGTTTTTTTTTTAATTTATGCATCGCTTAATACAAAACCAATTGAGGTGTATATGTGGCGATTGTTATGGGTATATAGGTCCCAAAAGATACATTTGGGATACCTACTGCCGTAAGCAATAGAAATGCGACATTTCCAAGTGAATTGCGTGCGAATTTACGTGCAAATATCGTTTCACAATGGCGAACGAAGGACATTTGGCGAATAAATTTTAAGATGCCTTTGGGATTTCCACTTCTTTCTAATAGAAGGATTAACAGAGCGAAGGGGAACTATAAATACAATAAATTGCGACGTCATGGTGGGTATAGCCATAATTTTACTTAGTGCTTCCTATTCAACTGCGAATCGTTTGAAGGTATTCATTTTACGGCATCCTTTCGATCTGTAACTTTGTTGGGTTTATTTTTATTTTTCATGTTCGGCTATTTTTCTATTCACAATGAAAGGATCGACCCATTGTGCAGTCACACTCGCAGATGCGATTGTCGCAAGATTGAATGTATATTAGGGTGGGTCGAAATTTTTTTTTTGTTTAATTATGGATTCTAATAGCGATAAAAAGTTGCCAATTGGGATCTATAAAACATGTGTTGAAATATTTTTGAAATCTATGGAGGGTAACTGCCTCTGGATTACCATCAAACTTCGCATCTTTTGGTAGTAGGTATTTAGAAAAAAAATTTTTTTTGTATTTTATTTTGTAATTATAAATACAATTTAATAACAATAATATGTACAAAATTTGAATTCTTCATATTACATATTTGGACTTTTCGGCAAGATAGAGGAAATAGTTAGTATTGAAATATGTATATAGGTTAGAACTTAGAAGAGTTTCTTTCCTCTAGCAAAATTTTGTTTGATATTTCATCCTGTAAGTCCAATAGCCCAAGGGATATAAATGACCCTTAAACAAGAGTTTCTTGCTCAGAAATATGATAATATGCAAGACAGAGGTATTCAGCACAAGGACCATTAATAAAAGCCTAAAAAGGAAACTTAACAGGAAAAAATCAAAAAGTTTTTCCAAAGAAGAAGAATTTAATCGACTTCTATTTCATTCATTAACATATCATCTTCGGCCTCCACATCTGGGGTGTCTTAAACTGCAGTTTCAACTAATATCCGCTGTAAGCCACAGCCATCCGCTGCAATTAATTATTCCGCATAGTCTCAAGCCTGTGGGCGCAGTAGCGCAGTGGTTAGTGTGCTGGAGGCTGGACTACTGTGCGAGGGATCCCAGGTTCGATCCCCGGAAAAACACAAATTACATCTTAAGGTTTTTTTCTACTGCGCCACCTCTCGCGAACGTGTGACAAACATCCGAGAGTATGACTGTCCTGAAAAAGCTGTTCGGACTCTGCATAAAATTGCAGGTCCCTTCCATTCGTCCCAAAAATTTAAACTCACACAAACGAATGGTTGCTAGAAGTTAGGCCTAGGGTGTCTTCCGCCTGTTGCGCCACATATTTTTTTTTTTTTTTTTTAGTCTCAAGCCTGCAGGGTGTCCGACAGAGCAGCCCAGGAATCTAAAATTACCAAGACTATACTTATTATTGACAAGGGGAGGGATCGAAAGGAAGCTAGAAAGATTATAAAGAGACAGGCTTTATAATAAACTGTTCAATTGGTTCGGTTATAAGAGTATCAATTCTGCCTAACACTGTATTTGCATAGAATTGTATCAGGGATTATGACTAGCATTTGTCCCAAATACCTAGTTGAAAATTCATCCGGAAAAATGCCACCTACTAGGTGGCTTACGCGAGCTAATCGGGCTCTTCGCCTAGTATACCTATGTCATCAAAGTGTATGCTCCAAAAGCCACTGGACTTGCGAAAATGGAGGTAGAAATTTATGGCAATTCATCTTGACATTTCGTTACCTATTAACTTAAGGCTTTTATTGGTCGCTTGATAAAACGCAACAGTTTCTTTGTTGAGTCCCGTAAATTGATGTCAAAATTCCAAGTCAGAAAAGATTTTTGTGTAATTTAATAAAAAAGTAAAAGTAAGTAATGTTTGTTTAAGTAAAAAATTGTAACAAACATTTTCAAAATTTTGAGTTTAAGGGGCCAGAACTTTTTTGTAGCTGCCCAGATGTAGCTGAAGTGCTTAAGACTTGTATGCGCTACTAAATTGTCTTTTCAAAATGTACAAAACTATTTTTGTAGCTATAATAGTTTAGAAGTTATAGCGATTTTAGTCGTAACACCTCCAAATTAGAGGTCACCTACTTTGATGGGCTATAACGGGAAATACGATGAAAATAGACCCCCCCCCTGCCATACAATTTTTTGTTCGGCATAACTTCAGGAATCTTCCCTTAAAGGATTGTCCTTCTTAACTGGGACACCCTGTATATAATGTAATTTGGTCATTGATTTGAATATATTGTTCCTAGAAAAATGTGTTATATGTGGATTGTGCTATAGTATATCAGTCGCTTATTGTATCGTCTTACAAATTGCTTATCAAGGACATCGCATAATACCTATACAAGTTTTGTATTACCAAAGCTTATAATATGCACGACGATTTGGCATATCCTTTTTTAGTGTCTATTATTCTGACGCAGACTTTTGCAGCCCACTGAATTAATCGGATCGGGTATCAATATTTATTTATGGTTGACAGTCAGTAGGTCTAGGTGGGTAGGTATGCTAAGTGGGTAAATGTGAAATCTTGGTTTTGAAATAGAAATACGGACTTCATGATATGAGTGAAAGGGTTTTGTTGAAATTAAATCGAAACTATAGTGAATCAAATCTATAAATGAAATGCATCACATAAAATGTTAGCACAATTCCGACGGCAAGACGAATTGGATATGAGTAAATATCCTTCGTAACCTAGGGCGTGCATGAGATATTTTTAAGTTGTTTGCAGGTATGCATAGGACTTAGTTGAGATGTTGTTTTCTATCAAAATGTCTAGGTAATAACCAATATTTATATAAGGTACCTACCATGACGGAGCAACTTAAAAATATGGGTTTCGCTATTCCATCCGTGCGCCCGCATGTGCTTCACAAGCTATTATACGAATTTAAGAACCAGTATTTAAATTCAAATATAGGTTTTTTCAACTGCTGACATAGTTTGCCGTTAAAAGTGTGATTTGAAAAATCGTAAATTTTTTAACAGATTTTTACGAATTAAGACAAAAACAATGTTTTATGAATCCAATAACAACTTATGATGAAATGGCAATGAACAAGAAACGTTCATGTGTCTTTTCTTACTTAAATCAATGTCTATGGAGTACTTAAGTGTTCAAATTCACAATAATGCCGTGCGTCGGTCCAACATTTTGGAGAAAAATTTATATATTATCCTAATTAAAATGCCGATACAACCTCATATATATTTATTTTTATCCAAGTCGGTGAAGCCGTTTTAAGGACAAATTTTAAGCGATTCATTTGTTTGACTAACCAAAAACGGGGTTTTCGAAAAAATTGCTTCTTCTAATTTATGTGGGGAGACAGACCCAAAGATCTCATCAGTTTATCCCATAACCCGCAGATAATAATCAGGCAACCCAAAATTGGTTTAAATCGTTTAATCCGTTCTTAAGTTATCGTCCTTGTGATTTTTTCGACTCGTCTAACAATGGACACACGAGTTACAAGCGTCCAACACCGATTGAACGAAAAACAATACAGAAACTTACATTCAAACAGGTTGGAACACATAATGTAATTTATTCGAAATCTAAATCATTATTATATCCCTTTTGTACAAATTAATTTCTATACGAAAAAGTTACGCTATAGACTTATGTATGTATGTAGATAGGACCAAACGATAAAGAAAATAAAATTCTTAAGCCCAATAATATTCCGAAAATGGAATTTTCTGACTTAACCCCTTTCTACCTAACACCATCAGAGAGTTTAAGTCCGTATAAACAAGACGTTTAAATAAAGACATATAAGTAAGTTAAACTAAGTTTAAACTAAAGTTCGGCTGAACTGGAACATAAGTTTAAATTTTAAGTTCAATTCCGTCCGGTTTCACAATATAATCTGAAGTTCAATTCAATTGAACTCAGTTTAACGATACCTCGCTTTTATACGACATTTTCAAAATCGTTCCTTGTATTTTCTTTCAAAGAACACACAAAACAACGTGAAATATTTGTGTTTTTGACAATCGGTGGCTTAGAAATTCTAATGTCACTGTGTCAAGTGATCTGAGGTTTAAAAATACTGTCATTTAACTTATACTACAGAATGAAATCTGTTCTATATCTATATATGTGGCGTGCTACATACCGTGTACTAGCACCTTAAAAGTGCAGTTTAAACTTGCACTGTGACACTGAGGGTAACCTGATGAAAAAAATCAAATCGCTTGTTTTAAGTCTTTTTTTTTTTAAGAATGTTTGAAAGAGTCATCATCATCACCCAGCTCATACGTTGTAAAGAGCGCATGAAGCTGAAATACCAGTTTTTAAGTTTTTCTTCGTCCAGTCGACTTGAATTGTCTGGACTCAAGTGGATCTGAACGCGAAGACTAACATCAACTGAAGAAAAAGTACACGTGACCAGTCTACCACAAAGAAAGCTCAGCAATATGAAGATAGAGAGCTGTCACCTGTCAGACACAAATTTACTAAACTAGAATCTTGAATGTGCTCAATCTCACTGAACATTTTAGAAATACATATTTCAGTTTGTGATGTTAGATGTAATGGTCAGCAAGAGATGTCAAATTTAGACCAATATAAGATCTATTGTGAACAAACAATTCACCCCACTCGTTAAAGCAATGCGGGCTTTTTATAATTGATATTTCCATCTGTGACTTGCTTTGCTTGTCGGACAGCACTTTTACAGGAATCTAGAGCCACTAGGGAATGCGTTATCGTTCGGTTCAATAAAATCATGATGTCTACTCTAGGCCCCATATATTTAGCGCTTTTAAACAAACTCGAGTGGAGTTCCATTGAGCTTGGGAGAAGTGATGAAAGGGAGCCTAACCTTCCTGGTGAATAAAACTAAATCCATTTTCGTTGGTTTGACGCTAAGACTAGGTACAGTTGTCCTCCGAAGAGACTAGTTTTCGTAAAGAAAATTGCAAGGTGTCAGAAAGGGTTTGAGGATACTTCCCCCAAAGTTAGTAAGGGATCGTCGTTCGCATGTTAAGAGTTTGGGATATAGGATTGGCGAACAGTGCCCTGTATGTGGAGGTCGATGATTCCCTTGAAAATTAAATAAAAAAGGGAAATGTTAAAAAAATATTATTATTTCGAGGCAAGTACATTTTAGCTGTCACTTTGTTTTATTTGTAAGGGCATATTCACACCTTCAGAAAACTGTCGAAATAGCATTCTCTCAATTTGTGTGGTAAAAATACTTACATTTCTATTTCATTTTGCTTTTATGTTTTGATACACATTACGATAAATGATACTTTGAATATCAAGCACCTTTCGTTCTACTAAATATACTTGTTTTTCATTTTGAACAGATAGTTTTACGTAGTAAGGCAGTTCCATGCAATTGCAACAAAAAGTATCAAAAAATGCATAACTACATAAAATAAACAAAAATCATCGCACTAATATACTTCGGCACTTGCCTAATATTTTTTCATTCGTTATCATAATTTTCACATCTTGAGTCTGCACCACGAGACCACTCACTAGAATAATAACATTAAACTCGTAATTTAATTCCCAATAAAACATACTTTGTCATCCTGGTTGAAATCACAAGCACAACTCAAATGATATTCTGTAGCCATAGCGACCTACCAAATTAAGTGAGAGAACAACAGCAGCATCGCACTACAGCCCACAACACAACCGCACCCAAACAATATCTACAATATCCTTGAGCACTGAATAATATAAATTCATATTACATCCCTGTATTTTGCGGCAGACTTTATCCGCACCGACTTTATCCTTTTGCCATATTATGAGGCGGTTTCTATTTCATAGTTTTATTATTTCTTCCCCCACTCGTGACCTATTCCAATTTATATTGCATACAAATAGCCTGCGAGATGTACGCTGCAGAATAAATAAGGACATTTTTTATTCGCTTATATTCTACCAGACTTTTATCTGAGTCTCTTCGTATGGATGAGAACAGTATTCTTATTTGATAATAATGTGTGTCGTTGATTTAACAGGAATAATTGATTTTGTTTTCAGGACAGCAGTTGTTATTATAACTGTTTGCCTAAAAGTTATGTGTGACAATAATTTCATAAATATTCGTACCTATTATTAGCAGCACTTCTATTCCCATTAAATAAAATTAGGGTAGCACAATTATATATAGTTAAGTACGATGTCCTGCGACAAAGGCCGCATTTAAAACTCTAGTCATCTTAAGTCGACTTGAATTATCTGAACTAAATTAAACCTGCACGGAAAAACTAACTAGACTAGATTGGTCGTTATTCGTTATGTCAATTCTTGACATAGCAAACTGTTTTTTTTTTTTTTTTCTTCTGAACTGTGATTTAAATGTGCCTTAATGATAACTTAATGAATGATAAAGGACGAAATTTTTAAGAAGAAACAAAGCTTGTATATTGTAAAAATTGTACTGTTTGTATCCTGTATATTTGTATTCTTGTATATTTTAAAGAAAATAAATTTAATTGTGTTAAATGTGTCTCGACTACCCTTCCATAAACGTCAACTGAGTTAAACTGTTCACATGATCAATTGAGGGCAATAAAAGCTTTTATTGACATCAAGTCAGCGAACTGTCAGAATGTGTTTTGAACATGCTCAAAGAGACGATTTCATCATAATCCCGAGAGGAATGATATTATAAGTGACAGTATTATGTTCTTTTAAGTCTTTTAACGAAAACTAGGATATCTAACAGGTTGTTGACATAAATTCCTTAATATATGCTTCTGTAAAACTAATAGAGGTTGTATTCTGTTAGGATAAGCACCTCCTCAAAAAGAAATTGCATATTGCATTTTGCATTATGAAAAATATCATAGTAGATTTTCTCTATCTCAGAGTGGAACGTAAATACTTCCTTAAAAATTCTATGTGATTCAAAAAGCTCAAAGGCGTGCTACATATATATGTGGCTCTGACGTAATTTTGACGTCTGCGTATGGAGCCAATGGCTACATAAGGTACTCATACGTATGAGACACGATATGAGGCACTCGTGACACATACGCATTGTGTGGCTTTTCGACATTCCGTGTGCTACCCTTGCATATACGATTTGTGCCAATACGCTACATATTGTCGAGTGGTTACCTGTATGGTTCGTATGTTTTTTTCAATGTAATTTCAGCATTTCAGTTTGCGTTTTGTACGAGTAGCGATAACTTAAATACACCCAAAGCAATAAAATAATTAGTACCTACAGTTCTAGTGCAAGACTGCACACAGGGCAATAAAACTGCGGATAGCATCATCATAAACGAATAACCAACAGCCAACCGATATGTGCGCCCTTATGTAGCCATCGCGCTACATACGAAAAACGAAATGTGTGCCTTATGTGTACTCTATCTGGTGACGTCAGAGCCACATATATATGTGTGGCGCGCTACATACCGTGTACTAGCACCTTTAGTCGCAAAAAATGAAACATACGCATTTCAATTTGAATGCGCGCACATAATTTTGAATTGTATGTGCGCGCATTCATATTGAAATGTGTGTGCTTCATTTTTTGCGACTAAACAGTCGCGAAATTAAAATCGCATGTGTGTTTCGGACCTTAGAGTACCTACTACAAAATGTGAGAGTAGTAGGTTTAGCGTAGAATTGCAATTGGTAAATCTGAATTTCTGACATTCAGGTGCATGAAAGTGGACATTTGCCCCTAAACTGTGTACCGATGACAAAGTGAAATACATTATTTTTGTTTTGGTGCTAATAACTAATAACTAATAACTTATGATTCTCAAACCAGATTCTACACTAATTCAAATCCCAATTTATGTTGGCAACGAGCAGTGTTGTTATAAAGATTTTTTCTAGATCTTACAAATTTCGGTTTCATATCTTAACTCATCTTAAATGTGAGTGAACAGTACCTAAATCGCAAAAACGCATCAAATTTTGAGATTATGGCATAAATTCATGAAACAATACCAACCAAGTAAACAGGTTCAATGTAGTCAAACCATTTTATATCGCGGCATGTCAAGGTTTTTTTTTCTTCGAAAATAGGTTAATAAGTAGTGTTTCATAAGGTTATAAATGTAGTGCGAGTGCACATATTATATTATCTCCAGGTTAGTAAACTACAAGTTTGAACGAAATAATAAAAAATAAACAAATTTTGGAAAGACCAAAATTGGGTACCTATGCAACTACCCTATTCTCTAGTCAAATTATTCTAATTTAAAAATTTACCTAATTATAAATACAACCCGTAAGTGAAGTGATAGCACTATTTTTAAATTTTCGTTCTTAAGAACTGACTTTGAACGCCATATTATTTCAATTCAGAATTTCATTAAAATCGTTTATTTGTATTAACATCGGTTTTCCGACAATGAATCAGTTTGTGTTCATCTGCTAGGAGTGTTATAAAAAAAATAAAAAAATACGCAACAGGCGTGTAGACACACACCCTAGGCCTAGCTTCTCACAATCAATCGTTTTGTCGTACCGTGTAATGTACATAATATATTTCTACGCGGCATTTGGCAGACATTTTTTGAAGCCAATTTGAGACTTAGAAATTGTACAGAGAGAATTATTTACCATAATTCAGTAACTCGATGCTGTGCAAGTCTGCGACTGCGAGATTTGCATTATAGTTTTATAGTATCATGAAACAGCTTTGTATTTATTTTAAACATTTGTAGGCAAATAACGTTTTTAGAAATCATTTAGAAAGACTTCTGTTTTTTTCAGTACCTACCTATGTACCTTAACCTTTTTAAAAAGTAACATTTCCCGCTTTGAACTTATTTTTGGATCGATATCCTTGACAATTTCCCCAAACTTTTAGCTCTTTTTAGGTCAAAAGTTAAAATCTTAACATATCTTATTGTAATTCTACAAATCTTAAAAAATGCTCTAAAAACGAGTGAATATCTTCTCATCTGGAAACCTCCTCAATATCTTAAAAAATAAGATAATTAAGATCATATAACAACAGTGCCAACGAGTTCCAAAAGACTATTCTGACCATATGAAAAAACATTATGTCATCCGCGAAAGCAGTTGGTGAACTTTTGAAGTCAAGTGCAAAGAGTGAGTTGATGTAGATGAGAAATAAAATTGGACCCAATGCAGTATCTTGGGGTACACCCATATTACACAATTTTATTTCGCTCCTTATATCTAATCAATTTTCACACTTTGTGACATATTTTTTAGGTAAGACTTAAACCAATCCAGCATAAAACCACCAAATCAAGCTTGTGATTGACCATGTCAAAGGCTTTGGTAATATCAATGAACAAGACAACTGTACACTTTTGAACATCAAGATTAGATATTTTTTGGGCACAGAACTGCAATAGAGCATCTTAAGTAGATTTGCCTTTCCGAAAGCCAAACTGTATAGAACTAAAGTAATTGTTGATGTATAATAAATTCACTATTCTATCTTTCATTACTTTTTCAAAAATCGTACATCACAAGGAGTAGAGAAATAGGCATGTAGTTACACAGTTCTACAGCAGAACCTTTTCTGAACAAAGGTATAACATCAGCACAGTTGGGTTCTTCGGGGTAAGACTCCTGCAAAAACACAGCCATTGAAGATGTCCGTTAACACATCGACTATGAACCAAGAATTTTTTTTTGAATCAGACATGAGATGAGATACCATCTGCGTCACTTAAATTAGTAGGTATATCTTTAAACAATTCAAGAGATGTTATAGGCAGTGATGCCATTCTGACCGGATTCCGGTCATATCTGACCGAAATCTTTTGATTCTGACCGGAGAAAGTTTTGAAAACCGGCCTAACCGTTTTTTGACCGGAAAACTCTTTTTTGACTGGAAAAATAAAATTGCCCTACTGACTATAAATAGAGATATAGATTTCTATAATTTGAATAAAACTTTGCCATACATTACGAACATGCTCCAAAGTATCAAGTATTAATTAATATTCAAGTATAGTCGGTCAATTACTATTAGACCCATGTGTCTCTCTGTCTGTTGAAAACACGATAGAGTCCAAACGAATCGACTAGAAAATAAAAATCCAGTCAGATTTGACCGGATTCACATTTTTTTAGTGGGAACACTGGTAGGTATATAAAAAAATCTAGCTATTTCTTTGAATGGATCAGCAGGGTTGTAGACTACTGGCAATATTTGTGGAATAGTCATTAAATGCTTCATCTATTTCGTGTTTGTCAGAGACCAAACAGTTACTGATACGCAAACAAGCATTTTTTTTTTTTTTTTTGAGGAAGTATAATCACTTAAAAAATTAAGTGATACCAGACGCCTTTAGAAAATCTTTTTATCTTTTGTATTTTACTTCGATGTTCTTGAAACGAATTATATTATGCCCACCAGTAGGAAATAAAAAAATTCAGATTGTCAAAGTCAAAACCTACCATTGTTAGGGTAAATAATTAAGGTCCTTCTTTTAATTAAAATCAAAGGATTCTATACACCAAACATAAAAATAGAGACATGTGCAAAAATCACTTATTATTCATTCCTTTCAAATGATATCAATTCTTTTAAATTGAAACGTATTTGTGAATATATTAACCAGAGTAAATACATAAATGCAATTAAAATATTAAGAGCACTTACTCATCTCCTATAAGCCGAAGACAATCTCAACAAAATTATCTTTATCCTTTTATTTTGCATACATACATAAAGGCAAGCAAATCTGTCCCTGGACTTGGATATTTATTTAAATTAAGTCCAGAAAGAAGCTACAAAACAAAAACACAACTAAAAGGATTCATGTCGAAAGGGTAGGTACTCCCAAATAAGCGTCTATAGCCAGCAAAAAAAAAAAGAGCAATTCGCTCTGAAAATACTTTTCATGTGCAAAGCTCTTCTCAAGTAATTTCACTGTTTCGCAAATATCCCTAATGGCACTCAGCTGCACTTCACTTTCATGTCCCTTTTGTTGTTCACGCTCAACCCTATCTATTTTTGTTTACATTGCTTTCTTTTTTCAGTTCAAACTTTGTCTCTGTGTCAGAATAAGGAGGACTGCATTTGGCATCCAAACAAAGTCCACGAATTAAAGTTGTTAATGAAAGCAAATCTCCTTTTCTTTCTTTTTTTGTCGAATTAAAGGATTTGTTGGGGTTTTTAGGTGGACAAAAAATGTCTCAAGTGGCTTATTGTTGTTTTGTAAAAACAAAAGGTAACATAAAATCGATATACAATATACCTAGGTATGGGTGTGCATAATTCAAAAAATGTAATCTACTTCAGCTCCACATTTGCACACTTTTTATCCGCAATATAGCCCCTATCTGGGTGTCTGGGGATATGTTGTAGATCCTTAACCGTACAACGGCCATAAATCGCATATGTTGCTATTTTTTTCGCTGCATTGCATTGGGTCGGAGTCGGTAGAGGTTGAAGGAGTTATCTTTTTTCAGCGGGTTATACCTTTTGTTTCCTTTTATTATTTCGCTCTATTCTCTATATGAATGGTCATAAATATATATATGCGTGGAGACAAAGGACTATAGGTATGTATTAATGGGAGCAGGTTCTTTTTTGAATACCGTGTTCTTTCTGATTGGCGATAAATCTGCCTTCCACCTCATGTATGTGCGGTTAAGGTTGTACACAGTTGAATCCGTGGCGTTGCTTTTGCATCTATACGTAAATTAAAATCGATTTAACGCAAAATCTGGTGTCCTGTTTGTAGACTTTGTTGCAAAATGTACAGGGTATTTCAATGTTGTTAGTGAAGCAACTTTCGAAAACGGATCGGTTGATCTCTGCGAGTAAATACATATCACACCAAAAACATAAATGTAAAAAAGAGCCAAGTTCTATAGGTATTATGTTTATAGCAAACAACAAAAATTAGGCGCGTAACTAGTCAGCCACGAAAAGTAATGAGATCTAAATGTACACCAAGTTCTTAGTTTAAGAAAGTTAAATGTTCAGAAGTTTTCAAATTTTTTTATATTGTAAGTTATAGACGAAAAACTTGCCATCACTTTGGCTTTTTTTCTTATAAACTATTCATTAAAATTATATTCAGAAGATAGTTACACTTCTATTCATATTTTAAGTGGGCAGATTCCACGCACCTGGACAATTTTTAATTTTTGATATTTCTCCTTTCGTACAATGCAGGTCCTACCGAATTTCAACATTCTACGGCAACTGGAAGAGGCCCAAATAAATAATAACCGATTTTCAAAAGTGGGCGGATACCACGCCTTCTGAATGGAGAATATAAAATATTATATTAATTTCTTTCTATAAACTGTAAGTCCTACCGCTCGGCTCTACCAAATTTCAACATTCTACGGCAATGAGAAGTGGCCCAAATAAATAATAACCAATTTTCAAAAGTGGGCATATACCACGCCCCTTGAACGGAAAATCTCATGTTTTGTACTTTTCCCAGTGTATGCACCACAGGATCTAACATTCTGCCAAATTTCACGATTCTAGGATGGCCGGAAGTGCTTTATAATTTTGATGATTATCATCTAAGTGAGTATGTCAGTTAGTTACGGTTTTTCCGATTTTTGAAGTCCTATATATGTTGAAAACTACTAATGCTATAGAGATGGAATTTGGTAAGGTGGACCTTTCTAATGGACTTAGTAAATGTTTCAAGTTTGAAGTTTTTGGCTTAATTGGTTCCGAAGTTAGAGGAGGGTCAAAAACAGCCTGAGTTTGTTCCTGTAAAAAGGTGCCTTTACTAGAAAACTTGGCTGGGGCATTACCATGCCCTTTGATTCTCAGAACACAGAGAGAAAGGAACAATAAGGAAGGTGTGAATTCACTTGGGTAACAGGCGGTAAGAACTGCCCTAACTGTTGGACTGTTACGGCAGCCAAAGAACAATTTCGGAAGTAGTTTGTGAAAACTTAGATGGCGATCACAGATCTTCAAACAAGGTGTCCTGGCAGACCATTTGCCTTTTTAGAGAAAGTAAGTGGAATATCATTGAGGGAGTTATATCCAAAGGTGATGCGCCTCCTGCCGATGAGAACTACATCTAATCGATTCATAATAGGGTATTTAAGAAAACAGAACAATCGTTTAAATTATGGCTGGTCAAAGAGTAATCCCATGGTAGAGAAAGTCACTTTTACGATCAAATTGCTTAAAATTGCCAAATCTGTCAGAGTGGATGAAATCAATAGGTGAAGATGGACTTCGGTCCTACCTATATCATTTAAGTCGCCTAGGAAGTCGACAATTCTCTTGGTGATTGGCAAACTAAATTATGATGGTGCACATAGGTTTTCTACACCTATTTACCTACACATGTTTTGTGGACTTGGCGAAGTCATACAACCGAGTCACTCAAGTTACACTCAAGTGAGTAAGTTATGCAGGATTATGTAATTGACGATTTATTTTCTCTTGTGAACTATTCAATATCCTTAAAAAAAACATGCAAGCTGCAAATGGCACTAAATCAATGACTTTCACTGTGGTCATTGCAATTCTTAATAGTTACTGGTGGAAAACGTTTCGAATTGATAGGCCAAAGAGAAACCATTTTATCTTCGTTTACATAAGTCGCTCGATTCATTACCTCTATATATATATAAATTATGCATAATTCCGATGCTTGAGGCTTTGAGGAATAATTTTGAGAAAAAAGACATAATTTTTTTTTTGTTTTGAAGTTTTTTTTATAATCAATCCGTAAAAATTAATTTTGAATTTAGTAAATCTGGTACTTTGATCAAAGTCGCTTCACTAATTTTCATTTACCACTGTGCGTCATGCTTATTTTCCAAAACTCTACTAGACTTACTCATTAAACCCAAAGAAGAATAACGTGGTATGGTATGCAAATGCATTAGGGCGGCCGCACATTGGATACGAATTTGTATCATACGTGCGAACACCGAATATGATTTTTATCTTTAAATAGGCAGTGCCCCGGTAGCTTCGATTTTGTGCCTGATGAATAAGGAGACTGCGGCGGCGTCGACACTATCGTTTCATTTCAACACACGAAAGTGTTTAAGAATTCCAACAAGTTCTAATTGTTTTCGGACGTCGCGGTCGGAACTACAAGTACGTATACGTACGACTAACTCGCATCCAATGTGCGGTTCGGGCTCCCATAGTACCTACTTAGAAAGTCGGGATCGTTCGTCCGTTTTCGTACCTGATCGCACGAGTCCAATTCGTACGAAAACGCCTCCAATGTTCGGCCGTCCTTAAAGTTTGTTTTCGTTGCTGGTAAAAAATAAATTTTAAAAAACAGTTTACCTATAATAGTTTATTTTAAAGATTAGTTCAAGTTCAACTGATCGCGATGAGCTTGGTGCAGATCCATCGAATAAACATTGTCTTACGTGAAGTTAATTTTTGATAATTACTACACATATTTATGTCTTAATTATTGTTTTTTTTTTTCTTAACTATGTGCCTACTATAAAAGTTTAACACATAAATTGATATTTTCTTCATTATTTATCTTTTTTACCAAAAAAGCATAATTTTTTTTAAAAAGGCATAATTTTTTTCGGAATGAGGCATAAAAACTTCGATCCGGGTTGGCAACACTGCCTCTGAGACTAATGTCACAGGAGCTGCAAATGGTCGCGCGCACCAGGAAAAATGTTGGTTTTTTTTTAACACGAGTTGCATTTTGTCAGCTCGACAGCATTATTATGCTGATCATGATTGTTAATTAAGTTTGCTTATTCAAAATTTGTTTTTTGAGCTAAAAGGAGCTCGTGTGGCATTAGCTTCATATGATGACTTTTTGCAAGGGTAAGCACTTTTAAACTATGTCATTAGCTTTAGTTAAGCGCAGAAGTCCAACCTTTGAAATATTCAGCTCAAAAGCGTACTTAATGTAGGTAATATTTACAAAAATATGCAGCAATATCGACTGTGGTATAGCCTTAAAAATATAAAGTTATAGAAACAATCGCAGCTAATGTGTGAGTGTTGCTAATTTAATAGTGTTGTATGATCTTACACGAGGAATAAAAATGATCCCTTTTCTCAGTTAACAACAGCCATTGAAATGGAAAAACTACCCTCTCAGATGAAGAGAGAGTGGCCAGCGATCGTGTGCGTGTCCATGTGGTTGAGAGGGGAAGAGCAGTTGAGTTAGTCTACTTCCAGGTTTGCTCGTGGTAGTCCTTTGAAAATTATTTTCAGCATTTTAATAGGTATTACTTAAAGAAGAATATATTAATAATTTTTGTTTTCTGAAAATTAATATTAAAATAAAACTTATCCATAAAGAAATATTTTCGAAAAAAAATCAAATATTATTCACCTTTAATTGAAACATCCTGTATAGTATAACATAAGTTGATACAGCGTTTCAGAATTATTAATTCCATATTGCGAACAATACGTGGGCTACAATTATTTTGATTTTTAATTTTTTCACTTACGCAAAATTAATTTTATTTTATTTTTGTTAACCACATCAAACGGATATTATGATAATCACTTGTATATTGTAAAAGGACGCACAAGCCCACATTTTAATCTGTTTGGCTTTTGTTCAGTGGACTGCGGCATCATAAATAATTTATGTGCATTTAAACTTATTGATTTAAATCGAAATGTGAAGAGAAAACAAACAGAAAATAACAATTACAGGGATTTTTGTACAACATTTTGGATTTGAATGTGTCATGTCGTCCGGTGTTGGTTGAGTGTATGTATTTACACTGAGATTACGAGTAAACAAGGTGGACTGACACACACATAAGAGCGGTGTGATTTAATGGCTGTTAAGTTATTTATGAACCAATGTATGCTGGCCACAATCACAATGCATCTTGTGTGCTTTGAATAGAACAACAAAAAACATGTTTTTCAAAATTACTGGTGGATTTACGGTCTAGTAATTGAATGGTTAATGGAGGTTATTTATATTCCGGTCTATAATTTTGTGTTATTATAATGTCGCGGTGGTCGATTCAAACTGACATGCGGACAGTCGAGCCGTACTACATGTGTTGACGTGTTAAATGAAAAATTAAATAAATCCCTTGGGTGAATTCTTAAGTTGGTAATTCGTAATTGGCTTGTTAAATTGGTCTATTTACATTATATTAATGCGTTATTGGCCAATGAAGAATGGGGACTGGTTTTGGTTTTCATTAGAAAATTATATGTTGGTTATCATCTTATCTTGTTTGTAGAACTCGAAAAGTACGCATTGGCATTGTCTGCTCCAGACCGATTTAATGCACCTCAAGGGTTCCCCAAGGCAGCCATTTAGAGCCACTGCTTTTCATAATTTTCATTTATGATATTACTTTGGCGATGAAACAATGTCAATGTCTGTTATACGCCAACGATCTAAAACTATATCTAAAAATTACAAGCCTAGAGGACTGCCATCTATTACCGTTAGATCTAAATTCTATTTCAGACTGGTGGAACTCCAATGATTAAAGCTCAACATAAAAAGTGTTATGTGATATATTTCTCGAGATTGGTTTTAAATTTGCGCTTAGATTATATTGTTGACTCTAATCCACTTTGTAGGATGGACGAAATCAAAGACTTCGGTGTTATCCTCGATTCTAAATACACTTTAAAAAGTCATATAGACTATATCGATTTAAAGGGCAATTATACCACTGGATTTATCTATATAAATTGCCAAGGTTTTAAGGACACATATATGCCCTCATATCATTATATATATCTTTGGTAAGATCACTAATTGAGTATGCTGATGTCATTTGCAGCCCTGAGTTTAATAATCACTCAGATCGCATCAAAAGGATTCAAAGGTGTTTCACTAGACTATTTTTTTCTAAAATGCGATGAAACTTCTGCCCAATGTATTTCACCAGGTGGCAATTGCTTCGAATTAATTCCTTAAAATCGAGACGAGACGAGACGAGAATGTCTACTATTAGATGACCACCTATTCTTTTAATGGTACCTATCTATGTACCTGCAAATCACTAAGATTTTCCTTTCTAATACGCGCACAAAACTAAATACGGGAGCCATATGAACCTCTGTCTAGAGCAACCATATCTTTCTATTAAGCCTGTAGTAATATTAGGTGTGTTTTTTTTTGCTACAAACAAATTACATATAAGAAAACTTTTAAGAAAAAATGCTATACCAGTTTCTGAAAAACCAGAAATCTTATTTCTTTTTTAAATCATGATATCTTAGATGTTTTTAAAAAAAAAACAATTGATTTCACCCTTGCTTTCATTACAACCCAAAATCAAAAGTCAATGCAATTGACAAAATTTCTAAAATGAATTTGTATTCAAAGTGGTTTCGTTAGCCGAGAAGTGACTTACAGGTTTTTACCTTTCTTCGAAGTATGTATCTCGGCTTATTCACACTCACCCGAAAAAGTGTTGCGAACTGTGAGAAGTTTGATGTCGAACAAGATGTCTTAGCAAGAGATTGCCAACCACTTTCGAATGCAATGTTTTCTTTAACCTTTCAAGAAATTCCGTCTCGTCAGAACAAAGTGCAGCAGACTAGTAGTAGCGCTACCAAGAAGTCATCGGGAACATAATAAAGTGTTTTCCAATAAGAGGTGTTATTTTGGTATTCAAAGAAAAATTTAACTTTTTGAGATAAATGATCGGATGTTTATTTCATAATAAAGAGGAAGGTATGCCGTTAATAATGAAAAACAACATCAGCCAAATGGCCACTACGAGCTCGCTTACAGGACATATCCTTTTCATGAAATTTTCTATAACCAAATCGCAAAGTGGCTGCCCTATGTCCTCGATAGCCTCACGAATTTTATCTTTGAGGTCTTGAATCGACGCTGGACTGTTGTTGATGATCGGCCGGCTTGAGTTCTTGTGTTAACTGAACTTTATAAGCCTTATTCTTCACATCACTAACTTGTCCCAACAGCTCGAATTTTTCCACCAATTTCTGTATTGCGGTCCGACAAGGTGCTTCACGACGACCAAAAAATACTTTAGTTGTGCCAACTGTGACTGCAAGATTTTCACCATTTTTGTAGTGTATTTTAATAATTTCAATGCGTTGTTGAAGCGTGTATCGTTCCATTTTCAATACTTGTCAAATGTCAAAAATAAAAGCTTAAAAAGTGACAGCTACTGAAATAGCGGGCCATTCACAATAACACCTCTCATTGGAAAACCCTTTTCTGAATCGATTTAGCCATGTCCGTCCGTCTGTCTGTCTGTTGAAAGCACGATAGCGTCCAAACGAATCGATCTAGGCGAATGAAATCTTGTGAGAGGACTTCTTTTTACCGTCGTCAGGTTGGTATTGAAAATTGTCTATGTCGGTCAAGTAGTTCTGGTACCTCCTATACCAAACCAATATGGCATGGCAAACATTTTGCATGACTTTTATGCAGTGGAGGGTATCAAAGCATCGGCCACACCGATGATACCACTTTTACTTGTTTTTTTTTTTACAGTAACTACAAGTGAATTTCGGCAATTTCTGTAGTTTTTTTTTGTAACCAGAGAAAAGAAGATCATACGTTAAAAGGGAATACATAAGAGAAGCTCGCAGGCTAGTTTTTTTAGGTTTTTTTTAGCAATATATGTCAATACAAGCTGTTCAACACGAATTGACTATTCCTGTCAACCAGACCAAAATGAAGAGGCGGTAGTTTAATTTAAACTTAACACCAAAAAAGCTACTGGAGCTGATTGCCCGACTCTATCCTTAACATGGCATGCAAGATTTTGTCTGCAATAATATGTGAACGCTTAAAGCCGTATGCATGCTAGCGTACATACAAGCGACCAGTCACAACTCACAGCCATATGAAGACAAACTGGTCTCTGGCTAGTCATAGCCATAGTCCACAAAGGTCGGTTAAAGTTCAACCGATGTCAAAAAGTTTGGTATTGATAAAATAAACAAAAAATATAAATGGATGCTCGTGGAAAGCACGATTCTTTCACGGCAATTCCATGGACGTACATATATAGGTATAATAGAAAGCATTTTACACCTGCTGATGGAATGTTTCCTAAAACATTCCGGACAACATTACATATTTCCAACAGTCAATTCGCTGGAAGGGATTATTTTATGTTTGTTTTAGTGCTTTCATCATACACCGCTAGTGCGATGTTATAATTTTATTAAAATTTCATTCTGCGGATTTAAGTTGGGATGTGTATAGTGTACATATACCATCAATATTTGAGTAAATGTGGTAAGAACTTTATGAACGCTCTTCCTGATCCTTTTTGTTTGCTTTGGTTTAGTTTTCACCGAATGGGATATTAGCGCAGGTCATGCATGAGGAATAATTCTCTTCAAAAAAGTTCGCTTTTCCGACAGACTGAGTTTGGTATTATTAGATAGTTGGTTATGTACATATTTTGTAAGCGCAGTGAGTATGCTTTGTATTATTACTTATATTTTCAAAATCCCACAGGAATGAGGTGAGTGTTGCTGACAATGTGGCGAGGATTTGTTTGCATCATGTAAATGTCATTATAGAGAATGTGTCGTCGGAAATGGTGTGGGTTGTTGAACTTGTGTGGGTAGAAATGGACCATTGTGTGGATTGGTGATATTATCGAAACGTGGACGAAGTGGTTATTTTCCAGGACTACAAACGGAACAAAAGATCTCACTTTTAATACTAAGGTTTTATTAACAGCACCACCTCTTGGGAGCGTCTGACATACAATGGAGATTTTTACTATCCTTAACAAGTTTACAAAATTGAGGGTTGCTTCCATTCGTCCATCTTTTAGCAATTAAAAGCTATTCACAACCGTGTAAAGTAAACAAAATGCTTTGTCTGTTACCGGTTTAAGTGAACTTATGAACCTTTTTCTAATTTTTTTTAAGACTCCAAGAAGGCTTTTTGGCTTTAGGCTATGTTGGTCATTGCTGTTGAAAGCATTTTTGACCAAAATGTACTTTGTTTCTGATATAATATTTTAACAGAATATTGAATATTCAGCCAAATCGCAAAGGAAAACTAGATAATTTAACAAAATCAATCAACTCCAGATTGGTCCAATTGCACCAAAAAGGAAGACGAAAAACAACCTTGTTAAGTATGAGCCTTAAAAATAATTTCTGAATTGTGTAATCAATTTCTTAAAAAAATATTCCATATAGACTATTTTCAGGTTTAGGGTAATCGTTTCTTAACTTATTTTATATGATGTACTTCTACTTGCTGAGCAACAAAAATATATAAACTCACCTGAACTGGTGATGCCTGCATCCATTGTTGAAATAAATCCGATGTGACGGATGCTCTTTTCGGCGGCCTCCGACTATCGATATAATCTTGCAGTCTTAACAATGCCTCTGGAGGTGCTCTCTCTGTTAGCCATTTCTCAAAGGCTTCAGGTTTTTCCTCAAACAACTTGGCAACCTCATCAACATCCTGTGAAGAAACCGACTTATTTCCATTCACAGGACTGTTAATTTCACTGCCGGGGCTATCTGTTGAGGGTCTTATAAATAGCGGTGACAAGTGTACACGTGTCGGTGAATTAGCCATTCCTGACATGCTACCCATTCTCTGATGTAGCTGGCTCGTTACTGACTGGTCGCTTTGTCGGCTGTCTACACACTCGTCCTTGTTCCTAATGCTCGTACTATTGCTTTGTGATGAGCGTGCCGATGGTGATTGAGATGGCGATGATGGATCCTTAACGGCTGGAACAAAACTCACTGTGTCCCGCTCTGGTGAACTGTGACACTTAGAAGTCCCATTGTGTATTCCATTGGACTGCCTACGGCAGTCGTCTGGAGGGAATGGTGCGTTATCCAATTTGCTGTGATTCAAATCGATTTCATGATTTATTCGTCGCACGCTAGCACCACCATCATCATCGGTGGCGGCGGCGGCGGTTGTGACGATGGCGGCAACATTGGTTGTAGAAATGTTTGCCGTCGTTATTGATGTAGTTGCGGTTGCTATTGCTATTGACACCGAAGGGTTCTCTGTCATTTTGATTTGCCCACATCATCTAACAACATTCAACGTTGGAGTACTCATTCGTGTGTGCATGTGCGTGGTTTTTATTTGTATCCCTGTGTCACAGCCTGTGCTCCCTGCCGATACAACACCGCACGTAGGAGTTTTGAGTAATTGAAAATCGGGTTTCCTTTACAACGTTGGACTATGAAATATTTATAACCTCTTGGGTTTCTGTCAGAGGCTGGCACTGGCGTGACAAAAGTTGACTAATTGTAAGTCTAGTACATGGAAGAGAAGAGAAAAAAGTGTTAGTCACTGGAAAGATCTGAAATCGATTAATTTTAAAATTAATTCGTATGGGGCCACTTGGGTGGGGAGGTTGCTTAAAGTTCTTTAACTTAACATCACACATTTCAGTAACTTACCAGCAATTTCACTCTCATGTTGCATTAAAATGTTTGTTAATTTAATATTTAAGACTAATCAAAAATAATTAAATCTCGTTCAAACAGTAAACTCAATGTCAACTATGAATATGAAGCAATTAAATATTCGCAATACCTACCTAGTTTTATAGTATGACTTTAGAGTAAGCTCAATTTCTAAAGGTTTGATGACTGCAGGCGCAAAAAAATGTCGAAATATTTGCTGATTGCGTATTTCCCAACATAGAGATGCCATATGCTGCCCAATCAGCATGTGCCGAAGACCATGATATCTTCCCTTTCGAGAGCAGTGTGATAGTCTTTACGATCTATTCCTTTTTTCCTGCGACTGTCAAGACGATCACACACGCCTCCTCTTAACCTTTCTTTAAGTAGATAAGTAACTTTCTTACTATAATATTAATATCCATCCATCCATCCATACTACTTATAAAATGCAACGTCCGTCTGTTCGTTTCTTCATAACTCGAGAACCATTCGTCCGATTTTCATGATTTTTTTCTGATTTATAGATGTGTGGCCAACTTAGTCCGTAGGGTCGGTGAGAATTTCTCAGGAGTAAAGGAGTCGCGGGAGTAAGGGGGGACTCACGAACCGATAGCCGTATGAACTTGAAAGTTTGTATGTTGATAGATAAGCAAACAATATTACATGCCTCATTCATCGTTTTTCAAAATTCGTCCTATAAGGGTTGAAAAACTTTTCAAACCAATTTTTCTATTTCGACCTTACTACGCTTAACTTGCCATTATACTCATAAATCTATATACATATGTCAATTCAAGATATGCTTTTAATTGTTAGGCAATACTTCACCGAGTATTTTGAGCTAACATTCATCTTTCTGGTCCATCGTCCATCCAGAGGGTGAGATACAAAAAATTTAAATAGATCTTATTTGGCCAAGTGCGAAAAATTTTCTTTATCGATTGCAGTTGTGCTCAGGGGTAGTTTTATATTGCGTTCTAAAACTAGAACGATTACTCGCACCTCGCACGACAAGCATTCAGAATGCACATTGTATATGCGTATGTATGACGTAGTTGAATTTGATGTAGGGAATGGATACGCATAAAACAAACTATGCGTACACATAAGTAATTTCTGATGCGTAAATAAGTTTGCACAATGGTAAATACTTATATTTGAGATCTGCAGCAATGGAAAGTGTAACGATATGATCGCGTAGTATAAATAATCAAATCATACCTGTGACGAGTTTTCATTTATGTGAAATAGCTATTATGTCCATTGACTTAGGACTTCGTTGCAGGTTGCGTAAGGACTAAGTTGGTAACTGGGGAGGGGTAAAGGAGTCGTAGGGACTAACCCCGGAACTATTTGGCCG
Source organism: Cheilosia scutellata (assembly GCA_955612985.1). Classification (NCBI taxonomy): domain Eukaryota; kingdom Metazoa; phylum Arthropoda; class Insecta; order Diptera; family Syrphidae; genus Cheilosia; species Cheilosia scutellata. The sequence continues at coordinate 34,629,125 of OY015312.1, read as the reverse complement.
ATTTTAAAAATTTTTTCAACATTATACTGGCTACATCCTCCGGGTCAGTATAGGTTACTTGGGAGAGGATGGGGGAAGGGAAAACGGGGGTATAGGGGCTATCTTCGGAACTACTCGGCCATTGCTGGAGTTGGACTCCGACAGCCATGTTTTTCACATGGACAGCTATACGTTGCATGTTCGCGTGTGAGCTGCAGTCTGCAGTTGTTTATGCTTGCGCCCACTAAAATAATAACGTGTATAGTTTACAAAAATTGCGATAAAATATTTTGTAAACTTAAAATAGAGCTTAGATTTATTTAAAAGAAAGAAACCGGCGGGCGGAGCCGCGGGCATTTGCTAGTTAAGAATATAATAAAATTATAACGAAGATAATAAAACCATATCGAAATACCTTTTTTTCTACTCACTTAAAATCAATCTGTCTCTCACGACACAATTTTCATGGGAAGGCATGTGTGGCCCAGCACAGAGAAAATCGACCAAGAAAATATGTTTTCACTATACAATTTGTTTTTTCCCTTTGGGGGGGTTGCCAATTAAAATACTCTTCTGTATCACCATATCTGTGAAACGGTTAGGAAGTTATGAGAAAAGTAAATATTTTTAAAATGTTACTCCTCTCCTCATACATGGAATAGAGGGATTGACGCGTCACCTTAAAAATTGACGAAACACCTCTCTAATAATTTGTACTTATCACATGTTTTCTAAAATTATGAAAAGATACGCGGCCAAAAAGAGCAGGGGGTCATAATTCAAAAAGTCGTCTTTTTTGCTTGGACTAAAGTGTAATTTTTTTGCTGTTTGGTTTTCAGCCTAATGTTTTTTACAGTTAACGCGTGATTCGTGACACGTGTCAAAGTAAAACATGCTCATAGTAAAAAATGTGTCGCGAATCCATGGACATATTGCGAGGCGAATTTGGTGAGCAATTCATTTCGGGTGCATGTCATAAAGTCCACTGTCATAACGGCCTGGGGCGCTAGACACTCATTTTTGTGTCATAAGGCCCTCGGGCGCTATGACACTTTCAAAAGTGTCATATCGCCTACTCTCAATGTGTCATAGCGCCCAAGGGCCCCAAAAAAGGAAATAACACCGCAAACGTTCATCTGACAGTAAGCCCAAGCAGGGGGGTTGCAGGGGGCCAGCATGCCCCCCATACTTTACGGGTATTATTTCATTTCTTCTTTTGGGGCGTTACTGCACTTCTTATAATGTCATAAAGCCCACAAAAAAGTGACTTAAAGCCCGGCGGGCGGCAAAGGGAGAGCCTTATGACACAAAAATGTGTGTCATAGCGCTCCAGGGCGTTATCACATGTACCCATTCATTTCACGTTTCGGTTGGACCTGTGATTTGACGCCGCTGGACTATTTTTTGTCGGGATATGTCAAATGTCTCGTCTATACGGATAAGCCAGTTATTATTGAGATATGTCGGAAAAAGTGTGCCAAAATTGGATATTCCGGATGGACCACAAAATTTTCACTCAATTTTGCAAATTTTCGTGGTTTTTTGTTTTTTACTTTTAACAACCAAACGCAAAAAATCACCCATTTATATAGATAATCATGAAGGTTTTTTCTAAGTCTAAAAAAGTATTTACAACAATTAATATATAACAATTTCTATTAAATGAAAAACATCCCAATAAAATGCAAAAAGATAATAATTTTTATTGTTGTTTGCCAGTCATTACTTTGGGGCAATTTTTCATATGTGTGGGGCAATTTTGCATAGATAAATCTAATGTGGGCATTTTTATTATGAAATATTGCCCCAATTTGTGGGACCTTTTTTCATTGGGGTCTACTTTCATGGAGCTATTTTTGTGTTGAGGCAACATGGTTTGTTTTCAACAGAAGAAGATTAGGTATAGGTATCTCGTTCCTGTTGTTATATAACTTTGCTCATCATGAATGTTCATGTCATAAAGACATAGTCCTGATTAATTATGATCTTGTGCTTAACTTAACAAGTAACATGAGAAAATATTTCCCATGCCTTATCACAGGGAATCGAATCCTCAATCAACGATCAATTCATTCCCAATAAGCTCGAACAATCCAATTTGCAAGGCATTAAAGCAATCCTAAATCTCGCTGTGATTAACTTCACATTCATAGCACGAAATGCTTGTCAAAAAAAAATGAAAGCATCCCAAAAATTAACATGGTTACGCCAGAGAATAACCAAACTTTTGCATTGAACGAAAATCAAGCTATCTGTGAAAGTTGTTGTCGAGTTTTATTTTGTGCGTTCTCTGTCGGGGCTTCTTCTATTGTTCTGTAAACTTTTCTATTGGGATGAATTCACAAAAAGTCGCTCCTTACGTTCTCGAAAATGCGCATATGTGAGTAAAAGCTGTGATGCGGCAATGGCACTGGCAGGCAACTGGCAACGGCAACCTATAAGCATGTGTATCTCCTCGTAAACACCCCGCAAACATTAGAAATCCTTAGATAATCGAGTAATGACTCTGCTGGGACTCTGTTTATGTAGCTATAACTGTAAGTATACCAACATATTTCGCTCTCTCTATTCCATACCCTATATGAAATCCCTTAAGTTCCATCACAAAATTACCCAATTGAGACAAATACCGTCAAACGTTTATTGATTTTGTACTCGTACCCGTTGCTCTTCTAAGACCTAATGGACGTCACTATGTATTCTATCTATCACTATTTGCCTTCGGTTCTTTTGTGTTTGTATACATCTTTCAGATGGCAGTAGAAATAAGAACTCAATAAGGGCTGAAATATCCTTTAAGGAATTACACGCATTAAGCGATAGAGCTATTTAACAAGATGACAAGGTTACGATCTCGAGATGAAGTTTTTATCAATGTGTAACTTAGTGCAGATGCGATTAAGAGATAAATTGAATTTTTGCCCGATAATTCGATTAATTGTATCGATGTGATGGTACATAATCGAAGTGTGTTTTTGAAGAACAACTAATTGTTCGACATGTGGTGATAGGTGAAGGGGCGATTCCCATAATCAAATTGAATATAATGTACCTATAGACTTGGGGTTGGATGGCAATTTTTGAAGTTAACCCCTTGCACAAAAATTCGATTACAAGTTGAAATAATTCATTGAAGATAGAAATTGCGAATCCCGCTTTAATTCGATTTGTTTGCGAGTGTTTAGTATTCGCCCTTCGAATTTTCGCTTGTTTTGTTTGGTTTAGGGTCCATCCACAAATACATAAATGAAGTCAAGGTATCTATTTAAACATCAATGTTTTTGGTTCATTCCGGACTGTGCTAATGGCGCATTTTATATTATGTAGGAGTAGGTATCTACTTCATGGCTGCTTATATGATGTAATGTATTAGGTCGAAGTACTGGTCGAGGTAATTGAATGAGTGGTCAAATTTGTATTTATGTATTTTTTTTTAATGGAGCACATGCACAGTTGAAGGTGTATGGTTATGGTTATGGTTTCAAGTTATGTAATCGATTTGCTATGTGATGTAGTTTCTATCAGGGATAGGAAAATAAGCAGTTCAAATTACAAATCATCACTGGGACTTTTTTGGGTGCATACCATCCATATAACTTGGCATCCATCCATATCACTATAGTTCTAGTATAGACGACGTTTTATTCTCAGACACGTACTTGGGTTTTCTCTTGAGACTTATACTATCGTCAGACTCGAAGAAACCTAAATAATTTCAGCAATTCAGATATGACCATTAAAAACCTGAAATTGTAAGATCGTATTTACTGGCTGGTCCCGGCATGTTGATGAACTGACCCCGGAAAACTTGACGGAAGAAATTGCAATTGCAGGTGTCTGATGAGCTTCGGATTACAGAAACATTCGGCTTCGGAAGATAGATACTCTCCACTAATCCTACCTACCTAATGCGACTGAAAAGACTACCTCAATTATGGAAGCAATAGACATTCTCTTCTCTTGGGTGTGCCTTCAACAACGTCAATGACTAGAGCCAATAATTGACGCACTCTAGGAATTGAGGGTCGAGTTTTGGATGATGCTATTCTGATTCAGAGCTATTAGTATGTACCAAACCGGGTGCCACTTCTTCAGCTTGCAAGCCTTAAGAGTTGCGGAACACTGAAAGGTACACTTTAGTCGGCTCTCACATTGAGGCAACAATCAATAAGCAACTGACAATAGGAAACACTCAAAATTATCGCTCACAATTATTTTACTATAGTTGCTTATTGCTTGTTGCCTCAATCTGAGAGCCGCCATAGAGTACCCATAAATACGGTATTAATAAACGTGGAAAGAGTTGGTTAAAAAATGGATGCTGTCTCTGAAAGATCTTTAAATATATGATGAGCGAAATGTTTGATAAATAATGTTATAATCACCTTAAGCAGATTTGATTGTGATTGTACGTGAAAGCTCGGAAAAGTTGATCAAAATGTCCCAGAGCTTGTCAACTTTTTTGGACACTTCAAGATCTGTAGAAAATTAGTAGGTATTTTGTTCCATTGTGCCATTTTTTTTTTGCCAAAATTTAGTTAATTACCGGACAACAAATAAAATTAAATGTGCGAATGGATAACACACGTAAGAAAAAGTCAGTAATAATCTAAAAAAAAAACTGTAACTGGCACGCAGCTGACATGGAAATATATGTACATTTCTTCGGAATGCGTAGCTGCTGTGTTATGTATTTTACATCGTTTATTTAAATTTGATATATAAAAAAACCGAATGCAAGTAAAAAAGTGTCACGCTCTAAAAAATTTACCAAAAGTCAACTTGACCAAAAGTCAACTTTTTAAGGTAACGTATGGTAGCTAAGATTTGGTCAACTTTTCTGCATAGTAAACTTTTCTGAGGGTCAAGTTTTCCGAACTTCTACATCACTTATCACAAATCACCTTAGCTGATTCCACTCCTGTATCTTCAACCAGTACTCATACTCCAGAAGCAACTTTTTGTATCCTGCTACATTTCTTGCCATATTTTTCAAACAGTCGGCTAAATTGTAGATATCTTTTGACCGTCTTTGAAGGTGGAGGAGTTTTTTTTTACAGAAAGCTTAATATGAGCATCTCCTGTAGTCTCTTATAATAAAGTAGCAGTTTTCAAGTGGAATTAATGGCGGTAAAGGAAGGTGCCGTGATATTTCGAACGTACGGCCTTATGTCACTTTGCAAAACCGTCATAAGACCATATTAATATTTCCATCATGCCCGGAGGGCCTTATTTTGCTCAGTTCAAGTTAATTTTTTAACGATTTGAATCATAAGTCCACAATAAATAATCAGTGGAATAAATATGGGGGCATGCTGCCCCCTGCAAGCCCCCTGCTTGGGTTCACTGCTAGGTTAGGGGATAGGTGCGCGGTTGGGTACATGCTAAGTTTCTTTAAATCCACGCGAAAAATTGATAAAAAGAAACTTTGCATACACCCAACCTGAAAATGATTTGAAAGTGACATAAGGCCATAATGGCCTTAGACGATTAAGCCTTCCTTTAAGTGACTTCTGTAGGAAATGCAAGGCTGAAGGGGAGAATGGGACTATTATTCACTATCTATGTAACTGTCCTGGCTTATCTCAAAGGAAAATGCACTACATCTGTTCCAAAGCCCAAATAGCTTCCGTATTTTTATTAATAGCACCGACTGGTTTAGGTATTCAGTAGGGTTACTACACTATTAGACATACCTAATAGGTTCATGTTGTATCTCAAAGGATCAGCCTCTTGTTATAATTATGCTCAGGGTTCGCCTATACCTACATAGTTGTGCTGAAGCTTCCACCTTGATTTGCTTTATTGAGAAAAATGTATAAAATAGCTCTGGGCCAAAAATTATGCGTGGCGATAATCATGAGTTATTTTCTATTATCGACAGATTTCCCTATAATCGTTTGAAAAGATACGCGATTAGGGCCCTGAATGTGACTATAGCACATATATACCTGAATGTGGTACACGTTCCGTAAATCCCCCCGATTTACGGAACGTGTACCATGATGAATTTATACAACTGTATTATTGTATCGGTGATTCGAGATTAGGGACAAATGGTTGCAATTGATTTTAAATATTTTGGCTGTCTCCCTTCCTTATGTCATTTAAAATAGCTACCACAGTCACGTAAAGCAAAGCATACAGAAAACTACCTTCAAACCGTGAGCCGTGAGCAACTACATTTTGGTAGTAGATATAGACACTCGTTCTATGGCTAACCATTAATTTTTTACTGTGTCTGGGGATGTACTACAACTCACAAGCCAACTATACAAAACAAAATATTTAATACATGTTGTTCTCCTGTGGCCAGAACATTGAAAGTAGGTCAAAGTGCATAATTACGTGTTACAACGTCTTTGAAAGTACCAGAATGTATCATGCATAACAAAAAGCTGTTAAAAACGTTTCGCTATTCTCTATAGCTCTACTATGAACGTTTGTCCGAAAGGCAGATGCAAATCTTGACATATTGCTCACGTATCCACTGGGGATGAGACACGGCTAAGCTACACAAACAGTCAACATAACCTTGAATAATGTCAGAACTGCCATAGGGGAATGGAGACAGGCTACCAATAAAATGAGCAATCTCTGATAGATTATTCCAATGAAAACATGGAGCTGCAACGCGCCATTTTCTGTCATTAGGATGGCACCAAGTCAAATACAAATTGAAAAATCTCATCAAATCCGTAACAAAATAAACCAAATCCCCGACATAATATATCAGTATTTGCACTTACAATCATTTGCATACGAGTAGTCTATACTAATCGCTTTGTCATGTCACCCTCTTCAAACATGGTAAAAGGAAGACGGAGAAAGGTTATTTTTTTACATTTAGCTAATGCCTTTACCGCCGACGGCAACACGGTAACACATGGTGCCACCTTTCTACAGAAAAGTAAAGTATATCTAAGCAAATTCACTTTCCCACAGAAATATATCCGTACAGGTGTGAGCGTGAGACCATCAAATATTTACTCTCAGCCAGAACAGAAAAAGAAGAATAACACCCCCGCGATGCGGCGAATAAGGGTGGTGGCGAATTGTGTGTACCTCGTCGTTTCACATTTTCGTTGAACTTCATAAGTAGGCCAATCACCTGCACCCGCACATTTTGTTTGCCTTAGGTAGGTACTTCCGATCCAGGGGAACGGTGTCACATTTATGTCACACTTACGTACGGGCTAAGTAAATATAGACGCAAAACCGTGCATATAAGTGACTCTATGCAGAAGACTCGAATACAGAAATCCCATCACTTCAATGGGTGGGTGCGGTAGGTATACTTAAACTTTCCCACCTACCTGTCAAGTATATTATATGCGAACGGAAATAAGAAAAAACGCAATACACACGATGCATCCGCTCTGACCCTGACAACGTGGTTCGTGTTGATTTATTTACTCGACCGGGCTGTTTAGGGGAACAATTTGTGTGGCAGTAAATTTCTTTGAATTACTGCATTTCGTGCCAAAAGTGGGTGTTCTCGTAACGTGCCTGATGTGATTATTTGGACGATGTCAAATTCAGAACAGTGCTGGCAAGTGTTTTGTTGACTCGAGTGGGTGGTTATTTCTACTATAGCAAACTGATTTGTGCGAGTGCAACTCGTACTGTAGCGCCATCGAAAAGGGTGGGTGCATAAACGCATGGAAAGTATACTATACATTTTTGCATTTAAGGTAGTTACTAGATGGAAACCAGCTGAAGATTGGGATACTTTTCGTAAAATTAGACGGAAACCAGCTGAAAATTGGGATAATTTTGAAAATATTACTCATACGCCAGAGTGAACTTGAAAAACTTAGAAACCAGCTGAAAATTGGGATAATTTTGAAAATATTACTCATACGCCAGTGTGAATTTGAAACACTTGGAAAGTGCACTCAAGAATGAATTAACTTTCTAGAAAGTGTTTACCACTGAGTTGTGTTTGTAAATGTTAGGCTTTGGTTGACGTTTTTTTTAATCAAAACCACAACCATTTAGTATCGACTAGTTCGATATGAGGTTATTATGTTTAGAAAGCTAATTCACATGTAGTTGGAGCAGGTAAGGCGGTCCCATTTTTGCAGTGTACTGCACAGCGCCCAGCGCGACTATTTTCACTAAAGTTGGACTCATTGACCAAATATTCACACTGCGGCAGATCTTGGAGAATACAGTGGAACTTCAAATCTTCACCTTTTCATCGATTTTAAGCAGGCCACCTACTACAGGGTTTATAGTTAGACGAGTTATACAGAGCAATGTCTAGCTCTAGCATCACTGCCAAACTCGTCCATTTGTGCAGGATGACGATGGAAAATGCAGGCTGCTCCATCAAGTTCGGTAAATAACTCACCGAGGCATTTCGTGCGTTTTGAGACGGAGACGGCAAGGGTGGGTTTGACGATCAATTAGGGCAAGACAAAGTACATGCTGTCAACAAGAAAGGACACCCAGTACCGTTTCCGACAGAATGTCACTATATAACTTCGAGGTGGTTAGGGACTTTGTCTAACTATAGGCTCCGCTATGAACTCAGAGAATAATAATAGCGCTGAGTTTAAACGAATAACTACCCTTATTCTCGTTGGCGTTTGTCCTAAACGACTCATGTGTCGTGTCGTTGTAAAACCGTTATACCGATATTTTTCAAACCATTTTAATGCTTTTTTTTTCTATGGATTCGCTGTTATTTAAAATGTTTGTCTTAAAAAAGGTGAAAACACCGGCTTAAAAACGAAATCAAATATTAGTCGTTTACGATTCCATTCCAAAATTCACCATTCGCTGTCTCTTTGGGCTAAGAGGGCAACTGAATAGCAACGCACTGAGGTTGAGTATAATCAACAGTTGGCGGACTTATGCCGTCTTATCGCTCAGCTGATAGCAAGTGCTATAGTCACTTCGTCAATTTGGACTTGTCAAGGTTCATTTCCTGACAGGGCAAAAGTAGGAATGGCTTCCCAAGTTGATTATATAAAAATGATAGACTGTCAAAACTCAAAATATTCAACAAACAATCATTGAAATGAAGTTTAATGATGAATTATTCATTCCTACCAAAAGGGACCGTGTCTACTAGTTGCTATTTTTGTTCTCTCAATAAAAAAATTACTACATATTATTGAATGGGCCCTACATAGGAGTTCCACCCCAATTTATCTTTTTCTGATTGAAATTACAAATTTCTGACTCTCACATTCACTTTTCTTATTAGATAATTACACAATTCGCTCGATATGAATTTACCGCCAACCGACCCCATACGATTAACTTACCGCAGGCACGAATATTCATTTTAGTTCTCCTTCTCATCCGGCTGCATCACCTCCCCCACACCAGCACCAGTCAGCCGGGTATTATGGAATAATTCCCAAGCTCATTATAAATTAATGAACATTTGGACACACAATTTGGAGCTGAAATTTCGAACGAAAATTAACATACATCGCAGTCCCAGAGCCCGACTACGTCCCCATAAATAGAAACGAAATGAAATAAATAAATAAAACGAAATTGTGTCTCGCTGGCGCACAAGTCCCATTTAGATACATGTCTCCGTGGAGCGAGGAGTGACAGAAAATGTCCCACCTCACTTCACGTGTATACTAACTCCCAAAATGTATTGCTCGCCATGCTTTATGATTGTTCATAGGAGGACGACTCTGGTAAGAACTACCATTGGCAGGGACTAATATTTCACCTTGATGATTAACTGACCTTAGGTAAATAATAATAAATTTATGGTTACCTAACAGGCTACAGGATAAAAATAGAATTCGTCCATTCTGAGCACGATAATGGGGTCTTCCTTTTTTTATCGAACAGTCAACATTATAAGTTATAAACATGAATCAATATTATCTACGTGTTAGTTTATCCCCGATTATTCCGTTTTCGTCCTGCCGAATTGTCTTCCTCCTTTATTCAGGGAATAGGAAGAGCGTGTAATTTTTCTTTTTGATAATAAATTTGGGAACTGGGGACAAATGAGGAGTTGTAGATGGCTGGGCCAAACTCTTTGTATACAATGATCAAAGAAGGAAAACCAATGAGGAGCCTTTCCGTTTACAGATATATACATCGTTCCTTCTTCCAGCAATAGGATTTGCGTTCCGTTCATGATAAATTAATTTCAAATCGAAGTGTCAATAAATTTTGATCGATTACCCTGGATTTACGCAACGTCGACATATCAATTTTTGAGTGTATCTTTATCGACTGTTGTTGCTTTTATTTAATATTTGACTTAGGCAGTCCTTGAAGGAGAAATGGAATGATTCCGAACATTGTGAATGTATATTGATGAATTTTACGATGACAGGAAAAGTGAACACAGGGACTGAGTAAACGATTTTAGGTTTAAAAGAAAAAAAAGAAGTCATTTCACCTTTTGAAGTTGCTAACCCACGCAGGATATCCAAATGAAATGAGTTTATTGAGCTTCGAAAATGGTTCGATCAGGAAAATCGTACCTTAAATATGTGTATTTCAATGTACTTTGTTTACCGAAAAAACGTTTAAATTAGATTGAGGGAGAGAGTGGTACTGAAAATCTGTCAGCGAAGCAAATTTCTTTCTTTTGCAAGCACACAGGGAACATCCGTTAACATTTACAAAGTGATTGCTGTACGAGTTGCCATGGGAAAGTTGTAAGTCGTGGGGTCGGAAATCAATGAAGTATGACAACAGAGATAATAATATACGGATTGCCAGCCAAAATTTAATGAGGCAAGTCAACTGCGGTTGAATTGGTTGATGGTTAACCCGGTATTATAATCGAATAGGGGTTGGAATAACACTTGCTACCTGCTGGGGGTGCTTTTGTTTCTGCGGATACATTATACTTTAGATTTATTTGGTGTTTAGAAGTTCGACAATTTACATCCTAAACGCCTCATTGAGTCATCGAATAACCCCATCATTTAGAAAGGTAGAGAAACTTTTTTTTCGAAAATGTTAGGTTGAAACTTGCGCGTGGGTTCTGCTGATGTTTTGGCACAAGGCAGTCATCAATCCTTGAAGTTTTATAAATAAATGTGGCATACGCTAATGGGAAAATACGATCACGTTTACGAACTGTGTTGCTTTGCAAGTTATTTTCGCGGCTTACCTACTATTTATCATAAACTATAGTATAAACTAAATACTATGGGTATAGTTTTTTTTAAACAAACCTCTCAAAATGATTCAAGAGGTTTGTTAAAAAAAAAACTATACAATATCCTTTATTGATGATGACAACGCGTATCTATAAGGTTGAGTATATTTTAATGAGCTTCTAACCACAAAATAGAATATAAAGAGCATGTTTGGCAGCGGGCTTGGTATTTGAAATGTGACCTTCTATACCTATAATTATCTTATTTTTTAAGTGGTTGCTTGGGTTTTGTATGATTTTCGTCAATATCACACAGCTCAGTGTCATAACTGTCGCAACCACAATAGTTGTGCAGGGTACATGTCATAACGCCCAGTGTCATAACGCCCTGGGGCGCTATGACACACATTTTTGTGTCATAAGGCCCTCGGGCGCTATGACACTCTTAAAAGTGTCATAGATTGGGCGATATGACACTTTTAAAAGTGTCATAGCGCCCGAGGGCCTTATGACACAAAAAGCGCCCCAGGGCGTTATGACATGCACCCAGTTGTGCAACCTTCCGGGTACCTACTTTGAGATTGTTGAATGAGCTGCTCAGAAGACGAACGTATACTGTGGATGAATTCAACAAAATGACATTATACTTTACATACATTATCAACTCTGAATTATTTAGGGCTCAAATCAGTGATTTATTTTCAGGACTCGACGGGCTGCTAAAAAGGAGAAGCTTACGGATGAGCACTTAATTGGTCAACGACAGCATTCACATCCCAAAAGTGAATTACTTACACCGGAATGGAAGTCGTGCGTCAAGGATCTCGAAAAATAATAAGTTTACTGTTGACGACAATGCAAAATGGAAAAGGGACAACCTTCGGATTTGCATGTGGAATATTTGGCCACGTCCAGCTAAATAATTAGCACTGCTACAAGGCAGATATCAATGGCATCCAGTAAGTTCAATGGAATGGGCCGGGTAAACGAAATACAAAATCTATGGGTGATATACAGAAAAAGTGAATTGGGAATTACGAGTATAAGCAGCAGATTTAGTGTTGCACTTTCGACTTGTTAGTGGTTACATTCTGGCAATACCCATCAATGCTAAGTTTGGGAATATCAGCCGGATATGCGTTCATGGTCCTTCCCATTGAGGAAAAATGCGATGCTAATAAAGACTGTTTCTACTATACAGTGACCGAAATAAGTATAAAGACAATCATTCTCAAACTGTTCAATTTGACCTAACCTAATCTTTCTATATATAAAAATGGTGGCAAATATGTATAGTAACTCATCAATTGAAAACGGCTGGACCGATTTGGCTCAAATTTCTTTGTAATTGCCAGGAGAAGGTTCTTCTAAAAGAAAATTTTGGGAAAACCCTCCGGAAAAGTCAGGAAAACGGAAAAAACGAAATTTGAGAACAACTCGGCCGATTTGGTTCAACTTTTTTTTCAGTTGTTCGCAATTGCCAGGAGAAGGTTTTTACGAAATAAAATTTTGGGAAAACCCTCCAGAAAAGTCGGGAAATTAGAAAAATCGAAAATTGAGAACTGCTCGGACGATTTGGCTAACTTTTTTTTTTTTTCAAATGTTCGTAATTACCAGGAGAAGGTTAACCTCCTGGGGCTTAGCAATGGCCAAATTCCCGTTGATATTTCGACTGGATTGTTATCATTTGGATTAGTGAACGGGCAATACTAGCAGCGAAGAATAAGGACATCGATAGCTTGAATTTCATTATTCAAAGTTAAATCGCTAGAGAACTGCATACGTACAAATCCGTTGACAGCATGACCGACGAGGATGAAGGAACTATCCGACGGAATTTTTGAACTCGCTTGATGTGCCAGGAACACCACCGCATAATTTACAGCTGAAGGTGGGATCGATCATAATCATGTTGTGGAATCTGAATCATCTGAAATTGTGCAACGATACGCGGTTGTCCGTCTAGAAACTGATGAACAATGTGATTCAAGCGACGATCATCAAGGGCAAATCCAAAGGAGAGGAAGTCCTTATCCCACGAATTCCGATTATTCCAACTGATCTTCCATTCCAATTCAAGCGGATTCAGTTCCCCGTTCGATTGGCTTTTGCGATGACAATCAATTATAATCGCAAGACCAATCAGTCTTTGTTGTTTGTTTTTGCGCCGGAAAACAAATCAAAAAACATTCTTTTTCACATCGCTCTCTACTGATTTTGATTCCATTTAAATAAATCACATTTAAATTTTAATTATCTGTGTTTTATTATATCAGTCCGGAGTATATCTGAAGGCGTTAAAATGGGGCGAGACGAAGTTCACCGGGTCCACTAGTGATTACCTAAAAATTATATAAATCAATTCTCTCTTCAATAAACAAAATAATGCACCGTTATCTAGTTAAGAAACAGATTAAATTGTCGTTACTATTTAAAGAAGTGGTGCAAAAAAGGCGAAATAATTATAAAGACACAGTGTCTGTTTATCTTAAAGTATTAAGGTTTTTTGCATATTTTTTTTTATTTAAAGTGTGTGAAAATATTTAAGCGATAATTTCACAGGTAAATTGCACTTCTCGCAACTCGAATAGAAAACAATTGAATCTTAATTTAGCCATAGGCCGCGAAACCCATTTGACCACAGAAGAAAAGGCAATAATGAGAACTTACAAAGAGCACGGCCTATCAAATCGGTCAATTGCTGCCAAGATAGGACGATCTCCTACCGTTGTAAGTTATTTTGTCAATTTGGGTGAAAATTATGGCTCTGCTAGAAGATCCGGTCGACCAAGCCTTCTTAGCGCCCGTGAAAAGAATCTTATTTACATGAAGCCAGGCGAAACAAGCTCAATGCTGGTCAGATAAGGCGCAAGTTTGATCATTCAGTAGGCGTAAGAAGAGTGCAGCAAGTGTTGAAGGGAAATCCCAATCTTCGAAACACAAAGATGCTGAAAAAGCCGCTATTGCAGCAGAATCATAAGGAGGCCAGAGTAAGGTTCGCCAGAAACCACATGGCATGGACCAGGGAGTGGGAATCCGTTATTTTTTCTGATGAAAAAAAAAATTAATTTGGACGGTCCAGACAGTTTCAGCTGTTATTGGCGTGATTTCCGAAACGAAAAAGCAGTGAAAATGAGCCGGCACTCCGGAGGTGGAAAAATCCCTTTGATGTGGGTACCACCCAGAATGAATGGTATAAGACACAGGGAGCTGTTGGAATATGCCCTAGACGAATTTGGAGAAATTCCGGCGGGTGAACATTTTATTTTCCAGCAAGATAATGCTCCCATTCACACGGCAAGTACAGTCCGCGAATGGTTTGAAGTCAGCGGGACAAGGTGTCTACCCAATCGAAAACATGTGGGGGATCATGGCGAGAAAAATGTATTCAATGGGAGGAAGTACAGGAATGTGGAAGAGCTTAAAGCACAAATAATTCAGGCATGAAACGAGCTCAATGATGAAGTTCTGCACAACTTGATAAATTCTATGTCGAATAGAATTTTTGAAGTTATTGAGAACCGATTCGGCTGTACGAAGTACTCAGTTACAATTTGATAGGTAAAACTAAAAATTTCGACGTTTTCATGCTTAAAATGCTTATTGTCTTTATACTTATTTCGCGGGATTAATGTTTTTGGAGCTCATTAACGATGAACCTAAAAAACAATCCATTGTGTTCGAAAAAAAGTTTTTTTTTTTTTTTGATTGATTATAAAATTAAATAAAGTAAATATTGTTTTCCCTTAAGAATATGCTCTTAAAATTTTCTCATTTCGTAGTATAATCAAATCAACCAATGGAGCCGCCCGTGCCTTTATACTTATTCCATATAAAATATTATTTTTTTTTTTTATTATTTATTAAAGGGTAAAATAAAATTACAATTTAAGTTAGTTTTGCTGCAATAGCTACATGTATAGAAATCGATAGTTCTACCGCCAACATACACAATAACGTAGTATAACTGGAAAGCGTAGTCAACACGATTCGCGTAACAATATGTCATCTTAAAATTCAGATATTAAAACTAGCCAGAGATGATATTCTGCGAAGTTCAACTACTTTGTCGAGAATGTGTACATTGAGCGTCAAAAGTTAGTGAACACCAAGGCTCTTTGAAGTTTTATTTACGGTCTCGAAACTCTAACGAAAATACAATAACAAAATACAGCATAAAATACTTTATGACCGCTATCATGGAATCAAACGAAAAAAATATTTCGATATCGTCAAAACTACACAGATTTGTGTTGACAATGAAAGACAGCCGTTTGACTGTGAAACTACCTTTCCAAAAAACATGTCCATAATCAGACGTTTCCGGCGGATTCCACGATAGCAGTAGAAAGTGAAAGGGAATCGAATAGGTGATGTGAAACTCAATTCCGACGGATTCCACGATGGCAGTGTTATATCTTCTTATCTAATAAAAAAAAAATTCCAAACTAAAAAAAATAAAACCACACTCTAAATGCTAACTGTATATATGTAGGTTAACACAGCAAAGGCCATTTTTCAAATACAATATTTAACTGGAACTTCTTAACTTTATGCAATTTAATTGTACACATGAATTATAATCTGTCATCTTCAGAGCATTTATTAGAAAAGTTTTCCCCCACCATGAAAGCCAAGAATAATAATATACATACACTGTATGACCATAAAGTTACTACCCTCGTCCTAGGCATACTTATGTGTCCCCATATTGTGTAAATATTAGAATGGTTGCCTTTTGCCAATGCAATTTTTTTATTTAGAATCTAATAGATTTGTAGTATCTACAATTAATTTATTCTCGTGCAGCACCATTGCCATGAATTGGTCGTATTTCTATCGTACTGAACTTGTCTACATTTTTAAGAGAATTCTGTAATCGGGAAGTAATGTAGGTACAAAGATTTATTTAAGAAATATCAACATTTAAAAGTCCCGTTGTTTATGGCCCATCAAAAAATCTGACATGTCACAAATTGCACCACTTAATATCTAGAAGGATCAAGGAACTCTACGATAATTGGTTACTGGGTTGAATTCAAAACGAAAGAGTTCATTTTGTTTTCAACTCGCGCCACCCACACAACACATTTATCATCACATCACAAACTAATTTTAGAGCATTTCACTGTGCGCACTGGAATTGTGTAGTTGTTATGGGTCTCCTCGGGTCCTTGACGCTGCGCTGGCGGCACAAATTGTCGGGTAATTTATTTTACATTTGGATTAGCACAATATTTCGAGTGCTTGACGCTATAGCGGTAAAGATATTGTGTGCGCTCGGTTTTTTGAATTAATTGCGTATATTTTCGTTCACAATGCTTTTTATCGCAGACGACGACGATGAAATCCAATTAAAAAAATCGCATTTGTGGGTCATTTTGGTAGATTTCGCGTCGCTCGGATGAGTGATGGAATTCAAATGTAATGCTCGGATAACCATTGCACACGTTTCTATTACACAAGCAATAGCTATATATAATTGTAGTCCAAACTACCAGACTTGTAATTTTTGCAAAACATGTTCTTTAAAAATAAAAAGTAAAGAAAGAGATGTTAAATTCGAAATAATGAAACATTGATAAAGATTTTCCCTAATTTGTTGCAATTACTATTTGATGTTAATTACTATATCTATACAGGTACCCTATTTGCACCGAGCCAGAAACTGATGGGTTTTCTCAAAAACATTTATTTATTTTTAAAACTTAATAATTGAACTCAACCTTGGTCTTAAAATATAGCTTATGAATTCAAAAATGTAGTTCCTCAAAAAAAAAAAAATAAGTAATTGGTCTCTAAATTTTTTAGAAAACAAATTTTTTAATTCAATTCAATTCCTATGAAATGCTGGGGTTAAATGTTTCAGTTTTGATCTGTTTCGTGTTTTTTACGGATGGACTTTTCTAATGGCTATAATAACCTACGCCTTAACTATGTAGTAGGTATTTATATGAATTAACAGCTGATGTAATAATGGTACGGAACCTTTGGTGTGCGAGTGACACTCGCACTTGAACTATTTTCTCATTTTTTTTTAATAAAAGTGGAGTCTCCTGTCTAATTTGGAGGTGTAACAACCACTTTAAACGCTAAAACCTCTAAACGGTATTATAAACACAGAAATGGTTTTATACACTTTTCAAAACAAGTCTTAAGCACTATGAGTACTTACATCTGTGCAGCTATAAAAAAGTTATGGCATCTTAAACTAAAAATTATGAAAATTTGTTGTTTCAGTTTCCTACTTAAACATTTTTTTTTTTCTCAAAATGTTTACTTTTTATGAAATTTGTATCCTTAAAAAATGTTCTAAAAATGATAGTAAAATTGTGAAATTGTATTTTTTTTATCACATCGTGAGCACACTTTTTCTAATATCAATAGCAATACTAGATATTTTATAATCTATATAGCAACACTAGAAAATAACAAAAAACTGACATTTGCGAACTATAATACATTTTACACTGTTATATATTTTTTGATACTATAGGTCTGGGGTATAGTAAAAGTGTAGAAGTGTAGCTAGTATATTTTGTTGTTATAGTGTATGAAAATTTCACACTTTTACACTTTCACAATGATACTAGACATACACCGAATCGTGAATACCCCTTATGTTAGGCAACTTTTTTTACATTTTTGATACCTATAATATGTAGTTTAGAAGTTATAGCATCTTAAGTGGTAACACCTCCAAATTAGAGGCCACCTATTTATTTTATGCTTTCAACCATATATTAACGTTAACTTTCTCAGGCAACGGAATGGCTTCGGCCAGACTCTGAGCCAGGGAAAGAATGCCATCATGTATTCACGGATGGCTCCAAAACCGGACAGAGGTCTGGTTCTGGAGTCTTCGTTGAAAGCGAGAACATTAGAATACACTACCCCTTAGGTAACCATGCGCCAGTCTTACCAGTGGAGATTTTCGCTATCCTTATGGCTATATGCGTTTCGCATATGCGTTTGCAGTAATAGCCAAGCTGAACTAAAAGCGCTGCTTAACTCTCTCACCTCGTTCAAGTTAGTGCTCGAACTCAAGCCTTCTCTAAACTTGGTCGGAAGGCTAAACACAGTGAAACTTGTTTGAGTCCCAGGTCACACTGGTATCCAGGGAAATGAGATCGCTGATGAACTTGCCATGCTAGGTTCAGAAGAAGCTCTCTCAGGACCTGAACCTGCGTTGGGTCTGCCTGCAGCTGTGGTTAGGTCAACCATTGGGTTTCTCGTGAACACGAGTGTCGGTGGCATGACTGTGCTGGATGTAAACGACTGCGTCCGGACATCTGCAAAAGGTCCGCGTCTTTCCTTCTGCCTCTCAGGAGAATCGACTGCAGACTGCTTATGGGCGTCCTTTCGGGCCACAAAGCTTTTGCCAAACACTTAAATGTATTGGGCTGGAGGGACACCACCATTTGTCCTGCTTGTGGAGATACAGCGGAACGCTTCCTCTGTAGTTGTCCTGTCTTGTTTGACGGACATGTCCAAACGAACGTTATGTCTTCTTTAAACTGAAGATGGATATTTGTTTCCATTTGAAATGGACATACGGTCCAAATGGATATTATGTCTTCTTGAAAATGACATAAGGTCCATTTAGACTTTGATTCGTTCATAATGTCCATGGACCTTGTGACTATTTCAGATTTAACATTATGTCCGTTTGGAACGTCCATGGACATTATTTCCGTGGACATTATGTCACTCCTCCCATAGTCTCATCAGACTCTCACTAAAGTCACTGGTTGCAAAACTAACCATCAATAGCACCTCATTATTGGTAATTCATTCTGATAACCAAAACCTATGACTTTTAGAGACCGTTAAATAATTCCACTCAGCAAACCAATCGAGTTGAAAACAAATACCTCCAATCACTGATTGGCATCAGGACTGCCCTCGTTCATAAGTACATCTTCTTCTTATCTATCATATACAGAATGCACCAAGGAACTGCAGTAATTTATCTGCTGAAGCGATCACGTAACTTCATTCCGATAAAATCAAGAAAATTCCACTTCACAAAATTAGGTTGTCCTTCGTTGCCATTGCTGTAGCAGCATCTTTGCAGTTTCCTTCCCCCGTTGAACATCTGGTTGGCAAAGCAACTGCTGTGTGAACTTTCCATCAAGGCGTAATGGGAACCCCATTAACCGATGCACCGCGGTAGAGGTCGAAGAGTAGAGCGCATCTAAAAGCGATTTCGTAATAATGTGGTTCTATTTACCATTTTGAATGGGTTCTAATTGGATCCCGGAGAATAGCACGCGTCAGTCCTTAAAGCCATTCATCAACCATCACCGCCATTCACTGCCTGTTTATGTTATTAATGGAAGATATGTGCCCAAGCTTCGTCACCTTCACTTTCGACGAAGTCAATTAAGTATTCTATGAGAGGCCACACAAGAGCCTGTTTGCCCGTTGGTGGCTCTGTTAAGGTAAATATTTGGCACTTGTGTCAATTTCATATATGATTTTGAGTGCCATTGTGAGTACTTGAGTTTTGTTAAGAGCTGTCATTTCTATTCACAGATGCGACATGGATTAGATTGACAATTGATACATCTGAAAAGACGGCAGTGTATGATTGGTGGGTGGGTGATTTAGATGGTACTTGGAATTGGAATCAGAAATAGTGTGATTGGCAGTTGACATTAAAATGGATTCCTGAGTAAACTTCAGTTTCAGATATAATATACATATCTATGGCATACTGGCACATTTCGAAAATAGTTCTGTTGAAATGACAGGTATATTCAACTTGCA
Organism: Cheilosia scutellata; assembly: GCA_955612985.1. Classification (NCBI taxonomy): domain Eukaryota; kingdom Metazoa; phylum Arthropoda; class Insecta; order Diptera; family Syrphidae; genus Cheilosia; species Cheilosia scutellata. Next base: position 34,609,273 of record OY015312.1, on the reverse strand, counting down.
TTGCGAATATTTGTTTTTTCCTCTTTTATACTATTGAGAGCAAGTTCATCTGCGGGAACACCTACGAATATTAGATAGTGGTCGACTCAACAGTGTTATTTGTAAACGCGAGGAAAACTGACATAGTCGGTACTCAGTTCCACCATTGAGGGATCTACCTACATCTGTCAGTCATAAAATTTTAAATCTAATCTTTTCTGGTTAAATAAAATGAATTTATTTAAAAACTTTGCCCCTTTTTAACTTCCTTGAGCTAAATTTTCTTTTCCAAAAACAGCATAAACAGCAAAAAATTGTTCACCCTCCTCGCTATATACCTCGTCTTCATTAGCATTCATTTCGCACTATCGCTTGAACGTTTTCTGGCTTAAATAACAATTGAAATCTGTCTGCCTGACGGCAGAGCTGAGTCGCATCCTCGAAAATCACCCACCTTGCTACTTATTGGATTCAATCGACTTCACTTAAGATTGCCTTCTTTCTTCCGGATATATGTTGAATATACACACCTACCTATATATACCCCACACCTGCCACAGCCATTAGGCCAGGTGGATATGTGTGTGTTTGACATCTCGGATGTGCTCTGTTATATCTACTGCCTTTCGTTACGTTAAAATGTTACATAATGTGGACTTTTATATTTTGTGCGCGGGTGCGTCCTTTAGAAACTGGGTATTTAAGGGAAGTTCCATCGACTAGCAGCACCTACGCCTTGAATATGTGCAGCTTTACTTATGATTTCCACTTTGCAGATGCTAATCTTGAAACGTGATGGCACTTCGTCAGGTCCTAATGATTTGTGCTCATCCCCGAGGTAATACCAATGGAGTTTGCTTTTTGCTTTGCGTATAGCTTAATGTTAACGAATAAGTAAACAAATCGATTTGAATAATTGTATTAAGATGATGCCATTCATTTAGATGAAAACAACAGAGGTGCCTACGCGTCTTTCAAGTTTCTTCAGATTCACCGCAACACCATCGGGATTTGCTGTTTGAGTGACAGAAAGTGATGAATATGAAATTGTGTGGTTAGGTATTTATGTTTCTGTATTGCCAGGATTGATTACTGCCTCTTTGAATTGAAGGGCATAAATGTTACTTTTAAAGTTAAAGTGGGCGTTGTACAGATACGAGACATAAAATTACAAAAACAGCATATTCTACCAGTAGTGGGTGGAATGAAATTCTGCATACACTCCCATGCACTTGAATAGGGACAAGATTTCATGCTTCTCTTTTGCGGTTTTTCAATAAAAAAACAATATTTGTATAGACATACATTTTTTTAATGTTTTGATTTCAATTTTGTAAAAATAAACAAATGATTGGATGTAGTCGGAAAAGAAATGTCAAACTCTGAGTAGTATACACGTGCACATCGAGCCGCAGCAAATTTATTAAATATATTTTTAAATCACTAAAATTTACACAACTCTTCTCTCAAACAATTATCTGCAAGTGAAACAATAATATCTCTTAAATAATTCTATTAAATTACAATGGGTACTACTAACGACGATCTAGCCAAATTAATAAACAAACTGCAACTAACAATGGACAGTCAAATAATTGGTCTAAAAAAAGAAGTGCTCGACTTTAAAACCCAAATTAACAATAATTTTAATGAATTGAATAAAAAAGTTGATAGTTTCATTAATAATTTCAAAGTGGAGATGAATGATTTAGAACAAAGTGTTAAAGAGAAAGTTTCAATAAAAATGTACGAGCGTGACACTAAAATCATAAATGACAAACTCAATAAACTAGAAAATGAAGCTCGAAAAGGTGATATAATCTTAACTGGAATACCAGAAAACGCTAAAGAAAATTTAAAAGACATTTTTAATCAAATCTGTTTATTCATAAAATACTCTGCAAATTCATTTGAGATTTTTCGTATGAAAAGTATTAATGTGCGTAACTTGAAGGAAACAAGCGAAGAGAGAAGGGACAAAGGCAACAACTCAGCATCAGCACCTTTGAACAAAAAATTTACCGCTCCAATCATAGTCAAGCTGCACTTCTCATGCGAGAGAACGAAATTTATGAAATCTTTTTTTGCTGCTGGTCCAGTCACCTTGGACAAAATTGGTTTCTCATCCAACAGAGCCATTGGAGCATTCGAATGTCTTTCTTCCAGTGCACTTTTCTTACGAAAGGCTGCGATGAAATTTAAGATGGAGAAGAAATTATACTCTGTACAATCGTTCAATGGAATTGTCATGGTCAAAACAAGGTCATCTAGTCCATATATTAAAATCAACAATATTGAAGACTTAACAGCTGCAGTGAGCTCGGACGTAAATACTACAAATGTCAACTTCAACTAAAAGAAAATAATTGCAACATAAAATCCAACTTAATTAGAACGTTTATTAGTTTTATTTTCTACTCAGATTAGTTGTAGATTAAGTAATTTGAATTGCTTTAAAAAAAAAAAATAATCTCATAATGTACATACATACTATTATTATTTTTAGCCTAGTGAAAATGCTTGTTTTTTGTCTGTGCCGGTGGATGGTTGCTATTGAGCGTCTCAATTTCTGTCTATTTTATGATGAGCAGTCATAATTATTCACCATCTTCTGGACCAAATCAAGTAGACTTGGGCGACGCAATGTTGAATGTTTTTTCGTTACAGTCTGTTGGACTAAAGGTTTGTCATATGAATGTTCGTAGTGTGGTCTCTAAAATCGATCAACTACGATTTATGTTTCGATCAAAAACAACTGATGTTATCTGCCTATCAGAGACATGGTTAAACGATAATATTATTGATACTGATCCTCGGATTCAAATTGATGGATACCGTATTTTCCGATTGGATGGGGAAAGTCGTAATTGTGGTGTATTAATTTACGTACGCAGAGGCATAATGGCCAAAGAAATTGATAAATTAAAGCACAAAGACATTCAATGTTTACTTATAGAACTCACTCTACCATATGAAAAAGTTTTAATTTATGGGGTTTATAGACATCCAAGTAGATTTCCATTCAATGAATTTGAGTCGATCCTTACTAAATACAGTGCTCGTTACAATAGTATTATCTTATGTGGAGATTTGAATATTGATATAAGTGCCTATTCCAGCTCATCGACTCACCTACTAAATGTATTTGATTCGCACAGTATGCATGTTGTCAGTTACTTCCCAACTCGGTTCACAAGTGATGGTGCAACAACCATTGACTTATTTTTAGTCTCCAATAAAGGTAGAATTTCTTTTTTTAATCAAACTCACGGGGTTGCCGATCATGATTTGACGTATTTAATTTACAATGTTGATGTTGAAACCGCGAACCAAGAAAGTGTATTTTTTTACCGTGATTTTAAAAATATTAACGTGGACGGACTATCGTCAGAATTGGCTCACATTGACTGGCATTCATTTAGAAACTCCTTGTCTGTAGATTTTAAGGTCGATTTTCTTACCAATCTGCTGAAATATCTATACGATAAGTTTATCCCATTGAAGAGAATAATTTCTCGCAGTGATTGCCCTTGGTTTACACCAGATATAGTCAACCTTATTTCCGAACGTAACTTCTTGTATAATATTTTCAAACGTACTCGCTCTAGTCACGATTGGGACCGCTATAAACTAAGTAGAAACAATACGGTTAAAGCTATAAGAGAAGCCAAAAAACGTTTTTATTTTAAGCAATTCGATGCTTCTGAAAATTCCACCAAAATCTTATGGAATAACTTAAAAAAGCTGGGTGCTACAGGAAAACCTAATCTGGTAAACACTAAAGATTTAGCTTTTGCGAATGACATAAACAAGTACTTTGCTTTAACTAATTCCAATTCAGTACCAAATTTAAGCGCTGTTACGAATTATTCCGGATCTTTTTCATTTAACTGCATATCAATTGAAGACTGCTTTGCCTCTCTCTGTTCTATAAAATCAAATGCAATTGCACTTGATGATATATCACCCAAATTTATTAGGTTGATTCTCCCAGCAATAATTCCTAGCATAGCTAATATTTACAACGACTGTTTAACGAAATCAATTTTGCCTAGCTCTTGGAAGATTGCAAAAATTGTTCCCATACAGAAGAAACTAGGAAATGATGATTTTACGAATTATCGTCCGATAAGCATTTTACCATTTCTTTCAAAAGGCTTAGAAAGGTTGATGCTTACTCAGCTCACTGCTTTTTTGGAATCATTCAATTTACTTTCGCCGCTTCAATCAGGCTTTCGCAAAGGTCGCAGTTGTGTATCAGCTGTTCTAAAAGTTCATGATGACATTCGTATTGCAATCAATGCAGATAAAGTAACTATTTTAAACTTACTAGATTTTTCAAATGCTTTTGGTTCAGTTGATCACACTATCTTGCTTGATAAATTGCAAAATCAATTCGATTTTTCATCTAGCGCGATTAAAATGATCAAAAGCTTTTTGAATAATCGTAAACAAGCTGTTTCTATCGGTTCCATTGTATCTGATATTGTTGAGTTAAATGGAGGAGTGGCACAAGGATCTTTATTAGGCCCCGTGCTTTTTAGCATGTTTATAAATGACATTGCAAATGTTCTTAAGCACTCCTCATACCACCTTTATGCCGACGACTTACAAATTTACTTATCTTTCCCACTAGGTCTATTAGAAGATGGAGTCTACAGAATAAATGATGACTTAAGCAGCATACATGATTGGGCTATTAAAAATAATCTAATTCTAAACCCGAATAAATCCCAAAGCATGATTATTTATAGGCATTCCTTGGATGAATCTTACTTTCCACCTATTTTTTTAAATAATCATTTAATACCATATACTACAACAGCTAACGACTTGGGTTTTATACTTAATAAAACTCTTTCATGGAACAATCATGTGAATAAGGTAATCAGTGGTATTTATGGCGGTCTCAGGCGCTTGTGGAGAATCGCTAGGTTTATACCACAATCAACACGACTAACACTTATTAAAACGTTAATAGCCCCAATAATAACATACGGTGCCCCTTTATATAGTGGAATGGACTCTATCAGTAAACAGAAGCTAAATGTCGCGTTTAATTCTTGTGTTCGTTTTGTGCATTGCTTAAAAAGATTCGACCATGTATCCCATCTGTCCAATTGTATCTTCGGTATCCCATTAATGTCACATTTTGTTATAGAAATCTGCAAGTATCTTTTTAAACTAGTGCGCCTTCAAAAGCCACTTTATTTATTTGAAAAATTAAATTTATCTTTCTCATCACGAACAAATAATATGTCAACTCAAAGGAATTCAACTCTGCAGACACGCAAGTCTTTCTTCTGTTTAGGTGCCAGAAACAGTTTACCTAATGAATTTAAAACTATTTCAAATTTAAATGATTTTGTTCGCTCCTTAAAAGACAACTTACAGAACCCAGACGTAGCCAGGCATTTTCACCTTATTTTTATTAATTAAACACTTAAGTTTCTAATGAATATTTTAAGTAATACATATCTAATATTATTCTTACTTAAACTAAAATCTACATAATTTGTTAATTTAAATTTAGATATATACCTACTCAAAATTGTAGATACATTTTATAAATTGTAAATTTTAAAGCCACTAAAGAGATTTCAATCTCAAGGCTTTACGTATATTAATAAATTGAATTGAATTGAATTGAATAGTCTTAAAAAATTCATTGTTCTCTTGCCGCACTTGAATAGGGACAGTATAACTGGACTGGAAACAAGGATCCATAACAAAACGTTGCAAAATTCAGTTCAAGTTAATTTCTTTTTATCTTGTTAAGCTTAGTTATTAATGGGTGTAGCCGCACTTGTTGGAAATAACTTCATAAATACCGTTTGAAAGTGAATTAAACAGAGATTCCAGGTAGCTCAAGGAAATGTCGCTCCATGCGGCATTAATGGCTGCTGTTAATGATTTAACATCTGAAAATTGTTTACCGGACTCGAATACTTTCCGTGTCCGTAACCATCCCCAAACAGTCTCATTTAGATTGAGATCAGGGGAATATGGTGGGCCTGGGTACCCCAGTATAGGCACGTTTTGGGTACGGATACACTATTTTACCACGCGTGCGGTATGAATGGGGGTGTTATCCTGCTGGAAAGTAAATTGCACGGGTCCAAATACATTATGTTAGTAAGGAAGAGCCTTCTGCAGTACGCCTTTGTAGTTATTCGCGTTCATTCTTGATGACAGAAACTGCAATTACCTAACATTGGCCATAATTAGAGATCGCACAACATACCATTACACCCCTTTCACGGCTATGTTGACGAGACAGATAGTGTTTTTCTTTGCGTATGTCATGAAATTAGTAATCTAACCATCAGGGCCATCTAAATTAAATCGGTTTTCGTCCGAAAAAACTATTTGATGCCACTAGCTATTTCATGTCATGCAATTCAGAACAAAAACAATGCGAGTCTCCTTACGAGTAGTGTTTTTTTTTTTAATTTTAATCTTTTTAGATATCCAGCTCTTCGAATTACGCATCTTACCGTGTCAACTCTAGCAATGATTCCCAAATTTAATCCCATCTGCCAGGCGGAACAGTGAGCAAAATATTCGCACTATGGCAGATCCTGGAGAAAACTCAAAAATTTCAAATCGATACCCACCATCAACCACCATTGTCATGATTTTTGACATGTGTATTGTGTTCGATTAAGGAAAGCTATTCTTTTTTTTAATTCCTGAAGAATAGATGTTTTGTAGATACGTGCTTAACGCAGAAAGGGGACGATATGACAGCATTTATAAAGACGAGCTATACAGAGCCATCTCTAGTCTTGGCATACCTGCCAAACTCGTCAGATTGTGCTGAATGTGGATGGAGAATGCTCGCTGCTACGTAAAAGTCGAAAACAATCTCACCGACACCTTTCATATCAAAAAAGCATTCAGACAAGGTGATGCGCTGTCATGGGACATTTTCAACATCATTCTTGCGAAAATTGTGCGAAACTCGCAAGCCAATACCAGGGCCACAATTTTCCAAAAGTTTGTGCAACAGAAACGGCAAAAATGGGTTTAGCGGTGAATGAGAGCAAAAATACATGCTGTCAAAAAGAAGGGACACTCAACATTTTTTTTTTTAATAAAAGTTCTTTATTATTTTTGAAACCAAGATAAATATAATATTATAATACATTAAATACTTTTATAAAAGAATAAGAACGGGTCAATCTGTAGCCAAAAGGTGACTAAAGGCGAATAGGAGAACGTTACGATATACAGCTATAACTTTGAGGTAGTTCGGGACTTTCTCTACATCGGCTCCGCTTTTAACCCTGAAAATGACATTGAATAGAAATCAGGTAAAGAATTACACTTGCCACTCGCTTTTACTTGGGTCTGAGAAGGCAATTGATTAGTAAGGCCTTATCGAGAAACACCAAGGAGACTCTATATAAGGCCCCCATCATCCCAGACCTGCTTTATGGCGCAGAATCATGGACGTTATCAAAGGCGGATAAAAATCACCTTGGTCTCTTCGAACGCAAAATTCTTCGAGTGATTTTCGCTTCCGTTTACGTTGACGGGCTTTATAGGAAGGAGGAGATTTATCAGCGAACTCTATGAACTGTACAGCGACATCGACCTGGTCAGAAAAGTATGCATCAGTCGTCTAAGATGCCTGGGACATGTAGAGCGAATGGACACCTGCGCTCCAACCCGAACATTTTTCGATTCCAACCCGCAGGGGCAACGCAGTAGAGGAATACCTCGCCTTAGGTTGCGCTTGGAGTGCGCAACTGGAGGCAGGCAGACCTTGCAGGATAGCGGGAATCTGCGAAAAACTAACTAGATATGTTTTAGAGAAAAGCTTGATAAGTTCACAATTTCCTACCTTAATGAGTCATACATTTTTTGTTACTGAATAAATTTAAAGTTTTCAACATTTAAATTTTTTTTATTTATTTTATTTTATTTTCAAAGGATATAATATAAATTAATTTATACTGTCCGGATTTTAAAGCCGAACATTTAAATTGTTTTTCCAAAATGTACACAAATCCGTTTTATAGCTATAACACATAGCTCAGAAGTTAAACAGTTTAAAGGGGTTACAGTACCTCCAAAGTGACGGTATCCCACTTCGATGGTTAGAAAACTACTTCAAAAATGGAGTGAAATATAGGAGTCTATTTCACTCCATTTTTGAAGTAGTTTTCTAACCATTGAAGTGGGATACCGTCACTTGCCATACGATATCGTGTTCGCCGGAACTTAAGGAGTCTCCCCTTAAAGGCCTATGCCTATATTAACTGCGACACCCTGAATAGTATAATGATATTTAAAAATTTGTTTAAATACTCTTAGCATGGTTCTCATTTAATTATTATCTGCGATACGCCACTTTAAAGAATCAATAGCACAGACAACAACACTGCAAGCTGTAAAGCCTTTAATCCTGCTAATTCGAAGAATTTCGTGGCAGCTTTTCATTCGAACACACCCCCTACGGTGCTACAGAAACGTTAATTAGAACGCAATTATCGGGCGTGGGTGGTGGTCTCAATTGAAATCAATCGCCTACTGATTTAGGGAGCAAGCTACTTCCTTTTTGTACCGAACAAATACTGGTAATTAATGTGTAAGCTGCTGCGTCAGACTAAGAAGCAGCCACCAGCGAATATATTCGCACACCTTAAGGCGGCTATAACCAAATTTGATGAATCCCCAAACACCTCATTGAGTTTATGGAGGAATACATTTTTTTTTATGGCCGAAGAGTGATGTAACCATTTCGAAGAATTTACGACAACTTTCCTCTTGTGTGCATGGTCGTTCTTGTTAGGTACACCTAATAAAAATTTATCGACAAACCTCCTGTTGTGGTTGACATTCACAATGGCCAGACTTGCACACACATAAAGGCGAACACTTTCTACAGTCCTGCCGGTTGGTGTCACTAAAAGTGTCAATAGTATGGTATGGGTTATGCTCCTTTATTTAAGTTGCCTGTGGTTGGATATTCACAGCGGGTATACTTCAAAGATTGGAAATAACAAGCGATACTATCAAACTCAGCCAACAACAGGGTGGCGGTGAATTTACGTCCCGGAAGTTGTAAGCACCATTATCAATTAGTCAGTCGGGCAGGCAAGCAAGGAACTACGTGAAGGTGCATGCATTGTGATTGAGAGGCGACATGCAATCAAATTAAAAGAGCAAAAGAAACAAATTGCTATGCAATTGCAAAGTGGAACAGAGGAACACTTCCTTCATTGGAAAGGAATGCTCCATAGTCGTGAGTTTAACAGGAAACCATTAAGCATTAAGTCTTGCATATCAGCATTGAAATGATTTTAATTAATTTAAAAAAAATTGCTATTTGCTTAATGTTCAAGAAGAGGGTACTTTCGGCTAAAATTTGCTAAATATATTAACTTATCATAACGAAACCGAGGTAAAGATCCTCGTACCCAAATAAAAATAAATGAAATTCTGAGCTCTGTGCTTTAAGAGTTCATCGTGCATGCATTTCATTCAAAAACCTACTCGAGTCTTGTCTTGTCAAGTTAAACCAACAAAATGTCATCTGCAATGTCAACCAATTAATTTTGCTGTGAAATGTCTCAAAGGACGCAATGTTCACAAGGACAAAGTTTAAATTGCATTTCGTGTTGGTAACGAATTACGGAGATATAAAGGGGCTCATCTACAAAATAAATCGAAAGCGTTGAAAATTCGATGGTATTCTGGATAAATGCAATGATAATAAAAGCATAAATTATATTTCTGCGAATCATTGCAGTTCTATGAATAAGCAATGGCTATAGTCGAAGAAGTACCGTGAATCAATTTAGCCGAGAATTAATTGGCCAGCAGGAATTTATGCTTTTCAGTAAATAATTGCAACTCGCGTCAGATTGTGTAAATCAGCTAGCAAAACTAGATTACGATTGATCCAGTATAGTATTCAGCAAATTAATAGGAGCATGAAAATCATTGGAGTAAAGTTTGGCAGAATTTGTATGGGACGTGTCTGCAGTCTATTTTTTTTTTGATCATACTTATTTCCCTTGGTTAGCATACATTTTTGGCTTTCCGACAGATGATATTTTTGAGAAAAGATATAGATATGACATGTTCAGAAAATCGTATTGAAAGTTTTATTTATAAACATTAAACTAGCAGTCACTTGTAAATTATTAAAATTAATAAACTATTAGCCCCTGCTAAGCGCGGTAAAATTGCGGAAAAAAGTTCCAATTTTTTATAATTTACATAACTGTGCCAAATTTGATACTACTATACATGAAAACGACGTTTAAAATACATATATCTACTCAATACTTTTTTTTAAATGAAGCTAACTTTTCTAATATAATAAAACTGTGGGAATTTTCTTTGGCTCTTAAAAACTTGAAAACTACTGGACAGATTTCGATGAAACTTTTTTTAAAATGTTTCTTAAGACTGTGAGACTGCTATAGGCTATGTCGTTTATTAGCCACGTGCTTTGGAACAGTTTTTAGCCAAAATGTATTGGTTGAAGTGAAATTACATATACAGCTGTGTTCATGAAAATAGTAGTTCAGCTCTCTAAAATACTCAAAAGTAAATAAATTTTGACCGAAAGTAACGGAATTTTGAAATTTTTATTCTCTTCCATTCTAAACAAAAAGTTTGCATCCTTAGATATCTAAACATATACCGTGCTACAAATGTGATTATACTTTTGGCGATCGTGCGGCACGACAAACAAAAGCAAAACCATACTAGCATATGTGTACCTCAATCGAAAAGGGTTGATTTGTTTTCTTAGTGAGTGCTATAGTCAGTTGTATATAACTACATATACATATGTATATTATGATCGTATGCCCCATGCCGTTGCCAAAGCAATATATTTAGGTAATGATAATTTAGCAAATACACAATCTAAGGTGAAGTGAAAAACAAAAATTATCCAAACGCGTGATCTATTTTTCCTGTAATGTCGTTACATTATGTCAATCATCGAAATGCTGTCTTCGCATTTCATTTCTTGCAAACTTTTTTAAAGTTCGTGTTTTCATTTAAAATGTAATCTTAAATGGACCAAATATTAGTATGCTTTTTTTTTGCTAAAGGCGAGCGACGCAAGGCGAGCACGGGTCAGCTAGTTACAAATATATTGGTAAAGGATATTTGACTTGTTAATTAAAGACTGTACGAGAAAAAATCCGGAAACATTGGCGCGGTCTGGCAATACCGTTACAATTATTTTGATCACATGCTCTTATTGTCATTAAAATAAATCAATTGTAAATTATTTGATCTTAAGGCCGTGTGTTAATTGGGATAATTAATATTATCTTCGGATAATTTTCTATCGTGGTGGATAACGAAAGTTGTCAACAAATTATCCTGCTTCGGAAGCAAGACAATAAATTATCCTATAAGCTAATTTTTGACATTTTCTCTTGCTTGAGTTTTGCTAGAATATTCAAGAGGAAACACTGAATTTCAATAAAAAATACCGTGCAATTCGATAAATCTCTGTTTTAAAATTGCAGTTTGGTGAACTTCTCTTTTCAACACTTCATAAGTGTCAGAAAATTTGCCGAAGATAAATATTTAGCGCGGCTTAATAGAGTGTACAAATAGTCATTTAGAAAAATGTACACTGCTGGTCAAAAAAATCGGTGTGAGGAGCTTTGTTGCTAGTTGATTTGTTCTTGCTGCTAAATAACAGTTGTTTTGCCAACAAGACTTGCAACAAAATACATGTTTATTATGAAATGCTTAGTTCCGTTAGTATGACGTTAAACTTATTGCATTTACTAAGTGTACTTTTAAGTATTTTATTAATTTTCGTTGCAATACCATTTTGTACGTTTTAAGAGTTGGACATAAAAATAGGTGTGCTTCTTTAAATTGTTTAAATTTTGCGATTTTTTTCAAAAGTGTTATTAAAAAGTGATTAACTTTAAAGGTGGGTTTGTTTTTTAATCAGTTTATCACAATTCTTGCTTAAGTTTTTTGTTAAATCATATTTTAAGATGGGTCGAAAAGTTCACTGCTCTGCGAAAGAAAGGCAACAAGTTCAGCGGTTAAGGGGTGAGGGTAAAACCTATAAATTCATAGCAGATGCCCTAGGAAGGTCACAGAACTTCGTAACCAATGCTCTTAACCACCATTAGAGATAGAAAATAGAGGAAGGCCGAAAAAAATCACAGCTACTACTGACCGCCGCATTTTACTTTTAGCGAAGTCAAATCCGTTTGTTCCGTCACTTACTATAGGCGCACAAATTGGGGATGGAATCAGTGAAAAAATGGCGGAATATTCTGTGGAGTGACGAAACGAAAATAAATTCGTTCTCCTCGGATTGTGGGCGTAACGTAAGGCGACCAAAAGAAAAAGAATACCATCCTCGCTATACACTGAAGACCGTTAAACATGGTGGTGGAAATATAATGGTATGGGGTATGTATGGTATGTTTCTCCTGGTATGGTGTCGGTCCTAAATTTCGTGTCAATAACATTATGACAAAATATGGATATAGTGACATCTTGGAAAATGTCATGCTTCCATTTTCCGAGGAAAACATGCCCCTCCGATAGCATTTCCAACAGGACAACGATCCAAAACATACGGCCGGTATTGTGAAAGATTGGTTTCGGGATCAAAACATCTCTGTGGTTTCATGGCCAAGTCAATCTCCAGATCTGAATCCCATTGAGAACTTGTGGGATGGACTGAAAAAAAAAATTAAGGGGTCAGTTCTTCACAAATGGGAATCAACTGTGGGAAGCAGTGCAAAAGAGATTGGTATTCCATTCCTCCCGAAACGTGCGACTCCAAAAAGTTTTGGAAAATAATGGAGAATACTCAGGTTACTAGAGTAAGTTAAAAAAAAAAAAAAACAAAAAAAAATGTTTAAATCTACAATTAATGATTATTTAGAAACACACCTATTTTTTTGTCCAAGGTGAAAACAGAACTCCAAAAGTTTTTGTTATTTTTTTTTTTAATTACATATTCGAAAAATTAACAGATAGCTATTTTCCATAGTTCTTAAATATTGTAATTTTTATTAATATAATTGTAAAAACAAAAAACAAATTGAAAAAATATGAAAAAATTGAGTTTTATAAAAATTTTTTTCTCACACCTATTTTTTTGACCAGCAGGTATATAGCATAATATCTAATCCGATTTTTTCAGCATTGAAAATTGCCAGGCATCCAAAATATTGTTCACGATAGGAAAAAGAGTGCAAAAGAATGCAAAGGATTGGAAAATAACGCAAATAAATTTGTGAATATTAGAAAAATAATCTAAAATAAATGCAAATTAATGGGATGATTGGAAAAGAATGCAAATGATTGGTGACGATTGGAAAAAGAATGCAAATGACTGGAATTATTGGAGAATAATACAAATAATTTGTTAAGATTAGAAAAAGAATACAAACTAAATTAAAATTATTGGAATGCTTGGAAAAGAATGCAAATAATTGGAAAAACCATGCAAGAATTCAGATGATTGGGATGACTGGAAAAGAATGCAAATGATTGGTGATATGATGATTGGAAAAATAATGCAAAAGGATGCAAATGATTGCGATGATTGGAAATGAATGCAAAAGATTGGTGACGATAGCAGAAAGAATGTGAATGTTTGGTGTTGATTGTAAAAATAATACCTACTAATGAATTTAATGACTGAAAAAGAATGCAAATTATTAAGATGATTAGAAGAGAATGCAAAGAATGAAAACGATTGGTGATGATTTAAGATGATTGCATTCTATGAATTAAATCATTTGATTTGTAAAAAAATTATTGCTGGTTAGTGTGCTGGACTAACTAACTAACTATGCGAGGGATCCCAGGTTCGATCCTCGGAAAAACACAAATTGCATCTTAGGGGTTTTTCCACCGCGCCACCTCTCGCGAACGTCTGACAAACATCCGAGAGTATAACTATCCTGCTCAATTCGGCCGTTAGGACTCGGCATAAAATTGTAGGTCCCTTCCATTCATCTAAAAAATAAAAACTCACACAAAACGAACGGTTGTAAGAAGCTAGGTCTAGGGTGCCTAACTGTCCTGTTGCGCCAACTATTTATTTATTTATTCTGCCGTTTAAACTTCAGATGAGTTGGCACAGTGTGATTTCAATTTAAAAGCTGCCGATTACCAAAAAAAAAAATATTTGACGATTTTGGAAAAGTCTTCGAGTAATGCAGATGTTAAAAGTGAAAACCGCATCCAAATCCATTGAGTGGTTCTCGAGATTATAGAGATGAACGTAAAGGTAAATACTGAAAAAATAGCGCCACCTACCGGATTAAAACAAAACTGTTCACACTCCCAGTAGTGATATGGAACTTTTAAATTTTCGTCGAAATCGGTTGAGTAGTTTTTGAGTACCACACCAGCATCAAATCCACAACTATTGACGCACAGAAGACTAGACTGAGTCGCTGACCTATGCCTATGGCAGTTGTCAGAGGAACTTAATGATATTATTTGTCGAAATGCGACATATGAGATCCCTACAAGGCAGACAATGAATGCACTGCACACCGCCTATCAGTATATACACTTAACAGCTTCGAATAAATCACTTTTTCAAAACTCGTTTGGCTACAGGACAAGTAAACTTTAGAACTTGATTCCTTTGCTTGTATTTCCAGAGTACTACAACTTTTTTAAGTGCAGCATTAACACCTATCTGAAAGCAAGCATCTCGGGGCTCTGTTGAATAGGTTCGCCTGTATCGATCAAACCGAGGGCAATGTTGAATAGGTTCGCCTGTATCGATCAAACCGAGGGCAATGATATCTACCACCAGTCAAGTGTAATTGGATTATTTTAAGCTGGTGTCAAATATGGACGAATATCCACCTACACCGGATTAGGTGTATTGTAAAATCCATTAATTTCAATCAAACGATGATATTTGATATCAGTTATATTATACACATTGGCTTAAGCTGGATTACTCCTACGCGATCCCAGTTCACCATTAAGCCCAGTCATTGTCTACATTCCCATTCAGGCTGTCCACTTTCACCGAGGTACATCAACGTCTCACTTTGCCATTGAGCTACTCTATTCACTCTTAGTCAAGGATGTTTCATTTTGAATGTAAAACTGTACAATCAAGACACGTCCTACCCAAGTCTGGAATAAGCCTGTTAAAGTCCTATCACCAGAATTTGCGTTTTCTATCAATCCATCTCTCCCTCATCTAGCCACCTTGTGATCTAATGCTCGATTTGGATTTATCTGGCACTATTTCCAGAATCGATGAAATGAAAGATTTAAATAGGAAATGTCCTTATTAAGGCTTTAGTACCATACTTGATCCGATGCAAACCCAGAACCAGCTGCCACCAGTACTTCTTCCGATCAATATTAAGTGAGATGTACCAATTCCATTGATGTCCCTGTGCCGGATTTCTATTATTTCTCTCTTCTGACACATTACAAACCGTACACTTACCGACTGTGTAATGTAAATGAAATTCATGTCTAAAAGCACGTCCTGACACTACATTAATGAAGCAAAACTTACATTATAATGTACATTTCAAATGAATTCTGAACATACTCGTTAGTCGGTATCTCCAGAGAGGAACAATTGACATCAATAGCACGCACTCACGTTTTATTCATATTCCACTTAATGTCTTGCTAAGTGGAGGTGTGAGAAGAAAAGGATAGCTCCCAGCCTCATCCCGCTTTCCACTATCTTTAGGGATTATTTAGGACGCAGTTATATTATACTGTTGCTTCTGAATAATTAAGTGCAATTAATGCTCGTTTACAAGATGTATGTCTATCTACTCAAGAGTCCTTTAGCGAGCCAACAATGTGATATGGCCTGGCATGTGTATAGTCTTATGCGAAAAAGGATTCCAAGGGGTTTTAATCAATAAAGCTGTTTACAGCCCCGTTAGATGACCTGAAAATTTAAACAATTCGTCATAGGCGGAGGTGCGGCAACCCGCACACCGAGAGGATTAGGCCTGCAAAATCTTTTCTAGGTTATGGCAAATTTTACGCTTCTACGAAAGCAATGATCATAATTGAAATTCATAGACATTCTCGTGTGTATCCCCTCAATGCCATTCGAGGATTAGTTTTGTACAAGACAGCTTTACGTAGGTACGGTATCTTCTCAATTGTCTGGAACATTGTTGTGATGCCTACCGTAACATCGTCCTCGTGTAGCTTTGGATAAGTGGGCGCAGAAGGTGGCGCCGACACAATGGCAGTGCTAGAAGTTAACAAAACAAAACCTTATTATGTGAGATGATGTTGCCATTCTGCTATCTTCGTTTATCCTGTTCATGTCTTCTGTATGCGCGCACCATGAATGTGAATGTGAACAGAGATGGAGAGACAATTGGCATACGATGGCGTGTGATGTGCTTTTACGGAATACGAGTGTAGATACTTTGCGAGGATAATGGATTGGTTCGGCACCAGTGTGGGCTAAGCTATGATGTCAATTTCGCATCAAGATGATTGTGTCATGTCACGGTTCGACAACGGAATTCGTATTGTTGTTTTTATTGTGTATGAAATCGAAGAATGCGGAGTTTAAATGGAATGACATGTGGAAGAGACCGCAACTATTCATGTAGAGGTTTTAAAATCATTCAAATAGATGGTATCTTTTATAGACTTTCCATTCAAATTGAATTGTTGCACAGGGGCAGACTTCTACTGGGGAAACGTTTGACCCAATCATGCTAAATGATATTCGTATACAAACAAGTGAATGAATGTAGTTGAGAGAGGTCCTCAGTTATTTGTTTATATTTTCGGGAAGAATGGATGAGAGTTTAAAGTAGCTATTCTCGGCAAAATTGGCTCGAAAGGGTAGTAGGAAAGCAAACAACGCTGAACCCCACAATTTATTTCCCAGGAAGAATTTGAGCATGGAGAGCACACCTAAAAAGAAATATACCCACAACTTTTTAATTACATACCTTTGTTTTGCATTTTGAAACCTTGTAACCACCCCAGTCAGCTATTAAGTCGTCACTTATGAATTAATTATGCAAGTGGACCTGGGAAACAGTTACCTTTAGACCGTAAATCAAGACCCTTCCCCAGATAAACTTTTAACCAGATCGCTTTAACTGTCATTAGGTTCTTGTCGGTACAATTTAACTAAATAATACCTAGATTCCCAAAATAGAATTATTGTCGACAAATAACCCGAGGAAGCACCACATTTTCCAAAATTCAACTCTTCTACTATTTAACTAAATGAACAACCACAGCAAAGAAAAAACGAACTGGAAACTTTTCAAATTAAGCCCTAAATCTGCCAAAAGGCTGCTATATTCATCACCCTTTTTGGTCGTCCACCATCCCTCCCTTAGCCGGATTATACTGAAAACCCTAAACTTTCCAACAACAAAACTTGTCCACACAAATCTCTGTGCGCCACAATAATTTCTCTTATTGTCAGTCGCCGCCGCCGCCGTCTCCTTTGCGTTCGTTCAGTCGTCAAAAATCTAGGAAAACTCTAAGGATGGGGGGAGAAGATGAAATGTTTTTTTTTTTTTTTTTATTTGCCAACCTCAAGTTTATTTTTCCGCGAAATAGTTGGGGATGGTAACACACACAAAAATACGTTCCTTTCATATTCCACTGCTCGTTCTTTCTTTGTGTGCAAATTTCTGGGAATACGCTGGGATTTTTAACCTTCCATTTGGAAAATTAATGGCCGGCGGAAAAAGTCCATGCGTTGTATAAGAAATGTTCGCTCGAATTGCGATGGACAGTCGGAGTTCGTGGTTCGTTTTACTAAACATTCAGCAGTTTGAGTGTAGTTAGCTGTTTCCGTTTCCTTCCATCCATTAAACTCATGGTGCGCTTCATAACAATTCAAAAGTTGTGAATGTTTTTGGAATATTGGAGAACATTTTGGTGGCTGATGTGTCTGCAAGACTTCATAATGGATGAGAATTTACGCTTTGGAAAATGTTTTGAATATCAAGTGGGAGAAACATTAAATTATTTGAATTGCAGAAATAAGTGGTTGGATTTGGTTGCAATTTCGTTTGTGGAATTTCAAAGACTTCAGCATTCGAGTTGCTTAAAAGTTTTGTATGGGTTCTTCTACAAGGATTGTAATTAGTGAATTGCTGCATTTGAGAGTATTAGTTGGCTTTCCGTGGAGAATATGGAGAAATGTAATTAGGATTATGATCGGTAAATTTATTTCCGTAGAATAAATGAATGCAAAGTTGTTGTGCTTAGGTTTGACAACGGTCTTTGGGATCGTTATTACTTATCACTTTTGCATAGATGGCGACTTACAACTTACTGTCTTCAACTTTAATAGAGAGACAACAGATGTCATTCTTTGGAACGTAATTGACTTGTGTGATCATGTTCTAGGCGTAGGTCACTACAGACACCATGTGGGAATTAAGCACGATTATTATCCTATGATAGCGACCAACTGCAAATTATTGCTTTTAGGAGATCGTACAATGGTACCAGGATAAAAAAAAAATAAATAATAGGCAGCTAAGCCTAGCTTATACCAGCCTTTTTATCCGAGACTCTTCACAACGTAGCCGAGCACCTACTGCGCCCACGAAATCTATAGGTATCTGTCCAAACCAATAATACATCATTTCAAAACTGCAGTACTTTTGTCATCTACTGTGAAGATTAATTTATGTAAAAACGTGGAGGCATTATCGGATTAGAAAATCGATTTGAAATTCTGACATCGATTTTAGTTTTTGGCAGCGGACTCTGAAAATAGTCTGCAACTTATCAGGTACAGTGTCGTTAGTCCCACAAGAAGGAATTGTATTATGTACTTAGATATGTTCTTGTCTTTCAGGACAATGAATATCAATGTTCCAAATTTTACAACTTAAGTTCAACTTAATAGGAATCGCAGTGTTTTTTTTTTTTTTTTTGTATGGGAAGTGACTACCCCTCTGTTCAATTCCGCTTACATTTTCTTAATGCTTGGTTAAAACAATTATTTTCATCTTCTAATTTGTTCACATTCATTCGATAGTTTTTGTCAGCTTTTTTAATAATTAAATATTAAAAACTTGAAATTTCGTCTGAAAATCTGAATAAATCGTCAGCATTATATGATATATTTTGTATGATTTTGTTTTATTGACTTATTCTTTCCTTCTACCCCATTGTTGGTATAAGGAACACCTTTTTCAGACGATTACTATTTTTTTTTTTTTTCAGACGTTTCCAATATCTGATTTTCTGATGATTTCTATTTATTTTCAGACGATTTCTATTAAATTTGAGACGTTTTTGCCGACGTTTCCATTTTTTTTTTTTTTCTGAAAAATACTATTTATTTGTAGACGAAAAAAATGTAGCCAGTCTGTAAAGGTCTATTTATTAAATTTTAAGTCCAAAGGTAAATGACAAATACCTATAGTTTAATTTTGAGATTTAGGTATTCTGCTCGATCTATCGGAAAACTTGAAGGCTTTTGAGTGCACTATATGTATGTTTCAGTAGACTACTTTTCGAAGTGTCGAGGAAAATCGTTTGTGAGGTCCGGTGCTGCCAGGTTTCGGTGATTTGCTTACAAATTGTCTGATGGAAAATATTTACAAAAATCATATTTGAAGTCAAATGCAATATTGCAGAAAAAAAATAGGTATGTACCCACATAAATTGAAACCTTGAAAACAACAATACAAATATAGGTACAAACAATAATTCAACCTGCCAGATACAAACCTACGGTGGCAACCCTTGCTTAATCCAAGAGGTAATTGAACGTCCGATGGATGATATACAAAGTCAGTTAGTCGTGGTTATCTCTGATATATAAATTACGACACCATTTCACACAAAGGATAATAGCCTCTTTCACGCACTACAATGAAAGCAAAGAGAAACGATTTTTTACCATCATTGCCTGATATCAGGTCAAGAAAGTTAAAAAGGTTCATTAACTTGGAAGCACTGTCTCGCCTGATTGTGTCATCAGCGAAAAATCATTTCCAATTTTCTCTGCCTTAGATTGTGAAGCTCATAACTTGACAAACATAACACCACAAACTGTGCAAATATAAAATAAATACAGATGTACATATATATCAGAAGCAGATAATAGCGAAGCATCTGTTTGTATAATGTCTTTGTTGGGGATGGAAAGCTTTTATGTAATTTGTTCCACTTACATCTATACAGTATACACCTCACTTCGTACGGATTCTGATTCTGATATTCTTAAAATAGGATTATATTGACCTCGAACAGGAGGTGCGAATTACATTGCAAAGGGGTCAAAATTTATTCCAATTGATATCCAAACGACATTTATTCGGTATTCGTGGTATCGTCTTATCATTATTGAAGGCCTGCACATGAACATAAACTCCCCGCATTAATCTGGTTCTCTATATTACATTAGTCTCCTTGTGTACAGCGCTGGCCATCTATGTCCGTTTCCATATCATTTAATCAATTTGTGCGAATAGGCGATTAATTTGATATAATGCGAATGCTGAAGCTGAAGCCATCTCATGACAAGATAACGACCGAACAATGTCGATGTTCTTCCAGACCGTGTATTGATTTTTGTTTGCAGTACTCGAACGGTGGACTGCGAGGACGACACTCGGCCCACGAACATCCTACCACCCACTTAATTACATAATTCTCGAAGATTGAATGGCTACCAAATCAAACATAATAAGTTTTAGCAAATATTTATGATAGCACAGCACTCAGTGTCAGTATGGAATTGTCAGTTATAAGTAAAATTCACATCGTTTGTCCAGTGAGCGCAACAGACAGGATACTGGCTGTATGGCCCATTTTGCTTACTGTTTACTGTTTACCACGAGTACAGTGATGGCAGGGAGTACAAATTATAGAAAGTACACACAAATGGGGTTTAATTTGTTTTCTTTTTCTTACTTTTTGTGTTGTCAGAAATATACATTTAAATAAACTGGGAATAAGATTTACGATTTTGATAAGAAAACAAGACATGGAGTATTTTTTCATTAAGGATAATTATCTCTACATCTAAATTGTATTTATTTATTTAGATTAAAGTTAAAGGCAAGTCTATTGTTTTCCCAGGGGTCGATTTCTAGATTTTTATTCGAACGAGTTATAAATCTCTCGATGAGGACATTCGCGATCTATAAAATTGTATTTTATAATAACAGGGCTAAGAGAAAATTTGCTTATGACACCTTCGGAAGTGTAGAAAAGAAGAACATAAATTTCTTCATAAATAAAAGAAAGGAAATACGAGCCAACTTCTTGATAGAAAAAAACTCAGAAAAGCACGATATTGAGTCGATAAAGGGATGTCCCTTCAGCTATGAAGTTTGAAAGTCTTAGCAAAAAATAATAACGACATGATAATGGCCACAATAGCCCAAGGGAAACATAGTACAGTCACAGTTAATGCTGTACGTTTGAAAGGATGTCTTCTACAGACTGCAAAAAGGCAATGACGACCAAGATTTCACTCTCTGACAATGAGCCATTTAACATTGTGTTCAATGTGCTTAAGCACCTAAATATTTAGGTGACAGTTTATCATAGAATTAGGCAGAAAATCTTGCCTAACACACGACAATTTCCTAGATTTGCTGTAAAATCGACCAATCAGAAGCTGTTGACTAGCTAGGTAACGCGACCATTGTCTATAGCAACAATCCTACCAAGGATAGCCAGATCTAAACTTAAATTCCTCAAAGGTGCGGACTTGACCGCTCCGTTTTTCATAGCTGATGGAGATAAGCGTACGCCAGAGGATGTGTCTCCAATAGGTTGTGAGCTTTCAGTTTTAGGGCCGTTAAACCTATACTTGAGTAAATTTTGTTCACTACTGCAGATGTTGGAGAGATTACGGAATTCCTAATCAACACACACCATCTATTCATCGGCTTTTTTAGGTTGTCACTGATAGCGTATAAATAGACGAGCTTGGCGCTTGTCACATAAGACTGATGATATCGTTTTCGATACCTAGGCGCAATACCTATTCAGCTATCCTTTCTGTTCTGTTTTAGAGTCATTTTAATAACAACATTTCTGCATAGAAATGGTTTTTTCGAAATATTTTGTTGACTCAAAAGGACTAAGAATTTTAAAAACTTGTGTTTTCCATTGGGCAAAAAGAAGTGTCCGGGAGCGCCCGGAATCAAAATATTCACTTCTGAAACCTTTCTATTGGAGCAAAAAATACTCTTCTGTTGATTCTCAGAAGAGAAATTTGCTTCTCGCTTTCCAGTGAAAATCCACTAAAGATCACTCGTACACACAACGTCAGTGTCAAGTTCGGATTTTTGTTTTCAGCCAGTTTAAGAAATAATTTTCAGTTCTAAATAAATACTACCTACTACTTGAAGTTTAAAAATATAAAACTTCAAAATTGAGTAAAAGCATTTCCATTTAAATCAAGGGAAAAACAGGAAGAGAACTTAGAATCAAAAACATACAAGAATTCGGGATTCACGTGATTTTCTTCTCCAGAAGAAGGTATACTCGCTTTGTCATCAGGATCAAATTCTGAATCGATTTAGCCATGCCCGTCCGTCTGTCTCTTGAAACCAGGATAGCGTCCAAACGAATATATCTAGGCAAACTAAATTTTGTGGGAGGACTTTACCCCGGTCGTTAGATTACCTCCCATACAAAGTCAATATTAGACCCATGTATTGTGGATCTTATCATGTGATACATATTAAAGTCACTTCTTATATTATGACGTATTTATAGATAGTTGGCGGAATTCCTAACACAAAACAGCGTCACTTACATGTTTGATCGTTCCAACGTGTATGTTTTTCATTTAATGTGAAAAAAAAATAAATAATAATGCAATTACCACCTAATAACCGTTATGGAGAAAGAATTTGTCTACCTACCAATCTCTACAATGAGCTCCATCAATAAGATCAGCGCTGTCATCAAGCTGTGGTTTTTAAGTTAAGCGAGGGTAGTAAATACATGCCATAACCTAGATCCTGATACAGAAGGATGAAAACGCACTCAGTTATTTTGAGCGAAAAATTCTCAGTGTTACCTTCGGCCCTATTTTTATCGATGTAGTTTGGAGGATAAGGTACAATGAAGAACTGAAATGACTGAATATTTTTATGAATTGATAGTTGGAGCCTATGGACGGCCTTGTGTAGTATTTATGTATATTGTCACCCACACATTCTCATGTAATGCATATTCTCTTACTATCATCTATTGTTACCTATTGTTAAGTAGTTCAGTTATTAACGTACTCTCACGAAGCAAACATCGGCGTCTTATTATTTATGCGAACACTACATGGTGGCAGCGGTGCGCAAACGAAACCACGGGGCAGAGTTTAATTATATCTTTTTTCTAAAGCATACGCATACGCGCAATTGTCAACTATTTTTCTTACGTGAAATTCTATTTTCTGGCGGGGAAAAGTTAAATAGCGCCAAGCCAATTCCCGTTCGACGACAGTTCGCAATGGGGCAGATGGAAAAGGCGGTTCGAGCGCTTCAGAATCGCATCTGGCTTATCCACGAAAGCACAAGAGGATGAAATAAATACACTCGTTTATATGATGGGCGACCAAGCAGACGATATATTCTTATCCTTCAGCTTAAGTGCAGATGATAAGAAGGACTATCAAAAGGTCTAGCAAGCCTTCGATGATTTTTTCGTCGTAAGACATAATATAATTTTTGAACGTGCCAAGTTCAACTCCAAGTGCCAAGAAGAAGGGGAATCGGTAGAAACCTTCATAACAGCAGTGTATAGGTTATCAGAGTCATCTCTTACGCTAGAAAAAGCTATCACAACAATTCGCAACAGCGTTTCCGTCCATCGTCAGCAAGAAGAGCTCAACACATCATCGGCAACCATCAACCGTTTTCAGTCAGCAGTGCTGACTCAGAACGCTTCAATAATCCAGCAACAGAGAAAAGGCGATCACAGCCTTCACCGGCAACGAGCAGAAAAAAAAACAGCAGCAGCGAAACTCGTCCAACAATCATAGGAGCAGCGGTATTAATCCTCACCCAGCAAGCACATATAAAACCAAATGCAATTTTTGTGGTAATGATGCTCACAACAACAAACACAAATGCCCTGCTTATGGGAAACGGTGCAGTAACTGCAATAAGTGGAATCATTTCAGTTATGTGTGCAAATCGGGCAGTGCTAATTCCAGTCAAATTAATTCGATAAGTGTAAGCGCATCAACATCACATCCACATGATACATTTCTCGGCACTTTTCACACCAAAAATAATAATCAGGCAATTAAACAGTGGAGCGAAACGGTTACTGTTAATGGTGTAGATGTCAAATTTGTTCTGGATAGCGGTGCTCCCGTTAACGTGATTCCTATAAAAATTTTTGATACCAATTTTCCCACCACTAGCTTAAATGTTGCCGATCGCAATCTCATAGGGCCAGTAAGAGAAAATTTAAATATTATCGGTTCATTCGATGCAAATATAAAATGCAGGGATCGCATACTAAGTTCCACAATTTATGTTATAGAAGACTTAAAGGCTCCGCTATTGTGATTGAGTACATGCGAACAATTAAATCTCATAAAAAGAGTGAATACGATAGACAGTGATAGGACTAATGTACGATCTGCTGTCAAAATTGAGACAGAGTTTCCTAAATTGTTCGACGAATTAGGTTGTGTACCGGGGCAGTATGAAATAAAACTAAAGAGCCCATGCAAACCGTATGCGATATACGCAGCGCGTAGAGTTCCCATTCCGTTAATAGGAAAATTAAAATCTAAATTGGATGACATGGTCAGCCTCAGCGTCATTAAATTCGTAGACGAGCCAACGGATTGGTGTGCTCCACTAGTCATTGTTCCCAAACCCGATGGCGATATACGCCTATATGTGGACTTAAAAAGGCTTAATGAGTGCGTGGAAAGGGAAGTGCATCCTATGCCAAGTGCAGACCACACCCTTGCTCAGCTGACAGATGCTAAATTTTTCACCAAATTAGACACCAAGAATGGGTTTTGGCAGGTGAAACTTTCACCTCAATCGCAGCTACTAACAACTTTTATCACTCCGTTTGGGAGATATTGTTTCCGTCGACTACCGTTTGGGATCTCGAGCGCTCCGGAAATTTTTCAAAAGCTCATTCAGCGCTTCATTGATGGTATTCAAGGAGTAGTGTGTCAAACGGATGACATTCTCGTGTACGGGCCAACCATCACAAGTCACGATAATAGTCTCCGCAGAGTATTGCATGAGTTGGAAACGAATGGAGTGACGTTAAATTCGAAGAAGTGCCAAGTGGGTATAACATCAGTTGATTTCCTGGGACATCGAATCGACCAAACCGGCATTCATCCAGGGGAATCAAAAGTGAAGGCAATCAAAGAGTTCTCACCACCGAAAAACGTTGCAGATTTAAGAAGATTTTTCGGCCTTGTTAATTATTTAGGCAAGTTCGTCCCGAACCTATCTACAAAATGCCATCCTCTCAACGAACTATTGCGAAATGGTAGATGCTTTCAATGGGGTGTAAGTCAAAATGATGCATTTTTAAAATTAAAGGAAATTTTGATTACAGAGCCTGTGCTTAAGATGTTCAATCCAACCCATAAAACGATTGTTTCAACTGACGCTTTCTCTTTCTCTGTCTTGTGGGTCGCCCAAAAGTTGCATTTCATAATGTCTTTGAGTTCCTCGGAGCATCTACCATGGAAGTACCTACAGAACAAGCAAAGGTCAGCGACTTGTCTTCTGTGCACCAAAGGTTGTAGATTCGATGTAAATGTAGGGTCTCCAATAAGTCGAACTGCTCGTCTATGTACGCTGTCAAGTAGGTTAAGTGAATGTTTTGGGGCCGAGCTCCATATATGGGAACAATATTCCAGGCCTGGTCTAACCTGTGCTTTATAGAGAAGGAGAAGTTGCTTGGGGCTAAAGTACCTCTTTGGTCTGAATAGGTAGCTCAACTTAGCGGACGCTGATCTTGCGATATAGGATATGTGGTCCTGCTATGTGATTCCTGAATTGACGGTGACTCCTAGAAGGTGCATTGAGTCCTTGGGATGGATTGGATGGTCGTCCATTTGGATCTGAGGAACTGTTGATGCATTTTTCCTAGAAAATGTTGTGAGCTGTGTCTTGTTTGCATTAAATACAACAAAGTTGTCTTTTCCCCACTTCAAGATTTTGTCGATAAGCGCCATCCAAGACCAAACAATCAATGCTCAATCACAAACAAGCCTTCGAACTCACTTTCTGGATACGTATTTTTAATTCAAACAACTTAGACCATTATCCGCTTGCTGAGCAAGGAATATCACGGCTATTATCAGCTCTGAATCACCACATAACTATTGGACGGAGCTTAGAATTATAGCAAATCTCTTCTCGACGCAAATCATGACAACGGCCAAGTAAATTTTCTTTCCTTTCAACTTCTATTCTTCGCTTTAAATTTGTGTCATTTGTAAATCTTTTAAGCAATGAACGAAATAGCCTTGTCCAGTCCACTCTTTTGCAAATAGATTTGGCTGAAATCCTTCTTTTCGCTATTTTGCAGCAACAATCAACTCGCTCTGTAACGAGCACTTAAAAACTTTCATGAATTTATTACACTTCAGGCCTTTTCCCATCGGACAAAGGATAATGCCCGCAATTTTCAACGCTCGCCATTCATTTAAAATCCTGAGCAACTGAAAATCTTTGACGTTGCTTAAGTAGTTTTAACGAGAAAACTTTCTACTGTTGCATTGCAAAGTTTTCACCCTACAAGAACAGAAAAATACATCCGTTACAATTTTAATTGCTTAAAGAAGAATACCCAATGTTCATTCGTTCACGGGGGCGTATGAGTAACAAAAAAAAAAAAAAACAAGAAACGGGAGAAATTTTTTTCATTTCCTGCTTCCGCATCACTGTTTGGTGACACTGTCTCGCGAAAAAGTTACACCAAGTTCTTGTAAACCAGTTTTCTTTGGATGTCCTATTTGTGGCTGCGATACCAACATACAATGGCGTATTACACCCACAAAGAGTAGACGGCGGAATATCAAACTATAACTGTGTCAAATTATTTTCTTCCTCTTTCATAACAACGTTGTGTGTGTGTAAGTGTTTTTTTTTTTTTATTAGGAACACCATGTGTCCATGTCGTTCAGGCTTATCTGACGCTAAACGACGGGTGGTTCTTTGCTGGTTGAATTTTAGCCTTTCATCGTCATCGTCTTAGAGTAGTCCTCCCCTTACGACGGACGTTCTGTTTTTTTTTTTGTGGACATTTTTTCCAGTATCAGGATCCTGAACTAATTTTCTGTGTGTGACTCGTTTTATTGTGTTGAGTCTATTTTTAGCATGTATGGTGATTCAAGTCCTTTTTTTATTTATATATTTTTTTCCCGTTGCCGGATTTTAGTGAAGTTTTTGTACACATTTCGGAGGAGAATATCGTAGGTAAAATTATTTCGACGATTTTTGTCGACTTTTTGACATACTGAGGGTGGGAATGAATTACATAATCCCGACAGTGGTGATGATGATTAATTCAGAAGGTGATATAATAGCGGTACCGGATGAGGAGCATAAAATATTGAATTTTGATTGCGATGTCGACCCTTTTTTATTTGCTTGTAAATTTTGTGTTTATTTTCTTGGAATTTGGTCGTGAGAAAATTCAAATTCCACACACATTTGTAACCTGGGAAATTGTCATTAACGTATCTATTACAAATGCATGACAAGACAAGTTCGTAGATATGTTTTTTTATTTTTTTATTTAGGTCACTTGTGGAAGAATGCGTTGATGTAGAAAAAATACTTGATTTAAGGGCATTCTTACGGTCCCACTGAAGATCCTCTTATGGGTTATAAATGAGATGTTTAACTTTATATTAAAAATTTCTTATAGAAAAGTGGGTGATATCGATTTTTTGCCGTGAAGAAATTTTTCAAGTGATTGGATGGTACTTATTCGAAGTCAGCCTATTCATGTAGCGACTTAAGTTCTGACCTCCATGCAATTGTTCTGATTGACGATGAGTATATCCTTCTTTTGTACATACATATAACTTATTCTACATTCATGTTGCTTCCGTTTTTCAATCAAAATATATGGATCTACACGATATATATATTTTTTTTCCGGCGAACAGATGAGTGTTGTTGGCGCCAAGTCTAGGATGAATGGAAGTGTGTTGCTCTAGTATTGATATTCGAAAACAAATATAATTTCTTCTTTCATAAATCGATTTGGCAGTGTGGAGATGTACAAATATTCTTTATAACCAACTGACATATTTCTTTGCACGATTTTCGATTATTTGAGTATTTACTTATTTGGCAAGGAACCATCAACCATTATCTATGCTCGTATGTGGTTTGATATATTTTAAAATAAGAGTTAAGTTTAGGATTCAAAAGGTGAACTTCTTGGTGGTAAGCACTTTATTTGATCCAATTGGAGCTCACAAATATTTGCAGTAGTATGAATGAAATGACTATAATTAAAGAATCTTAAGATAATCTCGGATATCTTAGCTCCATAAAAATGGTCGTAATGAATATACTTTGCACATTTCAATCTGATGATTTAGTATGAATCTTGCATGGAAGCCTTCCCTACCCCTTTAAGTGACTTGGTTTATCAGCTTTTGCGTGACTTCGAATAAGTTTATTCTGACGTTTTCTGTTAAAGATCTATATTATGCGCACAATCCTGTAAATTTACCGCAAGCTCGAGCTATTTCTTAATTAGAAACATAATGCAAACGAATCGACGTATGCGAATAAGATTTTGTGAGAGTACTAATTTTAACCGTCGTCGTCTTTTGGCAACCAACCCATCCATTCCAAGGAATCCATGGACCTTTTTGGCATCACACTCAATTCGAGAATAACAAAACCTCAGGACCACATGTACAATATTAAAGCTTGACTACATACTAGCTGACCCGTGCTCGCCTTGCGCCGCTCGCCTTTAACAAACAAACAAACTTATATTTGGTCCATTTCGGATTACACTTTGAGTGTTTTCTTGAAATCTGTCCAGTAGGTTTCGAGCTTTTAGGAGACAAAGAAAATTTCTACAGTTCTATTATCGGTTTAATGTGCACCCTCTGCATCGCCCTTCCTCTCCATGATCTTGCTACTTGTTTATAATACTGCATTTCCTTTCCTTTGTTTCCCTCTTCCTATGGAATCCAAACAACTATCCCAACCCTACCCTGTTACGTCATATCAGAATGAAATTCCTACTGCGTTGCGTGGCCATATCGATAATGGATATAATGTATTGGATATATAGGCCCTTATTGTGATTGTCGATCAGCGATCGTCACGTCAATTGTCGATTGCGTCGATTGATTTTAGCTATTCGTACGCACAAAATTTGTTCACTTCCACGAGAAAGCATCGACCAGACTTTTGTAATCGACTACAAGCGACTGTCAAATCGACAAATATCAATCGCAATCGACAATCAAAGTTGTCAGTCGATCGACGATCAACTATCGACACTCACAATAGGGGCCATAATGTGCACCCTCTGCATCGCCCTCCCTCTCCATGATCTTGCCTCTTGTTTAACTGCATTTCCTTTCCTTTCCTTTGTTTCCCTCTTCCAATGGAATCCAAATAACTACCTACCCCAACCCAACCCTACACTGTTACCATACCACATATCGAAAGAAATTCTGAAATGAAATCTGCTTTGAATTATACGTCTCTTATCTTATGAAGATTATTAATATTATACCCCACGCTATACTATCGGACGGATACGTATCGGACATACGATCATAATATACATACATAAATACAACTGACCATAGCACTCACTGCGAAAATAAATCAACCCTTGTCGAATGCGAGGTATGTTGTATACGTATGTTAGTGTGGTTTTGTTTTTGTTTGTCGTGTCGCACGATCGCAAAAGTATAAACATCCATTTTGTAGCAAGGTACATATATGTGTATGTATATATTTTCACTTCAAAAATTACATTTTGGCTAAAAACTGTTCCTAAGGACGTGGCTACAAACGACATAGCCTATAGAAGTTTCACAGTCTTAAGGAACATTTAAAATAAGTTTCATCGAAATCTGTCTAGTAGTTTTCGAGTTTTTAGCTGACTGACAAAGAAAATTCCTACAGTTTTATTACCTATATATGTATAGATATATAGATTTAGAGTAAAGAAGGTATATCAAGTTATACCATGGCTTAGCCTACTTTGCAGCATACAGACACAGAGTCAAGCAATTCGACAACTAGGAGCTCCGTCTTACTTACATACTTACTACCCTTAAAGTATTCTAATTTTACGCCCAGCCATAGGCCTTCCAGCCGGATATAGGCCCCAGAGACCCAGAGTAGCGAAAACAATGATCATAATATTTATTACGTAACTATCTATCTAATTAAATTAACCTATTTTAAACAACATATTGGTTTTTATTTTATTTTATTATGCTCAATACCTACCAATCAAAGTAGTGAACTCATACTCTGAAAAAATGTGTGACATACGTATGTATACTTGTCGGCCATCTTGTTTAAGTGATAAGAATTATTGAAAAAATCAGAAATTTTTTTACTCTTTTTTAACTATTTAAAGTTCTTTAAATTATTGTTACCATTGTACATATTGTGACCCAACTAACCGAGATTTATTTCAAACTTTGTCGATAACCATCTGTGATATTGCAGAAAATTTAGCGGCATAAGACGATATATTCGCGAAGGCGAAAAGCTCGTCAAGGGTGGTTGGACCCAGTGTTACCGATAGGCGACATATGTCGCCAAATGGCGACTTTTCTACTGTCGGGGCGCGTGGCGACCACAATTCGAAATAGTCGTTTTTTCGGCCCCTTTCACAAATACAGGCGACATTGGGACGCATTTTCAAAGCTTCAATTTATTTCTCAAAAATTTCGTAAAAACCCAAAAATTTCGTAAAAAGAAATACATACATATTTGCGTGTGTTTTCTGCTTTAATAATTCTAGCGCATAGTACCAAACGGTAATACGGTACGGTACGGTACCAAACTCATTGAAATCGGGAATATTGTCCGCACTGTCTACAGTTTAAGTTTCGTTTAGTGATTAAATGAAACACTTTCGAATAATTCAAATGAATTCAAAAGCTAAAGCTAATATAGTGTTTTAAATAACTTGTATGGGCCGTGCCATTCCCCGATTTCCAATCCCACCCTATTCGAATTTGTAAGTACAATGCACATCAATGTCAAAAATTTTGCAACTTTTAAAATTCATTTTTATCGTTTGGGACGTTCCACGTCCCTTCATCAAATTTTTACCAAATCTCACAGAATCACCTTCGGGCCAATAACAAAGATTTTCTCAATATTTGAGATCAATTTATTCGGTGGTTTTCGAGATATACGATTTTAAAGAATTTTTTGTATGGGAGGTGCCAAGCCCCTTTCTCCAATTTTCACCAAACTTAGCAGAAACTCTATTGAGCTAATAGAGCAGAGATACTCCCAAAATTTGAGTTCAATCAGTTTGGTGGTTTTCGAGTTTTGCTATCATTGATGGTGTATACTCCCATACAAAATGGAAATTTAGATTTTTTCGATTTTCCAGCTTTTCATTTGGGATTTTCAGAATTTTCTAGACCACCCCTGATTCAAGACCAATAAGCTTTTAGGATTTACGGGACATAAATGCATCCTCGATGACTTCAAAACCCCACGAAATCAAATTAAGATTTTTGTACATGGTTATACAATTTTGTCTATATGAGTTGCATTGGGGTACGCACCACAATGAGACGCTCGATGCAACACTTTTTCTTTATTTTCTATTATTGTTTTTACTTAACAAATGTATTTATTTTTCACAATATTTAATTTTTTAATGTCGCTCATCTTCGTTTCCGTATATTTTTTTCGCTGATCTGTACAATTTGTGTATCTAGAAGGGTTAACATTACCGCCTACATCCTACAAAATAATACACGATTACAAAATAATTTCACATTTGAAAAATCAAAATGTGAATAAAGTGGAGTGTCAACATATTATAATAATGTGTGGCATAATGCTCCGAAATGGGTTTCGCCCCAATGTGGTGGGTAGTAGACGAACCACCATATCTCTCTCTCTCTCTGATCTCGTGCAAGAAATTGAATGTGTAATTATTTAAATGTCCCACAAACTAACAAAGCAGATGCAAATTCGAAAACATGGCATCTAGCTGTTACAGGTATAGTCTTTAGCTCTAACTTCATTTTCATAAAAATCTGCCATATTCCCACATCAGTTTTGCTTGGTTTTTTAGTTCGCACCTTGGGTAACATAATTTGGACCAATTTTCGATTACCCTTCACAGGGAGCCAATAAAAAGCAGCATTTTAAACGTCAAGAAAGAAAAGTCCACATCCGACCAAATAATCACACTACGCCAGATCCTGAAGTAAACCCCAAGAAGTCAAAATCGATACCATTTAGCTATTTATCGGTTTTAAAGTCGCATATGACAGCATTTATAGAGACAAGTTATATAGACCCATGTCTAGTTTTGGAAACAATATCACCGAGACCTTTGGTGTCAAAAAAGGATTTAGATAATGAGATGATCATGTAACTTTTTCAACATCATCCTTGAACGAATTGTTGCTAAATCCACAGGCCAACACACAAAGCACGATTATCAAATCCACTAAAATGGGTATAGCTCTTAACGAGGGCAAAACCAAGTACATACATATATAATATGGTTTCACAACAAGAAGAACATTAACGAATCGGACGGAACGTCTACCTTGGCTCTACTATAAATTCTAATAATAATTAGGTCTATTCGGCAAAATCTGTTATTCTGTTATGAATCATAAAAGATCTCGACCATAAAAGATCTTTTATAAATCGTATTCAGGGTTTCGAACTTTTATGAAAATCTGTTATGGAAGTTCGAAACTTGAAAATCTGTTACGAAGCTGTCAAAACAAACCGCAGAGTTTTTTTTATGCATAGACGGTAGGCACCTGATCAAATTTGCGCAAAAAACATATTAAAATGCAGTCTGAAAAGAGTATATTTTGAATTATTACAAACTAAATAATTGTGTAATAAATACTGGAACATCTTTTTAGGAAAAAGCCTGATATGAATTGTATCCGTAAAAATGAAGTGTCGCGAGAAACTTGAAATAAATATCCAACTATAGGTACATCGTCATCATTAGAAATACAAATTACCTGAATTTGAAATGAAATGGTTGTATTCGTGTTTTGTAAATTGTTCCAATCCAATCTAAAGAGCTGAATAAAACTCATACATTAGGAAGATCAAATGGATTACTATTTATTCTTAGTTCCAGCAAAAGTGATCAGTGTCTTCGACTAAACCAAAAATATTCATTCAATAATTTTCAATGGTCCGCTTATCCATTAAGTGGGTTGCGGGTATAGGTTGCTCAAGTGGACCCTCCATAGCTCATCAAGGGCAATCCTCATACGGGTGTAGAGGAGAGATTATGAACTTGATATAACCATCTCATACTGGGTCTACTTAAGGGACGCCTGCCTGATGATGGTACGGATTCCATAGGACCTCTTGCGATCCTGGTTGGGGACATGCGTTTAACATGACCAAACCACCGAAGCATAGGCCGCTCCGTCCGGAGAAGTAGCTACTCGACATTGAGTTCCTCGCGAATTAAAGCAAAAATATAAATTTCCAAATTATTTTAGATTACATACCCACTAGTACATGCACAATTATTACATGTCTTCTTTTGTAAACATTTCGTTGACGATAAATTATATAGATTATCCCTTTCAATCCGAAACTTTCTAATTAATAAAAATCTTTTATGATAAAAGTCACAAAATTCTGTCTTTTATTCTGTTATGATTTATAACAGATTTCATAAAAGATTTTTGCACGCAGAATACCAATTCTGGAGATCGTAAAAGATTTTTTGACAGTTCGAACTTTTGTATGGAAATTCATAACAGAATAACAGGAAAAATGGATAGATTTTGCCGAATAGGCCTAAATATGTCAGTAGAAATTAAACGAAAAAAAACTCTTGCCAATCGCTTTGTTTTTGGGCTAAGAAGGCAATTGAGTGTAGTATCCCGAATAACTAAGGAGATCCGGTACAAGACTTTGATCATCCTGGTGTATGGCGCTGGAGCTCTATATAAAAGCGGAAGTAGATATCCTAAGTCGCTTCGAAAAAAAGATTATTCCTAAAACATGCTGTCCCGTTTGCGGTGACGGGCTTTTTTCTAGGAATAGATTCAACTGCGATTAGCTGTACAGAGAGAGCGATCTGACTCCAAAATTTCCCATCAGTCGTCTAAAATGGATAGGACATGTAGGTTGTAGGACGCCTATACACTTACGGTCTAGCCCCAGAAGTCTTCGAATATTCAAAGCAAATTAATATCAGAGAAAAGCAGATTTCATCACACATAGACATACATATAGGTATTGCTCGAATGCTAATTGGGCAAAAAAAAATGTTCCCTGAACGACGGCACTGACCTATAGCTCAAAACAAATTGATTACAATTATGTGCAGGTGAATAAATGAGTTTTTTCTGTTAATAAGTGAATACTTACCATTTAAATTGAAGGATATCAGCGCTCTTGCTGTTGCACGAGTATCCCCTTAGGTAGGTGCTTCTTCTAATTACTCGTTAATGTTTCGGCACACGTTTTACTGAGTATAAGACCACTTAATCACTTTGATGGTTGGCAATATAACCAAATCACTTTCTATGGGATTTTTTTTACTATTAAAAGCACTACCCACTGACGTAAAACATTATTCACATAGCAATTGCCTTTTGCTTGATAACATCATCGAGTACGACTAGGACTACACGAAGATAAATAAAATAACCCACCGCCGAGGACTACGACTACGACTACGATTTTATTAAACAGGAGACGAGAGAGTAAGCAAAATAGTTGGAGAATATCACGATTCACGAATACGATAACGGAGAGCGCGCACAACGCACACAAGTGCACAAGGGCTACCTACGGATAGGCTAATAAAATGTTACATCTCGTGTGGGGGATGAAGCTCACCATTATGGATATACTAGGTTGTGGGTGAGTTTTGGATTGGGTCTGGCGGCTGGGTGAGCCAAGGCAGATGAATGTGAGTATACGTATTTCTGATATTTTTTCTTTAAGCTGAGAGAACAACTTTTACTATTTAACGCGGAACTGCGTCTATTGAGGGGTGGAAATAATGCAGAGGTAGACGATAACAGTGACGATAGCCGTTGGGTGCGTTACGATTTCACCCCCTCGCACGCAATGAGATTGTGTAACAGGGAATTTCGGGTTTCATTCTTGTTTTTTTTTTTTTTTTTGGGCACACACTCAACTCATTGCACCATGGAGCTTAAGTACACGTTGTTTATAGCAACGGTTTCCAATAAACACGTTTATTGAGCGAGTTACACACTCAGCCGAGAGGCACGACAAATAATAATAAAATAAATAAAAATCTCGCGAAATGGGCAAATCAAGTTGATAAACGAGACTCCACCAGTCTGAGTAGATATGTCAGACGCGTCTCGCTGATTGTGAGATAATGAATCAAAACAACAACAAGCGATTAAGGAATCATTATATGGATGTGAATAACAAGTCAAAACTTTGTAAAATACATTTTTGGAATTAGTTTATCGACGCGTTGCGGGACGTCACAGTGGCACAGTTTTTTTTTTTTTTTTTTACTAACCCTGTTTACACTGGGAATTGGTGATTATGCAAAGAGCTGACAACGAACCGGTATGGAGCTGCTCTATTTGGAGACGTGTTCACCGGATTCGACGAGAGCAGCTTTCAGACTGAGCGAGAGGAAAATTTTGTCAGACTTTTCAGAAAATTCGGGCAGAGTTGGTTTGGTTTATATTGGATGGCGATGAGCTTTTTGTATAGTGTAGTCTGTAGTGGCGCTTGTGCGTTTGAATGGAAGCGCATACATTTCGTCATGTCGAAATTGCTGGGGGTGGGGTGGACTGGTTCTGGTGGTTGGTGGTATATACAGAGAACAGTTGGGAGCATCACCAGAGAGAAATGAGGGGCATGTTGCGTTCCTGTGAAGAAGAAGAGAGTAGTATTCTGTACTTGTGTAGTGAAAAACGGGGACATCACTATCACCATGCTGTATAGCAGGTTGTTTTTCTTTTCTTTGAACGAGTCCACCCACGGTTTGTTTACGATTGTATTGTTTGTGGGGTAAGGTCATATGCGAGGTAGCCTAGATACTTTGGTCTGACGGTTGAGTGGTGAGTTCCGATCAAACGGCAGTACATTTGCGGAGCTTTTTGTTCTCCTCACCGGCTGCAAACTGGGTGAGTTAACTGTGTTATCCTAGATTGGGTGGATAGATGACTATGTTCGTTGATATTAGAATATTTGAGTTATTGTATGACAGTCGTAGATGAAGGCACGTAAATACATTAAATATTGTTACTGGGGTATAGCAGTAGTCATAAGAATAATACGACAAAGCGAATCAGCTAAAACAAGTGCCTACCAAGTTGCGCTGTTATTTGAGGTTCCTTTCCAACAGCGCGCCACCTTATCTAAGGTCGCTGTCTGTACCGAGTTGTCCAGGCCTCCAGGCCGAAGAATTGATGTTTATACGCTATTTATGTCCCAGCCATCTTATCCCATTAATCGGTATTCTTTTATGACTAGGTCTGCATACATATCGCTGAACATCCCGCACTATTCTTCCTTGTAGCTTCTCCTCCAGACACTTCCAATACAAACTGGATCAAAGGTCGTAGTTGATACTGAGTAAATTTGACATCGCCATTTACATACATCTGAATAACTTCGACATTAGCCACTGATACATGGCTGCTGGATGAGGTCTTTACTGACGGAAAATTGTTGGCAATGATTCGAATTGTTCTGAACATTTAAAGCTACCAGCTTTACGCGCCCGACTTCGCTCGTGCCCAGAAATTGTATTTCGGAGATGTGGCCTTGTCTATCAGGATAATGCATATCAGCGCTCCAAATTTTACAAATTTTGTCTCCCGCTTGCTTGCATTCTTTTTATGGGAAATGCCACGCCCCTATGTCCAACTTCAACCAATATTCTCAAGAAATCAATATTCTGAGCCAATACTTAAGAATTTCTGAAAATTTGAGCACAATCGGTTCGATGATTTTCAAGATATTGTAGTGTGGATTGAAAAGTACTACTTATTGACCATAACGCCATCTAATGGGAAGTAGACGAACTTATTCAACGGAACTTCGAATCGTCTAAACTCAACGAATGGTGAATGGTCTAAAACGAAACTAGTACATTCTCGATTGTTCCGGTTGTACTGGTCAAGAAGAAAGACGGCAGCACGAGATTCTGCGTGGACTATCGTCAGCTGAACAACGTCACCAAAAAGGATAGCTACCCTCTGCCAAGGATTGACGACACCCTGGATACACTATCCGGCGCCAAATGGTTTTCCACAATTGATTTAAAGAGTGGCTACTGGCAAGTGCAGATCCATCCCGAAGACCGCGAGAAAACAGCTTTTACAGCAGGAAACGGGCTCTGGCAATTCACAGTAATGCCATTTGGACTGTGCAATGCTCCAGCCACCTTTGAACGGCTAATGGAGCGCGTTTTGCTGGGACTGACGTGGAAAACCTGTTTGGTGTATCTAGATGATGTCATCGTGGTAGGCAAAACGTTTGAAGAACATCGAGACAACTTGAAGGAAGTGTTCCAGAGACTGCGAGGCGCGCAATTGAAGCTGAACCCGAAAAAGTGTGCTCTTTTTAGACCAGAAGTAAAATACCTCGGACACATCATCTCTTCCGAAGGAGTCAGGACTGATCCAGAGAAAGTCGAAGCAGTGAAAAACTGGCCGGTTCCCAAAGACAAACATCAACTGAGGAGCTTCCTGGGACTTGCGACCTACTACAGACGGTTCGTGAAGGACTTTGCCGGGATTGCGAAGAGCTTGCATCAACTGACGGAAAAGGGAAAACAATTTAAATGGTCAGGTGAGTGCGAAAAGAGCTTTGAAAAACTAAAGCAGCAACTGTGTGACGCCCCCATACTAGCGTACCCCACTCCTGGAAAAACATTTATTGTGGACGCAGACGCTAGTAATGTGGGAGTTGGAGCCGTCCTTTCGCAAGTGCATGATGGCCAAGAGAAAGTAGTTTCCTACTTCAGTAAAGTTCTCTCGAAGCCAGAAAGGAACTACTGTGTGACCAGACGGGAACTTCTCGCTTTAGTCCTGGCGACAAAACATTTCCACAAGTACCTTTATGGGAGCAAATTTATTCTTCGCACCGATCATGCCTCTTTAAAGTGGCTGCTGCAGTTTAAGAATCCTGAGGGACAAGTCGCGAGGTGGATCGAACGGCTGCAGATGTATGACTACGAGATACAGCATCGAAAGGGAACTCTTCACTCTAATGCAGATGCTCTCTCCCGCCGACCCTGCAAAGCCGATTGCAAACATTGTGTGCGTCAGGAGGAAAAAGATGCCGTTTCCGTACAGAGGCTGAGAGCTGAACCCATTGGTGGCTGGACTGCGAGAGAGATCCGGGAGGCTCAAAGGGAAGATCCGGATATCGAGCCGATTCTCGCCTGGAAGGAGTATGAGGGAAAACCAGACTGGCAGGAGATATCCAATAGGAGCCCCGAGCTGAAGGCATACTGGGCGCAATGGGACTCTCTTCATGTGCAGGACGGCATTTTGAGAAGAAGATGGGAAAGCTCTGATGGAAAAACGTTCGTGATGCAGCTTATTGTTCCCAGGTCGAGAGTAAGCGATGTTCTAAGAGAACTGCATGATGGAGTATCCGGGGGCCACTTGGGAATAAATAAGACGCTCGAAAAGGTGCGAGAGCGCTTTTACTGGATCCACTCAAGGGATGATGTAGAAAACTGGTGCAGAAAGTGCGTAACCTGTGCGGCCAGCAAAGGCCCGAGAGTGAAAACCCAAGGCAAAATGCACCAATACAATGCTGGAGCCCCTTTCGAAAGAATTGCAGTTGATATTGCCGGACCGTTTCCTGAAACGATTAATGGAAATCGTTACATCCTCGTGGTTATGGACTACTTCAGTAAGTGGCCAGAAGCATTTGCCATTCCTAACCAAGAAGCCAAAACCGTGATAGAGCAGATTGTTTTCAACTGGGTGAGCAGATTTGGAGTACCATTGGAATTGCACTCGGACCAAGGCCGAAACTTCGAGTCCAAGATTTTTCAAGGAGTATGCCACTTACTCGGGATTAAAAAGACGAGAACAACGCCGCTCCATCCGCAATCAGATGGGATGGTAGAGCGCTTCAACAGAACCTTGAATGAACACCTATCTAAGGTTGTATGCGACGACCAGAGGGATTGGGATAAACAGATCCCAATGTTTCTACTAGCCTATCGCAATGCTGTGCATAATACTACAGGGCATACACCATCTGAAATCCTGTTTGGTCGAACAGTCCGGCTACCTAGTGAGTTGATGTTCGGATCTCCCACTGAGGAACCCAAGGATGAGGACGATTATGTTGCGGACCTCAGAGAAACCATCAGGGACGTGCATCGAAAAACTAGGGATAAGATCAAGATAGCCAGCGACCGCATGAAGACGAGGTACGATGCCAAAGCAACAATTACAGGATTCGAGGAAGGAGATCTGGTATGGCTGTACAATCCCCATAGAAGAAAAGGTATGTCGCCTAAGTTGCAACAAGATTGGGAGGGGCCCTATAGAGTAGTCAAGCGAATCAACGACGTGGTCTATCGAATCCAACGAGGAAGAGGTAAACTCAAAGTTGTCCATGTGGATCGTCTTCACCGTTACATTGGGGAAAATGTTGACGCATTTGTTCGGGACGAACAAGTTTAAGAGGGGGGTATTGTAGTGTGGATTGAAAAGTACTACTTATTGACCATAACGCCATCTAATGGGAAGTAGACGAACTTATTCAACGGAACTTCGAATCGTCTAAACTCAACGAATGGTGAATGGTCTAAAACGAAACTAGTACATTCTCGATTGTTCCGGTTGGAGTATAGAATATTCGAGAAGCTTTAGTGGGGAGTATAAAAAGGGTTGCGAAATCCGACGAGAAGACAGTTTATCTTTAAACCGTGTAAAGCAAAGTTCGAATAGTATCGGTAGTGATTTAAAATAAGTGGAAAAGATTGTAATAAGTGGAAAAGATTGAAATAAGCGGAAAAGTTGATTTTAAGTGATATTGTCTTGTAATAAAAGTGATTTATTAAAGTTTAGTAAACAGAATAGTGTTTTATCTTTTCGAATCCCAGCCGAATGTAACAATATGTATAAGATTTTGAAGGTTTTTTTTTGTATGGGAGGTGCCACGGCCCTCCCTTTTTCCGATTACTGGAACAAATTTTCTATTGTTTTTCTCCATAAAAACCTTCCCTAAACGTTTGCGAACATTTGATCAAATGTGTTGTCTATCTATTATCTTCAATTCTTGATAACGTGTCCTGCCCAGCTCCACTTAAGTTGTTTCATCCTTTTTATCGGGACGATACGTTTGCCCGTAATGCCGGCATTTACAGAATTATTGTTTGAGAGAATTACATTAACAACAACTCATAGACACAGTCACTTTGGTAGGAATGATAGCTGTTTCGAACTACACCACTAATTCATCATCAGACTCCTTTTAAGTGATTGTTTTGTTTGAATAGTTTTGAATTTTGACAGTCAATTCTCCGTATATAATCCACTTGGGAAGTCATTTCTGCTTTCCCCTGTCAGGAAGTGAACCTGCACTTCGATTTTGTCAATTGTGACTACCATTGAATAACTACAACTTTGTAGTTATTCAACTTTGTAGTTATTCAATGGTGACTCTGACTACCACTTGCGCCAACTGAGCGATGAGTACAAGCCCGCCAACTGGTGATTAGAACGGAATCTATAATATTTCATATTTCCTGCAATATAGGTATTAAAGTGAAAACATTTTCGCTAAAAACTTGGGTGAACATTTTTAGCCTGGTAGACAATTTTACGTAGGCATTCGGTCTTGAATAGCTTTTTTGTTAATATTTAAATCATTTAGTTTTCTTCAAACAACTTTGTATTTATTGTATTTCCCACGAATCTTAATATCGTTTTCAAGTGAAAAATGTATTACGCTCTTAAATAGATAGAGATAATTGAGAAGGAAGTCAGCCCTATTGCGAAGATCAACTATCAATTGATAGTTGATACTTATCAACCAATTTTTTGAAATGGTATTGCGACGATCAATTGTCAATGAAGTGTTGATCGATTGTGAACGTGCATCAATTAGCGATAGTCGGTTGACAAAACGGTATTGTGATTGTCAATCGTGAACAATTTTATTGGTAGCTGTCAATTTTTAAAGTTTCGGAATTTCGGTGTTGATAAAGACGACGAGAAATGTAAGTATTGTAATGTGGATTGAAAAGTACTACTTATTGACCACAACGCCATCTAATGGAAAGTAGACGAACTTATTCAACGGAACTTCAAATCGTCGAAACTCAACGAATGGTGAATGGTCTAAAACGAAACTAGTACATTCTCGATTGTTCCGGTTGGAGTATAGAATATTCGAGAAGCTTTAGTGGGGAGTATAAAAAGGGTTGCGAAATCCGACGAGAAGACAGTTTATCTTTAAACCGTGTAAAGCAAAGTTCGAATAGTATCGGTAGTGATTTAAAATAAGTGGAAAAGATTGTAATAAGTGGAAAAGATTGAAATAAGCGGAGAAGTTGATTTTAAGTGATATTGTCTTGTAATAAAAGTGATTTATTAAAGTTTAGTAAACAGAATAGTGTTTTATCTTTTCGAATCCCAGCCGAATGTAACATTGGTGTCAGAAGTGGGATAAAACGTATTCTGTGCGAAGTGTTGTGAAAAGGAAAACAGTGATCTAAATTGTGAATTAAAAGAAAATAAATAAAGTGAAGTGAATTTGAATTCTTACAAAGTGTAGTAAAGATTAAGAAAATAGAAAAAGAAGGAAAAAAAAAAAAAAAAAAAAAAGAGTGAAAAAGAAAAAAAAAAAATAGTGAATTAGTAAAAATGGTTCGTACGTTGGCATTACTACAACTCAGCATACCTCAGTTGAAAACTGAGTTGGAAAAACGGAATCTCTCCACAGCTGGGGGAAAAAGTGATCTCATACTTCGTCTGCAGGAAGCTGTCGAAAGTGAGGGAGGAGATCCTAAATCCATGCTATTCGAAGTAGCAGATGAAAAAGAAGAACAAGTAAGTACAGGCGTTGACATGGCCGCTATGATGGCATTAATTCTTGCCAAGCTCGAAGAACAGAAGAATTCTCTAGATGAACATAAGAATTCTCTAGAAGAACAGAAGAATTCTCTAGAAGAACAGAAGAATTCTATTGAATCTAAGTTCGCTGAACAAAAGAATTCTCTAGAAGAACAAAAGAATTCTCTAGAAGAACAGAAGAATTCTATTGTCGCTGCACAAAAAGATTCCGTGGAAGAATTTAAGAACGTTCTAGAAGTAAAATTCGACGCG
The DNA here is from genome assembly GCA_955612985.1 of Cheilosia scutellata. NCBI lineage: Eukaryota > Metazoa > Arthropoda > Insecta > Diptera > Syrphidae > Cheilosia > Cheilosia scutellata. Next base: position 34,566,804 of record OY015312.1, on the reverse strand, counting down.
ATTGATAACAAATTAAACCAGCATGAGACACAATTTGTCGAAATCAATCAAAAATTACAAGAACAAGCAAGAGAGCATGAGACAAACTTCGAGAACTTGGCTAGGGAACTGGATAAAGTAAAGAAACAGAAAGCCCGAGAATATTCTGCTGATTGCCCTAGAAGGAAGGAGATGCAACCGCCTGTTTTCGATGGTCAAACATCATGGCCAATTTATAAGCGGCAGTTCGAAGCAGCTGCAATGACCAACAGCTGGGACGACGAGGAAAAGTCCATCGCACTAACGCTAGCACTACGAGGCACAGCTGCAGAGTTGCTTCAAACTATTTCTGAAGAAAAGCAACGCAACTACGACGCATTGGTGAAGGCTATCGAAATGCGCTTTGGTGATGACCACATGCAGCAAGTATACAGGGTGCAACTGCGCAGTAGAATCCAGAAGCGGGGAGAAACGCTCCAGCAGTTGCAAGCGGATATCGAACGGCTGGCGCATTTGTCGTATCCCAACGCCGGCGAGGATGTCATCAACGAAATGGCTGTAGAGGCGTTTACCCAAGCCATAGAGGACCGACAACTGCAAATGGCTGTACGAATGGCTGGAAAGAAAACCCTTCCTGAGGCACTGGCATTTGCCCTGACAATGAAAGCTGCTGACCAAGCATCACAAGGGTTTCACCGCGTGAGAGAGATGACAACCGTCGAATGCTCGTGCCAAAGGGCAAACGTCGTAGAAGAAAACAGCGCTCGGAGGGGACCGATCCGCTGCTGGAACTGCAACAAAATTGGACATCTACAGCGACAGTGCAGAGCTCCACCCAGACACACTAGTTGTCCGCACTGCAGCGCTAGGAATCGAAATGAAAGGGCATCTGAGCGTCCAGCGGATGACTCTTCTCAAAATTATCAGTCGGGAAACGTGTAAGAACCAACTTCACGGGGCAGAAGTTGGATTCTGGAATCGACGCCCCCAGGACCACAATTCAAGTTTCCCAGACCAAACGAGGTAATAAGAGTTTGACAGTGGAAGCCCATATCGGCATGAAAAAGTATGTGGCCACCATCGACACCGGTGCCACCGCTTCCATCATAAGGAGAGACATCGTCCGCCAATCATGGCTGCACAACACCAGCAGCTACTGTCTAAAAACAGCAACTGGAGCAACAACAAAGGTGTATGGAGAAGTACTGCTAACAATAAATCTTGCGGGATTAGTCTTCTCCCATACCTTCCTAGTGGCCGATATATGTGACGAATGCATCATCGGAATCGACTTTATGAAGGCGCATGATGTAGTACTGGACATCGGCTTGCAAGTGCTAAAGTACAGGAACGTCGAGATTCCCATGATTTACGGGGACGAGCATGTCACAGCTCTAAGGACAGTCATGAGTGAAGACGAGATATTACCACCTTCTTCAGAAACACTTATTTGGACAAAACTGGAAGGCGATCCTGGGAGCCACCGATTCTACCTAGTTGAGCCAGATCCAGAAAATCATTATCAAAACTACATCGTTGGAAAGATGCTTGTAGAACCTAAAAACAACATGGTTCCCGTACGAGTCCTAAATGTCGAACATAGCAGCCTGAAACTAAAGCAAGGGGAGGTGGTCGGTAAGTGCGTACCAATAACTGCGGTCACAAAATTATCCAGTGAGGGTCCTACCAAACATCTTACATCCACGGAAATGGCAGAGATAAAAAGAAATATATTTGGACAGACTGAGCTGAATCAGGAACAGCAAGCCATGGCGGGGGACCTAATCAACGAGTTCGCTGATATATTTGCTTCGCAGAGTGGCGAGTATGGTCGGACACATCTCGTACAACACCGAATCGACACAGGAGATGCAAGACCTATTCGTCAGCCTCCCAGACGACTACCATTAGCTAAGCAGACGGAGGTTGCAGAAATGGTGTCGACGATGGAAAAGGAAGGGCTGATTGAAAGTTCGAAAAGTCCATGGGCGTCACCGGTTGTACTGGTCAAGAAGAAAGACGGCAGCACGAGATTCTGCGTGGACTATCGTCAGCTGAACAATGTTACCAAAAAGGATAGCTACCCTCTGCCAAGGATTGACGATACCCTGGATACACTATCCGGCGCCAAATGGTTTTCCACCATTGATTTGAAGAGTGGCTACTGGCAAGTGCAGATCCATCCCGACGACCGCGAGAAAACAGCTTTTACAGCAGGAAACGGGCTCTGGCAATTCACAGTAATGCCATTTGGACTGTGCAATGCTCCAGCCACCTTTGAACGGCTAATGGAGCGGGTTTTACTGGGACTAACGTGGAAAACCTGTTTGGTGTACCTAGATGATGTCATCGTGGTGGGCAAAACGTTTAAAGAACATCGAGATAACTTGAAGGAAGTGTTCCAGAGACTGCGAAGCGCGCAATTGAAGCTGAATCCGAAAAAGTGTGCTCTTTTTAGACCAGAAGTAAAATATCTCGGGCACATCATCTCTTCCGAAGGAGTCAGGACTGATCCAGAGAAAGTCGATGCAGTGAAAAACTGGCCGGTTCCCAAAGACAAACATCAACTGAGGAGCTTCCTGGGACTTGCGACCTACTACAGACGCTTTGTGAAGGACTTTGCCGGGATTGCCAAGAGCTTGCATCAACTGACAGAAAAAGGAAAACAATTCAAATGGTCAGGTGAGTGCGAAAAGAGCTTTGAAAAACTTAAGCAGCAACTATGTGACGCCCCCATACTAGCATACCCCACTCCTGGAAAAACATTTATTGTGGATGCAGACGCTAGTAATGTGGGAGTTGGAGCTGTTCTTTCCCAGGTGCATGATGGCCAAGAGAAAGTAGTTTCCTACTTCAGTAAAGTTCTCTCGAAGCCAGAAAGGAACTACTGTGTAACCAGACGGGAACTTCTCGCTTTAGTCCTGGCGACAAAACACTTCCACAAGTACCTTTATGGGAGCAAATTTATTCTTCGCACCGATCATGCGTCTTTAAAGTGGCTGCTGCAGTTTAAGAATCCTGAGGGACAAGTCGCGAGGTGGATCGAACGGCTGCAGATGTATGACTACGAAATACAGCATCGAAAGGGAACTCTTCACTCTAATGCAGATGCTCTCTCCCGCCGTCCTTGCAAAGCCGATTGCAAACATTGCGTGCGTCAGGAGGAAAAAGATGCCGTTTCCGTTCAGAGGCTGAGAGCTCAGCCCATGGACGGCTGGAGTGCGAGAGAGATCCGGGAGGCTCAAAGGGAAGATCCGGATATCGAGCCGATTCTCGCCTGGAAGGAGCATGAGGGAAAACCAGACTGGCAGGAGATATCCAATAGGAGCCCCGAGCTGAAGGCATACTGGGCGCAATGGGATTCTCTTCATGTGCAGGACGGCATTTTGAGAAGAAGATGGGAAAGCTCTGATGGAAAGTCGTTCGTGATGCAGCTTATTGTTCCCAGGTCGAAAGTAAGTGAAGTACTAAAGGAACTGCATGATGGAGTATCTGGAGGCCACTTGGGAATAAATAAAACGCTCGAAAAGGTGCGAGAGCGATTTTACTGGATCCACTCAAGGGATGATGTAGAAAACTGGTGCAGAAAGTGCGTAACGTGCGCGGCCAGCAAAGGCCCGAGAGTGAAAACTCAAGGCAAAATGCACCAATACAATGCTGGAGCCCCTTTCGAAAGAATTGCAGTTGATATTGCCGGACCGTTTCCTGAAACGATTAATGGAAATCGTTATATCCTCGTGGTTATGGATTACTTCAGTAAGTGGCCAGAAGCATTTGCTATCCCTAACCAAGAAGCCAAAACCGTGATAGAGCAGATTGTTTTCAACTGGGTGAGCAGATTCGGTGTACCGTTGGAATTGCACTCGGACCAAGGGCGAAACTTCGAGTCCAGGATTTTTCAAGGAGTATGCCAGTTACTTGGGATTAAAAAGACGAGAACAACGCCGCTCCATCCGCAATCAGATGGGATGGTAGAACGCTTCAACAGAACCTTGAATGAACACCTATCTAAGGTTGTAGGCGACGATCAGAGGGATTGGGATAAGCAGATCCCAATGTTTCTACTAGCCTATCGCAATGCTGTGCATAACACTACGGGACATACACCATCAGAAATCCTGTTTGGTCGAACAGTCCGGCTACCTAGTGAGTTGATGTTCGGATCGCCAACTGAGGAACCCAAGAATTTGGACGATTATGTGACCGACCTCAGAGAAATCATCAGAGACGTACATCGAAGAACTAGGGATAAGATCAAGATAGCCAGCGACCGCATGAAGACGAGGTACGATGCTAAAGCAACAACTACAGGGTTCGAGGAAGGAAATCTAGTATGGCTGTACAATCCCCATAGAAGAAAAGGTATGTCACCTAAGTTGCAACAAGATTGGGAGGGGCCCTATAGAGTAGTCAAGCGAATCAACGACGTGGTCTATCGAATCCAACGAGGAAGAGGTAAACTTAAAGTTGTCCATGTGGATCGTCTTCACCGTTACATTGGGGGAAATGTTGACGCATTTGTTCGGGACGAACAAGTTTAAGAGGGGGATATTGTAATGTGGATTGAAAAGTACTACTTATTGACCACAACGCCATCTAATGGAAAGTAGACGAACTTATTCAACGGAACTTCAAATCGTCGAAACTCAACGAATGGTGAATGGTCTAAAACGAAACTAGTACATTCTCGATTGTTCCGGTTGGAGTATAGAATATTCGAGAAGCTTTAGTGGGGAGTATAAAAAGGGTTGCGAAATCCGACGAGAAGACAGTTTATCTTTAAACCGTGTAAAGCAAAGTTCGAATAGTATCGGTAGTGATTTAAAATAAGTGGAAAAGATTGTAATAAGTGGAAAAGATTGAAATAAGCGGAGAAGTTGATTTTAAGTGATATTGTCTTGTAATAAAAGTGATTTATTAAAGTTTAGTAAACAGAATAGTGTTTTATCTTTTCGAATCCCAGCCGAATGTAACAGTATTTTTAAAATTGTTGAAGATCAACGTTTTTAATTGATAGTTTTTAAGAGCTAAAATAGTTAGTAATAAAAGGCAACTTTATAGATTGGTTGATTTGATGAAGCAGAATCTTGATATCGCGAAAGGGTTTATTTCCAAAACTGGTGCGCAGGCGAAGTGGGAACAATTTGCAAGCCAGGCAAAGCGTACCTTGTATGTACAACATTTCCAATAACTTTATGATCAATTTAACTTTCTACATTTGTTTAGGTATGGATCGACCTGAAATGCAAAACAAAAAAGAAAAAGGTTGAAAATAAAGTCGAAATATCTACGGATGATGGCGGCCCAAACCAATGTCACCAGATTAATGATATGGAAGAGGCTGTGATTCGTATCTGAATTGAATACTTGCGTAATGAATTCGGGTTGAACGAGCCAGATGCAGCGCTAATACCGAGCTCCAGTCAGCGAAGATCCCCAAATTATGTCATCCAAAGAGCAGAAAAAACAACACCTCAAACAAAAGCAAAAGCAACACTTCGAAGCATTGCAATAGAATCGCATGACACTCTTAGAAGATCAGGGGCCAGATTATGTAAGACGAAAACGATCGAACGTATTCGTTTCGACAATAGCAGTCTCTGTCTATTGCCACAGGTATGATAGAGACAGGTTTAGTGAAAACGAAAGCGGTTTTCGTTTCGTTTTTTACAGAATCCCACCCCAGACTTCTATTCAAAAACACTGTTATGACAACATGACAGAATAAGCCAAATTTTATTCCTTGGCAATTTCATTCCTACCTTCGGTTTTCCAGTTCCAAAAGATTAGATGCATCTCGCAAACTCCTCGGTATAGAAGCCAATTCCGCGTAATTTGTTTCGCCTTCATCATCATCAAAAAGTAATTCCACTGGTGACATGTTTTTCATTAAATTGCACAATCGCATATTTGTAACACTGGTAATAATTTGTATATTGTTTAAATAATTTGTTTGAAAGTTGTAACAATCACTCTTCAAATTAAAAATATTTTAGAACTGTCAAAATTGAGTTTTCATTCACAATAACTTTATTTTTTGCGTTATGTTCACAATAGCTTTTATTTTTAGCAATCGTATTTCGCAATAGTACCACTATCAATCTTAATTGATAAATTTTGTCAATCGTCAACCGATTGATAGTTGATCTTCGCAATAGGGGTGAGTAGAGTACCTATAATCATCTTTTTAAAATGCCCCTCGAATAACTACATAATTCACATGAATTCAAAAAAATGCTTGTAAATTATTCGACTGTATGTATACTGAATTCATTATGAATAAAAAATAAATAAATAAATAGGCGGCGCAACAGGCGGTAGACACCCAAGGCCTAGCTTCTCGCAACCATTCGTTTTGTGTGAGTTTCTATTTTTGGAACGAATGGAAGAGACCTACAATTTTATGCCGAGTCCGAACGGCTGAATTGAGAAGCTTTTTCAGGACAGTCATACTCTCGGATGTTTGTCAGACGTTCGCGAGAGGTGGCGCAGTAGAAAAAACCTTAAGATGTAAATTTGTGTTTTTCCGGGGATCGAACCTGGGATCCCTCGCACAGTAGTCCAGCACACTAACCACTGCGCTACTGCGCCCACATTATGAATTCACCTACATAAAAAGTGAATATAGTCTGAGAATTCATGTTTTTTGCAATGAATTATACTGACTGCAACGAAATATGTACTTCTGAATTCCCTGAATTCAGTTGAATTCTTAGTACATATTTCACAATAATTGAGTAAAAAGGAATTTAATAGACAATTTAACGAATACAGTTTATTGTATATGTAGTTGTTAAAAATGCAGTCTTGAGGTTACATTACATAAACGACCGTACATAATGTTATTTTTTTTTATAGTAGTTTAGGTTTTTATAATCCATTTACGTTGATAGTGAGACCGAATCATGATGTTACAATTGGAGTGGAGGCGTGGCGCATATACCTAATGGGAAATATCAATGTATTCATGAATCATGGGTATAAATTAATGTCAATCATCTCCAAGGTCCAAGCTTCCGTGCTGAGTCCATGTGTAACAATGAGAATGAGCTAAGCTAATACAGCGAATGCAAGAGCATTACATCAAGGTAGGTAGGTATATTCCCTTTGTCTTTTGTTCTCACTCATAATACGAAAAATTAAGAAGAAATTACCAATCGCTTTTCCGTATTGTGGGTTATAAAATAAACATTAATCGTTAAGGAAATCTCTGACTGATTGACACATTCATCTTCTGCAATGCGTGGAGGCGCAATACAATTTCTTCAACTGTATCATCATCATGGACTATCACTGTTTTCATCCGAAAAATGATTACCAACATGTAATCCTTTTATTAGTTCCTGTTCAGAAAGTCGATTTCGAATTGTAATGCATCTTTGATGGCGTCGTTTTAACCTCCAGAATTGCTTTCAAAATATCATCATTTGATGGCAAAGTTAGATTATGAAAATTCGCTTGCTGCCTTTCTTTAAACTTATTTTTAATCTCGTTAATGAAATCAATTCTTTTTAACGATTCAGTAATTCAAGGTGAAATTTACTACAGTTGAGAAAGCTGAAGTCATAGAACGAGTTGTTCTGAAGAAACTTTCACACGTCTGGGGGCTTATTCCCAAATGCGCCGCGGATCGCTTTTCATGGCGGATTGGTATTTTTGGTATTTCCAAAAGCGATTCGATCCATTTGTCACAAGAATTTAGTTTATTTTTTATCCACAATAAATCCGCCAACAATCCGTCATCTAAATAGCTATCGCTTATGAATGGATCGAATTGCTTTTTGGAAATACAAAAATACCAATCCGCCGCGCATTTGGGAATAAGCCCCCTGGGTCTGACTTTGGTAAATCGTAAGCAAAAAACGATCAGTCTCTGACTGCCTTGCGTGTAATAGCCAAATTTCTGTCATCTATGTATGATGAAAGGTGTTTGTTGGCAAATTTGTTGGCTAGTCAGCATATGTATGTTGGCGAACTAAGCATATCGTGTAATACCCCTTTAAGTATTATTGGAAATAAAGTTCGTTGTAGAATAGCACTTTGAGCTTTGTGTCTCGTTCTCCATTTTTAAAATTGTAAAAATAATAACTACCGAAAGCGTTTGTTGCGTTCTAGGTAGGTTCTAGGTGGAAAAAATCTGAATATCGTTTTTACAACGACAAGACATATGAATCGTATACGACAAACGGGAATAGTGGTGAATATGAATTCATTAATTCACAACACGAATTCGTAGTAAAAATGTTCCGAATTCAATGATTACAAGACGAATTCATGATTTTTTTAACGCGAATAATTGACTTCCTTGTGAATGCCTGTGTTTCACTAAATTCCTGTAAATTTAATTTGAATTCGCGCGAATTCACTTTGAATGAATATTAAAAGTTCCTTAAATGCACTAATTACCTTTGGAGATAATCGTATAGAATATGTACGGCAACTGGTAAACTTTATGATGTAATTTGTGTTTTTCCGGGGATCGAACCTGAGAGCCTCACACAGTCGTCCAGTACACTAACCACTGCGCCCACTGATGCGGTGGAAACATACGAACTTCATAATTATATCAATGAAGAATCGAAATTCAGAGATGACGAGGAAGAAGAAGATGACGAGAGGATGAGTTTTTTGGAATCTTTAAAATGGTGAACAATTGAGAAGTAAATGAATTAAATCACTTTAAGAAAAATCAAAAGATTGAAACGCTCAAATGATTTAATTCTTTTACGACAAACGCCACGGGAATATGGATAATTGTGTGTAGATTCATTACAATTTTTGTTTTATGGACTAAGCCGCAGGTAGATAACATCAAAAAAGTATTCCGTGTTAGTAACTCACGACCGGTTTGTTTTATTGCTCTTGTCAAATTCAAATTCAAACAAAACGAAATGGTAACAATCTATGACTATGTGTAATCTATTTATTAGGAGGTTTGAATGATTTTTATCGCGAAATCTTAGAGACCCTTCCGCTTCAATACCCTATATGTGGATAGGTACGTGATCCAGAAGCTGTGCGCGATCGGGGAACACAGCCGAACACATCTCACACTCGAAATATTGTTGCTTGCGCACCGGAGGAATTGGTGCTGGTGGAGGTGACGATATTGGAGGCGACTTACGAACAGCTGTAGGTTTACTCTCCACTGTTCTTTTATCTGACCGTGGCTTTGGTTTTGGTGCGGGCAGATCGGTCTCATAGCCGAGGTATTTCCTATTCACTACAGGCCGCCTGGGGCGCGTTGACCTTCGAACAAAATCGAAATTCTGCTGATGAGGTGAATAAGGCTCCGGTTTGATCTCATCGTCCGTTCGCTCACTGATCGTGCGTCGGCGGGGTGACTTTGATTTGTCCGGGGATCGCAGGATCTCCTCCAAATCGTTGACTATAGCGGGGTTATAGTTTTCCAGCTCCCTGCGGGCGGATGTTGCCTCCAGGAGCAGCTGGGCATCGTAAAGCTCACTGCGAGTGCAGATTGTTTCTTGTTTTATATGAACGGGACTAGATTGGATCTGCTTTGGCGGGTATTTATCCGGCGATATGATTTCGTAGTCATTCGCGTGTGTTGTGCGCTTAGAGCGCTGCGCAAACATATCTAATTCAGTTGGTTCGGTGCGGGTTACGTAGGTTTTCGACTTCCGTTTTCCGTTTTCAATAGGAACTCGCGCTTTTTCGGTGTGAATCATTTTCGGGCGATTGGATGTTTTCGACGCAGCTGCGTTCTTTCGTCGTGGCGTCTTTGGCACTTTCGGGACAGCAACCGGTGCTGGCGATTCCGTGATGGTGTTGTTGTATGACGAGGGATTACTCACAACTAAAGTGTCGATACTCTGCAAAGTGTTTTCGAGATTCGACAGCAACGACTTGTAGGTGTCATCGCTGGTAGAGTTGATCAACTTGGTGTGCCAGTTGTTGGAGAGTCTCTCTGAGCTGCCTGTCGAGTTGTAGCGTTTTTTCGAGCCGACACTTTGTGATTCCAATGATACGGCTGCCGCCGCTGGTGAATGATGCGATGCCGCTGCAGATGTATCTCGATTGTGTTTGTTTGTATTGCTGGTCGCTGAGGTGGGAATGCCGAGGAGGTCATCAACATTGTCCATATCAAAGTCGGATATATCGATGTCACTGCTATTGGTCTTGTTATCCGTGCGAAGTCTATCGATCTCGTGCGGTTTCAGCTTTCGACGACGTTTGTACTTTCGTGGACCAGTCTGGAGTGATAAAATGGTATTAGATAGGCAAAGACCTACATTGTGTGTAATACTCACCACAGGTTGCCGCTGCATGGCTGTATTGATGTCGCTGTGCTGAATCAAATGTTGAATTAACTCCGAGGATGAGGGCAGCTCGCTACAGCAGACTGAACAGTAATACGTTCCACGTTTTGTGTCCAACCCCGAGTGGTGTGACCGAATGTGCTCCCTGAGGACAACTCTCTGATTAAAGGCACGTGGGCACACCGAACAGGCATAAGGCTTCTCACCTATTAGATTCGAGTTAGAACAATTCATCTGGAGAAACAATGTATTCTTACCTGTGTGAATGCGTTCATGTTTTCGAAGAGTCCCACCATCGGCGAATGCTTTCCAACAGTAACGACAGCCGTACGGCCGCTCTCCCGTGTGAATACGCACATGGATCTGTTGCGAACTCCTTGATCCGAAGGTCTTTCCACACTCGTGACAAGGAAAGAGTTTGCCCGAGGCGTTGACACTATGCGAGTGCCTGTGGTTTGAAAGAGTCCTCCCATCGGGAAATTCTTCATTGCAAACATTGCAAACCACCGACTTGTCCCGGTGCGAAGCCATGTGCCGCTTCAAGCGGGCTTTATTGTGGAAGCTTTTTCCACACTTTGAACACGAATGACACTTCTCTCTAGAATGATCCCAGGCGTGCTTCATAAGAGCCTTGCGATCGCGGCATTCCTTGCCGCAGAGGATACAGGAATTAGAAGTCATTTCGGCTTCGTGGAGGTTGGTTAGATGGCGCTTAATGGTAGATTCTTCAAAAAAGGTCTCTCCACATAGAACACATCTGAAAGAGAATGCAATATAGTTTTGCCTAATTGTGTACAAATATGCGGTAATTACTTGAAAGGCGGATATCTCGCGTGAATTTCCGCATGCGCCAGCAGATCTAAGGCCTCAGCAAAAGTCTCTCCACAAGTATTACAGCAATGTTGATCCTTGTCGATGACCTCCTTCTTAATGTGCGATTTGCTGTGGCGACGCAACAGATCCTGGCGATGAAAGGACATGCCACACTGGTGGCAATAGAATTCACCGTATTTGTACTCTGATTCCGAATCACTTTCATTGTCCACATCGGGTTCGTATTCCGAGTTGCTCGCTTCGAACTGATGCGATTTTTGATGCTCCTGCAGTGTGTTGGCATCCCAAAACATCTCGTTGCACGTACCACACTCAAATGCAGAGTCATTGCGATGCGTCTACCGAAAGATTTTTTACATTGATAGATATGTCTAAAAGCTGTCAATTCTTACCTTGACATGAGACAGCATTGCCTTCTCTCGGGCAAATGACAAGCCACACTGTTGACAGACGAACGGCTTGTTATCATCGATGATGGGAAATCGCTGCACAATCTTTGTGTCCACCTCTGTTACGATCTCTTCTTCGTATTGCTCTTGCTGCTGATGCTGGTAATAGTGTTCCTGTGGCAGCTGCTGTTGGTGATAGTGGTGTTTTTCTTCTTGCTGTGGATGTTCGTTTCGATTGCCTAGCGTCTCATCAATTGTGTAATTGTCCTCCTTAGGTACCTTTGGTGCACGCTTACTGCGGGATTTCTTTGCCGGCCTCGCATCAGTGGTGGACCAGTCTTGATCATAGTAGTGGTCGTTCTGTGGCGAATGTCCCTGCGGCTCAAAGTCTAGTAAGAAAAGAAAATTGTTTCATATTACCCCCACATGGCAATGTCGCAATGAAACTTACAATCGTTGTCCTCATACTCTGAAGCTTCTGCGTGGGCTTTAAGGTGATTGATGAGGTCTGTTCTACGAAAGAAACGCGATCCACACAGCTTACACACATGAGGTCGATCGTTTTGATGCGCCACCATATGATTCATCAAACTGCCCTTCTTGCGGAATCGCCGACTGCAAAAGTCACAAGGATACGGCCGCAACGCGGTGTATTCATCCTGCACTGTTGGCAAAGGCACTTCAATATCTTCAGCCGGTATATGTGACAGGGAGCCACAGATTTGATCTGCTGGTATCTCAACTCTAAAATAAAAATAAAAATATATAGGTAATAAAAAAATCTGGTCTGTCCAACAAATATTAGCCAAATTACCTTTCTTCGCCTTGATGCTGCACCCAATCGTCGGTAATGACCTCTTCTGTAACCATTTGGGTTTCCGCATAATCCTCATGAAAGTTGACAATGCCACTGTCGTCGTTTCCGTCGGCCACATCAGTGTTGCCATCTATGATCTCCATCTGACCATCTCGAGCCATGAAAATTAGATTTTCCGCAGCTATTTGGTCGAGATTTGTTGGCACTTCGGTAACTAGGTAGTCTGTGTGATTGCCGCTATCACCTTCCGAGTCACCGATTATCATTCCCGGATTGTCATCGACAGCATGACTACGCTCGATTTGCGGAACCCACGATGGGATTCCATAGGCTTGAGTGTCCATACAAGTTGAGTTCGTCCAATTATTATTTTATCAGTTCTGTAATAATAATAAAAAATATGCTGTGATGACTGGAGTTGTGAATTCAATTTTAGTTTGCTCGAATTCTAAGAAAGGATATCGAGCCAGAAGAAGGTAGAATCGAAAATCAATCCAAGCCCAAGTCTTCTGCTGCTTGCTGTACAAGTAAAAACCCAACAGATAAGCAGCATTAGGAAACAGACTGGGAATTATTGGCGAATGACGAAAACCAACAGAGTTCTCATTTATTCTAGACATAGACTAGACTAGATATGAATCTTCATCGTGTATTCTCCTAAGCTAGATAAAAATCGTTTCGTTACCTACCCATCGAAGATGCTAACGAGTCGATTAGGTTGATGATAATTTATTTACAGCCATATCGCTTCCAAAGGAAAATAATTTAATCAAGTCTCATTTAACTTCAACCTATGGATATATGATAGTCAGAGTAACTAAGAAGGTTTTAAATTAAACATGACACGAAAGTACCTAGCAAAACAAAATAAACCCTCAAAGCACATGTGTAGTTATCTACCTTCATTTTAAAACAAACATACAACCCTCCTCAAAGCAAATCAAAACCCGACCCTCACCCAACACCACACCACTGCCACAAAACTGCCATATCAATTGACAATCGCCACACTAGTCATCTTTTTCACACTTTGACGTTTTCACAAATGGCCACCAGCAACGAAGAAAAAAAAACTGCACAAATTCCTAGCTGAAATGAAAACTTTCCTTCATGTAAAACAAGGTTATGGCTAAATGAGGTTAAGGATGTTTATTATTATAAATAATTTTACATTTTGCCGACAACAAACCAATTTAACCGATAATTTCGTATTAAACCCGTACTGTAACCAATATATTCGTACAAGCATTGAGTGCCACAGACAAAAACGCGATTACATCACAAGTTTTCATAAAGTAAATCGCCATTTTGGGAATGAAAAATTATTCGTCTAGCTAGCACTGGAACGAGTTTTGTAATATTTTCGTTTCTCTTGGGATATTCCGAATTGAGGTTATGAACAAATTAGGTTAATGTTTCATTATTTACGATTTATTTACTCACGATAGGACATTACTGATGCGGAGGATTTTAAATATTCACTGATATTGCACACTGTTCTCCTGAGGATAAAATCGAATGACACCTTTTCCTCTGCTTGACCATTTCACGATTAAATTTTCGGTAGAGTAGAATAGTTTGACGTTTCATATTCCTGCTTGCATGTTGTATAACAGTTATAAATGATTATGTTTAGAATATTTGTCGAGGGTTTTCTAATATTTTACAAGAGTTGTTGCAGCTAAATGAATTTGTTAAGTATTTGGTTTAATATTTGCGTACTTAATATTTTGCTTTTAAGTAAGTTTCTTTTGTGTGGTTATGTTTAAACATTAATTATTAAATTTATACTGTATAACAGATGGTTATTGGTTTAGCTGAGGTACAAACCATGATGAGGTTTCTTTGTCTGAAGAATAGGTGGCGAATTGAAACGGAGATGGGTATTCGTTCTAAATAAATTGACAGTTGCATTTTAAAAAATGTATAAAATTCAAATATAAAATTTCGGTAAATAAATCAAATGGATTCGCGAATCAATACACATGTAAGTTACTCGTGCTTTTAACATTTAACTGCATTTAGCATGAGAGAATATCGACAAATTTGCTAAGTCGGATCTCTCCCTACCACCTCTACCTATTATTGTACACTGTATAACTCTCTCAATCCCATGTAATGCCGTAAGATGTTTTTAAGCTTTCAAAATGCGTAAGTCACAAACAAAAAATTATTATACATATTACATTCGCCTCGATTTCAGACATTTTACACGCCACACATGTATCGCCTACGATTCGCAGATGAATTTACCAGCGAACGAAATGTTCTCCCGAGGATTTCGAAGCGAATGCAATACGAATCACATAGTTTGCTCGATATTATCTACTATATCTACTATTGCTCTTAAATTTTAAATCATTTTTTATGTTTCGTTTTTTTTTTTCGGTGCTGCTCTTGATCCGTAGATCTCCCATTTCCCATACATAACTTCGTCAACATGTCATTTTAATTATTATTTCCGAAGACGGATGTAATTTGAGCCTCCGACGTCTGACTGAGTATGCGTTGCGGAGAATTCTTCAAGGGATACCTCGGTAGAGCAGAATATTTCGCTACTGGTAAGAAAGCATTAGAAGTGACTTTCGTTTTAATATTCTATATATCTCAGTGAATCAATACCGAAAATTAAAAATAAAAATTTAAAATCAATCTCTTTGTGATCATTTGTGTATATTTAAAAAAATGTGTCCAAAAATAGTGTGAACAAAAATTAGGGGCGTGTCATCTTGCAGTCATATACCCTGGCATATGATTCCGTGTAGGTCAATTTGCATATAGCCGCGTTGTTATCGAAAGACATCTCAGAGACTTTAAACTCTGGATTTACAGAAACCTTCATAATATATTCACCAACGTCCATTTCAGTTATATCAACCCATTGACAGTCAATGCTGTAGCGATAAATATCAGAGCAGTTCACTGAGATTCCTGTAATGAAACGAACTTAGCTAACCACTCACAAATGCATTTAAATCAATTCTTACCTTGATCTCCATAGTTGGCACACGCATATTTTGGCTGTACACCTGGCAGACATTGGTTGTCTTCCAAACAGAAGGACGCCTTATGACCTTGAGCTACTTTATTCCCATGCAAATCGAAAATATCAAAAACAGCAAACACCTCCATGCTGTGGTAGTGCCTGCAAGAGAAAAAAAAAACCACACAGTTAATGGGAAATATTATGCAGTTCACGTCATTTTTACAAGAACTTGACAAGTGCTTTGACAATTGATTGAAGTTCAACCATGGCTGCATTCCAGGTTTGACTATTTTAACTAAATTAACAACGATTGTTTATTTAGTTACTTTTTGGAATCTGGGACAGCTATTGTTACCTACTAATTTCATGTTGACATTTCACTTTTCATGTGGTAGTGAGTAGTTGTTGTTGGAATCCATGTTTGATTTAAAAAAAAAATATGAATACGTGAATCCATGACAGTTGCTTTGTTAGTATGAGTGAAATGAACCACACTTTTGCCTCTTGTTAATTTAGTTAACTTCCCCTCCTTCGAACTGTCACAGCTTGTCAACGCTGTAGTTAAAATAGTTAACTACTGCCGAATTTGGAATGCACTCCATGTTTAGTTTATAACATAATGTCAAAGCGACTGCTGCATATTTCCAGGCAGACATTTCTATTGAGAAATAGCTTAACTTCTCTATTCGAATTCGAATTTACGCTGAGTTCGAAGTTTCGGTATTTTCAATTTCAATTTGTTTTCTTTCAATTCAATTGACTTGAGTTTCTTAACTCTGTGCACATCACCTCAAATAAAAAATACAAAAAATCTAAACTCTGAAAACTCCAAATCTGCCTGAATTAGAATTCGAACATACACTTTTCGGAGCCAAATCCAATGAAATTACTATCCAGGAGGCTACAAATTATTCCACTTACATATGACACATGTGCCACTCCCACAAGTGCTTGGGGATCGATGGTCGAAAATCTGTATTCCCTGCATTCAGGACACTCGCCGTGAATTTCAATAACCTTCGCGTTATTAAATGCCAATCAGGATTATCCTTCTGAATTTCATACGCCTCAGCAGCAACACAATTCTCCTCCATGGCACATTGCAGGAAAAACATTGGACGATCTTCCAAATGAGCCGTCGTTTCCAATTCCAGATAATTGAAAACCAAATCCGGTGCCAAATTAGTACATGTAATCGCTGCAACATGATTCCAAGCTCCGTGGCAGTGATTGTATCCCTTCAAGTGATCATGATGCAGACACTCAACCAAGGCAGTCTCATTGCCATAACATTCAGTTCCACTTAGAATAGTTTTCGAAACATTTGCGCCACCAAAAAAGTCCGTTTGATAAGCGCCTCCAGCATAACCCATATTTAATTGCCTGCAAACAACATTTGCCTCCAACAATGACCATCCGTCGGAACAAATTGTACCCCATTCCCCACCATTAATTCGAATTTCAATTCTTCCTTCATTCTTTTCTCGCCCACCCCGCAGTCGTACATCCATTCGGTGTGAATAATGAAGTCTCTGCTTGGAAATCTTCTCCTTTGGTGCCTGCTTAATGGCAGCAAATTTAGTTGAAGTTGGCGGCTTACAAACAACACCTGCCGCCTCGGATGATTCACAATCACTTTCACCCCATTCATCGAAACGGCAGTCTGTTAGTTCTTTCTCATGGCCATCACAGATAACGTTATCCATCCAAAAGCGTCCTGCGTAATAAGGAAAACAAAATTAAATGGCAAAAAATACATGATGACTACTCACGTCTAGCAGGTCCGTATACTCCGCTGTGGGTGTACTTCTTGAACCCGGGAAATCCTAATTGTCGGCAAACAACTTCAGCTTCGGTATTGTCCCATTCATCGTCACAAACAGATCCCCATTTGTTGTTGTGAAGGATTTCAATGTTTCCTGCGAAAAACGATGTCAATTAAAGGATAATGAACTGTTTGGGATCATTTTTGAAATAGGCTATGTATCTATAGCTACCCAATAGGATGTGAGAGCATTTTATGTATCTAACTTATAACGTGTTACCTGCAATATAATAAGGGCAAAACCATAAATTATAAGAAAAGGCTCCGTATAAATAGTCGTTTCATGCGTATCACAATGCATGGACAATTTCAAGCACTTGACTCAGTACTTAAATGCCAGCTTGTTTTCTTTGTTACTTTCTTACTTAAGGTGGCACTACAGTCCGGGGTGGACCGGGCTCAACAAACAAGCATCTGCAGTCAGCACGTTCATTAGGCAGCCAGTTGAAAAAGGCCCCTTCCACTCCGGTGTGAATTCGAAGATCTTCCTGGCCAAAGCATTTTCGTTATTTTCTTCTACATAACCTGCCACCTCAGTCGTTGGAACTTCACTCTAGGTCTAGGCTAGGTCGATGTCGCTGTACAGTTCATCGTTGTATATCCTCCTCCATTCCATTCCAATTACTTGAAGAAATTTCCTCTTCAATACAACCAAGGGCAACCTCATCCGCTTTTGATATAGTCCATGTCTCTGCGCTATAGAGAAGGACTGGGAGGATTAGGGTCTTATAAAGGGTCCCTTTAGTTGTTCAAGAGAGGACTTATCTACTCAGTTGCCTTTTAAGCCCAAAGGAGACAGTGATTGGCAAGAGTTATTCTCCGTTTAATCGCATCACTGGTGTCATTGTCTGAGTTAATAGCGGAGTCTAGGTAGGCAAAGTCCCTAACCACCTCAAAGATGTTCTGTCCGAGACATCCGTCCGTGCTGAGTGTCCTTTCTTGTTGACAGCATATACTTTGCCTTGCCCTCATTGACCTCCTAGCACATTTTCGCCGCGACTACATATCGCCTTACCTAGAGTTTACATCAAGACCCTTCTCGAACGCCTATCCCAGTAGGGAAGAATGGAGAGCCGTATTTACAGATCTAAAGTGGACACTGGGGTAGGGTCAGGTGTCTTCTCCGAATCGCTGGGTATATCGCCTCCCCGACCATAGCAGCGTGTTCCAAGCAGAGGTCCTGGCAGTGACAAGAGCAGCCCGTGAGTCTGTGATAAGGGTAATACCACCTGGAGTGGAGGTATTACCTTCATTATCGAACATCAGGCAGCAGTAAAAGCCATAACTGCACCTTCTAGGAGTCAGAGTTCATTCAGGAATCACATGGCAGGACCACTACAAAAAAAAACGAAGAAATAAAATCGAAACTAGTGAAGTGCTGAAGTGCGAAGAACTCAAAAGGCTGTTGTTTCACAGTACAAGGTATCGCTCTGCTGGGTTCCGGGGCATGAAGGCATTCCAGGCAATGAGAAAGCAGACGAATTAGCAAGATAAGGTTCGACAGCTGTTTCAGAACAAGCTGATCCCTCTGTGAACATCCCGCCTTGCATACTCAAGTTCGAAGCAGGGAGAAACGGCGCAAGATGGGCTACCTTAAATACTTGTAACACCACAAGACGGCTATGGCCGTCCTTCAACGGAACCAGAACCGCGAGTATAATACGGAAGGATAGGACATCCCGGTCCACCCTCGTAGGAATCATAATAAGGGGCACAATACTCTGCGGTACCACATGAAGAAAATGGGCTTAACGGAAGAAGAGGCTGAGGGAGCTCTTGGAGGACACAACCCACTTCCTATGTCACTACCCAGGTCTCCAACACATCAGGTATAAATTCCTAGGGAGGAGTCACTTCTAACTTCCAACTACCTTACGATACAAAATTGTCCGTTCACACGGTTGTGAGATTTTGTCCCAAAGTTTGATAATTTCAATGTCAGATAAAAGTGGCGCAATGGTCTGACAACGTAGTCAGGTTGAAAATTGTATATTCATACCGCTGTCAGATACCTATTTGACTATGAAGAATTGGTCTATCCGTTGTCAGACAAATTAAACTTTTTGTTCCTTGGTTTTTGCAGTACGGATAATGGAAAAAAATATTGCACTTGCGACTATTTTAAATCTACGCGTAGGAAGACTACGAGGATGATGAGTTGACACAAAACGACGTAGTGTTTGGACGAAGGAGTGGGTTGCCCATTGTCAGCAGGAAGGATTCCACTCCAAATTGCAAGCTGAGGAGCAGGAAATTTATCACAAATGTTTGCTAATGAACTCAACACAATTCGATGAAATTCTTTGGTGACTCCACACATCAATACACCAATATGCTCGCGAGCATTCAGGAAATCGAGACGGTTTCATTAGGGCAATGCAATGGGGCAATGACAATGGGCTTATAATGACTTTTCTGACAATATTGTCAGACAAAATTGTGAGCTCAGACGGTTGTAAGACATTTGGGACATATTTTTCACTGACATATCTGACAATATTGTAAGATCTGACAATCGTGTGTACTTAGCTTAAGGCATGCCAAAAGGCCTTAATCACGAAGACCGAGTGAAAATGTGCACAGAAAAATGTAGGTGCAATAAAGTCCAAAATTACGTTTTGGACCTTTTTGCATAAGACTTTATTTCATGGCACCAAAATGTATGATTGGTTAAAGAAAAAGTACGTATGAGAGGTCCGTTTAATTTTTTTTTTAACTTCAGAATAATGAAAAAAACGCATCAGCTTACAAAGCGAAAACCCGACATTGGAACCTTAGCCGTCAGTATGTCTACAGTTCGTGGCGGACTTTTCTAATATCACTTATATACCTATCAATCAGTCAAATTCGATGTAGATTTTTGAGCTTTTTAAAAATCTAGCTTACATCATAAAATAAGCAAAAATATTTATACTTAAAAAGGATACGCGTAAAATTAAATAAATCTGTGTTTTTTTTTTAATTTTTGCTTAACACTCAAATAAACGTCAAGCGTCAATTTATAGGTACGAAGGATATCGAAGTATAGCGGTCTAAAAATAGGTACTCACCCTCATACTCGTTTGATCCTCCAACTAGACGAATAGCACCCTCCTCCTTTTTCAGTGTTTTTATATACTTCTGCACAAGTCGATTGCGTTCGTTCCTTGCATCCTCCAACGACCGATGAGTGCTGGCTTCACAAAATCCATACCAAAGGAACACCACAACGAATATATTTAAAACTACCACCCAAATGTTCATCCTTGCAGACTTGAACTGTTCACCACTTTCAAACCGGATAGCCAAAGATCAAAACTATTTATTTACTAGAACAAGATCACAGCATACTTGCAAACTGGTCGAACCGCAACTGTCCGCAGTACTGATCGGTGAGTCCGCTTTAAGTCCGATTGAATCGAATGAATTCGAGTTCGAAATTGGAGCGTGAAATACATGCTCTAGGCAGAGAAGTTCAAATTTCTATCATCATCCTGACGTCATTGTTATCAACTGTAAAATGATGGCACTTGATGTTGATTCTCACAAGCCAAACACAAATGACCGCACACCATCAGAAGAGGGTGATGCCAGCCAACACCATCTGGCAATGATTTAGTTCGATTATTTATTAGCGACATGCCTCTCCTCTGCGGTACTTTATAAGGGTAGTGGTGATGCTAGGGTCGCGTCGTGTCGGTCGCTTGAATTGGAATAGCAAGACCAGATGTACTTTCATGAGTGACGGTACAGCCAATGTGCTCCAGATTGAATTAGATCGCGAATGTGGAAACTATTGGCGAAAGATTTATTTCATTGTTATGTGACATTGATCGCAATAGTGTACAGAAAATAGAACTTAGGGGTGGCTTAAGGAAATGATGGCCGGATGGCAACAATCACTTGTTAAATTTGCAAACAATTCAAGCGTGAAGTTCATTAGATGTTGCGCTTCTAGGAAAATTATGAATCGCTTGATCGGAAAACAATGGACTGAGATCAATTTCAATTTATAGCTTATCAATGAATGACACGGCGCAACCTTGTGAAGTGTTTGTATTTCGATATGTAGTTTAAGGTGAAAATGGGGAGGAAATGTTGTGTGCTAACTCGTTCACTGTGTCGTATACGTAACATTTTTTTTTATTTCTAAAAGATCTGAGGGTTTCAATGAATTTAAACACTTTTTTTCATATTCAGCTGTAAAGTCGAGAAATCACTTGAGAACTTATCCACATATGTCAGCGGTATGAAGATGAAACAACACACAATTCACTTACCACATGTTGTAGCAATAATTTAACTTTTCTGAAAAAAAGAAGACAGAAATGAGTTATGGAAATATCATTAAGAAACTATAATGTCCCACATTGTCTATGTTGCTGTATAGGGTAACATATGGATGGGGCTCGATATGGTGTTGGTTTCAAAGCCTAAGGTTAAGGTTATTGAAGAAGATCAAGATCAGGAAATTGAAGTTGAAGTAGGTCCAACAGAGCTTAATGGTTTCGCAACAGCATGTCAAAGACTAGGGTATTGTTTTAGTGATGTCGTCGTGGTGGTTGGCCTTCATCTTAAATAAATATACATACAATCAATTTAATATCTCCCCTTCATTGATCTTAATATGCTTATTATTAATTTCAAAGAGTTTTAAAAAAAAGGTTATTTTCCTTTTAATTACAGATATCTGTTAGCGTAGATTGAGTCCTTTTTTTTAAAACTCTTTAAATCTAATTAAATACAATAACAAAACCGCTTTAGATATAAAATACTTTCTTAGAATCAGTGGCGTAACAAAGTGCCCTAGGGCAAACTGGGTCCACTAATCAACCGAATAGAGAAGAAATTTCGGACTCGATCTTACTAGGTCTGTTTCTTTACTTTTGTGCTAAAAATAAAAAAAAAAAAAACTGTCAAAATGGCAGTGGTGGGGATAAATTGTCTCCCAAAGAGAAAACCTTACGAAAACATTAGGGAACGCTTTTGTGGTAATCCATGAAAAATGTCAGATGTATTTTGTTTTTCCATAAATTGAATATGTGCGTATGAATCCAAGTAGCTATTATGTGGAAGAGTTTGTACTGACTGAACTACAAGCATTCGGGAAGAGACAAAATCTACATTATTTTCCCGCCTTCTGACACCATTTTCATACCAATTTGTTTCTCATATCGCAGGAAATCAAAACACAAATGCAAATAGTTGTTACACGCGCATATGCCAAATAGGATAACACATTTCAAATCATCTGTCAATTTTCAGGCTACTGGCAATTTTTTCAATTCTTCCTCAAAGAAAAGAACAAAGGAATGTAATTTCAGCAGCTTGTTTTCGCGATCTAATTCTTGTGAATAAATGACTAACTAAAGAAAGACAACTTCGCTTATTGAAATCAAGTTCTGATAACAAAATGACCTAGCCATCTCAAAATGAACCCATCCTGACCAATCTTACTGACTGCCCTTGAAAATGCTATTCACTCACCTTACTCGTATGAAAGCAATCCTTCTATGTACCAGTCGGCAAACTGGTCACTCGCATATCTTCTTCTTCTATATATATATAAAAATGAATTGCTGTTCGTTAGTCTCACTAAAACTCGAGTACGGCTGGACCGATTTGGCTAATTTTGGTCTTGAATTATTTGTGGAAGTCCAGGGAAGGTTTAAAAGGTGAGAAATTGGACAAAGGGGCGTGGCACCTCCGAATCGATTGAGTTTAAATTTACACACAATCTTAGGTATCGGCCCAGGAGTATTCCTGTGAAGATTGATCAAAATTGGACAAAGGGGCGTGGCACCGCCTAAAAAAAAATATCTTGAAAATCGCCGAATCAATTGAGTTGACACTTATGTACAGACAATTTTAGGTATTGGCTTAGGAGTGTTGCTGTAAGATTGGTCAAAATTGGACAAAAGGGCGTGGCACCGCCCATACAAAAAACATCTTCTATTTGGTGAAACTCGATG
This sequence comes from Cheilosia scutellata, assembly GCA_955612985.1. NCBI lineage: Eukaryota > Metazoa > Arthropoda > Insecta > Diptera > Syrphidae > Cheilosia > Cheilosia scutellata. The sequence continues at coordinate 34,543,743 of OY015312.1, read as the reverse complement.
TCGTTATAACTCAATAACCGCTGAGCCGATTTTCATGATTCTTTTTTTGTTTTGTTCGTATTGCTGTATTTCAGGTTTACGCAAGAAAGTTCCAGAAAATCGATTTTTCTCATTTTTCGCATTTTACAAAAGAACATTATTATCTAAGAACTATAAGCAATACAATTTCTGTCAAAGCCGGGCGGGTACAGCTATCTTATTTAATTTTTCTGTACGTGTGTTGTAATCGAACTCCTCCTAAACGGCTGGACCAATTTTAATTTAATTTTGTGCGTGTGTTTGAGTGGGTCCAAGTATGAATCTAAACCATCCATTTGGTGAACATTGGGCCTCCGCACACGAGACTAATTCTGCCGACATAAAATCGATTTAGTAGGCGAGGGGACTGAAGTGAGGGAAAAAAACGGAATAAAATGTTCTGCCGAGTTTGAGTGGTTGAACAAGGCATAAAACTAATACATACACAACTTAAAAAATATTTCAATTGTGAAAATAATACTACACAATGAAAAGGGGTTCATATATATAATTTTTCTGCCGGCAGAAATCATCCCGTGTGCGCTCGAAGTATGATATAAAAACCATGGCACCACCCTTATAAAAAAAGTTCTTTAAATCACGATATCTGAACATTGCCTGATTGAAACCTGGCGGGACTGGACAAAAGGGCGTAACACCTCTCATAACAAAAAAATACATTTCAAACGTTATTCTTCGACAGTCATGGGAAAAGATATATCTAGACAATACAATTCGTGGGCACACGTCCGAGGAAATATCGGTCGAAGCACACGGAGTACAGAATCAGTCTGGACAACACATGGTTAAATAAAAATAAAATGAAAATGTTGAAGCAGGCAAAACAACGTTTGCCGGGTCCGCTAGTTTTAGATAAAAATGAATGCTTCCCAAAAGGTACTAATTAAACCTTCCCTGACTATGGAAGAGTGATAAAGTTTCTCACAGTGGATATACGTCTGCTTCTATACAGATATGTCCAAAACGGAAACAGGAATAGGAGGGCCTTAATTCCGCCTTCCTAATCACTGTTGTGTGTTCCAGGCGGAAATCATGGCGATTATTGCGGAATATAATCCAGTGTGGATTATTCCAAAAACCACCCCAGACTGAGACGGTAGATTGGTTTGATAGTAACACCCATGATAAGGTATCAAGGGAAGGTAAATCAAGCAGAGTATCTAGAGCAGAGCCCGGCGTACTCGGCACCCGTGCAGCCAAGACAAACCGTTCTTAGGATTTTCTTATCCAGGATCACTCTGTATTTCGCTTCATCGGAGATCTGGATAGTGACTCCTTTTAGCATTGGCTGAGTCAGGGCGGTCAAAATCCTCCGTCTCGTGAAGAGAACAACCTCAGTTTTCAAAGGATTGACCGAAAGCCCATTCCTAATGCACAATTCATCGACCATATCTAGACCCATCTGCACTTTAGCACAGACAGTCTCTTAACATGATAGGACAGAAAGTATGGCAACATCGTATTCCATCCATCGTATTCAGTTTACTTAGCAAATTCATGAAAATAAGACGTCCTTTTTAAAATAAAATAATTGAATTTTGTTTTTTTTTTTTTAAATGTTTATTTTTAAAACTTGTATGTTTTACATATTTTCATAAGTTTTTTGTTTCATTATGTAATTAGTTTATTACTGCTTCATCTACTACATTACAAAATTAATAATATTCCAATTTTTTTTTTTATTTTTAACTGTATTTTCAAATTTTATCAATAATGCAGTTTACTTACAATGCCTAAGGTATGTTGTATATTTGCATCTGTTAATTTGTTCATATTAACAACTAAATTACGAATCAATGTTTTTTTTTAATGTGGAAATAAACTAAACATTCATTTTAATATTGCACCACTAAACGTTATTTATACCAATTATGGTTAATTAGCGTTAGTAATAAATTTACATTTGTTTGTATGTTTTGTTATAACAATACCTACAACATAACATTATGTAGATACAGTTACGAGTATTATAAAGTTTGTTTTTTATTTAAATTCTTATGTTTTTTGTGTAAAATTTCTTGTCCAAAATTATTTCTAAAAGTATGTGTATCAAAACTTTTTTTTACTTATTTTTAATTCTGTCAAAAAAAAAATCATAAAAGTTACGAGTATTTTGTTTAAGCTTTTCTGCTTTTGTCTTTTGTTATAAGATGCATATCTACTATTCACCATGTGATTTTGTTTTAATTATTTATGTATTACATACAGAAAATTATCATTAGTATGTGTTTATATTCAATAGATTTGTTATTTCCATTATGTAATATTTTTGCATTGCAAGATTTTTAATAAAAAAAAATGTATTTGTAAAAATTATTAATATTATACGCGAAACATCTTAAACATAAAGTATCAAATAATTTGTACGTAATTTTGTAGTGAACAATAGTTTTAGTTTGAAATATAGAAAATTAATGTAAATAGGTAGAATATAAAAATTTGTGTAATAGTCTCACTGGCATATAATATACTCGAGTGATAATAAAATTTAACGAAAATGTAGGAGACTTTTTTTTTCTGCAGTTTTAGAGTATACTTACTTTGCGAACAACATTTTAAGAATCATCTGAAAATTGCTATTGTTTATTTAAAACATATTCACCCTTATTCCGAGTGGCGTTTACGACGATTTAAAACACGCCAATTTGAATTTAGAATTACGAGTGGCGTTTTTTCGTCGTTGAGCGCTAGTTGTCCTTATCCTTAAACGCCTTGTGGATCCCATAAGTGTACGACGAACGTCATGTGAAAAATTTCATTGTCATTCTGTAAGGCATTAAACGCCACAAACCCTTCAAGCAAAATCGCTGACCCAACTTTTCCCGTCATTTTTGGATCCGCAAAATGATCCTAAATATGAGGCGTTCCACGCACACATTTGTAAATTCGCTGTATCTACACAAGTAGAGCGAGAGTCGCGAGAATTTTTGTTTTGTCTTTTTTTATGCAATGGATTGAGAATAATGAGAGAGTGAGCATCAGCCGGTGATTAATCTTTCGTTGACGTTCGTGGTGATGACCGTGATAAAATCTCTCTACGAATTAATTAATTAATAAGGTAAGAACATGAATTCGAGCGATTATTATAAAATTAACCGTGATGTTTCCTTTATTTGCAAACGTGCAAGGAAATATAGTGATGAAGATCACAGGGAACAAATTTCGGGTATATCGGGAGGCTCAACAATGAACTTGTGCGAAAACAGTGTTTTTAACCAATATAGGTAATGATGAAGACAATTTAGATGAAATAGTGAATTTTAATGAAACAAGTGCTCATTGTTCACAAAGTGTATTGCCGCGTTAACACCCTTTTTATTTTCAGAATGTGCAAGGACAAAATTCCCGAATGCCAGAGGAAGCGACATCACAAGTGCCGTAGAGAAATGGTTCCACTATGCCAAAGACAGGATTCGCTGAAAAAAAAAACGTTTTTGTTGTGATAATAGTGTTATTTTACCGAATTAATAAATTCCTAAAAAAAATGCATGCAAATGTAAACAAACTTGTTTGTATTTTTTCGTCTGAAAAAATCTTCGATACTCGATTGTCATCTGACAGCGCTTGCCTCGTTTTTTAATTTTTTTTTGGATCCGACTTGGATTCATTTTTCGCTGAGTGCGGCGAGCTCGCTCTCTCATTCTCTCACCAACACATACAAAAGTGGGTCCGCGGTGATTCTAATTTCCATACTAATTTGAGCCGACAAACGCAGTTTCGCGGATCCGTATGCGGAGCCGTATGCGGAGTCTTCCATATGTCATTGACTCCGTTTATGAACCGAAAACGGACTCTCTTGCTTGAAGGGAAACGATAAGAAAAAAGTCGATTTTTGTCGTTAACAAATTAGTAAACGTCAAGTAATGTAAAACGACTGGTATACATTTTCCTGAATTGTTAATTTATTCAAAATATCGGCGCAGTGGCTCAGTGGTTAGTGTGCTGGACTACTGTGCGAGATGTCCCAGTTTTGATCCCCGAAAACACACAAATTACATCTTAAGGTTTTATCACTGCGCCACCTCTCGCGATCGTCTGACAAACATCCGAGAGATTATAACTGTTCTTTCTGAAAAAGCTTTTCAGCCTTCAGCCGTTCGGACTCGGCAAAATTGTAAGTCCCTTCCATTCGTCCAAAAATAAAAAAACTAAAACAAACGAATGGTTGTGAGAAACCAGGCCTAGGCCTGTTGCGCAACTTATTTTTTTATATATTAAAATAACTAAATTAAATTAGATTCTTTTCAAGGGTTAAAAGTAACAAACCAGCAACAATTTAATGCAATCGATAAAAAAAAACATTTCATTGGCAAAGAGATTTTAAAAGGAGAATTTTAAATGTCGATGCTAAGATCGAATGGGACTATATGCATATATGTAGCTTTAATCCTAGACTACCATCAAGAAATTGGCAGAAAGTTTTTGTTCACATCGCTTTAAAGTATTTTTTGAATTTTAGGCAGTGGTAGTCCTTAATTAAAATGTTTTCCTACACTCTTCTGGCAAGTTTATCGCGGGCACTAGAGATTTCATTAGCCATTCTATAAAAGCATTTTGAAGCTGAAAATAATTTATTAAATTGAATTTTTCAAATGAATGTTTGTCCGTTTACTGACTTATATCTGGTAGATCAAATTGGATTTTGTCGTTATCTGTTTTCGGATGCGAATAAGATCAGTTTGTCTTATGGTTATGACCTAGTCTTTATCATTACCCCAAACTATTGCTATAATTGCTATATTACCGACGACGTCGTACCCTGTCGTCGAAGTTATGGAATAAGTATTGTAAAATGAAACGTCTCAAACGACAAACGTCGTGAAGGTAAAACGCCACTCGGAATAAGCGTGATTATATGAGTGTAATAATGAGATTCAGTTAACTTTAGCAATGATAATCTTACAATTTCAACGAAATAAACAAATCATTGTACTCTCACCATATTCGGTAGCCGTCTTCTTTTATAGAAACGTACCTAGATCATAGTTACTCGTATACAAATAACAACATTCTGATCATCCCCATAATTTGAATCACATAAGCAAGATGGGCAATAAAAATATTTACTTGCCAGGCGTTTTGAGTGTAATACGTGGAAAAGATCAGCGTGCTGATATTTTTGTAGCGATGGCCTACGAAATTTAACTTTCCAATGAAACAATATGACCCCCGGAAGTGGAGAAAGGAAAATACTCTCTTTATTTCATTGATTTTATTAATGTATAGTTGGTAAAATTTGTTGAAACTAATTCCTACTCTCTTTTATGCTTTTGATTTAATAAGCATTTATTTTTGTGCCGACCTAATTTTAAGACAATAATCGAAATGAAATTTCGGCTTTGTAACGGCCATTATTATTCACTCACTTTAATCCGGAAGTTTACACCCAAGTCCAAAAATTATTCAGTCGTCAAACCCGATAGTAAACCCGTTTTTTTAAACCTTGTCTGCATTTAATCCGATTGAATTTAAACTTAACTCCGTAGACCAGTTTAAGTAGGTACTTTAACTCGGGTTAAACTCAAGTTCATATATTTTTGACATTTCTTCGCTCGCAGAATATAATTTCTCTTTTGTTTATTAAAAATGTATTAATATTATTGTGCAAGAGTCCACTCATTTCACATTGGACACAAAAATTAGTGAATTTGACCAAATTTTTGATGTGACAACAAACAAAGTAAACTTTGGCATTATGTGCTGTGCAAAGTTTGCGGAGAGGATATGTGTGCTGTGCTAAAAGTTAAATTAATATTTTTGAACCCTGGACTAATTAATAATTGATGTGTTTTTTGCTCTAAATATGTAATCCAGCTTTAAGGACGCTAGTCTTCTTATGTTGGAAATTATGTGGTCCTGCCATATGTTTGTTCCGAATTGACTGACTATAGAGGTGCATGGATTCCTTGGGATGAATGATTTGGTTGACCATTTTGATTTATTGTACTTTGTACTGTCAATTTATTTTTCCTAGAAAATGTGGTTAGCTTTGCCAAGCTACCAACCAAAATTAATGTTTTTTAATCCATGAGTGCACCGTTGTCCTCCACAGCAGGATTTTCTGGAACATCTACTTTACGAGTGAAGCTAAATGCTGCGCTGCGGTGAAATGTATTCCTCCTCCTCACAATTGCCTCAGCTTTTGCTGTATTTATAAAAAGAATTTTGAAATTGCATTCACTGATAAAAAAAAAACATTTATTTTGAAAGTTCAAAAGTGAAAGTTGAGCTTTTGTTTTTTTCTTTACAATCGGTTTTTATGATACGAGTGTATAGGTACTTATTTTTTATTCATATCGTGGTCCCAAATGCATAACTTAAAAGCGGCTCTGTGCCTTATTAAAAACCAATTATTTTAGTTTCGACTCTAAATTTAAGGATTTCACAATAGACAATAGCTATACCAAATACCATACAAAGTGTAATCTTCTGTAAATTTAGAGGCGAGAAAATTCGTTTAGTAAGCAGCTCTGTGTTACAAATTCAATGTTAACAGACATAGGAATTAGCTGGACTACTTCCATGTATTTGTATTATCCATTGCATTACACTGTTTATGCTATTGAACTTTGAGTGTGCACAGATGTTTGTGCTTGTGGTTCGGTTTTTATTTAAATTGAAAGACCGTGTGGTAGATTTTTGTTTAATTTTAACATTAGATTAATCCCAAAATCCTGACAAAATATCGGCTTGGCAGCGACATTCTCACTTATTCGCTTTATAATTTCTTCAGCACGGATTTGAAAAACAATCAGCTTAAGGCAGGACTGTCTGCGAAGAAAACTTAACGTGGAATAGTGACATTAGCCTCCCATTGGAAACAGCATGCTTGAAGAACGACACATTATAACCGAACTTGGGGGTTCTAAGCTAGAAGCATATGCCTCCAGAGGAACCCCTCAGGGCGGGCTAATCTCCCCACTGTTGTGGGTCATTGTTCTTAATGAAGCGCTCACAAAGCTTAAGAACAATGGCATCAGAATAACGGCTTATGCGGATGACGTCGTACTGTTGGCAACGGGTAAATTCCTTCCAACACTGACTGAACAAATTGAATGCGCCCTAAGAACCCTTGACAACTGGACCAGGAACTGCGGTCTAACAGTCAATCCCCAGAAAACTGAACTGGTACTCTTCACAAATAAAAGGAAAATACCACAGTTTGCTACACCTTCTGTTGGAGGCACACCCCTCAGAATCTCTGTTAGCGCAAAGTACTTGGGACTTATACTAGACAAGAAATTAAATTGGAATTTGAACACCAATGAAAGAATCAAAAAAGCCACAATAGCCTTTTATTCCTGCAGCAGAATCTTTGGGAAAACCTGGGGACCATCTCCCAAAATTAAGCTCTGGATGTACACGGCTATAGTAAGACCTATACTGACCTATGGCAGTCTCGTATGGTGGCCGGCAACCAATAAAGCCACTTACCTAAAAGCATTAACGAAGGTTCAAAGACTAGCGTGCATTGGCACCACCAGTGCCATGAGGACAACTCCAACCGCATGACTTGAGGCTATCCTCAACCTGCGTCCGCTAGACATTCATGTACAACTATCGGCCGCAATTAGTGCAATGAGAATCAGCCAATCGGTAAAATGGAATTTGAATGAAACGGGTCATTCTATGATCCTACAGAAATATTTTGGCCGTGTACCTGTCACGGACTACATCACGCCTCACCTAGAGTTTACAAGACCCTTCTCTAGCGCCTATCCCAGCAGAGAAGACTGGAGAGACGGACTCGTACCTAGCACACCGACCATAGCCGTATTTACAGACGGATCAAAAATGGACACTGGGGTAGGGTCAGGTGTCTTCTCTGAAACGATGGGTATATCAAAACCTATACGCCTTCCCGACCATAGCAGCGTTTTCTAAGCAGAGGTCCTGGCAGTGACAACAGCAGCCCGTGAGTCTGTGGTAAGGGCAATACCACCTAAAGGTATTACCTTCTTTATCGACCGCCAGGCAGCAATAAAAGCCATAACTGCACCAGAAATAAAATCGAAGCTTGTGAAGTCCTGTCGCGAAGAACTCAAGGCTCTTGGTACACAGCACATGGTATCGCTCTGCTGGGTTCCGGGACATGAAGGCATTCCAGGCATTGAGAAAACAGACGAATCAGCAAGACAAGGTACGACAGCTGTTTCAGAACTAGCTGATCCCTCTGTGAACATCCCGCCTTGCACACTCAAGCTTGAAGCAGGGAGAAAAGCCACAAGAGAGGTGAACGCAAGATGGGCTACCTTAAACACTTGTAATACCACAAGAATGCTATGGCCGTCCTTCAACGAATCAAGAACCGAGAAGATAATGCGGAAGGATAGGAAATCCCTGTCCATCCTCGTAGGTATCATAACGGGGCACAACACCCTGCGGTACCATATGAAGAAAATGGGCTTGACGGAAGAAGAACTTTGCATAGGCTGCGGTGATGAGGGAGCTCTTGAGGACACAACCCACTTCCTATGTCATTGCCCAGGTCTCCAACACACCAGGTATAAATTCCTAGGGAGTCACTTCTTCAACGACCTATGCGAGCTTTCCAGCACATCAAGATCAATGACACTGTTTAAATTTCGTTTGGATTTATGTCTACCCGCGGTGTGCGACCAAATGGGAGCGCGAATGTGACATTGGCCTTATAGTTATGTGTATGTCCTAATAGTAGAAAACAAAAGAACGCCCTTTGTAGGTGTACCTGTGTTAACCTACAAATTCAAACACAACTTGACTGTGAAATATTTGTACACGACACAGCGAGAGCTACTTAATTTTTGCTTGCGTATTAGTATTTTTTAAAAGGTCTTTTAAGCTAATTACTAGACTGTCTCAGGCTGTTGTCTCCCTCATTGGTTTGAACATATAACTTTAATAAGAACAAATTAAAAGATATAAATAAAAACAAAAACGCAAAATTTCTGAAAATAGTTTCTCCATTTACTAAGTTCTTACTTCTTTCGACGTATCATCCATAAAAATTCATTAAATCATATTATACGAGTATATATCTACTTAAATTTTACATTTTTTAACAAATTATAAAGTTTTACCTCCAAAATAAGTAAAATAAATTATACAAATAGAAAAGAAAGTATGAAACATCCATTTTGTAAAAATTGTACTTAAAAACGTATAAAAAATTGTTTTATAATAATAGTCAACTATTAAAAAAGAACAGAAAAATTATAATAATAACACACTTTCGATGTAGAAAAAAAATTAAAATTATTTTAAATCAAACTCATACAAACTTTCTCCGTCAACAAAAATAAAAAAATAAAAAAATTAAATAAAATTGCTAAGTCTTATAAAATAAAATATAATTCACTAAATAATCCAACTATGTTTACAGTGTTTTTTGTGTTCTTTTTTGTTTACTTGTTTACAATTACTAGTTTTATTTTATTTGTATAATAATGTCTCTTTGTACAATTAAAATAAAATAAAAACAAAAGATAATAAAATGCGCTTTCTTGACTTTTAAATTAGTTTTTAGTTTATGCGTATGGGTTTGTGTGTGTTTTGTTACAATATCTTATTATGTTTGATTAGCGGTAATGAATGCTAGTTCCTTTTGTTCCTTAAATCTCAACACTTAGAAAGTTTTAACTTTTGTTTTTCTTAGAATTTAATTGCTATAATGTATGTATTGTTTTTGTATCTTCTGTTTAGTTTTCTTTTTTTTTTTTGTTTATAAAGTTAACATAAATATATAGGCCTGTGGAACACATTTTTGTTTGCGCGATATTTTCCGGATACGGTGAAATATCGTATTCCTCTTTGTCCTCTTCGTCGGCGTCGTCGTCTTCGCAGCAAAAGTCTTTTGTTTCCTTTTTCCTTTTTAACATTTCTCTTGGGCTTTTCAATTAATTTCGCAACTTCATCCGATCTGTGGGTGCACGTAGATGCACTTATAAGTAAACGCTAGGAGGAAGTCAGTTTATTTCAGCTTTCCACGGTCGCTGACGACACACTGTGACTAGTTGTAAGTAAATGTTCAGGAATGGGTATGGGCTGGGTTCTAGCTGGTTGCTTCTTCTAGGAGAAATTTCAACATAAATCTATGTACGTTCAATTGTTGCGAGTGAATTACAAACCTTTCTGCGGAAGGGAAAACATCCAGACTTTTCAATAACTGGCGTGGCATTTATTAGCAAATCGGGAGTCGGGCATTCATCAGCTCCGAATACATTAAGCTCACGAAAACAGTCCGTTTCGATCATTTCCATTTGCCATGATATCGACACAGAGCCAGTATTGAACTTCGTGTAAAAATTCGAATCGGATTCGTCTATGTTGACACCTTTCACGGTGGAAAATTGTTCAATGTCAAGGACATCTTTGGCATACACTGCGTGGGGCTATAAAAAAAAAATAAATAAAAATTCGTTTGAATGAGACTCAAGTGCACTTACATCGGGCACAAATGGCGGTTCTACCATTCCAGCTTCGAGACGTTTCCAATTTATACAATTAAAGAATGGATGCAGTTTGACTTCTCGCGCACCGTAGCGGCCATTGCGGCAACCAAGTCGAAGTTTTATCGACTTTGCAAGAAGCTGTTGGCACAGGGATTTGGCTTCATCGTTGAACTTTATGGAATATTTCTCTGGATCCTCCTGCGGAATGAATATTTGAAATTGTTATAAGAATTATATATTAGAATGAATAGTGGCAAACACCGTCCTAAAGAAGGTGCTAAAAAAATGGCACCTCAGTTAAAAACCATGTCAGAAAGTGTCTGTGCGATTGGGTCAACATCAACATGATAGGAGTGACATGAAGATGCACTAACAGTGCAATGAGGACAACTCAAACCTGGCACAAACCTGGAGAGTATTCTCAATCTACTACAGTCAGACATCTTTATAAAATATCGCCTGCTACTGATGGCATGGGAATCAGCCAGCAGTAAACTGGGCATTTAAGGGAACGCTCCGTTTGACGATCACAGAGAATTTGGGTTGAAGTCAAGTAAAGGTTCACCAGCTGTTTCAGACCAATATGACAATTTGCTAAGTACATAATCCTGCTTCATACGCTTACGACCGAGTGCCTTTTATACAGGTGTACACAAACAGTAAACTGCATGCAATTAGGAATCAAGAAATAAGAAAAAGTGTTTACGAGATTTAAAATCCTACGCGCATATGCTGTTGTTTGAATTTGTACTCCTGTTAAATGTCGGCCGAATACTGGTGGAAAAAAAGGGTCTGCAAGGCTACATGGAGAGCAGTCAGATTTTAAACCAACAAATATGCAAACTAAACTCCATAGCAACAAAAGAAAGAGTCCGTTTATTTGACTGATATAGCAGGCATTAGGAAGACTCGTCTAAAGTCAATACTGAATGAAACAAAAAACTCTCTTGATCCTGACAGAAAAGAAACATCAATTGATAGCGCCAATTCTCAACATTAAATATAAATATATTTTTAAACACATATTTTTCTAAATCAAATATGTATGAGTAAATAAAAAAAATAATATTTTTACCTTAACCCTCCGGTCGACTTCCTCTCGTTTGACTTTTTCCTTTCGCATGCGAAATGGTGCCTGTCCCTCAATCATTTCGTATAGTAAACATCCAAAGCTGAACCAATCCGGCGAGAATGAGTATTTATCATTGTCGATGACTTCAGGCGCCATATATCCTTTTTTTTTTTTTTTGAAAGAACAAAAAGCAAACAATAACCAATTGTTAAATGAGAACCAAAAGTAAATAGCATTTTCAACAATTCCCAAATCAATTTCAAAATGTATAAAAAAAAGGAAACAGTACAATAGTCGGCCACTGACTGCTATCCCAAATCAATTCAATTTGGAATAATAATAATTGAAAGAGAAATTGAAAAAAATAAAAAAATAAATAAAAATAGCAATGGGTCGATCGAAACACTTACCCACAGTTCCCACACGTCCTCGAACCATTTCGCCCTCGGGTATTTCCACAGCCAAACCTAGATCGGATATCCTCACGTGACCATGGTCGTCCAAGAGTATATTCTCCGGCTTGCAATCTCTATAGACAATACCCTGCTGGTGGAGGTGTTCCAACCCACAGACCACTTCGGCTGCATAGAATCTAGCTCGCAGTAGCTCGAATCCTGGATCGCCACCCATATTGTAGATGTGAAATTTTAAGTCACCACCTATGGAAGGGAGGAAAAAAAAGTTGCCATACAATAATGCATAATAATCCTCGTTCATTTATAAAATCCCACCAGCTCCTGATATGCGATAGGTACTTCATTTGTGTGCTCATTCAACTACAAAAGATGTTGTATCACAGAACGAGCATATACACTCGTCGTATGTACATTGTACAATGTACAATGTAAATGAGAATACAATGTACAATGTACATAGATAGATAGGTACCTAAAGAGAGCCAGATGAAACTCATTCACAATTCATCGCATCAGGAGGAATGCCTCGATGAGGTTATTCAATGGGCATTTGAACAATTAAGAGGTAAAAACGTACGTATGATTGTGTATCAGGATCAGCAATATGGCTACCACTGTTGTGGGTATTTAAATTTTCAATTGTAATTTAATTTCTATTCAAAGGATAAATATGTTTTTTATTTTTTTTTTTCATAGGACTTGCTGAAGGAAATATAATACAACATCGCAAAATTAACATAATTGACAGCGCGGTAATTGGAAACGTAATTCAAAACCAAAGCGTTCATATCTATTACATCCCTGTTCTGTAGCAGTACTTTTAATTAATTTTAATGCTTGGTTGTCGATTGACTTTTCAGTCTCGGTGCATGCAAACTTCAGTACAATTGGAAAGGATACAAAATTGACATCAGACAAGAATAATACGAATTCTATAGATGCGTTCTTTCTCACAAATCTATAATGTTATTTTTTAAACTAAGAGTGGTCAAACGAAATCTACAGCTGCATTAGGTTAGGTTAGGTATGTCCTACGGTGTTTCGAAGTCTAATTCACCCAAACTTTCATCCGTTTTATCAGGGATGTTGGAGAAGGATTTCCTTAGTATGGAACTATGTCCTACTTTTCTGGTTTTGAAGAACCCTGCGTTAGCCGAAGCGCACTATTATCTGCTTGTAGTTTTATTTATAGGTCCAGTGGTAAAAGATACATAAACGCGTCAAGTGCAGCTGTGTGCGTAGTGCGTAAAGCACCAGTGATGGCAGTGCAGGCTGTTCTTTGTACCCTGGTCAACATATCCCGAATATATAACTTACTAGCGGGCCCGGCGAACTTCGTCTCGCCCCAATTTAACGCCTTCAGATAAACTCCAGAGTGATAATAAATCACAGATAGTAAATAGCAGATTTGCTCAATAGAAAATGGCAATGCGAAAAGGACACATGTCAAATTGCACACAGCCTAAGTATAACGTATAACGCTATCTATCGGGTTGTGGCATTGATCGCAGCACAGCGCGATTTATAATAATTCGTTAACTTCTCTTTTATCACAATGAATTTCACAATTATACGAAATTTTCCAAGCTTCACAACGAATTTTCCACCTTTACATCGTCCAAAATTTCGTCGAAAAAAAATTCAAATTTTTCGGGTTTTTCCGGAATTTTCCGGAGGGTTTTCCCAAAATGTTCTTTCTCCTTCCCCTGGCAATTACGAACAACTGAAACAAGATTTGAGACAAATCGGCCCAACCGTTCTCAATTTTCGATTTTTCCTATTTCCCGACTTTTCCGGAGGGTTTTCTTAACATTTTCTTTCGGAAGAACCTTCTCCTGGCAATTACGAACAACTGAAAATTTTGTTTAGCAAAATCGGTCCAGCCGTTCTCAATTGATGAATTACTATACATTTTTCACACAATTTTTATATCTTCTATATATATATAACTAGCAAATGCCTGCGGCTCCGCCCGCCTGTTTCTTTTCTTTTAAATAAAACTAAGCTCTACTTTAAGCTTACAAAATATTTTATCGCAATGCCTTTTTGTAAACTATACACGTTATTATTTTAGTGGGCGCAAGTATAAACAACTGCACACGCGAACATGCAACATATAGCTGTCCATGTGAAAATCATGGCTGTCGGAGTCCAAATCCAGAATGGCCGAGTAGTTCCGAAGATAGCCCCTATACCGCTTCCCCTTCACCCATCATCTCCCAAAGTAGCCTATACTGAACGTAATAGCTATTTCACATAAATGAAAACTCGTCACAGGTATGATTTGATTATTTATACTACGCGTTCATATCGTTACACTTTCCATTGCTGCAGATCTCAAATATAAGTATTTACCATTGTGCAAACTTATTTACGCATCACAAATTACTTATATGTACGTTGTTTTATGCATATCCTCCCTACATCAAATTCAACTACGTCATACACACGTAGATACAATGTGCATTCTGAATTCTTGTCGTGCGAGGTGCGAGTAATCATTCTAATTTTAGAAAGCAATATAAAACCACCCCTGAGCACAATTGCAATCGATAAAGAAAATTGTTCTCACTTGGCCAAATAAGATCTATTTTCATTTTATTTTATCTCACCCTCTGGATGGACCAGAAAGATGAATGTTAGCTCAAAATACTCGGTGAAGTATTGAATAACAATTAAAAACATATCTTGAATTGCCATACATAGATTTATGAGTATAATGGCAAGCGTAGTAAGGTCGAAATAGAAAAGTTTGTTTGAAAAGTTTTTCAACCCTTATAGGACGAATTTTGGAAAACGATGAATGAGGCGTGTAATAATGTTTGCTTATCTATCAACATATAAACTTTGAAGTTCATACGGCTAACGGTTCGTGAGTCCCCCCTTACTCCCCGTGACTCCTTTACTCCTGAGCAATTCTCACCCACCCAACGGACTAAGTTGGCCACAAATCTATAAATCAGAAAAAAAATCATGAAAATCGGACGAATGGTTCTCGAGTTATGGAGAAAAGAACAGACGGACGTTGCATTTTATAAGTAGTATATGGATATGGATATATGGATATATGGATATGGATATATGGATATGGATATATGGATATGGATATATGGATATGGATATATGGATATGGATATATGGATATGGATATATGGATATATGGATATGGGTATGGTATAACTCGCGGTTTTTTTCTTGCATTTTGTTATTTCGCTGCGATCATTTCGCATTTTATTATTTCGCATATCAACAACTTGCATTTTGTTATTTCGCAGTTTTTATTTGGCAAATAATATAATTTTGGTTTTCTAATTTGTTTGGCTTTCATTTTACCTATCACATGTTAATAAATTTCGCGCGAAATTTCTTAACATGTGATAGGTAAAATGAAAGCCAAACAAATTAGAAAACCAAAACTGCTGTACCTAACCTACCATGTTGCTTAAAAAAAATTAACAAAGTTTTTGATTTCATTTACAACAATTTTATTAACGTAAAATTAAACTCAAACACAAGGCAAAATGGAATTAGAAAAAAAAAAAACTTTTCGACAATAATATAATAAATATGTATTTAAACATTTTCAAAAAGATTTACATACATACATATTTCATAGTGCGTTCGCTTTAAATTGCTTCAGGAGGCAATCACACAAGCTTGTGAACTATATTTAACGTCGAAACTAAAATTGGTTATTAGTATACCTCGATTAGTACCTAAAGCGGCCCATAGACACCACACTTGTGTCTGCACCGGTGTACTGACACCGGTGTGGCATTCCGCCATACACATCACACCGATCGAGACACCGACACCAAAAATCAAAAACTTTTGATTTTATTCGCACCGTGTCTGACACCAAAATCGGCGTGCGCACCAGCCCACACACAGCACACATTTCCGTACACCGACACCGGTGCAGACACAAGTGTAGTGTCTATGGGCCGCTTAAGGCGCAAGAACACTGCATATACTCGTAAAACCAGTGAAATGGACAAAAAAATGCATGCTAATAAATAAACAAGCGGCTAAATAGCATGGCGCGAAATAACGTTTTGCAAGATAAGCAAAATCAAAAACACCAAAAGCCACTTGAGAGAAGAGCGAAACATAGAAATGCTAAAGAAGTAATGCGAGTTAATCTAACAGCGAGATGAACCCAAGACGAAATAACAATTTGCAACAAGAGTTTTGCGAAATAAAGGAAATATATTTAGACAGTCGCGAGATAATAGTTTGCGAAATAAAAACAGCGAATTGATAGGCACCCATGGATATATGGATATGGATATGGATATGGATGGATGGATATGGATTGCTTTCAGCGCCACCTGTTTGTTCATTGTGAATTGAATTTAGTCAGCTGCCAGCCAGCAGCTCTTCGACTGGGGAGAAAATCAAGAGTTCTTGCCAGCAGGTTGTTGTTTTAATTAAACAATTTTAATGTTAAAATAATTACTACTGGCTGGGGAGGTATCATAAAAACTCAACTTTAATTAGCATGTGAAATGTGCCTCAACTGGCAACTACTGGCAACCACTGGCTGGGGAGGTTTCATAAAAACACAACTAATAATCAAAAATATTATTCTATAAGGCCACCGATTAATAATGGCAGTTCTTTTACCGTAGACCTATAGGCGCAAGCAATCGAACGGCAAGTCCACAGCCGTAACATTGGACATATCAAAGGTTTTTGATGGAGTCTGGCCTAGAGACATGATAATGTTGGTCTCGGATAAGAATTTGACTGAGACAAACATTGATAAACATTGAGGATACCATCGGTAAGAGGATTCTGTGACGGGGAACTCTGTATAGTTTGTCTATAGTAGTACACCCAAAGTATACTAATATGGTGTTAATTCAATTTGATTTAAAGACGATTGTTGCATTTTAATGCGAGTTGGATTATTGCAATAAAAAATTATTAACGCTCACGTCCTTGTTATTTGTCCACAAACTGCAAACATCATTCGCTATCCATTTCTATAGAAAAATAAGGGTAATCCTTTATTTCATTTAAAAATTCAACCTCGTCTTTATGTAGTATGGAGTTCAAGTGATGTGAATGATAACAGGTGTCCACTCAAAGGATTTATTTTTTAATCGGTTTTATCGTATCTCATTCACTTAAAAATGTGTGTTTTTGCAGGTAATCTCCAATTTACACTATGATATCCTGAAAGGTAGTTTAAAATAGGAAAACATTTGTTGTTCTTGTTCTTTGTTGATTTTACATGCTTGCTGAAGCGAGTAAGCAAAGCATATCCCTTTGACCAGTGTAAATTGTAACCCGGATTTAATTGGATCTAATGATAGAAAAGGTGCAAATATAAACAATTGAGAACTTATATCTGAATGTGTAAATAAGGCTTTCACTAATGGATTTAAGAACCCAAATTAAAACATGAAGTGTTATCTATATATCATAATACAGATTCTAAATAATACAAAGTATTGAATTGGCACATATTTTGGGAAAGCCCTTTTAAAGTATTTTAAATTAAAAATCGTCATATATACCATTCATTATTGTTAGAACCAAGCACAGAGCATCCTTTGTTTCGTACGCATATGCCAGATTTACAACAAATCGAGAATTGATTTTTTGTAAAATTTGCTTCTCTATCAGTACCATTGATTCGCCTTTTCGTTTTTTGATACGTTTCTTCTCCAGCTTTTTGCACGCATACATTTTGCCTGTTGCACGTACCTGTAAAAACGAAAAGAAATACGTTCAATAATTGGTAAACTCAAATTAACTGCTATATAAGTATAAATACCTGACATGCACAGACTTCACCGAATCCACCTTTACCCAGGACACGATACATTCGAAAAGTTTTATAAGTAACGGGTTGTGCTTCCAACCATTTCCACTGTAAGTATCTATAATAAGATAATAAATATAATTTTTATTAAATGCAGAACTGACGCCCGTAAAATGAAGTCCTCTCACAAAATTGAATTCGCCTAAGTCGATTTGTGTGGACGCTATCGTGTTTTTACCAGGCAGAGAGACACATGGGTCTAATATTGGTTACACTTCTTTCCTGCCTATACGAATTTTGTTGACAACGTGTTACAAAAATATTAATATCTATTGACGACTAACGAAAATATGTACAGCAACGGTTTCCTATCGAAAAACATATTTTCTCTACAAGTTAGAAAAACTGCCTATAAGAAAAATTATAATTTAAATACAATTTGCATCCAAAACACAAATTTGCCTCCTTCGTTTTGATTGCCATGTCAAGCGGATTATTCAACGATAGCAGTCACGTAAACAAGTTGTTTTTTAAGGACTTTTGAGGTTCTCCTTCAAAGAATAATATTTGCCAAAGTATCTATACTTTCGCTACATAGCTATATACTTCTCGAGTTAATTATTCACTTCGTCATGTGACAGATTGTCAATATTAATTTATTCTTTCTCTTAAAGATTATAATGTCGTAGGTACCTTCCTAACCATACCCAGATGGCAATCGATTATAATAAATACTAGAAGGTATACACGAACAGACACTAATCACATTTGGCAGATAGTAGGAGGGGAGGATAAGTCTTAAAATTTTAAAACAATGGCAAAACATCGCACTCACTCACCGATGAAAATACATGGAAGTCTCAAATTCCCGGAATGGTTCGCCAGCTAAAAATGATTTTACAGCAGTGACGCACGGCTCGAACAACTCCTTGCTGCCACCTAAAAAAAAAACACCCCTCAAATGTGAAAATGTCCTTAAAAACAATTCCAAACTTTCGAAAACATACTCGTTATCTTATCCCGTACCCTAGCGATGAGATCATCGTTGAGAACATCAAGGACATGATCATCGTTGCCATAGCGGAAGCCACCTTTGGTATTTGACATCATCATGGTAGAATTGTTATGGCTATCACGACAGTTCTCCTTGTTGCTCTCCCAATATGAGATATTTTTCCCAGTATCACCACCCCCTCCGCCACCGCCGCCACCACTATCACAACCACCACTATCTTCTGTGACAACACCATTGTGTTCCTCTCCATTGTGATTGCAAGTGTCTGATGCATCGATGCGGTGCTTTTGGCGTTTATGATGATTGCTGTCAGTCTCTGTTTGGGATGGTTCATCATGAGATGTTGGCGATGCTGTTGTGGTTGTTCCATCGATTGTGTCTGTGGAACTCACATCGATCACTAGAAACCGTCGACCGATCTCTTTGGCAATGGCAATACGATGTTCATCGTATTCGACTTCGTATCTGGAAATAATATGATTTCTTCACTCAATCATCACTAATGAACTAGGAAGCGTTTCGAAGAGTGTCTATATAATATAAATATGCTTTGGACTTTGACATGACTCACCTTTGCACCTGGTCGAGGAACGATATATATCTGTAGTAGATGGGACGTTTGTTCTCACAAAATTGTCGAAAGAGTATTCGTCCGATGGGCTGTTGATCTATGACGTAACCATAACTTATATCTAAAAATTTAATTGTTGGCTTAATTTGCGATTGAAAATATTTGCAATTGGCTTACCTAATTTGTCTTTGAGGTGTATACATTGAGATATGTGAGGAAATTGTAAAATTTTGCGCCATTTCTTACTTTTTCCTTTGTTGCTGTCAGATCCGCCTGAAATTAAAAAAAACACAATTTTTTAGGTAACGATTAAAAATGCGTGTTGTTAAGTAGGCATTAAGTGGCATCAAGTTACAATCTAAATTTACGGAAGGGTTATAAATCCTATAAAACAGAAACAGCGATTACTTTACAATAACGCAAATTTGTATCCTCAAAAATTTGAAAATACCGCCGACACTTCGCTAGGCTATCTATTAAAAAGGATCAACGATCCAGGAGGACAAGATCCAAACACAACAGTAAAAATTCTGAAGAAATTGCTTTTGGAGCTCGTTTTTGTTCGGCCAAAAATGGCGGTGGATACCCTTCATGCCATTTTCACACGAAACGCTGCTTCCAATTGTTCTAACAAAGAGCTCCGTCATTGGTTCTTGAATCGGGGAGGGTTAGTAGTAGATTATCTTGGATATATTGCCCATTCAGTCAATGGAGTTAGTTTATCTTCCAACACTAGGGGCCATAAGGCAGAACTAGTAAAATAAGGCTTCTTTAGAGCATGCATTTCGACCTTTGGGTCAGGAGTTCTGAACCGCTCTGTTTGCCAACCGCAGCAACCTAAGATAAATTGTTGATGGGCGTCCAATGTCCATGTTGTTTTTTTTTTTTGTTAATTAAGGTGGCGCAAAAGTTGTCAAAGATGTTCTTTGGCTGTACTTTTTTGTTATTGATGAACAATTTTGGTTCTGATTTTGGATTGTGTTTATTTGATGTGTTAATTTTTTTTCCATTAAAAATTTCCACAATTGATGAGCATTATGTCCCAATTTATGTCATTTTCCATCACTTTTGCCAGAACCTCCGACGATAGATCCTAATACTCACATTCTTGATGGATTTCTCTTTGAGGGCTTCAAGAGTATGATCAACAATTTACAAAAAAAAAATAAAAAAAACGCCACAAAAGAGATGGAAATGGGCCTAGACGCTAGATGATTCTCGATGAAAAGTTGTTTCCCATCGTGGTCGAGATCCAGGATGGCTTAAGGGTTAAGGGAACATCTTACAGTCTTTCACCAAATTTCTCTCTAAAGAACGCTAGGCGAGCGCTAAACATCGTAGGTGCTGCCCAGTTGGTCTTGGTGTCGGACGACCGATGAATTATTCCGCAAAAAAAAAAAAAAAAACCGGAACAATTATTCTGCGAAGGAGTATAGCGATTCATGTCTTGTTGACGTGTATTTTGCATCTTTTCACTTCACAAATGTCAAAGTACAGAACTGACATTTGCCACCATTTGTAAAAAAATGTAATCTTCCGATAAGTTGATGCCTTGTTCTCATTTACTTTATAGATAAAGACAATCAGCCGTTGGTATGACACAGAGCATTGTTTTTATTTAAGCTTCTTTTATAGCTACTTATACAGGGTAAGCCAAATACAAGTATTTTTTTAAAAATGGTCCAATGATGCCACCACTCCACAATCCCCACCAAACTGCAAGCATTCTCGGCAATAAAAGATAATTTTTCGCCCAAAATCGTTGTCGAATTCAAGCTGCTCTAAGGCCCAAACTGCGAAGCGATAACGAAGCGAATGGTCGTGCGCCATCAATTGCTGAGTCAATTGGACCTTGTAAGCGAATAATCCTAGATCTTTGTGCAGAATTCTCCTCAGGATAGTGCGTGAAATGTTGAGCTGTTGAGATCGATGGCGAGTTGATGTTCGTGAATTGAGTCTCACACTCTCGGCTACAGCAGCCACTTTCTCGTCTGTACATTGCGACGACGAGGACCATGAGTGTTGTCATAGCATACCAGTCTCACGAACCTTTTGCACTACCTTGCGTACAGCAGGCGCGGTGGGTGCTTCATTTCGGCCAAAACTTCTTTTCCAAAAACGCACTTATGGATTCTGGAAACTCGCAGTTAACTACTAATTGCGAGATGTAGCCAATTGGTAACCGCTATCTGATGTCGTTTCGTGAAGGTTATGCTTACCAACTATGTAATCCGTCGAACATAAATCTTTCTTCTCGGACTTTGATTGCTGTTGGAATATTTTGCAACTTTTGTCAAAATTGTCAGCAACTCTATGATTGTACAATTTTATAACAAAGCTACGATTTTCAATTAAATACTGGCTTCCCAACTACCAAATTTATAAATAGATAGCATGTATCTCAAGGAACATTCTTAATAGCATGCATTTATTAACTTTCGCAATAATGCTAAGATTGCCGATCTTAAATCATGATTTCATGAGCCTGTTCTTTTTCAAAATAAAAAAAAAACATCCACATTATAGTGTCACCTTCTTCTTGCCAAACCATCGTTTAAGTCCAAATATCTCGCAACCACTTCCAAAGACTGCACACTGCACACCAAAAACTATGCGCAACCATCAATTGCACTAAAAACTGTGAAAAGTTTCGTAATTTGTTCACAGTTTGTTGTGCTGTGGAATTTCTTTGGAATTCTAAATAAACTACTAGTCCAATAAATCTACAAAGCAAAACGAACGAAAAAATACAATCACAGATAAAAAAAGCCGATAGCAGTTCAGCAGCCGCAGCTATAGACTATAGAGAGTATGCTTAACCCCGAGCGCAATGGGAGATGAATTCACATCTACGCATCTGGTCGATGGCGTTGAAGGTGCTTGCTTGGCCGGCCATACACACAATCTATGGCAACTTGTCATTTTCATTTTAAACTGCGATATCTATTTGAGGTTGACACGTGAGTGGAATTCGCAAATAGACAACCGTCCATTTGTTTATTGACTTCGCGCGGCGCACGCACCAATGGTGCAAGAAAGAGCGGTTTTTCTATGACCGCCGGCGGATGCATTCAGTCAGAGAAAAAACAATTTTAACTTTTGCAGTGACTGAATAAATTGAGACCGAGAGACACCAAGCTCTGGACTGGACACTAATGTTAAAAAATGGGCAGCGGGGAGAACACAAAAATAAATTATAAGCATGTCAGAGTTTCAAGTGAAACTTTTTCAGAAACATTAATAAAATTGACGCAACAAATAAAAAAAAAATTGGGACCACGACTACGGAAATCCACTGGGATTCGCTTCGGTTTTGGTTTTGGTTTTGGTTTGTGTGTCAAAACAATGATAAATCTACGTATGGTTGCACATGAAGTAGTCACACGTTTCAGTGCATCTAGCGTTGTTGTAATAATCATACGATCCTATGTATACTTTTCCAGAGCAACGACAGATAGACAGTGTGGTGTTGATGATGATGATAAGCATATACCGGTGGCAGCTCGGGTAGTGACAAATAACAACATTAGTCGCAATGCGATATATATCATATATGCATCTGGGTATCTGCTAGTGAGCATCAGAGAAGCACCAACCACCAGTAACAAATGGATCCGCTGGCATAGATAGAGGAAGATTGAATAGAACTCTACCGGCGCGCTGCGGCTGTCTCCGGAAGCATCGTTCCAAGTGGATAGTGGATAATGTAGTATTTAATGATGGATGGCCAGATGAATGCAACGCTCGGATGGATGAATAGAATTGGAGATAATGTGGTGTGAAATGTTGCATTGACTAAACAACAACAGAATGACATTTTCGCTTTTGGTGATTATCATGTGAGTACATGGTGCTCTCACTTTGTTTAAAGCCGCAAATTGTAAATGTTGTCACTTAGCTTAATTGATGGACGCCTTTAGTTAATACTTCTTGGGTTGGGTAGGGTTTTCCATTTTGTACCATCTCATTTTATTGTTTCTTGCCAGCAACAAATCAGGCAACGCCGTCCTTACGCCTTACACTAATGTAAATGAAGAACGGGGGGGTCGAATTTTCGAATACGTGATCGAAAGGGACAATGGGCAAATATGGAAAAACAAATTCCGTCACGTGTCGGGTGGAATTATGAATGTTGAAGCTCACGGAACAGCGAATGAAACATAGTCATCGAAGTGGAGGGAATATCTCTACGTATATGTGTATGCAGCTGCTAAATGGGCACCATGTAAAGAGATTTATAGGCCAAAGAAAGAACCCACGCCCAATTAATGAAGAACCAGTCTTACCAGTAACCACCCACCAATGGTAAAAAAAAAATCTTAAGTGCAACAAAGGCACAAGGCGGCTTTGTTAGCCAGCTCTTCTAATATGCAAGCGGTGTTTTATATATTAAATCGGTCAACTGAATGAAAGGAAGAGCACATCGATCTCAAAGCCGAACTTGATAGTCATTCATCGTCAGAAGCTCTTTATTTCAATGGCGAAGTTTGAGTTCCCTGCAAAACGGATCCATCTGTGGCGCGTACAAATTTCTTTTTTTTAGGTTGCTCCTACAACAAGTAGAGCAGTGTCATCTGCAAAAGTTGCTAATGGTGGTTTGTCCAGTTTCAGGAAGATCGCTAGTGAATAAAAAGTATAGCACTGGACCTAGCACACTGCCTTGTGGTACACCAGCTTTAATTTGTCTTAGTGTGGAGTACTCCGTTTCTTTTTAATTTTGAAGAATAGATCTGATACACATATATGACTCCAGAATTGTCGAATACTACCTCGGCAGTTGCTTTTATAATTTGTGGATCAATCTTTTGTGCCAGACTTTATCAGAAGCTTGTGCTATGTCAAGAAATATTGTAGAGCACACATTTTTCTCTTTAAATGCTTTTTCGATTTTATCTGTAATTCTATGCACCTGATCAATTGTAGATCCAAATGGGTGATTTGTTACTAGCGATTTCTCGTCAATTCTTTTTTGCAGACGTTTTACCAGCATTTTTTTGAATAACTTGGACAACATTGGTAGTACATATTGATATTGGGCGATATGAAGTTACCTCGCTAATGCCTGGTTTTGGTATAATTATTACCTCCGCGACTTTCCGCATATTCCGTACATATTTT
The DNA here is from genome assembly GCA_955612985.1 of Cheilosia scutellata. Lineage (NCBI taxonomy): Eukaryota > Metazoa > Arthropoda > Insecta > Diptera > Syrphidae > Cheilosia > Cheilosia scutellata. The sequence goes on along the minus strand of OY015312.1, from coordinate 34,519,309 downwards.
AACTTTTATTTTAACTGAGCTAGTTTTTTTAAACCCTTTTGAGGAAATTGTTTTAAAACTTAACCTGTGATTAAATCGAACTCTGGGACCTTTTTTTTATTTATGCTTTCTTTCTTTGGCTAGTTCTTTAGCTGTTACCGGCTGAATAGATAGCCTCTCACATCTTTCTTCGATCCCTTGACAGCCTTTACCTTCATAAGGTTTCAAGACGTTTCAAAGGTTTTGTTTAATACTGTTTGATGTTTTGGGAGTTGCAGCCCATGTAGATTTTTGTATATTCTTTTAGTTGGACTTTTTTTTTAATTATCTGATGATCAGTCAGTCTATTAATTAGGTTTGGGCTTTATTCTTTTATTATTATTTTATCGCCAAGTATAAGAAGTATCGAGGAGTAATCTGATTGAAGATCCCCTTTTCTAAATTTATTTTATTTGAAATTATATTTTTAGATATAAAGAAGTCGATAGGATCTGGGGTCTTATTCCTATCTGTTGGCCAGTAGGTAGGTTTTTCCGTTGAGTGATATTTGGCGCCATGTTCTTCAATAATCTATATCTATAATCTATAATATATAGTGAAATATGCGGAAAAGACTTCTAAATCATTTTTCGTCTATAGCTAGGAGACCAGTACACTGATGCAACATGCAACAGATATTTGCTCACTGCTTGTTTTTATACTTCCTTGGATGGTACATGATTGAAATGTTGCTTCTATATTGTGTTCAATCGTATCCTTTATCAACACTTGATCCCCACCTTTAGCACAATTATGAGTATGTGGGGAGTAATATAAATCACATCCGTGCAGTTTAAAGTCAATATTGAATTTAAAGTGCGCCTCTGAAATAAGATATAATACAATATCGATGTTTTATGTTGTGAGTCACTTGCATCTTGTCCTTTCGATTCTCGATAATATTAGCATTCCATTCAAGCATTTTTGATTTATTCATCACAGCTCTTTTGTTGCTGTTCTGTCTCTCTAGCAATAATATTCTATCCAATATTGTTTTATTGTATTTTTCCATGGAACCAATTCTGTTTAGGATTTGTTTCATGAGAATTTCCATTGCAGTGTTTGGCTCTGCTTTGTGTTTAACGGCTTTTTCTGCTGGTATTGATTTTGATGCTGCCTGAGCGTATGACATTTTGCGGCCCGCTGTCTTTTGTTTTGGGTCCTTTTTGATCTTTTGGTTTTTCTTTCTGTGGGCTCTATTGGGTACCCTTTTTGATTACTTTTCCATCCTTGTTTGAGCTTTTTTGTTGCTTATTTCGTTTTTTGTCTTTTGCCAGTTGAATTTCTTTTGCAACTAAGCACCCTGTATAGTTAGCGCTTAAAATACGAGGTCCAATGAGCAATTCAAAAGTGGCACTGTTCCAAACGAGTGGCGAATTTTGGCAATCATGTAACTTTTCCAATGCAGCAGAAAATGCGCAGGGCACGTGCCAATACGAAGGGCACTATATTTAAGTAGAGTGTATGCGGACGATATCGAAGGCATCGATCGCTCCACGCCGATCGGAGAACAGTCGAAGTTGGTTAGTGTTGAAGTAAACGTGGAAAAGACTAATGCCCAGCTTTACATTAAATACAGTTTGAGTTTGAGTGGAGACGACCAGATAAGTGTCATTCATGTATATTTAGCGTTTCATATAGTCATCACGTCAAATGGCCTGCAACCTGTCAGAGTTACGAGAAGGTAAAACTTAAGTGTCAAATGTTAGGCACTTAAGGTTTACAATTAAATAAGACAGTATGAAACAGAAATCGACCCTTGAGTGGAATTTGAGGGAGAATCTATACTTAAGTGAAAATGTATTTAAAAAATCCAAAACATTTCGACCACCAAAGAGGATCTTTGAATCCCAGCCCCCCCAGGCGAGGGGACAAAGAAGACCGTATCTCCGATTTAAAGTCCAAACCATATCGGAAACCTAAGTGCTTGATTTTGCGAAGCAACGTGTCAAGGATCGCAAAGGATGGCAGGCTGGTTAAAGCGCACTTGGCAAAGACACTTCAAGGGTCCGTTAAGCTCGTTAAGTATAACATAAAAACAAAATAAATAGCTACGATGCTCTAAGTGAAATATCTACCGGGACAGTTGCTTTGTGTAGGGTCTTTCAATAGGGGTTACAGTTTTCTCAATAAAGATTTATCGGTTCTTGATATATATTTTTACTTCCAGGTGTCAAAATATTCAATATGATTTGAAAGCCTCGTGTAACGAAAAATCTCAGCACCAGCTCCTTCATAACACAAGCTCTTTTTTATATCATTGTCAAGAATATTTTTTTTTCTACGATTTAAGAACGAAGCGAAAATATTAAACTTTAACACATTTTTTGAGTAGAAAATGTTCCCCGCGGGGAGAAGAATTTCAAAACCCCCGCATAACTTTCTCCTTCTCAAAGTCAATGTTTTGTCAAAACAAGTCTCATCTAAAATTTCACTCTGTCTTTCCGAATACAAAATTAAAAAAAAAAAAAACACACACACACAGCACGTTTCCTTCAAAAACTATGAGACAAGACAAACTTAATTCATACAGCCATAGACTGCATAACAACAAGGACCTCTCAAGATACAACTGAAAAATGTAATTAAAAAGTTTTCCTTTTCAAGAGCTACACTTAATTTGGCAATGAAGAAATTTGTTTGAGACAAATTTAGAGACAGTACTCGACACTGACAAAATGGCATCACTATTTGTGAGCTGACAATGAAAAAAGCGTTACCTCTCTAACTATAGTGCAAAATAAAACAATGGCTAATGTGTGTTTGGTAATCTTCATTAAAAATGTTCGTCAACCCATGAGACACCTATATTACCACCCAGGACAAGTGCCACCAACGTAGTGACACATTAGTCCCATTAGGAGCATCGTGTCCTTTCGAACGAAAGTTTTGTTCCATCGACATTAGGAGCACTCTTCCGTGAAATCGAAATAAAAGTTTTATTTGCGTTCTACAAAAGATCAAGTGCGAGTAGATAATCCGCCCTTCAGATGTGTACACATAGTCACCTTGGGTGCTTGTCGAAAGCTCATTTAGCATTTCAGTGCTCGAGTTAGGGAAATGGAGTGCTGATGAATGGTGTGTCGCATCCACAGAACAGTAAGTAAAGCGAGACCTAAAGTGGGATTCTGCAACTATTCCGAAGAGTCGTCGTGTCTCTAACGAGCAAACTTAATGAGCTGTGATGTGAGCTGGGTTGAGAAAAAAAGCTTCCTGATTAATCGATGGATAACGAACGAACGATTCGATGGGTGTGTCCACGTTCGATATATCGACAGCGATACAGCGCGGGTAATTAACGATAAGGCGAAACACCACCCACCTACAGCGAGACAGTCCTAAACTTGTGCGACTAATTAAGGAACAAAAAAATAATGAAAACATTGAACTTTGTCGACTCAATTAAAACCTGCCAAAGCGCCAATTGATTGAGAGGCCACCACTCCAATGAGTTGATTGACTTTACCTTTGATACCATTTTGTATGGGTATGGAGAAATTCGTCTGCGGAATAGGAATGACAGGATGTGATGGAAGAATGAGTTGGTAAACTCTTTTTTTTTCCACGGCTCTCATTCTGCAATAAAATCCTGTTGATGTTTTGTGTTATTTATTTTTTATTTTTTGTGTGGGTTGGCGTTCAACGAGCGTAAATCCTGACGACAACTTTAAATCACTTAGCATCAACAGTAAAGAAAAGTTAAAAGGACGAACGATATAACGATGGCGAAGAGGAGGCGACTCATCCCTATTGACAGGATGTGGGTAGTCGTAGGGAATGGAAAATAAAATAAATGAAATCCCTTTGAGAGGATGTAATCCTTTATGTTTCTATATATATATATTTTTTCTTGATGCTTGTGCCGGGTGGTGGCTTTGCTCAAAACGTATAACTTAACTTTTTGCTACCATCATCCCAGACGGAATCCTGTTAATTTAATCAAGGAAATGGCCAAGTTGCTGGTGGTAGAACATTTGCCAAGAATGGACATGAAAATTGCCTCAGTAACAGACGAAGAGGGTCGGCGGTGGTCCCACAACAAACAGGAAAGCGAAAAAAAGTTAAATTGATCTCTTGAAGTTATTCGTTTGGAAATATTGTTTTTGCCTAATGAGAAATTTAGGCAAACGTCAAGAAACTTATTTCGGATGTAGGACTTATTTTTTTTCGTGAATAATAAATCATTTTTAGTGGAATGGTGTTTTTGGACATAATGAGCATTAGACTGACAACGTTTCTGCAGGGGCGACATTAGGGGGGGGGGGGAGGGGCAGCACGGACGGTCGCCTGGGGCGCCAGCGTTAGAGGGGCGTCTTATCCCAATGAACAATTTTCAACCAGCTTTATCCATCACTAGCTACCTCATTGCACAACGACGACGGAGAACGCTCGCTGCTGAATAAATGTCACCGAGACATTTTGTTTAAGTTTAAACTGTTTTTCATCCGAAAAGACAACGCGTTTCTATTCACTGCTCCAAGCGACATGTTCTCCTGCAAATTTCCTTCGATGCTCCTTGTGTAATTGCCTCAAAACCGGTTTCTTTTATGTTTTTTTTTTCTCTGTATAGTACCACTTGTTCGTATTATCCTTCGGACCGTTGCTATCCTGGCTGATGCTCCGCTTTTGGCCCTTATTTTAGTCGCTGGTAGTGTCGAATTTGAGGCAAGCCGTAAAATGATCCGCTTTTTTCGCAATGTTGTTACTCTGCCGAACGTCCTTTTTGATTTTTCCCATAGTGTTGGGGATCCCCAAGATAACTGTTTACAACAATCTTACTTCTATTTAGCATCCTTGCAATTTCTCGGCCTGAGAGTCCTAACTCCTTGAAAGCATCTATTTTTCCTCTTTCTGTCGCTGTCAAAGTGTTTTCGGAACCCATTTTTTTTAAAAACTAAATAAAAACAGTTCTTTTTAACAGTTCTTAACAAAACTATGAAAAAAAAAAGTCGCTGTTGTGCACTCCTGCATCGAAATATTCGCAGTGTCCTCATCCTAGTGACCGTCTTTTTATACGCTTTTCAGGTAGTTCATTTTTTGAACTTCGGAAATTCCAGCCGTCGTTTTTTATTTACCCTTTAATAATTCTTTACTTTTTGGGGAAGTTTGCCGGCAAAATCATTTAACAGCTGTCTTTAGGTTAGGTTAGGTTGAGTAGGGTGTGAGTTCATCACATTGGACTAGGCACCATATTGGGCCCATCGACATCCCTGGGGAACCTTAACGGTCAAAACCTAGACCACTTCACACACAGCTGTCTCAAGCCCATCTCAGAAAGGAACAATTCCCTTCCAAAGCCCAATGGTTCAACATCTTGTCGTATTTTCTTATGTTTAAAAAAAAAAAAAAACAATTTTTAGCCCGATTTTCTGAAAAACAATTAGGAACATTACAAGTAAATAACTATATTCTTAATGGATAGATGATAAATATATTTACTTTTATAGATATTCATCTAAAATTCCTTTATTTCACTTTTATATTTAATAATTTGTGCTTTTATTAATTTTTGATATATTTTTGAAATGAAATTTATGATATGTCAAAATCATAACAAACAAATTATCATATAACACTTCCAATGAAATCTATGACAGAAAGTTGTATGTGTTGTATGATGTATGATGAGAATGTATGTTGTATGATATGTATCTGATGTATGATCTGTGAAACAGGCCACTGGTCAGAAAAGTACGTATCAGTCGACTAAGATGACTACCACGTGTAAAACGAATGGACCCGAATTCTTTGCTTCCATCCGGGAGCGGGAGGTACAACGCAGTAGAGGAATACCTCACCTTAGATGGCGCGCACAAGTCGCACAACTTGGAGTGAGTGCGAAACTGCGGGCGGTTAAGCAAAGTTCGGGCTGACTGATCCACCCCGGACTGTGGCGCCATCTGAGTAAGTAAGTAAACTGCCGAAACTGGTGCTTGAAAAATACATTTAAATTAAACTTAACACCTCTACGAAAAAGGTGTCATAGCCATTTTTTTTTTGTCTGCCTATGGTGGTAGCCAAAGCACATCCTAGGCTTTACTTGTGAGATTTTTCTGGTAACGAAGCCATTTTTCTTCTCGACTTGAGTCTAGAAGTACGGAACATCCTAAGAGTTTGGGGGAAACGCGGTCGACATAGGATCTCATTCTGCTCGCATCTCAGTATTTCGAGATCGAACTACCTGACAGTATTTCACGGCGTACCTTGGCTGGAATGTGATCAAATAGGCAATGTGACCAATCTGGCTTAGGCTAGTTACACTCATGCGATTTCAATCGCGCGACTGCTTAGTCGCAAAAAATGAAACACACACAATGTGAATGCGGGCACATAATTATTATTTATACATGTATCTTTGTATATAAACAGTATCGTCAAAATCGCAAATTAGGAAGCTTTAGATAGGTTTTGAAAATATTTCTATACTGACGCAACACATGCGTGGCGGCATTTCCCAAAATCACAGACTTTTTTGGCACAAGTGACGAGACACGATATTCAACTATCTAATTGTTATTCACGACATCCCAAATTTGTTAACCATAAATAGTCGACCAATGAATTTGGACAAATGTATCATTTGATTGGTTTGAACACGCGGTAGAAGCAATTGTATGTGTCAGTGGACTTGAAATGGCTCATCTATTCGAGAATAAGGACATGTGATTCGCTTAACACACTTTAAGTAGACAATTTCCATATAGAGCACGGAATTTATTTACAGTCATACTGTGCCAGTCGAACGGCTACGCTTTTTGATTAAATTTCGAACGTGCATTAATCAAATTGATATTGTTTAATATCGCAATTCGACTAATAAATTTATTCAATGAATTTGGATCAGCGAGAGCTGTCATACGTTTTTTTTTTTTAATATTAATCCTACAAATGCGAGCGAATTAACGAATGACTTTGTCGGACAGATAATATTGTTAAATGTGAATTTCGCATGCACGACGAGGGCGTTTTTATATCGTAAAACATTGTTGGTGGAGGTGACTTGATTTGGACATTTAATTGATTACTATAGACGGCAGAACGACAGGCAAGCAAACAGTCAGACAGACAGGCGGACTTTTGCGTGTTACAATTTTATCTATTAATGTGAATGGATGTTGTTGGGCATTTGGATTGATGTCTGTCGGTGGTCAATCGATTTTTTTTAATGCGGTCAGATAGAAAATGCATTTAAGAGGGCTTAGATAAGATTATCGAAAGAAATACATGACTAAATTGGTTAATTATGTAAGCGTGTTCAACAGAATATATAAAAAATAGAAAAACAATTTTGCAACAAAAATCATAAACAATCTTCAGATAGGTAGTAACATTCATTACCCCAAATACACACGGCTATTGTTATAATCATTTTTAATAATCTAAAGGGTCGCCCATTATTCACGCAAAATTTGAATTTTGCGCCATTTAATAGTACAGTGATGCCAACGGAAAAAAAGATAACAATGTGACACCTGACAGTTCGCGGTTAGTAAAAATGGAGCGCATTTTTAGAAAAAAACAGTTTTAATTGTTGAGCAATATTTTACAAATAATGAAGGTTTGTTCGAACAAAATCCACTTCAGTGATGAAGCTTCATCTTGTTGGCTTCGTAAATCGTCAAAATTGTCGCATTTGGGATTCAGAAAACCCACGAGTAATTGTTGAGAAACAAATACATCCACAACACGTGACTGTTTGGTGCGGATTTTTAGCTGGAGGCATTATCGGACCATTCTTCTTCGAAAATACGGCTAGTCAGGCAGTAACAATTAATGATGTTCGCTACCGTGACATGATACCAAGTTTTTCTAAATTACAAGATATGGATGTGACCAACATATGGTTTCAACAAGACGGTGTCACATGCCATACAGCCAGAGAAAAAAATTAAATTCCTAATCGTGTAATTGGACGTGTTTGTGATCAGAATTGGCCATCCGGATCTCGCGATTTAACGCCTTGCGTACAGAATTGTCAGAATTGCGTACCTCGATGACTCATGATGAGACCACCTTTCGACTTTGGCCAACGTAATCAATAAAACTCAGAATTGCTCCTTCCCTCAATCGTGAAAAAGACCCCGAGATACTTAGGCGGCTCTCAGATTGAGGCAACAAGCAATAAGCAACTATAGTTGCTATAGCAACTGCCAATAAGCAATCAGCAACATTTTTCGTTCGAACGATATTTAGTAGCTTTGATGTGAGACCTCTAATTTAATTCAATAAAAATAATTGTGAACGATAATTTTGCGTGTTTCCTATTGCCAGTTGCTTATTGATTGTTGCCTCAATGTGAGAGCCGACTTAAAGTTCTCCAATTGTTTCAATAGGACTTTACTTACATGTATCGCGTATTAAAATGGCGTTCTGGAGGCGACCATCTCTTCAGATTTGTTCACGTTCGCCTTCATCTCAGCTCCGACACAAACGGCTAAAAAACCTGTGAAATGGGCACTGAAGTTCAAACTGAGAGCGCCAAAGTTGGTCAAGTCATCTGTGTAGAGCAAAGCAAATCCTTAGGTCTATACGATTTTGAAAAGTTCGTAGTAATGAAGGAGAGACAAAACCACCCCACGTATATTGATTTAACGCCGCGCCGTTTACACGAAAAGAGCTTGCACACTTTGTGTAAGGATAGATGTAATGATTCACAGGAAAGAACCTCGGTCGTATGCCTTCTTCAAGTTTACGAAGCAGGTCTAAAAAACCAACAATCTGTAAAAAGTTTGACTACGAAATCACAATTAATTACACATTTCATGTCGACAGCAAAAAATAATTCATAAATATTTAAAAAAAATGTATACAAACTCCAAAGTCAATTGAAACCCTAATTGGTGTTCACTCACTTTTGACACTAACTGTAGTAATTTAATTACTTTTGTAAGTACATAATCCCATTTCAATTGACCTTACACTTTTGCATAAATTTAACCAAAACCGTAATTTTCCACACGTTGGTCAACCTTCAAACAGATCTCCATAAATTACCTATTTTACTTAGTAATAAAATATGCGGAATTTAAAATTAATTAATGTTCATTATTTCCCATGACGCAAATTACAAAACACTATCCATTATCCATTATTAATTATTTGCAAAAACAAAATATTTTTTTTAAGTACGCACTCTCCCGCACCAAGCTATCATAATATATCCATCTTCCCAATTTAATTATAGGTCACAACGAAATCCCATTCGAACGAAAATAATAATAAGAATTGAAAACAATATCACAATGATCCATTAAAAGCAACAAAAAAAAAAAAAAAAAATTGTAAACAATTCACAGGTCACTAGCGCCGCCGGCCGCCACCGGAATCAAATTATTATCATTTCCGCTTACCACTTACCGCGCTTCGACATCCACAATAATATAAACTTAATTTTCATTTCGTGTTTCGGCGTTCGATTATGTGACAACACCATGAATGGTGAACAATAACAAATAATAGCAATAAAAAGAAAGCAAAAAAAATAACATTAAATTTATTAATTGCCTTGGCAATAGTTAATGCCACCGCTGAGGTCCGACTTCGTGGTAGGTAAATGTAGCTATTTACACTGACAATAAAAACATATACGCGCCACCATTGTGTTTATTGGTCGAAATTATTTTTGAAAAACAATTAATTTTTAATGGAAAATCTATATGCATGGATATAATAAAAAAATGATCAACCATCAGTTTATATTTTGGTTATTGTTGCTGCATTGTGTGTGTTCAAACCTGTATACTGTTGTGACTTGCTGTTGTAAGTAAAATAAGGGCATTCCAGTAATTGCGTGTTTTTTAGGGGATTATTTTTCGAATTGGCAGTACTTTTAACCACAACGAAACCCCTGGTTCGACGACATACACAGCGGCGGGTGCTGCAAAGAAGGACCAGAACTGCCCGTGAGCTCTACGCGCACAGAAAAGACGAGACGAAGACCGCGATTGAGGAAATAGAGAGATGTTACTGCATAAATGAGGTTCGGAAGTTTAACCAAAGGGTAAAAAGAACCTGCTAAGGCTACAGGCCCGAAGGACGAACAAGGGAACATCATAGTAGAATCCGAGTCGATGCTGAGGATATGGAAGAACTACTTCTGCAGACTGTTTAACGGCGATGACAAATTAAATTCCGTTGTCAGGCAGAATGATGCCCAAGCCACAAATGCGCTTTGCGGCGTGCGTGCGTTGACAGATAGAGTAGAACCAATGCTTTCATATGGTGCAAGCCAGAATGCGGCTTCAGGCTTCGGGTCGCGTTGTGATCGTAAATATCGTAAAGTTCAACGCGGCGCCCAAGTAGAGCAACTTTCTACTTTCAGTGGCGTTGGACGGCTTTGACGTTTTCTTTCGGTTTGGTTTGTTCGATTTGATAATATTTAAAGTGTTAGCGCATATGCCGTTCATTGTTGGAGTTGCATGGATTCACTTAGGTATATACGTACCTACTTGTTTTTAGTAGCCTATGAGGTTTTTTCAATACAAATTAATTATTTTACTGTGTGGAAATGACGAATATTATTTCGATTGTAATGCTACTAGTGATTTCTTTAGATTGTTGATAAAAAATATATGTGCACAAATGTTATGTACACGCTTTTGATATTTCAATTTTGTCTGAAACTACTCTATTCTTCATACAATTTATTAACGAGATATTACCCGCCCAGGTTTGCTCGTGCCAATGAATTGCATTGCTTAGATATATTTTTTATTGTCCATCGGGACAATGCACATGAATATGCGCACCTTTGTCCGACTTTGACCCAACTTCACGGGAATTCTCTGGCCAATAGATATCGAAGATTCCCTGTAAATTTGAACTCAATCGGCTGGTAGGGTTTGAAGTCCGTACATAGGAACATAAAAAAATGTCTGGACAAGACAGCGAAGATCTTCGCGGAAATATAGCAAAAAATTACCCTAATTAGGTCATAAAATCCTTTCAATATGCATTGTCTGATAGGTGACCGGATGTGGTAAAAACCCAGCGAGCGACGGGAATAAGCAGTACCTGCGATCGCAATCGTCCGAATGTCCAGCATACCACCAGATGTAGATATACATATAATTGAAATAAAATATAAATATAAATTGAAAAATCAGGTAAATCGTAGGTATCCATATTTGAGAATTTATTAATAGGGGTTTTTTTTAAATAGCCAAACCAAGTTTTTAACAAAATTGCACTTCTCTATTTAAGTGACTGAACACTGAACTTCTTTCGACAGCTCAGATAAATGCTGTCCATTTGGTAATATTGCGCACTTAAATCGTTTTACAAGAAGTATTCCACAAAGTAATCAATTCACAATTTTAAGGGAAGGGATTTTCGATGTAATTTACCCATATTTTCTCAACTAAACTAAAAATCTACCTGTCTCGCCTGAAATGCCTTTCATGTGAAGGCATGCACCTGTGTACATTGAATGCACAGGCAATTCTTCCACAAAAATATTCCACGAAAATAAAAGTGAAAATACATTTTATTGATATTTATTTATGAATTTTTTTTACTATTTTGAACAAATTTCCTCTTAATTCGTGCATTAAAATAACAATTATAAGCGAAAAGGAGTAGTTGCATTCTGCTCTGAATTCGTACATAACGTACGTACGCAACATAAACCAAACAGGACTTTCAATCTCTCCTACTCTAATCTCTCAACGCGCCAACGCTCTGAAGCGCCATTTAGTTTTGGAAAAGTGCGGCTTGCGCGCGTTGACATAAAGCACGGTAAAGTTTCTAAAACGCGTGTCAACGCACGCAAGCGGCAAAGCGCCATTGTGAATTGGGTATGAAGCTGGACGATGAAGACCAACGATTTCACCGAACGAAGTTAAGATAGCCATACCTAAGCTTAAGTCCACCAAAGGCGCTGGAGCATTGGCCTAAACGCAGAGCTATTTAAAGCGGCAGGTGTGATGACTTGGTTAAGTTAGTTAAGTCATATATAAAATATGGTCGGAGGAAAGTATGCCCTACAGAGGTATTAGTCTTCGGTGCCGTGAACGAAGGCCATATGAACTAACGCCATAATGGCGGTAATTCACTTTCCAATGCGAATTAACGCCATAATCTAAGTATGGCTTTAATTAATTTTCAAATGAGAACTAAAGTCATATGGTGTTAGTTCGTTTTAGAAAGTGACCTTAGTTCACATTCGAATGTAAAGTAATGCAATAAACGCCGTAAAACCAGTAAGATAGATATGGGGGGGCATGCTGCCCCCCCTGCAACCCCCCTGCTTGGGGTCACTGTAGGATTTGGAATAGGTGCGAGGTTTAGTATATCCAAGGTTTATTTAAATCCAAAAGATTTTTTAAACCCAAAAGAAGCTTTTCATATACCCAACCTCGCACCTACTCCAAATCCAACAGTGATCCCAAGCAGGGGGGTTGCAGTAGTCCCATATCGATCTTACTTGTTTTACGGCGTTTATGACATTAGTTCACATTCGAATGTGAATGAACACCATTATGGCATTAGTTCACATTTAAGTGATGGCTTATGTTCTCATTTGAAAATGAATTAAAGCCATACGTAGGTTATGGCGTTAATTCGCATTTGAAAGTGAACTATCGCCATTATGGCGTTAGTTCATATGACCTTCGTTCACGGCACCTTAGTCTTCTTAATATCGCCTACAAAATCTCTATGCCAGGAAAGTCAACACCATTGATCAAATATTCACACTGCGGCAGATCTTGGAAAAAACCCAGAAAGTTCAAATCGATACCCATTCATCGATTTTAACGCTTACGACAGCGTTTATAGCCACTGCCAAACTCGCCCGTTTGTGTAATATGACAATGAAGATTGCATGCTACATCAAGGTCGGTAAAGAACTCACCGAGACCTTCGATGTCCAAAAAGGATTTAGACAAGGCGATGTGCTGTCATGTGACTTCTTCAACATCGTTTTTGATAGTGCGGAAATGCAAAACTCAAACGCTAACACCAGAGACACTATCTTTCAAAAGTTCGTCCATCTACTCACCTACGCCAACGACATCGGCAGAACGCAGCGTGATGTTACGCGTTCGTGAGTATTGAGACGGAGGCGGCGAAGATGAGTTACGGTCAATGAGGGCAAGACAAAGTATATGCTGTCAAAAAGAAATGACACCCAACACCGACGCTGATGTCTTGGACAAAATGTCACTATAGACTGATATAACTTTGAGGTGGTTACGGACTTTTCTTCCTAGGCTCCGCTATGAACTCAGGCAATGACACCAGCGCTGAGATTAAACAAATAATAATAATATAATAACTATTGCCAATCGCTGTTTCTTTGGGCTAAGAAGGCAACTGAGTATTGCAAGGCCCCCTCTCGAACAACTAAAGTGACGCCTTATAAGACTAATAATCTCAGTCCTTCTCTATGGTGCAGAGGCATGGACTCTATCAAAAGCGGATGAGGTTACTCTCGGTCCCGTCTGCATACAATCAACCAGTTTAAATACATTGAAAGTGTTGTACCACATGATAGCAAAACGGACCAAGAGAAAATAATAAAGCTAGTGCTGCTTTTGGGTATCCTCGAGGAAAATGTTTCTGTAGCTGATCGAGTAGTCCTTGTAATTGGGCCTGTTTTCATACAAAATTCACATAGTTCAAGAACCGAAGCCTACTGACGTTCATTTGCTAATTGGACCCTGAAACAGTTGGAAATCGGCCCAAATTTTGGGCAACAAAATTAGCGACGCCGATTAGACTACGTAAACAAAACCAATTTTTGAATGCTTCAAGCATTGAACAACCAAGAGGTCAACCACCTTTGCTTAACGAAAAGCTCACAATTTGGAGTGGATTATGGGCCAACGGTTTAATTGGACCTTACTTTTTCAAAGATGAACCGGACGAGCGCTGACTGCCAATGGAGAGTGGCACTGGGGTTTTTGGACAAACATTTATCATTGGCGACATGTGGTTGTAACAGGACGATGCGACAAAACATCGAACGAAACACTCGATTTATTGAAGGAGAAGTTTCCGGGTTTCGTAATCTCACGTAGAGCCGAAGTTTATTGGCCGCCAAGATCATGCGCTTTCACGGCATTTGCCCCCATTTTCTTTTGCCTAGCAGCAATTGTCGACCTTGATGACAATATTGTTTATGTCATTGGCGATGTTGAGGACAACTTATGTGCAAAATGAAATGCTACAACATAGAGCTACGGAACCAAATTTTTTTACTGACAACAGTCACAGAATAATGCAATAGCTTAGAAAGGCACGTCTTATTTTGTAACCTCCCATGTGTGAAATTAGACTAAAAGCGAATTAATTTCAAAATTTGCGAAATATTTACAACTGAAAAAAAAATTAAACCACTGTAGTTAAAAAAAAATTCAAAATGTCCTGGCGCCCACTTACAAAAAAATAGAAATATGCTAAAGAATGTCCACTACAGCAATGAAAACAACGAAAAAGGGAAATATACAAAAAAAAAAAAATGAAAATGTCATCCACATCCTGGCACTCGAAAATACAAAAATCCCTGCAAAGTAATATTCCTCATGTGAAATGCGCTCAGAACCATTCCACTTCATAGTACTCAAACTTTTCATTTTGTATGTCATAAATGGAAGTTGACGTAAGTCCCAGATGCACTCTACCAAAACTTGTAAAGTTTTAAAAATTTTCATTTAAATAAATAAAGTTCAAATCCAAACAGAAAATCCTTGCCTTGGATAACCCAGAAGGGTTTTCATAAATATTCACTATTTCGCAAGTTGGAATGTGATTCACATCCAAAGTACTTCATCTCGCATGATGGAGTCCTTGATTTGATTTAAAAAGTTAAAAATGTGCATAACTTACTTATGACGAGTATATATACTCAGTGCTTACCTGTAACGAAAAAAAAAACATAGAAACAAATTTTAGCTAATAAAAAATTGGAGAGCATAGACAATTTAATTTCCTAAAAACATCATCCCTTATCCCAATAAAAGTCTCATGTACGTGAACCCTTATCCTGATTTCTGATTGATATGCGCTGTCAATATAACATTTAATTTCGTTTCTTCCTAATGTACCGATAAACGGGAAGCATGTTTATAAAAAAATGTCCACTGGATAGCATTCCAGGAAGAAATACAATAAAAACAAAAAATAAACCCCTATAAATGGAAGAGTCGCCTTTTATGAAAAACGTATGCAACCTTTGAGCGTTTAACTGTTATGAGGATAACTTCTAGATTCCGCATCTCCGGATGCCTACAGTATCCATTTTGATTTGTATGTACATTAAGAAATGTCAGTGTATTCAAATGTATACTTCAATGTCAAAGAAGGTCGTCCACAGGCATGAGGAAAAAAAAGTGGAAAAATGTATATACGATACAGCCGTCGTCGGCCGTATAGTTATGGGGTAAGTATATATTATATTTATGTCATAATCTGGGCATCATGGAATTGAATATTTGAAACCCTTTTTTGATTGTGTAGTAGGTAGGGGTACGTGCGCCGCACTCTGTAGATGATTGCCATGTATGCAAATGTATACGAGAGGGCAGAGATGAATACGACTTGAGTAAATTGGAATCGTACTTCAGAAGTAAATTGGAGGTTTTGAAGAACTGTTAGGTACTATATTTATTGACTGAATGGGTGTGGTAACGCGTTGAAAGGTTTCCTTTTAAGAAAATATGTAATAAATTATAGCTCAATAGTTATCAACTTATCTTAAAGGCTTATCAACTTACCCTATGGTTATCCATAGTAGCCCATATTCGTGTTTTTTTTTTTTTTTTGTTTTTGTTACTGATCTGATCATAATGATCAATATGGTCGATGAATGGTGCATTAGGAGTGGGCTTTCCATTCCTTTGAAAACTGAGTTTGTACTCTTCACGAGGATTTTGACCGGTCTGACTCAGCCGATGCTAAAAAGCATCACTATCCAGATCTACATTGAAACGAAATATGTTGAAGTGATCCTGGATAAGAAACTTCTTTGGGCAAAACATGTCAAGTCGAAGACATCTAAGGCGCTCTCAGTTTTCTGGCAGTGTAAGGGTGTTTTCGGTAAGACGTGGAGCTTATCTCCCAAAAATGTTATTTCTGTACGGCTATGATAAGGCCTTTTCTAGCCTATGCGTCGGTTGTTTGGTGGAGAGGGCTTTCGCGAAAATATGTGACTGCCTTCTGCACAAAACTCCAATGAACGGGTTCTTTCCCGACGCAGGGCTCTGCTTGATTTACCTCCCGTTGATACCTATATCATGGATGTTACTATCAAAGCAATCTACCGTCTCAGGCGGGGTGGTTTTTGATATAACCCACACTGGAGTTTAGATGACCTTGCACGACACTTATATCCTACGACCCTAGTTCCATGGATATGCCGTCTGATGCAATGACACCAGAACTTCGGCTGTTGTCCAAATTTAGAGTCAACTTTGCTTGCGTTCAGGACTGGCTTCAGCCAGAGTCTGAGCCTAGTTTGGGATGTAGTCGTATTTTCACGGATGGCTCCAAAACTAGTCAAGGGTCGGGTGCTAGTGTCTTGGTGGAAATCGACAACATTAGACTTCACTACTCGTAAGGCAAGCATGGGTCTGTTGTCAAGCGGAGATCTATGCTATCCTGATGGCTGCCGAATATATTGTGAAGAATAGGTGGCGGGGTCGGAGTATCTGCGTCTGTAGCGACAGCCAAGCTTCGCTTAAGGCCTTGCTTAACCCTGTAATCCGTTCCAAAATAATTCGGGAATGCAAGAACTCTTTGAACTCGGTCGCAAGGCTGAACTCTTTGACTCTTGTCTGGGTCCCAGGTCACACTGGGATTGCTGGAAATGAGATATCCGATAAGATTGCTAAGGCTCAGAGGATAATTTCTCGGGACCATCAGAACCTGTGCTGTGGGTCTTCCTGCGTTCTCGGTCAGGGCTCGGTCTCGGTCTCAAGCGAACACAATTATGTATGGCAAGGCTCTACAGGAAGCGGGCAGACTAAACGCATGCTCCCGAAAGTAAGTAGGAAGTCTGCGGCATTCCTGTTGTCTCTCTGTAGAAATGACTGCAAAAAACTTATTGGCGTTCTTACGGGGCACTTCGCTTTTGCTAAGCATTTTAGTGTGCTAGCCTGAAGTGATACCACTGTCTGCGAAACTTGTGGAGAGGGCTGATATGTATTATAGTATTTAGACTCACACTTTTGGACCCTACTGTTCACTGTAAATATACCGCTTAGCATCTAAGTTAAGAAGAATTGAATAAAGTAGTTAGTCTTAAACAGAGATCGATGCGTTTCACTTGGCCGCGGTGTATACACATTAAGGGCGACGATACTTCGGATTGATATACTGTAAGCTCCTCATCGCTGAAGTGCAGAAAAAAAAATAATAATGCAGCAGCGAGCTTTCTCCATCGTCCTACAAAGCACGAGTTAGGCAGAAATTCCGAAACTGGACATGGCTCTGAAAGTCTTATTAGCTCGACTCTATAGCTGCTGTCATAGGCGACTACTTGGACAATTTCCATAGGCTATGTCTTAAGGTGAACGTTTAATCGACTGATAAGAGCGGAAACGGATGTAGGTGATGGAATTTGTGTTTTTCTTCTAATGAAAGATGGGCTTAGTTCCGTCAACGCATAATTGGATCACAAATTTGGTGACTCGGCATTAGGGTTTTTAAAATAATTACAATGTTTTCGCATACAAACAAAGAGGGATAGAGTTAATCCCTAGTGAAGGCTTAGATATTTTTAGTAGTGGAGTTCCTTAGCTCTGCTAGTTAATGTATCTCCTTGTTAAAGACACGTTTTCGTAACCAATGAAGTGCCGAGCAATCACAGAGAATGTGCTCGGAGGATTCTTCATCCTGAAGGCAGAACCTGCATTCTGTTTCCGGACAAAAATTCATTTTGTTAAGATATGGTATCTCAAGCCACAGTACCGTGTGAGAAAGCCCACAAGCTTTCTAATACTTTCCTTATTTAGGTTGAGGATTTCCTTGTAGGAATAAGGCTTCTGCAATAAGGTTCTGGTCCATAAAACGCGGATTTAGATCCAGCCCTAGCTAGTTGGTCCGCCGATTCGTTGCCCACAATACATTAAAGGCCAGGTACCCATCCAAGTTTGACCTTGTTGTGTTTGGATAGGGTTTGCGGTGCATCGTAGCAGCACTTTACTGTTTTTGAGCCCATAGTATTGGACAAAATAATGCCGCATTTCAAAATTTGGCTTTGTGTTGCTTTCATAATGCGAAGTTAAGAAGAATTTTGAATGCTGCCTCCCTGTAACCAAACTTCTTGAGGTCACTGTTTGGATTTGGAGTGGGTGCGAGATTGGATTAAAAAAGCTAGCAAATACCCAATCCAACAGTGACCCGAAGGAGGGGGTTCCATTTAAAAGCAGCCTATTTCGCTTTCATAATTGCAAACAAAGTCGCATTTTGAAATTATTTTACGGAAGCTAGGCATGGAGTTCTTTATAAACTTGTTGCGGCAACTGCATATTCCTTTTTTGTTAACTCAACCGTTCCAGCGCCATTATACTCGACTTAAATTTAGATATCAATGTCCTTATTTAATTTTGGTCGGGTAAACAGAATTTTTGCCAATCTTCGTCCAGGTTAAAAGGTTTTTTTTTTTCTGCCTGGACAGCGGATATGTATAAATTTCTCGGTTTAACATTTGACAGATTAGAAAACTAAATTCTTGAAAATGTGACAAAAATCCTATGCAATTAAAAATAATTTTACATTTCTGCATCATAATCGTTTTCGTCCTGCCTACCCAACCCATGCTATAACTCTCCATTATGGACAATGCCCATACGGGAATGGACAAGAAGTCGAACTTAATCCAACCATCTCATCGTGGGCCTACCCAGAGGACGCCTACCATTATGCCATGGATTTACATTTATGTATTGTTTAAAAAAAAATATGTGGGTCTCCTCAAATCATCATTTTGAATACTCACATATATTCTCACTCCTTCTAAAAGGAGTAAAAATATGCATACATTTTAATTATCATTGAATATATGTACCTACCTATCCTCTAATAGGACTATAGGAGGCTATAAATAACAATTTATGGGTGTGGTGTTCTATGGCAGTTTAGCTGCGATTACATTAGACTTTCAAGTTGAACACGAAAGGCCCGGCTGGTTGTGTTAGATTCCTTCCTGGACATGCAATGCCATTCCATTTCATTACTTTTGTAAATAATGTGCGATTCATCGATATAAAAGGATATAAAACAGGTAGCATAACATGAATATACTCACATAGTTGTACGTGATGTAATCAGCAAGCGCATTAGAGCAGAGTGAACTCAATTTATGGATATCGTTTTTGATAAAGGAAGACCAGACTGCAGTTGTTGCTGTTTGCCTAAGAGGGACAAAGCACTCTATATCTGACTCTCTCTATATACACAAACAGACATATATTTTGTATGGAATTGTAGAAATGAAAAAATCAATAGCGCGCGTATTTGAAACGAAGTCATAAGAAATGGTTGTGCGGCAATACCTGACTGGTTCATCCTGGATCTGGAAACTTAAGAGTTCTGCAACGTGTAGTTTGGCCGTTTTATGAGAAACATTGCACCTGTCCTGTGGTGATTCTTGCAGTGAATTGTTCTTTCAACACCTTTGACATTATATCACGTCCAATAAAACAAACTGAAAGTCATAATGGATGATAGTCGACTGAAAAGTTACTTGTTAAGGGCAGTGGTGATGTTGTTGACTCTCTCTCACTGATACCACAGTCTGTTACAGTTGTATCTCTGTCAGTCAACATCCGTTGCTTGGTCTTGTCTAGTTTATGGGGTCATTACCGATTGCAACTCGATCGAAAACCGAAAACGCAGTTGACCAACTCGATGAACAGACTTTGTTGCCAACAACTCACAAATTGATAAACGAGATGTACGAGGCTAGTTAGACTACTCGCTCGCAACGCGTTCAAGACGAACATGTTAATATTTTTAAGTTGAATAAGGCTCAACGCGAGCAACGTGGGCGTACTAGTGTCATTTTTGTACGTATAGTATAGTGTGCTTACCAACTATCGCATCTTTGGTAGCGTCGTCATTCAAGAGTTGAAACAGTTATTGAAAACATTTAAAAAGCAAGATTCACAACCATTGCACATCGGCAAATTGGATAAAACAGCGCAACAATTATGAGATCCACAATACAGCCCCAAGAAAATTCCGAATTGGTTTTGGAATTAACATTAGATTAGATTAGATTAGATTATTTTAAGGCGCGATCCCACCTCATACCGCCCCTGGTCTGAATCGCATGCAATCTTCCAATATATCAATCTGCTTTCAAATGCAACTGATGTCAAGCAATTTTTTCCTCATTCAAGTGATCATCGGAAAAGATTTTATTTCATAAACATTTTCCAAAATTCACCATTCAAAAATAGATACATCTAAATATATCCTTTGCTCGTGGGTTGCATTCGACGTGGGGAGTGGGTGGGTTGTCGTGTAATTCTGAGATAGTGCAGATGCTTGCTCACTTGAATGTGGGTCGATTGGCGTAAGTACAAAAACAATTTGCTCTGTGTAAAAAAAAGAACAAAAAAAAAAAAAAAAAACTACTGCAGACATTAATATTTTTCATAATGAAAAATTACACTTATTTATCGTTAATAAGTTGGCGGTTTTCTATTAGTCATCATCGCATAAACTTAAACCGCGACTGTCATTATTTATTATGTTCCAGCATCTGGGTAACTTTACCACCTCTTATTTGCTCATTAATTATGGTGAATGTTTTAAAAGCAACTGTGCGCTCATAAACCAATCAATTATGCAGCTTATCAAATTTGCTGCCGCTGCTGGTGTTGGTATAGGTATATTAGTTGTATAGATTGTGCTTGCACATAAGATGAAAACCCGAAGAGAACTTTGTTCGAGTTTAAGACTCTGAAGTAATGTACTTTGCACGAACGATGTTTGGGATTGAGATCTCGTCTGCAGTGGTGGAAGTTTGTGTCTTAACTTTGTTGTTGATTGGAGGAAAAACGGTTCAGTTTTATCGCGTTTCGTAAACTGTGTTTGATTTATTGTCTAACACTGGCAGTTTGTGGTTGGAAATATTGTGCATCTATATATATATAAAAATAAGTTGTATTGTGTTTGTCGCCAATGTTCTCTGTAATGCGTGAACCGATTTTGATTCTGGAAATTTCCCATGAAAGTTGGCGTTGATACCATGGTTTGTAAGTATATACGGTCTTTAAGGGTGTATTGCTTCATGAGTTATAGGGGCGTGGCACCTCCCATACAAAAAATGCATTCAAAGTCTTATATTTCGATGACCACCCAATCGATTCAGTTCAAATTTACATACAATTTTAGGTATCGGCACAAGAGTATTCCTGTAAGGATTGGTCAAAATTGGACAAAGGGGCGTGGCACCTCCCATACAAAAAATACATTCAAAATCTTATATCTCGAAAACCAATGAATCGATTGAGTTCAAATTTACATAGAATCTTAGGTATCCGCCCAGGAGTATTCCTGTAAGGATTGGTCAAAATTGCACAAAGGGGCGTGGCACCTCCCATACAAAAAACCATTTAAAATCTTATATCTCGAAAACCACTGAATCGATTGAGTTAAAATTTACATACAGTCTTAGGTATCTCCGCAGGAGTATTCCTGTGACGATTGGTCAAAATTGCACAAAGGGGCGTGGCGCATCCCATACAAAAAATACATTCAAAATCTTATACCTCGAAAACCATAGAATCGATAGAGCTCAGATTTACATACGATCTTAGGTATTGTCCCAGGAGTATTCCTGTGAAGATTGGTCATAATTGCACAAAGGGGCGTGGCACCACCCATACAACAAAATCATTAAAAAATCTTATATTTCGAAAACCACCAAATCGATTGAGTTTAAATATACAGATAATCATAGGTATTGTCCTGGGAGTGTTCCTGTAAAGATTGGTCAATATTGGACAAAGGGGTGTGGCGCATCCTATACAAAAAAAAGCAAACGCTATTCTTCGACAGTCAAAGCCACAGTTTGTAAAATTGGTAACATTGATATGCATTGTCCTGACACACAAGAATATTATCTAGGCAATACGATTCCTGGAAAAACGAAAAATGTTGTGTAACACAGAGCATCCATTCACTCACAACAGAGCATTACAATTAAATTATTTCTGATTTAAATGAATTTGAAATTGTTTTTTTAATATTTTATTTACCGGTATGTGCGGAGGTTCTTATCTACGGTTTTTGTGTACATACGCACATACGGTCTTTGTATGGGGATTGGTTAATGAGTTATAGGCATTTTAGTGAACATACATGCATTTGTGTGTATATTGTGTAATATATGGGGAAATATTTGCAAGGTTAGGTTGCAATTTGGAAATGAATGGAATATTGGAATGGTTTGAAAGGTCTCATTGGTTTGACTAGCGTTATTTGTTGTGTACCACAAAGCATTGCAATAAAAACTATGAATTTGTTTTTTTTTTATATTTCTATTTTGCACTACGAAGTGTGCAGGGGGTCCGCTAGTTTCCTATAATTGTAAATACCAAAAGCTATAACTATTAAAGTCCAAGTTAGTTCATTCAGTTAGGGTAGATTAGTATAATAAAGGGTGTCCCATAATTCACGCAAATATAATTTTGATAGAAAATACAGATTTTTAATTAGGTTAGGTTAGGTTAGGTTTGTGGGCTGGCGAGGATTTCTCCGTGCCACACTCAGGTCAATACTGACCCATTGTGATGCCCGTGGGGGAAAGAGGTCGTCCCTTACCCATTATAACCCTATATTCAAATTACTTACTGTGCTGCTACATACAAACCATCTTGTAGATTTGACGAAGTTCATTATCTGGTCTATTGATGTGCTGGAAAGCTCGTCTAGGTCGTTGAAGAAGTGACTCCCTAGGAATTTATACCTGGTGTGTTGGAGACCTGGGCAGTGACATAGGAAGTGGGTTGTGTCCTCAAGAGCTCCCTCATCACCGCAGCCTCTGCAAAGCTCTTCTTCCGTTAAGCCCATTTTCTTCATATGGTACCGCAGAGTGTTGTGACCCGTTATGATACCTACGAGGGTGGACAGGGATTTCCTATCCTTCCGCATTATCTTTTCGGTTCTTGATTCGTTGAAGGACGGCCATAGCATTCTTGTAGTGTTACAAGTGTTTAAGATGGCCCATCTTTCGTTCGCCTCTCTTGTGGCTTTTCTCCCTGCTTCAAGCTTGAGTGTGCAAGGCGGGATGTTCACAGAGGGATCAGCTTGTCCTGAAACAGCTGTCGAACCTTGTCTTGCTAATTCGTCTGCTTTCTCATTGCCTGGAATGCCTTCATGTCCCGGAACCCAGCAGAGCGATACCTTGTGCTGTGTACCAAGAACCTTGAGTTCTTCGCGACAGGACTTCACAAGCTTCGATTTTATTTCTGGCGCAGTTATGGCTTTTATTGCTGCCTGGCTGTCGATAAAGAAGGTAATACCTTCAGGTGGTATTGCCCTTACCACAGACTCACGGGCTGCTGTTGTCACTGCCAGGACCTCTGCTTGGAAAACGCTACTATGGTCGGGGAGGCGTATCGATTTTGATATACCCAGCGATTCAGAGAAGACACCTGACCCTACCCCCGTGTCCATTTTTGATCCGTCTGTAAATACGGCTATGGTTGGTGTGCTAGGTACGAGTCCGTCTCTCCAGTCTTCTCTACTGGGATAGGCGCTAGAGAAGGGTCTTGTAAAGTCTAGGTAAGGCGTGATGTAGTCCGTGACAGGTACACGGCTAAAATATTCCTGTAGGATCATAGAATGACCCGTTTCATTCAAGTTCCATTTTACCGATTGGCTGATTCTCATTGCACTAATTGCGGCCGATAGTTGTACATGAATGTCTAGCGGACGCAGATTGAGGATAGCCTCAAGTCCTGCGGTTGGAGTTGTCCTCATGGCACTGGTGGTGCCAATGCACGCTAGTCTTTGAACCTTCGTTAACGCTTTTAGGTAAGTGGCTTTATTGGTTGCCGGCCACCATACGAGACTGCCATAGGTCAGTATAGGTCTTACTATAGCCGTGTACATCCAGAGCTTAATTTTGGGGGATGGGCCCCAGGTTTTCCCAAAGATTCTGCTGCAGGAATAAAAGGCTATTGTGGCTTTTTTGATTCTTTCATTGGTGTTCAATTTCCAATTTAATTTCTTGTCTAGTATAAGTCCCAGGTACTTCGCGCTATCAGAGAGTCTGAGGGGTGTGCCGCCAACAGAAGGTGTAGCAAACTGTGGTATTTTCCTTTTATTTGTAAAGAGTACCAATTCAGTTTTCTGGGGATTGACTGTTAGACCGCAGTTCCTGGTCCAGTTGTCAAGGGTTCTTAGGGCGCTTTCAATTTGTTCCGACAGTGTTGGAAGGAATTTACCCGTTGCCAACAGTACAACGTCATCCGCATATGCCGTTATTCTGATGCCACTGTTTTTAAGCTTTATGAGCGCTTCATTAAGAACAATGACCCACAACAGTGGGGAGATTACCCCGCCCTGAGGGGTTCCTCTGGAGGCATATGCTTCTAGCTTAGAGCCCCCAAGTTCGGTTATAATGTGCCGTTCTTCAAGCATGCTGGTTATCCAGGTGACAATAGTACTGTCAATGTTGAGCTTGCTTATTGTTCTGCGTACGGCCTCAGTATTAACATTGTTAAACGCTCCTTCAATGTCTAAGAATGCCGCTAGAGTATACTCTTTATCTTTTAATGTTTTCTCTATTGTACTGACAACACAATGTAGCGCGGTCTCCACACTTTTACCTTTGGTATAGGCATGTTGGGCCAGTGATACGTCTCCCGGGCGTAGCCTGCTACGAATGTGTATGTCAATCAGTCTTTCTAAAGTTTTCAGGATGAAGGAGGTGAGGCTTATTGGCCTAAAGTCTTTTGCGTTGGTGTGACTAGGTTTGCCAGCCTTTGGTATAAAGATTACCTTCACTTCCCTCCATGTTCTTGGTATATACCCCAGTACGAGGCTGCTCGTGTACAGTTCCTTTAGAACCGGAATGATGGTGTTGACAGTTCTCTGCAGCATGAGAGGAATGATTCCATCGAGCCCTGGGGATTTGAAGGGGGAGAATGATCGGATAGCCCATTCTATTCTGTCCTCTGTGACCAGATCCGCAGGGAGGCTCGTTTCCATCGTGCTGTTGGTGTGTATACCGGGGTGTGGCTGAGTGGTGCAGCCTGGAAAGTGCGTAGTCAATAACAGCTTTAAAGAATCTGAACAAGATTCAGTCCAGTTTCCTTCGGGGTCCTTGAGAGATCCCAGAGTTATTGGTTCTCTGGTTAGGATTTTCCTCAGTCTCGCGGTTTCTGTAGTGCCCTTCATTTCATCACAGAATTTTTGCCACGATTGGCGTTTGGATTTCTGTATTTCGTTTTTAAAGTTTCTTTGACTGGCCTTGTATGTTTCCCAGTCAGAGTCTAGTTTTGTCCGATTTGCCGTATTTAGAAGTTTTCTTGTTTTCTTTCTAATCGCGGCCAGTTTCTTATTCCACCATGGAGGCGAAGTTTTAGTTTTCAGTTTTGCCACTGGACAGGCACTTTCGAATGCCTCTTTAAAAATAGTGGCTATTTTCTCGGCTTTCTGGTCTATGTCCGCCGGGCAGTTTAGGTTACCTTCCTGTAGGAAGTTTTTCCTTTTCTCGATCTTTTTGCTAAAAAGGTCCCAATCCGCTTTCCTAGGATTTCGGTGTGACTGGGGAGGGTTGCAGCAGTTTCCTACAAGAAATTCGATCAGTCTGTGATCTGAGTAGGACTGCTCACTCAAGACGTTCCATTTATCAATAGTAAGGGTACTGGAGTTGTTATATAGCGTTATGTCTATAACCGCCTGCCTGTTCCTAACTACAAATGTTGGTTCATCACCTCTATTAGCTACTAAAAGATTATTTTCTATAATGAATTCAAAAACTGACTCACCTCGTGGGTTAATGTCTCCACTGCCCCATTGTGAATGATGGGAGTTTGCATCACATCCCAGAATCAGGTCCCATCCTTCCTGTTCCGCTTTGTGGACTAGGGCGTGGGTTATTGGGGCTGGCGGTCCTTCTTCTTCGTAGGGCATGTATACGGCTGATAAAATCAGTGGGGAAAGTCCCCTCCGTTCATGCCTTACCACGGTCTGGTCTAGATTGCTGTAGGTAGATAGAAGTAATAAGTTAATATGTTTCCTAGCTACGATACACGTTCTATTCTTACTCTCCGCAGTTAGCGGCTTGATGCAGTAGGTTACCAAATCTCTATGATTTAGCCCACAAATTTTGCCACGGAATGTCCATGGCTCTTGCACCAAGGCGATGTCTATGTTTCTATCACCTAAGAGATAGACGAGGTTAGCACTAGCTGCTATGCTGTGGTGCAGGTTTATTTGAACAATTTTCATATTGGTCTTACCTGGTCATCCCCTACCCTCCTCTTTCTCTCTGTTCTTTCCGTAAAGGGTCGAACCTTGCACCGGGTAATTCCAGTGCGAACTTTGTTGTTGAACCTCCTCAGCAAGGGCATTGATTTGTGGCTGAGTAAAACCACAATTTCAGTGCCCGCCTCGGAATGTTCGCCAACCTCGAGCACTTCCCAGTTCTCGCTATGGAGTTCCGGGTTTAGGTGTCGTAGATTTCTTTCAATCCTTTCCTTCGGGATATGTGGGCCGGGAATTGAAATCCGACATTTTGGCCTAGTGAACTCCAGCAGGTCCTTCTTTACGACAAGTCGCAAGTCGGCGTTTGCCCATGGAGCCTGTGTTTTCGCGACAAAGGTCTTCAACCAGTTCACCGTGAACTCATTATCACACAGCAGAAGTTTAAAGCCCTTGTAGGTCGAGAGCTGCTCAAAGAAGGGGGTTTGTTCCTCTTTGTTAACGATGCTATCGTTAACGCCATCCAGTATGCGCAACTCTATGAGCCTCCATTGGTCTTTACTCAGCCTGCGTTCTGTCTTGCTGAAGTCTACTATCGCCACCTGGAGGTTGGGATTAGCAGTCACGGCCAGCTTGGCCTTCTTGGTAACCCTACTCGATGGTGGCGATATGGTATCATCATTCCTACCTCTCTTCGAACTTCCCGCTATCGGCACGGATGCCCGTCCAGGGACGGTCTCTGTGTCGATTGGCGGTCGCTTGAGTCTGTCCGAGACTGAGGTGGATGGCAAAAGGCTTTCCCTCCTCGTCCCGACCGGTCCTCCAGCTGTTCGCCTGGTCGGCCCTACCGTGCGTCTTCTGTCGTCGTTTCGTGCGTTGGGCTTTCTCGCAATCGGACTTGGTTTAGGGTTAGTGTCCTTCTCCTGTCCGGTTGGGGGTGGTACGGTTCTGCACGCAGCTGAGGTGGATGGCAAACGGCTTTCCCTCCTCGCTTCGTCCAGATCCCCATCGGTGCCTTTCGCCTGTCGGTCGCGTTCGTCTGGGGTTTTGGAGCAGCTTGCAACCGGCTCGGAATCGGGTGAGTTCGAGTCGGGTGCTGGCCGAAGTCTCCTAGCGACTGAGGTGGGGAGCAAGCGGCTTCCCGCCCTCGTCGTAGGAGGTCTTCTTTCCTTTTTTCCCCGTTTGTCTACCCTAGTGGACCTTGCAGACTTAAGCGTGCTACGAGCTCTATCCAGAGCCGCTCTTTCCTTGTCCGTGAAGGACTTCGGATCACGCTTGCTAAGCCGCCGAATTAGACGAAGTGCGTTGCGTCTACGATTCCGTATTGGCGTACTTGTCCTGTCGTCCCTAGTCGCTTGCGGACGGGGTATATCCCGATCCACCTTACCAGTACTCACTACTGTCGCGAAGCTACATTTGGTGGAATTCCCATTATCTTCAGGGCTGCTGTCGCCTGACATAGTAGGTGGCGATGACTTCTCCTCCAGAGAGTAGCAGCGGCTCGTCTCTTTCGGTTTGTTCGTCGACACCTTAATATCTTCCTTGGGTCCATTCTCACTCAACTGCGGGACTGCCCCGATCGTCGTTGAGGAGGATGAATCTTCGGTCGGCTTCTGCGTTGCCTCTGAGAGGGTTGAAGACCCCACGTTAGCTGATGCGGCCACCGTTGGTCCTGACTGGCTAAGGCTTGTCACGGGTTTAGGTGGTCCCATCAGTGTACTCGCGCTCAGGCTACCAGCGGGTGCAGACGATGTCGGAGTGCATTCCATTGGAATGCTCCCCGATAAGGACTGCTCCTGAAGGTAGGCCCGTGCGTTGTGGAGTCTCTTCCTATCACTTTCGGACAGCTCTTCCCACTTTTTCATCCCCAGTCTCTTAACTGTTAGCTTACAGTTTTTAGCGCGTCTTGAGCTGGTGGAGCTGCAGGAGAATGATGAGCTAGCGATGGAGCAAGTGTCGCTAGAATCCAGAAGGAGTTTTTCCAGATTCGCGTCAATTGCTCCAACGCTTTCTCCGTCCGAGAAGGGTAGAAGCGCATCTTCCACTCCTTCTTCCGTTTGCCGATCAGTTTTTATGGAGCTAGGAGCGCCTGGTCGGTCCGCACTCTTCGCTTTTTGTGTTGAGATTTTTAATTAGAAAGCTTGCATTTTTTATTGATACAGATTGGGGTTATGTATGGAATAGCACTTTTCAGATAAATGGCCGTCACGGCTTTCCTGGCAAGTACGTACTCTTTTATTGAAATTTTCTATAACCGCTACGCATCAATGTGGCTGAATTTCATTAATACACCTCCCAATTTCCTCTTTCAAGGCGTTGGTGGTCGTGCGCTTATTTGCATAGACCTTTGACTTGAAAAAACGCAAGATCAATTACTCGTGGGTTTTCTGAACCCCAAATGCGACAATTTTAACGATTAACGAAGCCATCAAGATGAAAATGAGCTCCTTCACTGAAGTTGATTTTGTTCGAAAATTGCGGACTGTAGCTGACAAACCTTCATTATTTTTAAAATATTGCTCAACAATGAATACGCGTTATTCTTTCGTATAGCGTTCCATTTTTACTAATACCGAACTATCATTGTTATGATTTTTTCCGTTGTTCAAAAAATAAATTGTGTACCACGATATTTTAATGTTAAAATCCCAACTCCAGGTTTGCTTCATTCCACTGCTTGACAGTACTTATGGCATTTTTTTTTTTAACTACATATAACCATCACAAAATACCACATACGCACTACATCATCGTAACGATCACTAAACGTTCTGTAAATTATTTTACAGTCCAGTTCCAGTACCATATGCATTTAATGTTTGTTTTCGATTTCTGTTTGAAAGCTTTATTCCAACTTCCACAACAAAAGCACATTTGGTCACCCTATTTCGTCTGTGGCCTCTTTGGCGGAAGCATACCCGGACCACATTCATTAAACATAGTTAGAGGGTAACATAATAAAAACCGCAGAAACAGTAATAAAGTCATTAGTGTGTTGTATGGATGAGCTCGCAGCAGCAAGCACTCGCACACACAATCCTAGCTAATATTTAATTCAAAGAACAGAACACAACAACAGCGACCGCGTAATTAATGAAAACCATTGAGTTGAGAACTGCCAATGTTCCTGCGGTATACTGGTAATACACACATCCGTGGATACGTAAGCAATTAGAAGGAACCACTCTCAGCACTATGCGGAATCATCAAAAAATAAATAAAAGTGAAACACAATGTTTCGACAAATTTCCCCAAAGGTCTTGCAAAATTTTGTTGCGGCACACTACTTAGGAAGAAAGATGTCGCCCATACACCAAAGGGACCCCAATCAAGGAATTTAATTCAATTGCCTCAGTCGGTCCCTTGTCATCTGGAGCAATTCAGTTCGCCTTCAATTTTCACCCGCTTATTTCGTCTTTAATTACATTTTTAGCATCGTTCCGCTGCAGACTCTCAAGACTACGGGACGTGTGCCAGGATGGATGGGTGACTGGCGAAAAAGAACACATCCCTAATGGAGTGTGAAAAAGTGCTTCATAATTAATATTATTATTAACAAGAGTTTTATTAGATTTTATGTAATCTAATAAAAGTGAAATAAAAATAGCTGCACGCACAATCACGTGCAGAGTTTGCTAATTTATGTTCGACAAGATTGACTAATTCGATATTAAAAACTGATGGATTTTATGTTAGGTGAGTCATATGGAGGTATGTATGTTTTTGAGTATCTGTCTTAAACTGAAATCATCCGATGTAGGTGGATGTATCTATTGTACACACATTGAATCCCACATTCAAGTTTAAAGTTTGAATACAATCAGCTAAGTGGTTTTTGCGGAAAATATCCTTTTAGGATTTAGAATTTTATAAAAAGTAAAAATAATTTTTTTGTTCTACTTCTACATATGAGCTTCGATACGAAAACTGTATTTGTCTATAATACGTATACACATTTTCAAACTTCAAACTAAAGTTATTTATCTTAATAAGACTTGTAACATGTAAGCAGAATAAATTATGATATGGTGGAGTAATATTAATAAAAGTAATAATTTATAAAAACTAAGGTCCAAACCCGAAAGCTAGATACATGTAATATACATATGTGTAACTTGGCAAAATGCAACGGATCTAGGCAAGGCTAAAAAAATCTAAGAGTAGTTTCAGGTAATTTTGCGAGAAAATCTTAAGCAAGACTATACAAAGCCCTCGCAAAGACAGGCGGGGTTGCTGGATCATACGTATCTTTAATTCAGTCTAAATGACAAGACAGCTTTTAGGAATTACAGACCTAATTGGGGTCTATATAAAGAAACTCTAAAAAATAAGCGCCCGTCTTCCGCAGACTAAAAAAGCCTGCAAACACAGAAAAACTAGACTCAATTGTGGAATGTCTTACCAACACTCTCCACAACTCGTTGTCGGTGTCTTAAGTCCTGAGCTCTCTGAAAACCTCGCGTTATGCTTAGGATACAACCGTGGAGAAAATCATTACTCAGCATTATAAAGAAAAGCTGTTTTAATAAAGCCCAAAGTATCCAGAGAAGCTCTTGGCTGGGATGCATTTAAAAGTTATCTGGCCATTTCTAAAAATAAAGTGCACGACTGGGTTGCACGAATTTTCTTTTATTGCGAATTTCGCTGACTGTCAAAGTAATTTTAAATTTTTTTGTGCCTTTGTATTGCCACTGAATTTTTGGGCTTTACAAAAATATATCGTGTGTGAATACAGGTCGGGATTTGTGTAGTCATTTTTGAGAAATATTTATAAAACGGCTTAATTTGGATTTTTTTAAAGTACCTACGTCACGTTACGTTAAAGTCTAAATCGTTAGAGCGGTTTTTGTAAAATTATGCGACAAATTTTATAACTTTAGGTTCGAAAAGCTTTGTTCAACAGTATAGCTGAAAACTGAGTATACAAGGTATTGTTCCGGATATAATCATTACCTAGCAGTTACATTTTCATCCAAATCGAAAATGGCGTTTTCGAAATATGAGCCGTTTTTAAGGCACCATTATTAGCTATTGGGGTGAAAATCGAAGGACGCAGTCATGGTGTTACGCTTTAATTTCCGAATCCACGACTTTCACTTTTTGCGTAGGAAAAAAAAAATGTTAACTAATTTACGAAATAAAGAACCCTAGTGAAAATCAGAGCCCATATATTCTACACAATATATAATATACCTACTAATGCTACCACTTTAAGGTAAAATCGCCGAGGGGTTGCAGCTACCAAGGAACATATTATATCACCGTCAATTGTCGTTGCTGCTACCATTTATCCAACTAAACTACATGATCTAAATGTGTATTTCAATATTCATTTTCAATAATTATTATCACTTTTTGTATTTATTATCAATAATTTCTTTAATCGTAATTGAATCTTTACGTTGTTAGCTAAATAAAGTCTTGAGCTGTTGGAAGCCGAATAATTGGAATTATCGATGAATTGCTGGACGATAGTCAACACCGAGAAGAAATCTGAATAATTGGAATTATCGATATATTGCTGGACAATAGTTAACACCAAGAAGAAATCCGAACTTAACTCGATATCAAATCGGAAAAAGCTGAATTACCCCCCCCCCCCCCCCCCCCCAACATCGAGCGGAGGCATTCGAAACGTAACCCATCGAACGAGCTATATCCACTTAGTATTATCATCGCAAAATCCATAGATGTTCGATAACCATCAACACGTCGAAAAATAATCGGTTTATAATCAACGTCCGAGTATCGGCTGGAAAGGAGAGCTGTTACATCATCGCTGGACTTTGAACGGCGTGTCTACCTGGACGAAAACGATACCGCACCGTGTAGAAGAGGATCGATGGATGGTTTGGTGAGATTTTCTTTCGGGTTTATTTAATATATATATGTAGTATTCTTTCTTGATATTTCCACTGTCAAAGTCGTGGTTTCCTTTTTTTTTTTTTGAAGTAGCAATCCCCTTTTTATAACGTTTCGAAAATACCGAATTTGAATTAAAAACAATTAAATTGAGTTCCCATCAATTGGAGTTTATTTTATTCTGAATTTTTCCATCTAGTTTCTTGGCCCTACCCCATCTCCACTGAGCTTGGGAAAAGTCCGAAAAGACATATTTGTCATCAAGCACCGAGCTATGTAACAATGGCTCGAAAAAACCGAGTACAAAGTATTATTCAGGCTATAAGCATTACCTGCCAGTTGCATATTTATCCAAATCGAAAAATTGGGTTTTGGAGATATGACATATGAGCAGTTTTTTTTAAAGTACCTGTTTGAGAATTAATTATGTTTTTTTTGTTTTGCTCTTAAAATGTTATTAACTCACTTATCCTACTTAACCATATCGTTCTTTTCTGTTCAATTTAATTCAATCATTGTTAATTTACCCTATTTGTTTACAACTGTTCCAACTCTCTTTTTATACCAATTGTAAAATAGCGTTTGTTCTCTCGTAAATCAACTATGTACTATGTTATGTTAATTTTTTGCTACTGAGTCGTGTTACAGCTGAGCTTGAAAATGTTTTTGGCTTAGCTCGGTCATTTGGATCACAGACGCTTAGCTGGTAACACCCAATAAACTCCCATTGTTGATTCCTCGCCTTTTTTTTTGTAATTGGGAATTAATTTCACTCGTGATCAGCCTCGTTTTTTTCTTCGTTGGATTCTTATACAGTACCATTATTAGCGATTGGGGTAGATATCGAAGAAGGCAGTCATTTTAGAGAAAACCTGAGTTTGCTTTGAGTTTTTGGTCAAATCGAATACAATATACCTACCGTTTTCGAGAAAGAGTCAATTTTCAAAAATACTGTTCTTGAAATTTTAGAGAAAAACTGGGTATGCAGTCATGTTAAGCAAGCCTACATTAACTCAACTATAAATTTTGGTTCAAATCGTTAGAGCTGTTTTATAAAAAATTTAAATTGTTTAAAATTTTGTAAATGAGAAGTACCGTTAATATTAGAGCTAGCATAAACAAAAAAAAATGCCTCCTGACGGTGAGCCCACAAACTCTAAATACAAAGTTTGAAACAAATCCGTCCAAGCGTTTAGGCTGCTGGCCTAACTCAGCTTACAGCTATCAATAAGGTACCAATTACCTTAAAAATATAATTCGAAGAAAAATTCGAAGAAACTAAACCCTCTCCTTTAATTAGTGCATTCTTACTCGACATTGGCACATATGTTCTCTCATCTTCTGAAGGCGATAACAAAAAAAAATTTTAGTGTTCCTCTTTTCATGCTAGACTTCTTCCTTGGAAAAGGACACTTTCCCGCCATTTCGGCTTGTCTGTTGATAAATTCCCTGACAAGTGCAGTAAATGGCCCCGGAAAGACAAGCTTCGAGTCGAATCCCTGTTTCACCAAAGTACCCGCCATTTTATTTACCCATAAGACAATTGTTGAGTAAGGGGACAATTGGTTTAATGTTAATGGCAATGTTTTCGAAATAGCTCGGCGCATGAAGAGTGGGACGCTTCGTTATACCATTCATTATCGAAACTGGGATGGTTTTAGGGACATTTTAATAGTACATAGTTGGAAAAGCTCATGATGACATACCAGCAAAATTATAGCCATGGCTTCCAATAATTGTATTTTATTTTAATGCATTAACAGCAATGAATGTGAAAACGTAACAAACAGCGCCTATTATTATTTAAAGCCACAATAATGATGTATACACATAAAACGTTCACAACCAAATGTCTATTCATATATTCCCCCTTACATATCCTTTTCGAATATACCTATTATACCCACCTGAACCAATTTCTTGCAAACATAATATATATCATTTTTTTATTGATGCTTAGACATCACGATAATCGATCATCCGAATATTTAAAAACACATTCGGGAGAATTACAGATACTTGTAAGAGAGAACATTACCAAAACCTCCTATACTCCAAATAGGCGAAAGTAAATATTGGTTCATCGCAATGGATAATAAAATGTTTTCTACTTCTTCCCACTTATATTTCCCAGTCCTGTGCTTTATTAAATGTACAGAGGGGCTTTTACGATCATTACTGTGTATGTGTGGGAGTTGTGAGCTATCATCCCATTGTACATACGCAAACATCTTGAACGATTTATGTGCCATCAAAAATCTTTTAAGGATTTCATTTCATTTTCGTTGCTACGAGAACTAGGCGTGGCATGGGAATTGGGATGCCAATGCAAACACCGCACGTTAAAATGTTTCAAGTTTGTGTTGCACACCATAAATGTATATGTAAGGAAGGACGTGTGTAACAGAAATAACAAAAAAAATATCAAAATTAAAAATATAAAGGATTCATTTTAAATTTTGTATGCGAACCATAAAAATGGCGATGACCTAAATTACACATACCTACAGAAGAAAAATCTACCCACTTTGGAGTTAATTTATTTTATGTTGCGCATGCAATTTGTTGTGAGTTGTGACACTTTCCTTATGACAGAATATAGTTTTCTGTTTCCGAAAGACCCTCTAAACAAGTGATAAAACGTCGTACTCCTCTTTCGAATCATTTGTCCCAATATTACATCAGTTCTTGACGTGATTCGCCTTATTAAATTTTAACAATACTTTCCAGCATTGAACAACGTGTTTTCACCTACACCCACCCAACCAAAATATAACACTACATTGATTCTTCTAAGATTTATGAGTGTCCTTGTTTGTACACGAATACAATACAAGCGTATCGACAAACTTCAGTCCATTGTTAAGTTGTCAGTTTCAGTGTGGGTCTCCATCGCAATTTGCAAATGTCAGCATTAAATCACTTCTGGAATCCTTCAGGGATCAACTCGTTTGTATACGAAAAAGTATTTAGTGTACATATGTGTGTGGTACTTTAACTACTTCCAACTGTGTGACAGCTGTTGAAGCTGTTGTAAATGTAATTATTTGGGTTATATAAGATGGGTTAAACCACATAACGAATTGAACGTTGCCTGGTCATGCGATTACATGTTTGGTGTCAGACTTTTAGCTAATGCAAAGGTCCTGTTATACATATATAGATATGTATGCCTTCAGATTACCGGGGAGACCAGCAAGTACGTACATCGGAAATTTGATGCGAATAAAAAGCCCATAGAAGAGGAAGAAAAATTAAGTTATCTGCCATTGGATGACAGCATGGAGCAAACAGTTGATGTCAAAAGTTAACGGACGACTCAAGAATTTACAATAGGTACTCAATTAATTTTATAGATTTTCACTTAATATGAAAATGTTAATAATACGATTTTTAACGCACACGTACTTGAGCACCAAGTTTTTATTTTTTAGCACTTAACTTTCCTAATAAGTTGACATTCTCATAACGCACATACGCAATCGAACTCTGAGTTAATGTGCGATTCAATGATTTTCCTAATAACTCGTTTTTCGGTAAATCTATAGCTCTATTGTCACATTGTGTACAATAGAAAAACACAAAAATTACAATGCGCACATGTAATTACAGAAGTGCACATTTAAAAAAATGCGAGTGCTTTAATTGTTTTCATTTTCATAAGCGCACACGCCCCTTATCTCTTAGTTCACCTGTAATTATTTCTAACTATCTCGTATACGTAGTAAGAGAAAGATATTGTTTTCGTACAAAATTTCGAACTCGAGATTTTGATCAATTCTAATATTACGATGATAGGGGAACTCAAAAAAGTGGGTCTCGCAATTCTGTCCGTCCGTATGTCTGTCTGTCCCACCCCTGGGGAATTTAAACGCTTGGACGGATTTGTTTCAAACATCGTATTTAGAGTTTTTGGGCTTCCGTTTGAACCAAAATTGATAGTTGAGTTAATTTAGGCATGCTTAACATGACTGCATACCCAGTTTTTCGCTAAAAAGTCCAGCAACGGCAGTTTTGAAAATTTGCTTTTTCTCGAAAACGATAAAAACGTTTTAATTTAAGATTTAAAAAAAAACTTATTCTTAAGGTACTGTTGTCATTCTTAACTTGATAGCAAACTCAGTTTTTCTCTAAAAAGACTGCGTCCTTTGATATCCACCCAAATCCCTAATAATAGTACTTTAAAAAACTGCTCATATCTCAAAAACGCCATTTTCGATTATGATAAAAATATAACTGGCAGGTAATGCTTAAATCCATAGTAATACCATTTGCTCAGGTTTGAGCTAAACAGTTGCAAAACAGTGTTTTTTGAACCACGAGTGCGTCCTTCGATTTCCACCACAATTGCTAAAAATCGTACTTTTAAAACTGCTAATATCTCGAAAACGCCATTTTCGATTTGAATGAAAATGTAACTGCTAGATAATGTTTATATCCTGAAGAATACCTCCTACTCAGTTTTCAGCTAAACAGTTTAATAACAGTGCTTTTCGAATCCAAAGTTCTAACATTTGTCAGCATAATTTTACAAAAAACCGCTCCAACGATTTTGATCAAAATACATATTTAAGACAACATAAGCATTCTAAACATGATCACCTACTTAGTTTTTCTCAGAAAACTCAAATATAGCCTGCGAAATTCGCAATAAACGAGAAAGTTTCGTGCGACCCAGTCGTGCACATTTTTTATCTTCTGTATAATGAATTGTTTTACAACGAACGCTCAATTTTTTATACGAATCAATTAAAAAACAGAAAAACCACAATGCGCACAGCTACAAAGTTTCATGTGCGCAAAAATTTTAAAAAATGCATGTGCGCTTGCATTAAGTATTGATCTTTTTCGAAGCGCACATACATACCTGCGGTATAAGCTGATCTGTGATTCGTAGCCAATTGGATAAACTCTGGTGTAGAAAACGGACACAAAATTGCAACCAATTTCGGTGTACCTCTGATCTCTACTGTACATCGATTTAGCTCAATCGTATTAATTCTGTGTTCTTCGTCACTATGAATTCAAGCACAAATTTCTCCGCCTTATCGTTGGGTCTTATTCGTTTCTGATTCCTTTTCGCCCGAAGCACATACCCGTATAGAAACTGCTACTCCACCGAAGTGTGAATATTAAATTATTTTAGATTTATAGCGATTTGCTTCGGTTAGGTTGGGCACCCAGCTGTTCGACGAGTAAGTTTCGATTGCGGCCGGGCCAAAGGTTTTACGAGTATCCTATACTATTTTCATGTGTGAAAAACACGCTAACCATCCCCACAGACAATTCGAGTGAAGGGTACAAGATTAATTTTGCTGAGTGAAACTAACGACTCTTCGTGTCTCTGCCTCCTTGTTCTCTAATTTCTCTAATTAACGTGTAATGAGATAATTTGCTTGTTGTCTTGAAATTATATATCCTTCTGCACCGTACAACTGTTTTGGAATACAACATCCCTTTGATTAATTTAACAAACACACCAGATGGCTTGAAGTGGCCGATGATTGTCGAGAAAAATCCTGAGTGTGCTGGCCAAATTCAACAATCCGACCGACGCGCTGTTCTCCTTGATAATTTGAATGAGAAAACGACATCTTTATTTTATATATGATTTCCTTCGGTTATGTCATCAGCGTGCACATATACATCTAGAAAATATATTGTTCTTTAGTTGTTCGCTCAAGTGATGTAGATGGTATGCCACAGTCATAATTCTGAGTCAAGTGTATTGGAGTGGATAAGTGGACAGGGTTTCCTGAACTTAAACTCTTATAGATATACAAATACATTTATACTTTTATCTATGTCCGAGAGAGTATAATCTCTTCAAATGATTTAGGATAGAAAATAGAAAAGGATAAAGGACATAAATTGAAGAAATATAAAAAATAAAAAACTATTCAAAGACAAAAACAGAGATTTTCTAGGATGACGGAGGAGAGAACATATACGGTGTTGGGGTTGTATGTAGTTTTCGTATAGAACAACACAATTTAAAAGTTTTCCATTCTTCGAAAATGTTTTCTAAAGTTGTTCTTTTAAAAATACAAATTTCCTCAATTCACGATAACATTCGGTTTTCTTTTTCGATTGGGTCAAATGTGGCTGTGAAGAATGGAAGAAGTTTTATAAGATTTTTTTAAAAGAAGTTTCCAATCTAAGGAGGTTTGAGCAAAAGTGCGGCGATAAATAAAATGTGTGTCCTCGAAATTATGTGTTTGGAATAGTTGCAGGTATGTATAGTTATTGAAACATTTCGATAACTTTTATAAAAAGTTAAGTCATCAAACGATCTCCTATATAAGACAGCGCATTCCTAACGCACGCTCATGAATTTCTCAAAAGTGTTCGTTATAAGAGCACGCTATGACGCATGGACGAATGCTTTGTGTTGTGACTAATTTGTACTTTCAAAGACTACAGGCTTAACTACATTCGGCAAAAAGTCAAAAAGTGAAAAAGTGCAAGCTCACACACAAACGCAGTTGCCCCCTTCTTGTAAGAAATTTATTTAAAAAGCTTGCTCTGACACGAAAGTAAACCCAAACTAAACACGGCCATTTTGTTAAAATAGGTTCTTTTCCATGGCATTTTGTTTATAAAGGTACGTTTCCATGATAAAACGGAAACGGAAAATGCGACATTCTAGTCGCATCAGAGCCCTCTATTTGGGAGATCAGTAATTGACGCAAACTTTTTTGTGTATGTAGTAGTTTTTTTTCCGCGCTTTCACAAAGTGTGCACTTGAAAGGCCTTAACTCGAGAACCATTCGTCCGATTTTCATGATTTTTTTTTCTGATTTATATAGATGTGTGGCCAACTTAGGCCGTAGGGTGGGTGAGAATTGCTTAAGAGTAAAGGGGTCGCGGGGAGTAAGGGGGGCCTCACGAACCGTTAACCGTATGAACATGAAAGTTTGTATGTTGATAGATAAGTCAAAAAGTTTACTTGCCTCATTCATCGTTTTACAAAATTCGTCCTATAAGGGTTGAACAACTTTTCAAACAAACTTTTCTATTTAGACCTTACTACGCTTAACTTGCCATTATAGTAGATATGAGTATATATGAGTATAATGTATGTATGTCAATTCAAGATATGCTTTTAATTATTAAGCAATACTTCATCGAGTATTTTGAGCTAACTTTCATCTGTCTGGGCCATCCAGAGGGTGAGATAAAAGGAGGAGTAAGAGTAAAGCGAGGAGGTAAAGGCTATCTCTCGAATTACAAGGTCGATTTTAAAAATTCGCGCGAATCAAAGTGACAGCTAATCATGTAAGTGCATAAGACAAAAACACGTCTTGGGTGACAGTTGTCTAGCGGAAATCGGCTTGTGACTAATGTGTACTTTTAAAGACTACACTTGCTTGCGCACATGGGTTTATATAGTATTAACTGTCCATGGTATGTGCGCGAATCAGTGAGAGTTAATCATATAAGCATACATGACAAAATCACGTCTCAAAGTGTTATAGATAGATGTCAATTGTCTAGCGGGGTTGGGGGTGAAAACAACTGCATTTGACACTAAAGAGATACGCACAGTGCCCGATTTTAGTCGATTGTGCAACGAGGTCAACGCTTTGCATAATCAACTATAGAAACGTTTGAATTAGATACGCGTCTAACTCATGCAAGGTGCTACCGGGAATTAGATAGGGCTATCAATTGTCACCCATTTGTGTTTAAGTAAAATTAACATGAAACGAAATATACGTTACCGACGTTCTGTTCGTTTTATGGTGCATGCTATCGGCCAAGAGTATAGGCGATTTTAGCAGTTTTTTGGCTAGTGATGGGAGTTAGTGCCAGTTGGGACTTAGTTCGTAGGTCCCTCTCGCGAACGTCTGACAAACATTCGAGAGCATAACTGTCATGAAAAAGCTTCTCAATTCAGCCGTTCGGATCTGGCATAAAATTTTAGATCCCTTCCATTCATCCTAAAAAATAAAACTCACACAAACACCACGGCCGCGACAATGACAATCACGATTTCTTTGAAACGGCTATGGAGTACAAAGCAATTGTCAAGATTAATTAAGTAGATTCTTATATCCTTGGTTGTTTTAAGCTCAAAAATGTGCGATCGATTTTCGGCCCAATTTCCGTTAAAAGGCTTTGGAGAAGAAGATTTAAAAGCGAACTCAATGGACTGTATACCAGGGACATCAACCTTGGACCCCACTTTCTATTTCATTCCGGAAGTCTATCCTATTGGAAATACGATAATAGCTCCAAATACGGTGTCTACATCTGGAAGAGTGGAACTGGCAGTAAATTTGCGCAGATAAAATAAAGGCTTTGTCTAAAGAGATAACAGCTTTGATGTTATTCTTGGGACTGACTACGGTGTGGTATCAACATTTATCACAAACGACCAAAATTATATACCGACTAAATATTCACACTACGGCATATTCTGGAGAAAACGCAAGAAGTCCAAATCGATACTCACCATCTAGTTATCGATTTTAAGGGCGCATAAGACAGAATTTCTAGAGACGAGGTATACAGGTCTAGATGAGGCATCTCTGCCAAACTTGTCAGATTGTGCAGAATGACGATGGAGAACGCTCGGTGCTTTATAAATATCGGAAACAATCTCAAAAAAGGATATAGACAAGGCGATGCGCTGTCATGTCACTTTTTCAATATCATACTTGAAGTCAGAAAAGTACGTATCAGTCGACTAAGATGGCTAGGACATGTAGAGCGAATGGGCAACAATGCTCCGGCCCGAAGAGTCTTCGATTCCAACCCGGAGGGAAAACGCAGCAGAGGAAGGCCTCGCCTTAGGTGGAGCGTACAAGTGGAAGGGGACCTCAACAAACTTGGAGTGCGTAACTGGAGGCGGTTAGCCATAGATCTGATTAACTAGAGAAGCGTGTTGGTTGAGACCGAGGTCCACTGTAGCGCCACCTGAGTAGGTAGGTATTAAGAAAATTGAGTACATATTTTGTTCGTATTTTTGAGAAAACTTTGCACGTCGTATCTGAGGGTTGCAGTCATTACAAACCTGTGGAAACTATGGAAAGTCAACTCCCTCAAACTGATATTTATATCCTCGTGCAGCGCTCGTATACATCACTATCCATGCTTCTTTCGTTTGATACCTTCTATTCTGTTGGGAAGAAAGGATCTCATATCTAGGAGAATGGTATTTGCAATCATTGGTGCCATCCATGTCACTATCGAAGAATCATAGTGACCAGTTAAGGCTGTCAACAGCTAGTCTTAATGGAAACTTTGGAAGAATACATTTTGTAAACGTTTCATGCTAATACAAACTCTATTCTATCTACAACTGTCAACAAGCCCATGGACGCATTCTGCTTCACGCCCCGATAATCCCCTGACTTTATCGCCAGCCATATGCTATTCATGTCTACGTCCGTCTTTGATTTCGCTAAAATGTCCATCGCACCAACGACCTAGAGGTAATAAATTACATTACTCCAGAGTCCAGATGTCATCATCTGCATCTAGGCACCGCAATAAGTATCCTCAATTCAAACTCGTTACATAATTTCCTCGCACTGTCAGGTTGTCAAGAGAAAAATGCTCAACCCAAATAGATTTATCGCTCCGCAGGGCGGCCGGCTTTTCAACGTAAAAGATAATATGCCTCGTTTGAGGCTGTGCGCGAGAACAAAAAATAAGTCATCCACACGCGAGA
Organism: Cheilosia scutellata; assembly: GCA_955612985.1. NCBI lineage: Eukaryota > Metazoa > Arthropoda > Insecta > Diptera > Syrphidae > Cheilosia > Cheilosia scutellata. The sequence continues at coordinate 34,477,362 of OY015312.1, read as the reverse complement.
GAACTCATTTGCACACATCCTTCGGTCCAAAAGATAAAACTGATTCATTAACCGAAAAGTGCCCGTTTGTAAATCAACTACGTTTCATGTCGTAATACAATTATAAAGCCGTAAAGAGCATGCTGGTGCTGAATAAATTAACTCTAAGTGTGAGCTGGCCCAGTTATTGCATACATTTTTTTTTAAATCCGCAGGATCATCCACACGTGTGCTAATTTTAATTACGAAGTCATTTTATTCCTAGTGTGAAATTACGTTTGTCCATGCGACGTGTGTCGAAAGAAATGCAAATATTACCAAAAAGTATCTCAACGATAGACCATTTTATTATTATTCACATTTTTATAGCCCAAGTGAGTTGGCCGAATAATAGCCAGACCAATTAAGACTCAGCTTAAGTGTTCAATAAATTTATTCGGCAGTCGGCGGCACATATAAAAACCCACTAGAAAAATTGATTAAAATAAAAAAAGGGAAATATTAATTTTGTTGTCTACCATTTGGGAGGTCGACTCCAGGACAAAAAAAAATGAATCTTGGCAGCTACAAGTATTTCCATATTTTTTTGGACACTTAGTAGTTGCTTTTCCATATCTGTTCTCTCGCGGTTGCAGATGGAAGCAGAATAAAAGAAAACCATAAAACAATTGGCGCAAAGAATGAGGTAAAAACAAATAGACAAAAAAAAAACACACACACATTTAACATTTAACAGACGTGTTTAATTGATTTCGACACTCGAATCCGCCGCATAAGGGTAAACATCTGTTTGCTTGTAGGTTTTCGTGTTTTTTTTTTATTTCGAGGTAGTTGCCATTTCTGTTCGATGAAAAATACTATACAGAGATAGACGCTTTATTGTTAAGTTTAGTTCGAATGGGTTCGGTTCGGTTCGGTTAGTGGTTGTTGCTGTTGTCAACTGTGGTGTTTGATGAAAATTGCTGGGTTTCCATTATGGCCGAACAAAGCGCGCGAGCACCGACCAGGAGGTCAGGAGGGAGAGAGTTCGTTCAACGACAACAGAATGCTAAAATTGCTTTGAAACTTCGAGTGGTTAACGGGTATGTATATATATGTTTTCATTTTTATGTTGATGAAGGTTTAATTGAAATAAATTGAAGAGTTTTTTTTTTTTTTCTTTTAAATTAAAAAAAATATGTTTCTAGGATAATGGCTTTTAGTTTAGTTTTTTAGTCGCGGGACATTGAAAACAACATGTGCGGGAAAGGATGTGGTCTTCTTCAGATTGACTGAATGTACGAACCCCAGCGAAACATTCACTGACCATTAAAAAAAATAAACAGAGTTTATTAACTATACTGAAAAACAGGCTTAGAATCCAATGCATAGCTTCTCTCTCTAAAAAATCCTTTTGTCTGAGATTTTATTTTAAAATTAATGGGAGGGACATTTTATCGTGAATCCGAACAACTGAATTGATTTTGACCCTCGCTCAATAGTAAAGCACACTAACCACTAAGCCATTGCATCAGTGAAAGGTAACCACGATTCATTTTCCATAATTAAAAAATTTCAATGTGTAAATTAGACATCCCTATGAATCTCCTGGTATCCTACATGGACTCATTTGTGCATAATATTTATTATTATTTATTTAATTTAGATGTTAATTCTACATCTCACTTTCGAGTTCCATATTAGAATTAGATACTAGCTTACAAAAATCTAATGTCTACGCTCTTCTTGAAGACTCTTTCATGTGTTTACAAATATTTCTTGGAAAGATACCTATTTCTAGGCAAAACTTAATTTGCTAATACAGCCACGATGTGTCCATGTCTTGCAATTGATACCAGACCGTGTCCGGGCTTTCAGGTCGACTTCAATGATTTTTGTTAAATTCTGAATACTCCTTTGGGTCTTCTGTCTATTTTTAGTTAATAAACTTTAGGACAAAAGCTGTCGACACAATTGTCAGCCAAAAGATGTGCATAGTTTAGTTGATGTAGTTTTTGTGGGCGAGATAAAAATAAGACTGTAATAAGGCAAACAGCGCCTTTAAAATATAGTTTCAATATTATGACAATTTCAGTAGCTACTACGAATTGCGAACTTTTTTGAATATCGTGAATAGTCCTGCAAACCTCGGCGGACAATTTTGACATCCACTTGGGCTCTTAAGAGAGCCCGCTGTGTCTCAGAAAAAACCTGTGTATTTGAAAAAAAAAAAAAAAAAAATGTGCACGACTGGGTCGCACGAAATTTTCTCGTTTATTGCGAATCTTGCAGAATCTCAGAGTCATTTCAGCAAATTTTACGTTTAAAATCATACCCACTCAAGATGTATTCAGGTTTAGTAACTAAAGCCTTGTTAATTAAAAACGTAATACATACTACATAAACATACGTATTTACAACACTTTATTACTTACTTTCAAATTTCACCCCTAACACTTGCAGGAGGCAAGTAGGCGATGAATTTCGAATTATGTATATTGGCACTGAAGTTTTGGGCTTTGCAAAAATATGCCGTGTGTGAATACATTGGGATTTTGGTAGTAACTTTTGAGAAATATTCATAAAACGGCTATATTCGAGTTTTCTGAGAAAAACTAAGTAGGTGATCATGTTTAGAATGTTTATGTTGTCTTAAATATGTACATATTTTGATCAAAATCTTTGGAGCGGTTTTTTGTAGAATTATGCTGACAAATGTTAAAACTTTTGGAAAAGCAGCGTTACTAAACTGTTCAGCTGAAAACTGATTACGACGTATTCTTCAGGATATAAACATTACCTAGCAGTTACATTTTCATCCAAATCGAAAATGGCGTTCTCGAGATATGAGCAGTTTTTAAAGTACCATTTTTAGCTATTGGTGTGGAAATCGAAGGACGCACTCATGGTTCATTAAACACTTTTTTTCAACTGTTTAGCTCAAAACTGAGCAAATGGTATTACTATGGCTTTACCTGACAGTTACATTTTTATCATAATCGAAAATGGCGTTGCTTTGATACCCTCCACTGCATAAAAGTCATGCAAAATGTTTGCCATGCGAGTTAGTATCTATGTGCTGTACTTGTACACGTCCACGCATGTGTCTAATATTGGTTTTGTATGGGAGATACCAGAACTACTTGACCGACATAGACAATATTTAATACCAACCTGACAATGGTAAAAATAAGTCCTCTTACAAAATTTCATTCCCCTAAGTCGATTCGTTTGGACGCTATCGTGATTTCAACAGACAGAGAGACACATGGGTCTAATAGTGGTTTTGTATGGGAGGTACCAGAACTACTTCACCGACATAGCTCATTTTCAATACCAACCTGACGACGGTAAAAATAAGTCCTCTCACAAAATTTCATTCACCTAGGTCGAATCGTTTGGACGCTATTGTGTTTTCAACAGACGGACAGACGGACAGACGGACAGACAGACGGACATGGCTAAATCGATTCAGAACGTGATCCTGATTCAGAATATATACACTTTATAGGGTCTGCGTTACATTTGTAACTCCTTCTTGGCGTTACAAATGTAATGGCAAAGTGAATATACCTTCCTGTGGTATAATAAGTTTTTGTTAAAATGGTTTGTATCGTTTTCGGAAAAATTTAAATTGTTTAATATTTCGAAATAATTTTATATGCTAGCATAAAAAAAACGCCTCCTAGCGGGAAGCCCACAAACTCTAAATACGAAGTTTGAAATCCGTCCACGCGTTTAGATTCCCCAGGGGGTGGGACAGACAGACATACGGACGGATAGAATTGCGAGAAAAATTTTTTTTAGTTCCCTTATCATCGTAATATCCAGAATTAATCAAAATCTCGAGTTCGAAATTTTGTACGAAAACAATATCTTTCTCTTAGGTACTACGTATACGAGAAAGTTAAAAACAAACCAGCAAGCGCCGGTTAAAGCGGAGAATGGTCTAATGAGCTGTCGATATTCTCGAATAACCCTGCAATTATGAACACATATACTTACAGAGGAAATGTGGGCAGTGGTAATGTGTTCACTTTTTGATGGGAATGTAAAATTTTTAAATCTTGATTAAAACGGCTTCTATGAGTAAAAGGTAGGACAAAACCATCGAATGCTTTGCTATATGTATAGCGACGACTTTGGTAGATACTTGGGACCGCAGGGGATAAACGCAAGCTACAGGTAGTGTATAAGCCAAGGACTATTTACGGGTCAAGAGCCCTTTAAGTAGGTAAGTCAACAAATCTACACATAAAATATGTTTCTTAACACTCCGAGCAGAATTTAGTACACTCCGTTCATTGCCACAACCGCTTTTCGGGAGAATTTTTCACCAAATGTATACTTTTTGAGCCATAGGAAAAAAGTCATAATTTCCACAAATTTAAAAACATGACCCTAACTTTTGGCGCAAGTTTCAAATTTGCACCGCATCATAGAGATAAATATATATAACCCCTTGATCGGGGGCAAATAACGTGTGTGTTCCCATGTCACATTGAAAATAAGGGAAATACCCGTCGACCATATCTACTAGTTAGGCTATGACTAACGCTCTACAAATCTTAGGATACACGTCAATCAATTGTCACGTTGTTGGATCAATCCATTTCTTTTCTACTTCGATTTCTGTTATGCAAATTTCGATACTCTCCCACAACTTTATTGTACCGATGAAATCCAATTACTTAACATCTGCTTGTCAAAACGTTAGCATCTATTATAAAAGCTTACTGACCATCATCATTACCGTTACCAATTATCGTCATTAAGCCGCCATGGACCGAGAACTTTTTAGCGATTGCATGTCACACTTCACACGATTTGTAATTACATACCAACCCCTATTGTTCGGTGGGGGTGATGTCGAACAATGTTCTCTGTAATCCCACGCAATTTTTTTTTTTTTTTTTTTTTGCTAACAACTGTCATATGTGTGAATTTTCACACATTATGTCCATGGCAATTCAGTATCGATTTGGTAACCGCTGTAGATATATCTGTTTTTTTTTTTTGCAATCACATTACGTGGGAAATCACGAGCGCTTTGTTAATTTAGCGACCGCATCTAGGTCCCATCCGTACCAGGCTTTTGCTATATGCGTTTTCCCACATACGTACGTACGAGTATATCGTATGTAGTTGTTGACTATCCATCCGGCTGTCACATGAAAACTCGATTTAATTGACTTAATGATTGTATTTATCACAAAATTAATGTCATGAAAAAGCAACACGCCATTGATCCCCGTTTATTTGTCAAAGAGATTTTGTGTGCGCAATGTGTGTTTTAGGTTTTCTCTTGGATTTTGTATGATTTACACATTTTGTGTACATATGTAGGGTATGCAGAGGTTAACCAAAAAACGCTAAGCTTTTGTTTACCTCTGTGAAGGGTTTTTGCTGCAATAAAACATCGTTATTTCGTTATTTATAAGGATACTAAAAACGTATTTTAGGACCTGCAGTTCCCAATTTTGGTTTACTTTATTATTATCGAACACCAAAAACGTGCATAGAAAATTTAAACTTGCATTTTGCGCAAACGAAATGCTTAAAAACGTACTTTTTAGTCTCAGGACCATTGCACATTATGTTTGTTAACGTTTATATACCACATACCAGTGAGCGCTTAAGTTTATCAGTTCCGCACACTAGTGTGCGCTTTGGTAAATCGTGTACATAAAGGGAAAAAAACACATCAACCATCTTTGCATCATTCATTAACAATTAATTTTTACTTTGCCTATGTCCAGGCAGACATTACATATCCTAAATCCAATTTCATTCTTTCAACTGCAGCTGATTTCTCATCTCAAAAAAGTCATATCCCAGTTTCAGTGTCTCCCCCATTGATTAAAGTCCTATTTACTGATCTTCCATTGTAGTATACCTTAGAACATAATGAACTCCATCATGTCCATGTCTCTCTAACAAAATTAAATATTCTAGGATTTTGGTTTAAGTCCGCCATGACAAGGAGACGAGTTGAATTGAATTGAAAATCTCATGTCGTCCATACAATCATGGGGGGAGGGTGTATGTAGAGGAACCATGGTTTACATCCAACACCACACACTAATGGTTTTTGCGGTCGAAATGTTCAACGAATATCAAATGAAACGATGTCGGCGCTGTATACCTCATTCTCCAGATGTATGTGTATACACACAGCTTTGTATGCACACATCAGCATCACAGTATGGACATGAAATGTCTGACACAGCTCTACCTCTTTTGGTTTCGCTCATTCTATCTTTGCGCCTTTGATGTCATGGACTGACTACGGTATTCATGATGTTTGCTATTCGCTTTGGATAGAGGGACGACGACGTTGCATCTTTTTGTGAGATGCAATTTCTCCTGTGAAATACATTTCATCCAACAGCCCCTGCTCTGTCTTGCGAGTTGCCAACCGCTTTAACACTTGTTTGCATATGTGTGTGTGTGCATTCCAGATGATGGATACAATTTAATTGTAGACGTGAACTTTATCACCTCTTGTTGAAGCCGCAAAAGGTTCTTTGAATCAAATGCGTAGATAGACGAAAGGCAAACAAAAAGGTTACGTATACGCCATACACTACACACACTGTGTGAGTGTGACAAATGCGGAAATTACGTATATCGCAGACAATTTGATCCGAAAAGAACAAGGAATCATGCATCGAAATATATAAGGGGATTAAGCTAGATGGCCTGAGCAGCAGGCTAACAATGGAATGTGAAAGATGACGTTGATGAACATATGCCGTATGTAAGCCTAAGCAAATTTTGAAAGGATAGAGCGTGTGTGTTGACTTTGATTTGTTCTCTTTTTGAATGCATGATATTTGTTCGAGTAACAAGGCAACGATCCTCTCTACATGGTGTTGATGGGTACGTATTAATCTAATGGCCCGTATAATAAGTGTTGTAACAAATACTGTGCACGCATTCCTTATGTGTCGTTTTGACAAATCTAAGGAGGATATTTTGCGGTTTAAGGAATTTGTTATAAATGTAAATGTTGGTACCCTACAATTTAGGATATTTTTTGAGTATACTTTTAAGTAAGTTTCCGCTTTCTCTAAACTCTATGCTTTCGAGGTGAAGTTAAGGTTAAGGTTTCTTTCAATTTCGCCAGGAATATCATTAGACTGTCTTAAGAATTATTGTGGCAAGGGAAATCGAAGACTAATATTTGGGGATTGAAACGGGACCAGAAAACTCACAGGCTCCGTAGTTTAAAATCCTGATAACCACAAGGTGCAGGCCCTACCCATACGGCCTCGACTTGTAAAACTGTGCAGTGTTAAATAGAAAGAAAATGTCTTTAGAGAATGACTGATTGAATAAGACTCAGCTCTAATTTATGAGCACATCAGAAGGAGGGCACAAAGAGGATACAGGAATCTCAAAGTTATCATCGTTGGAAGTGGTGTCCGGTCAACAAACAAGACAGGCATGCTTGTTTAAGCCAGTGCTTAGCTCGTCGGATGGGTGGAATCTTCTGCTTGTCTTGCGGACTACCGTACTTTCTAGGACTAAATTCTATTAGGGATATTAGAAAATTGGTATATTAATGATGGGATAGGAAGAAAATTGGAAAAGAAATGATTCTAAGTGGGATTAAATGTTTTTCTCTGTCGTCAATAGCTAGGATGACATATAAATGGTGTTTTTTTAGAGGTTTGGTTTTTAAACTGGCAACACTGGTTCTACAGATTGTCAATTTGACAGTTGAAAGTTGATTTGTGGTTAGTATGTTTTGCCATTTTACTATGAATAGATTAACACCAGAACAACGCGTTCAAATTGTGTAAACTTATTTTGAAAACCACGATAAATTGGCCGAAAACATGATTCAGCTTGATTCTAATTTTCAATGCAAAATTTTGCTCTCCTATGAGGCCCATTTTCGGTTAAATGGATATGTAAACAAGCAAAATTGCCAAATTTGGAATGGAGAAAACCCAGAAGCATTTGTAGAGACGCCCTTACATTTATTAAAACTCACTCTTTGGTGTGCTTTATAGCCCATTATGGAATCATCGGCTTATATTTTTATTTAAGGGCGATGTCAGCCAGAATTTTAACGTCAATGGAGAGTTCTATTGAAACATGATTTCTGATGACTTATTCATTCCGCAGTTGAATGGCATTGATGTGACTGAGCTTTATTTTCAACAAAATGGCGCAACATGTCACACGGCGCCGCGCGACAGCATCAATTTATTTCGGGAAACATTTGCTTTGGGCATACTTTCGCGTAATGGACTTGTGAACTGGCCTCTACGATGCTGTGATCTCACACCTTTAGATTGGAAGTCTATGTCTATACTATGCTATGCTAGTCTATGCCGATAAACAAGAGACGTTGGACGATTTGGAAGTCAACATTTGCCATGTTATATTGATAGACGGACTCTATTGCTCGATAAAGTTGTCGAAAATTTGACTTCACAATGTTGTTTCAGCAGGTAGAAGTCTCGGGAACATGTGGCTTGCTTTCATTCATTCATCCTTTAGCTGAAAGTAGGCATTGAAGTCTTATACCGCCCTGAAGTTTCCTTTTCGGTACATTCCTAAACAAAATATTGCATTTCTTGTAAAATTCAAAATTCCCTTCGAATTTGTAGCCAATGATAAATCACCTACTAATTTAAATGTGGTTTGCATGGAGTAATGGAGTACATCTTCTGCTTACCTGAAATGAAAAGAAAACACAGAAATATAAATAAATCATCATTATCATGTCGGAAGTTATACATTTAATTAAGTGAAACACTACAAATAAATTTAATTAAGTTGTATCTAATGAACTTTTTGTTATGCGTTATCTGTAAATGGAAGTCGAAGCCTCACAAGTACAATATACGTCAACTTCAATTAAACTAATCAATATATGACACACTAGACAACAAGAAATCATAATTACAACGATTAAACCGCGTTTAAGCAGCCTCCATCGTCAGTAGCTGACACAAAATCGCTCATTACGTATGCTCTTGGACATTTCTATGGATTAAGTGTAGTAAATTGCGCGTAGGCTGGAATACATTATTCCTAGAAATTGTTGTTTGCGAAATGATTAATTGATTTTTTTTTTTCGTTCATTGGATGCTGAACTGGACTGGACATGGACACCCCTGCGGCAAAGCTGTCAGATAAGCTATAAGTATCTACACCATTTACTGGAAGATAAACAAACGAAATTTCCCAAAGAGAAATTCATCATGAAATTGGATACGTAATGATGTCTGTCTGCCAGGTGTCATTTCGTGCACACTAACAAATGGAATGAGTCCTGGTCGGGGAGGATTCATGGAATTCAATTTGGTATATTGCTGCGGGCGAATGGTTGCTCTTTTTCTCTTTATCACATGTATCTACTTGGAGTTTATGACTTGCCATCAAAATATAATTTTACAGATAAGACAACACGTTCTTCTTTTATTTTCTCAGTACACTATGGTGGAAATGCTGCTATGGCAAGGTCATAGCAAAGCCACACACACTGGAAATATAAACATCGAACAATATTTCCGTCAACAATAAAGCATAGAATGAAGCAACTGCTGAAAGTATGATTAAACTTGTTATACTGAATTGCAAACAATTCAATTTAAAAAAAAAATAAAAAATTCTGGCAAACGGTACAACTTTAATGACAGCTGCACCTACGTTGTCATTTCGATATTCAAGTGACATCGTTGTGCAAGCTTGGGACGATCAATAGAGCCCCTTGATGCACTACTTTTTTTGTAGCTCAACACTTTGTCGATGCGATTGAATAGTGTCATGCATATGCCTCTCTAGCGAATCTAGTGCTGGAGCTGTCTGTGATAATTCGATCAAACTCTTACCCGTTTCTAGTTCCAGCCAGTGCCAAGGCCGACTATTCTGCCAAAAAAAAAAATATGCATACGAGACGAGTGTTGTTTTGTTGGATTTTTGATGATAAGCCCTAAAAATTTCAAATAACACGAAACGAATAGTTGGGACACTTAGGCCTGCAGATACAGACTTATATTTATTATTACCACTACACTGACCATATACATCAGGCAGTTCTTTTGAGGTCTCCTACTAGATACGTCTAGACTCAAGCAGCTGGCTACTCCGAGATATTTGATCTAGACCTGAGTCTAGACATCTGTGTGCATTGAGTGCGGTAAGCAGAGGGTTAACTGCCATATACCGTAACAGGGGAGATAAAACGCCTTCTTGCAGACAGCCCATGACACCTGTCATCGTGCATTATATACGCATTTCGCCTCAAAGTGCAGTGCCCTGTTTTTTTAGCATAGACTAAATATAGAGAACAAGCGTATCATTAAGGCCCTTATTGTGATTGTCGATTGCGTCGATTAATTTAGCTATTCGTACGCACAAAATTTTTTTCACTTCCAAGACAAAGCATCGACCATACATTTGTAATCGACTACAAGCGACTGTCAAATCGACAAATATCAATCGCAATCGACAATGAAAGTTGTTGATTAATCGACAGTTGTCGCTCAACGATCAACGACCGACACTCACAATAGGGGCCTAATACTTTGCTCTCTAGTAGAGCTTCATGTATTGTCAAAAGTTACATTTTCGAAAGACCCCTGCATCCCGACTAAGATATCTCTTTGGTGAGTTCTTTCTTGTAATCTAAATACCAGCCAAAGATGCTTCTCACCTTGCTTGCCAACATAAAAGAGCAGTCGCGTTTTGGAGGAAAACTGCGAACTATATCGTTGTGTACAAAAATGTACTTTGAAGTCATGAGATCTTTGAAGCTGAATGGCTTTAAGGTAGAAATGTTGTTAAAACCTGTTTGAAGTTCAATATTAATTGGTGGGATAAGCATGCGTTAAAGGGTCGTTTGCTGATACGACTCATAGAGATTTAAGTTCCACATAAGCTAAGAATTTAAGTAAGAATTTAAATGGTTATGAGTCGTATCAGTAAACGGCCCTAAGTCTTCCCGTAGCGCCGATCGGAAGAACCATTTTCCAATTATTGCCAATCTTGCATTAGTTGGCAAATCGGAGATAGAAATATCGGGGAAATGATGACGACACAACACCAGTGCTAATTTTAGCCGTAATTGATACAAAAATTATAAACTAGCATTAAGAGTTTGCAGGTTATAGAAAAAAACCTTTTGTGTGACAAAAGCCAAGTGGCGCCTATGAATGAAGTCTATAAGAAGTGACAATGCCAGGTTAAGTTGGCATTCCAGAGTTTTTGTTAAATTTGCCAAATTTTTCAGTTTTTAAGCAACTTTAGTGACATTTTTCAAACACCCACTTCAAGCTATGTTGCAAGGGTTTAATGCGTACCGTGAATGTCTTTTTTATTAACTCCACCATGGGTGTCTTTAATGCTCTTTAGGAGAAACACATTAAGACCTTTCCAAATCGTTGACATAACTGTCAGAAACCACTATGATACATACTCTGCAGAAAAAAGAAACATATCATTGTTGACCTTCGTGAGTTGTCACTTTGTAGATTTTTCATTGTCGGGTTGTGTTTTTTTTTTTTTTTTATGTCCTATCCCATTCGTGATTTCTTCATTTTTTTCATACACTTACTTGGCATAGCAGGGTGGGAAAATTATTTAATTCTCTGTGGAAGTTAGGTACAGAACGTTGTTTGACAGTAAAATTCAAACGCAAAGAGGAGGGAGTACGAATGCTTTTGACATTGACAATGAAAACAGGCGGGTGGCAGTTCAATTTCTGTCATACGTTCACCCTCTTTTAAAGAAAACCTAGGTATCTCTTAAAAGACAGCACTTTTACGTCTTTAGTCATTCTATGTCTGCAATAGCTATTTATGATGAAATTTAATTTACTTTAGCAAAATAAACATTTAGAGCAAATCAACTCGAAGGAGTACGTTTAGTGGTGTATGGGAGATCGTGGTTTTTCCTATATTTTGCGTTGTTAGGTATCTTTTAAATTAGTATGTCACACTTATCGCAATGGGGGTGTAATAAAGATCATATACATGTAAATGTATTCCCCCCCACCCACAAATCAGACATTCTAATGGAGATGTCTTTTGAAATGATAGCTCGTTATGTGAAGGCATTGTTGGGAAATCTATCAGACAATAATGGAAGGAAGTTTTCAGTATAGGATATTGTAAAACCGGAGCATTAAGATTATTTTCTTTCTGGAAAGCAGTAGTGAATGGATGATTTTTACTTGTAATGCGATTAATAAAAATAAGATAAATGCAGCAAAAGCTTTGACCAGTTGCTTAGAATAAAAAATAATGCTGGGGAAACCATTTATCCCAATTTAGTTGAGACACAAACCGGGGAGACAACATAGCAACTGAACCCACGATTTGGCATCAATTTATATTCTTGTTGTTAGCTTGTGTCTAAACCAATATAGGCAACTTGGAACAGAAGCCTAACTATTAGGCGCAAATTTAAATACTGTCCGCATTGTAATATAAAATTTTGGTTGAGTTTCCCAAATACAATTTTCTCAGGAAGGGGAACTTTATGCTTAATGGATGGGGCATCAATAAGGACATTTTTTATCTTGTACATATAAAAATGGATCGCGGTTTGTTTGGATGCTTAAAACTTCAAAACGACTGGACCAAATTGGATACTTCCTTCTGTGGGTTTGTTCGTAATTGTTACGCGAAGGTTTAGGAAAAAAGAAAAGTAGGGAAATTGGACAAAGAAGCGTGGCACCTCCCACATAAAAAAAAACATTCAAAATCGAATATATCGATAAGATTGTAAAATCTGTAACATTGATATGCTTGTCCTGATAGACAAGACTATTATCTAGGCAACACGATTCCTGAAAAACCCAAAAATGTTGTGTAAGTAGGTACCACAGAGCATTAAAATAAAAACTGTTCATCACTGATTTAAATGAATTTGAAATTGATTTTTTTATTTTTCTATTTTGCACTACGAAGTGTGCTAGTACTAAATATTTACGAGGAAATAGACGGGAGGAAGTTTCTACAAAAGAAACTTTTAAAAGGCTATTTCTTGTTAGCGCTATCTGGAAGTTAAATTGTTGATCTTCAGTTTATCAAGCAGCTGGGGCCGTATAGCGACTTCACATACCCCAAACAAAATAATGCATAGGTTTTGAAAAGGATTGTTGACGCCAGTTTAGAGGTAATTGCCTCTCAATAAAAATTAGTCTAAAAATTTCTAGAAAATGAGCATCAAGCGCAACATTGTTTTCGGCCCATTCACCCAACGTACGAGGATTTAAAATGATTGCAAATGATTTAAAATTAATGCAAATTATTAGACATGATTGTAAATCTTCATGAATTTAATCATCATATCAAATTGTAAAATTGACTTGCAATAGTTTGCAAAAGCAGCTCATACGCTCAAAAACAAGTTGGTTTGCTGAATGGATAAACCTTGCTAGCGACTGCGAGATGGATATCAATCTAGATAATTTAGTCAACTACGTTGATTGGAAAAAACTGCTTTACCAGCTTGTTTCTGCAGTTGACTTAAAATGCAGAGAGAGATTTTTTGAACAAAGCCACAGGATCACTTCATAGAAACCTGTACTCTCGATTAAATCATAATCTGGAAGAGAAAAACAATTTTCGAGATGAAAACGGCGTTGACGAAATATCGATGATGGTCAAGTTACGTGGAGAACTCATACAGTTAAACTTTATTCCACATAGAGAGGATTTACCCATCCTGTGCACATTATGTAACTCTGTCGAAAGAGAAGATACCTTTCACTTTATGGGAAAATGTCCTATTTTAAAAGAGTTTAGGAGGAACACATTTGGAAGCGATTTTTTGACAGAAAACCAAGTTATATAACTGCTCAACGATATGTAAGTTAAAAAACTATTCCAATACTGTAAATTGGCGCTAGGCTATAGAGAGCGGATTATTAGTGAAAGTTTTTAAAAAAGAGGTGGAAAAAAAATTTGTAATTAGTGAATCTATTTTGATAAAAGATCTTATTTCATTGTAATATACTTTTGTTTTGTCAACTAGGCAGACGGCATAAAAGCCATGCTTTTTAAATTTTTTTTGTAAACTCTGAAAGCACTATTCTAACAATTGAAATCAAATAAAAAATCTTATCTATCTATCTAGTTTGCAAAAGATTAAAATTGTCTAGGCAAGTCTTGAGGTTCGGCTCTTATAAGTCAGTGGAGAAAAACTTAGCTCTAGTAGAGAGAATACAGTTGTGAATGTAGTAAATCTACCAGAAGCGAATTAACGCATCAATATCTGCTTGAAATTCTTGTAGCAATATATTAAAATCTTATAACCCTTTGGTTCCCGTGAAATACATAGCCCACTCTTTACTCTGGGGCCTTAAAAATATATACATTCGCCAATAATATAAATAAATAAAATATTCATAATGCAACTATCCAGCTGCTTTATCATCCTCCAGATAAGTCGCATATTATTAAATGTCCAGATAACTCGTAATCGTTTAACTGGCTCATTGAATAAAATTTATCAACACACGCTTATCTATAGATACTTACTTGCATCTAAACGATGAGTTAATAATAGAAACAAATTTCGATTTAATAACGTTCACTTATCAAAGGTTATATTTGAACAGACAAACTACTGCGGCTTGTCGAATTTAGAAATATAATGTATATTTTTTTTTTTTTTTTTTTTTTTTTTTTGATAAAATCTTTCATAAGATGGACGTCGTAATTGCATGAAAGGTCTCTTTTGGTGGTTATTGGATTTTTGATCTTCACTCCAAATTTGCTTTTGTGTATATCTTCCAACGATAAAGGTACACAACAACTGAAATAACTTTTTATTATGGCAGAATTTCACTTGTAAATGGCACTTATCTGCCATGGAATAGTAGAAAATTAACATCAAGCCAACCAAACGTCAAAGCAATTCAAACCAAAAGCAACAGGAAAACGTTCGAATTTTTCGTCCTAAGCAAATTGAAATTGGTTTTGAAATTGAGCCGCAATGAAGAAGGGCGAATTTCAAGGACATCAAGGAGTGTGTCTCTATTTTATATTCAATCGGAATGAAACGTTTACTGCCTTCGGTCTGGTAAGAAGAGCGAAGGTCTTCTCCAACGTTGTTACTCTATTTGATAAGAATTTTTACGATTATTATCGGCATCATTTTGAAAGTGAGTATGAGGAGACGCGCGCTAGTACACTTAAATGGAGGACACACACGTATATGAGTTGATTAAACTCGCATAAATGCTGCTTCATTAGTATAATTTAATATCTAGTGTTTTTTTTTTGATGTGACGCTTGTTGATCAAACGTCTGCTCGCACTGACTAGTGTGATAGGCGCATTGAAACATACATAATGTATTTTCTACTAGACAGTGTGTAAATCACATCGAGATACGATTAAGACGAGTTAGAAGGTGACTATACACTACCAACGTTGCGTGTTATAAAATTGCAAATTTTATTAGCAATTACTGTCGTATCGTTGTGCAAATTGATTTCGTCTAATCAAGTTTTTGAAAGATTTTATAATTGAATTGGTTTTTTTTTTTTTTTAAGAAAAATGCAAACAAAAAGTGTTTGACAACTTTTGGAATTGAATTTGAAAAATCCTTGAAGGGTGACAGAGCGCAACATTATTGATTTGATTATTATTTTATTTTTAATTTTAAGTCTTTTACTTGAAGTTTTGTACGTCAAACTAGCGAAATCTCTTCTTGCCAAAAAAAACCCTATATCTACAACATTGACTGACAGTTGAGCTGTCAGGAGATGTCTGCATTTTTGTTTATGTGCGAGTTACAATGTGCACAAAAACCTCATCAACATCATCTGATATCATGACCCATTGGCAGACAACAGTTGAATTTGCGACACTTCAACTGTAATACAGATAAGAAGTGCACCCAGCAATAGGCTACCAGCGTAGCTTGCTCCATATTATTTTGGTTCATTTAAGTCAGTGAAAATGTAGCAGTCAAATAAAGAACATCGTTTGTTACTTTTGTTAAATGTTTGCATTTAACAAAATGTTTTTCGTACGGTCGGTCGTGGCCGCATATAATTCGCGCTCTGGTTTTGAACTATCCAATTTGTAAAGTCAACGTCCGTAAAGTACGGTGATAGGATATTGTTTCGACAGCTGGTGGACTGTATATTAATATCCTCCTCCTCCTCCTCCTCC
The DNA here is from genome assembly GCA_955612985.1 of Cheilosia scutellata. NCBI lineage: Eukaryota > Metazoa > Arthropoda > Insecta > Diptera > Syrphidae > Cheilosia > Cheilosia scutellata. Next base: position 34,461,254 of record OY015312.1, on the reverse strand, counting down.
TCCTTATCAGTTTTCGATTTATTTTTACATTTTTTAAAGCAGCAATAATAATATTATTAAACATACAAAAAATTCCCTGTTGGAGCTGATGATACAAAATAATATAGTAAACAAATTATACAGTGTTCCATTTCTGGTTTAGCCGGGCGCATCGGTCCTGAACAGATATCTTTCTTAAATATGAAAACCGCAGAAGGGATACATCCTATAGAAATAATATATCTTACGGTCAGCTGACAGACGCTTGACTTTCTTGTATAACCTACAGTATTCTTGCAGAATTCCTGAAAGTGATGTCCCTAATCTGAAAAAGGCAGCGTAGATCGCAGAATTTAAAGAAAAAAATATTAACCAGCAGCAACAAATAATTAGCAAGTGGTTCTTGTCTTCCGAAATACAGTCATGATTCCATGTTATATAATGAAAAGTCTTGCCAAACGTGTTGTACAGCATCGATGTGCTAATTGTCAAACCTGTACTTACTGTGGAAGGCACTTTATGGTGTCAGTTAAAAATAAATCAATTAGACCGATTAATCTTGGCAACGAACTGCTTAATTGGCTAACGTAATCGTAAGCAAAGTGCTGAACAAGCGAAAGTCGCTTGTTGTGATTTTGTTTGCTTAAAATATATAGGCTCGTGCTATTGCATCCATTCAAAATCACTGATTGGTACGCCGGAGGTGTCATCGGACCTCATTTTTTCGAGGAAGCCGGTGAGGAAAACACGGTTACTGTGACTGATGAACAATACAAAACAATAGTCAACAAGTTTTTTTATTGCTTAAAATTGGTGAATTGGGACTAAAGAACACGTGGTTTCAACAGCAAATTTTAAAGGATTCATTTCGGGTCGACTAATGTCTCGTTTTTGAGTTTTTGAGTTTGTTGGTTAGCCGACAAGATCGCTCGATTTGGTCCCTCCAGTCTTCTGGAGTTTGGATTTTTTTTTAAGTCACAGATGTATCAGCAACAAGTCACAGACACTGGAAAGTCTCAAATACATAAAATATACCTACAACAAAAGTGCGAGAAGTTAACCCCCAAAGTTCTCGCCAAAACGATTGAAAATGCGGTAAAAAGAACCCAAATGAACATCAATAATGGCGGTCACTTTAGTTGGTCTAAATAAACATTAAAAAAAATCAAATGATTGATTTAGTTATTTAAATTGTATTTAAGCGTTTTTAGAATAAAAACTGATTACAGCCACTGTATTGTATTGTGTATTGAAATGGGCAATGTCGGAAGTCACACTTTGCGACTAGTAAAGCAATCAATTCCCGCCTTATCAAATCAGTATCAAAGGGCACGGTAGTGCCCCAGCCAAGTTCTCTAGTAAAGGCACTTCCTCTTTTTACAGGAACAAACTCAGGATATTTTCGACCCCCCGATTGTGCCAAACTTCAAACTTGAAACATTTATCAAACTCATTAAAAAGGTCCACCTCACCAAATTTCATCTCTATTAGTGGTTCGCAAAATACAGGTCTTCAAAAATCGCAAAAACCGTAACTGACTCACTCACTAACTCACTTAGATAATGATCATCAAAATTATGAAGCACTTCCGGTCTTCCTAGAATCGTGAAATCTGGCAGAATGATACATCCTGTGGTGCATACACTGGGAGAAGCCCAAAACTTGAGATTTTCCATTCAGGGGGCGTGGTATACGCCCACTTTAGAAAATTGGTTATTATTTATTTGGACCACTTCTCATTGCCGTAAAGGTTAAATGTTTAAAAAAAATTGATAGGTTTACGGCAAGTTTTTCGTTTATAACTTCATTATACATATTATACATACAATTCATTTATGTTTTTGGTATGATATTCTTCTCTTAATTATCTTATAAAAATAATGTTTTTCGCATAGGCGGCGCACATACGTAGCTCAATGAACAGCACACTGCACACACACCCACCCTCTTAATGGGAAGCGTTTGATTGCAAATGCATTCAACCGATTAACACTTTTAACTCGAATTTGCTTCGTTGTATATGAGACCCAATTGTGATAAAGATGTCGTCGTCGTCATTGTCGCCAGTCATCACTCATACACTCTGAGACTCTGCCTCAGTGTTGATAACCATAAAGTACATAATACACCATATCCATCTCAGCTCAGTACATGGAAGATGTGTGTGTAGGTAACCCTTAATTCAGTTGCAGCCATCAGCCATTACCATCAGTCAACATCCATAAAGCCTCATTCCCTCCGACCAGAAGATGTTGTGGTTTGCCGCGTTTCACCCGTCGAATTACGCTTACAACGACGGATTAATTCAATTAATTCCAAATCTAAGAGACACTCGATTCGTTTAACTAACAAAGGCTTTCGACTCGTTGAAGCAAGGTTATATGCTTGTTTGCTTCGTTAAAGAGGTTCTTGTCGAATTATTAAGCTTCATGGTAGTGGCAGATGGAAATTCGTATAAAAGTGATGGAATAATTGAGATTTTTTTTTTATTTTAAGGGGGTTGATGTTTTTCTTTCTTAAATAATTTTGTACAGTTGACTTTGTTTTTAAATTTAATTGAGAGGCGATTTGACTATGGGTACCTACCAGAAAAGACGGTCTTCTGAACTAAATGATGTGCCGAAAAGAAATAGTCAAAGTAGATAGATGCTGTAAATACATTTTTGCTTACGACTTGTGGATATAGCTCTTGAATGGTTTACATCATTTTAGGTCTAAGCTAAGGCTCACTTTACACGATAATATAAGACATATATGACTTCTCTTATGACCTGTCTAAAATCACAAATCCTAGGGGCTTAACGAACTCTTAGAACTCATAAGACTTATCAAAAGATTATGACTTGCGGATGTATGGAAATTGTGTATCTTCGTCGCTCTCACGGAAATGTTCTGAAACTGAAAGTCATAGTGTTGTGAACAACGACAAAAATACAATAAATAAATCATATACTAAATCCTATGGAAAGTCATATGACTTCTATTATTGTGTAAAGTGCCCTTAACACGACGTATATACACGGTCGTGCCTTAAAGCTCTATAATTTTAAATTTAGCTTTATATTTGTCATATCTACCATAAAGTAGTCATTCTCTGTACGTTAATAAACTGTATAAGAAATAGGAAAAGGTATACGCGTCCCAAAATATAAAACTCACACCTATACTACGAATGGTTGTAATAAACTAGACCTAGGGTCATATGGTCCTGAGCAAAATAGAATACGTTGATTTGTGGAAACATAGCGAATCTCTCGGAAAACATTTCAGAAAAATGTTTGGCAAATTTAAAATGTTTCCAAAACATTCTCAAAACGTTTTTTTTTTTTTTTAGTTTTTTAGTGTGGACGGTAAATTTTGTTTTCCGTGTGTTTGAGAAACGTTTCTTAAATGTACCACTTCAAGTGGGGAAATATAATGCTTCCCCTTCTGTAGTTGGTGACGAATACCTGAATCAAAACGGAGAAGCAAGCGTGGCTCCAATTAAAAAAGCTGACAAAATGTCTTAAACAAATGAAAAAATTCTAATTCATTAAAAAATTTTAAAATTTAGAAACATTTCAGAAACATTTCAGAAATATTTTGAAAGCAATGAAAAATGTTTTTCGAATGTTTTCCTAAATGTATGTTTGGTGTGAGTAAGATTTTATTTATATCATGCATTTGACGATTAAAAATTTAATACCAAAAAGACTATATGACCAAAATTCATATGAAGCATTTTATAAAGAACATATTTTCGAGTAGTACTCGTAAAATGCATTTGAATTAAAGCTCTCAGAATAGGTTGAAAAAGCAGGATTTCAAATCACGTCTTCATACTCAAGCAGGTATCGAACTACACGTTTCATTAGGCGGCTCTCAGATTGAGGCAACAAGCAATAAGCAACTATAGTTGCTATATCAACTGCCAATAAGCAATCAGCAACATTTTTCGTTCGAACGATATTTAGTAGCTTTGATGTGAGACCTCTAATTTAATTCAAAGTAAAATAATTGTGAGCGATAATTTTGCGTGTTTCCTATTGCCAGTTGCTTATTGATTGTTGCCTCAATGTGAGAGCCGACTTAAACCAAAAATTTAAAGTACAGTAGTGTTCAATATTTTAAGGAAAATGTCGAATCGAATATGACTCCCAGTTTTTTTTAATTTTCATAAAAAAAAGGAATTTATTGAGTAATCATAATCAAATGTACACGCAAGCGTATTTTTTACTTTCCTTGAGAAAGTGCATTTTTTCAGAAATGAGACCTATCTAGATCAATTTTTCGCCCCAGTGATCCCCCTTTTTATAAATTTCATCGAATTCGTTCATGGAATTACCACTCACTCACTGACAGAAGAATAAGGAGGGATATTTCGAAATTCAACCTTTAAAAGGGGTAAAAGGGGGCGCCAAATTTTAATTTTTCATCCCATTGACTTCAAACTCGGTTTGTGTACTCTATATCTATATAAAAAATGAACTGATCATCAACGCCCAGCCCAAACCCTTTGCTCTAGAAAGTTGAAATTTTGCACAGACGTACCCTTTTGATGTACATTATACCTACAAGCACTAAGGAAGGATTTTTCGAAATTCAACCCCTAAAGGGGTAAAAGTGGGGTCAAAGTTTGTATGGTCAAAATTTTTAATTTTATCTTATTGACTTCTAACTCAGTTTGTGTAATCTATTATAAGAAATAAAGATAATTAATTTGTCCGATTTTGAAAATTTTGCTTGTGGCCCGATTTATTGGCGATGACCCCTTTTAAGGGGGCCCTTTTCATAACTCACGAACCGTTCGTCGTATCAGTTTGAAACTTTGTAATGCGTTCCCACCTCTGTCGCTTTTGAATATGGTTATCGCTTCATTCAACTTCAGCGTACGTACGTACTCCAAAGGTATTCAAGCTGAATTCTGTAAGAATGGGGCATCATACTGCTAGAAAGTGGTACACATCCTTCCGATCTTTCCGGTTTCATATGTTGCACAATATAGGAAGATCTGGGGGGTGTGGAATATAATTAAGAATTTGTTGTCCCCTAGATAGTAGCTCAGTCTGCTATATAGTATGATCTGGGTTAAGGTGCCAGCGCCTCACTAACAATTTGATAGATATCATTTTTGACCTGTTTTCTCCAATAGGGTGTTAAACATTTTTTCCGAGATACTAACTACTCCTTAGGTATGTTTTCTGCGCGATATACATATAATTATAAAAGAGGAAACTAACTGACAGTAAAGGAATCTCTGTGTACCAAATCCTTAGGTCTATGCGAGCAAAGCCGCAGGCAAAAGCTAGTAAATATATAAATATTGTTGGTATAATACAATAGGATTTTAAGTCATTGCCGTTGCAGCAATCAATAATACTATCCAGATTCGATTGGTTTAAAGAACATCTCCTCATCTTCAACTTCTTTAAGCAATTTACCCCACTGCTTGACACCGAAAATTTATGGGGTGTGTAAAGTAATCGCTCTTTGGGGGGACGAGCGGTGGCATAGAGTTCGAACCCCGCACAGTCAGTCTAATTAGAAATAATGAAATCCAGTGAAGACTTTCAAGAAAAGTGATTGGACTTGAATTTTCTTGACAATAGACCGACCAGATACGACACCAACCTTTGCTGCAATCAAACATTCTTTCACTAAAAACTCAAGTTAAAAAATAAAAAAATAAAAATTAGGAATCGATGACAACCACAAGTTGGAATGTTTTTTTTAGTTTTCGGAAAACATAATTTCTTCATAAAATATTTTTGATAAACCTATCTTCGGACAATTAGCTTGGCTCGGTGAGAGCCCATCATCGCATCGGTGTTTTAATCTTAAATAATTCGATAGTCAAACCGCCTTCTATCGTCTTCTGGCAGATTGCAGTCAATGATCTTAACAGAACGCAACCAGTTTAAATAGCCTATAATATAGGACTCACACAGGACATCATGAAAACCTCCGAAACATTAACCTAAATATGGGCCGCATAAATTAGGTACTTATTTAATAGGCTTCCGACTCGTATAGGGCCTTGAACTTAGGAATGGCTCAATTCTCGGCGATGCCGGGCCATTGTTTCTAGTTTAGTTATCCAAACTAAATGCTTTGACATTCGAGATAGCTTGACATCTTGTCGTCTAGAAGGTATTCGATTTCTCTTGTATGGAGCATATGACTTGACCGAGCCAATGCAGACGACGTGTTTTGGCTTCCGAGAGTTCCTAGACTCCGTGGTTATGTCTTCCTTCTCACAAGACCAAAAATCCACTCACATTGAGATGCCTCATTCTTCTTCTAATATTGATTCTTATTTGAAGAAAAATCAAAAACTCGCATAATCGAAATCAGAGCTACCGATTCGAAGACTTCATGTGGATAAGTGAATCGAATTACTCGATTACTCCGCAGGTGTTATCCTAACCTAAAATATATCTAAGCCATAATTATCATTGAAACAAATGAAAAATAAAAATTTGCAACCCTTGTAAGGGATAGGGGCAGCAACTTCGTATGCGTATATATATTTGTCATAGGACGTTATATGCAAATACAAAGATGCCAACCAATCAACATTCATGTCTCAGAAAACCATGAATTAAATTTTATGACCCACCGAGTGTACAATGACTTTGGTATACCCTTTCGACGCCCCCACGAATGAAAACCATTGCTTCTTCGCTCGTTTACATTTTATTCCCTCACACAGAAAACATATAAAATAAAAACAAAAATCCTATTTGCGGTAAAATAACAATAAAACGTTATTAGCTGCAGTTATATACATTTTTATGTCTATATGCTGTTTGTGTTTGTCTCTGAACAGATACACTTTGTTTTTTTTTTTTTTTTTTTTTACTTGAGCATATTAGAAGACGTTACGTTACGCAAATGATAATTGCACAGTACATTTTGTTTTTTTGTTGATACCCCAACTACTGTGCATCTTGCGGGAATCCTTACAAGAAATTCCCTATTATTGTTGGGGTTACTCTTAACCCTTATTGGATATTGTCCTGTTGCCTGTCGAGCATGAATATAGTGTTCACTAAAGAAAGCGTTTTATTCGAGTTAATAAAAATATATTTTATATTCCCGAATTCATGCGGAATTCAAATTGGAACAACTATTAGGATAATAGTGTGTGTGCGTGTTATAGATTTGTGTAGATAAATTCACAGACTTGTGAAAATGTTGCATCTGTTTTTTCATAACATCTGTAAGGTATTTGATTTTGTATGTTCAGTTGCGAGTTCCTTAGAAAATACGCAAACCTGTCAGTGCGTGGTACATTTTTGATATTTGTTTTCGAAGAAAACATAATATATGCTTTCCTGGAAGATACTACGAAAAGATGACTAAATAAACTGTTATTCGGATTCCACTTCCTGCGCAAAACAATATTATGTCTACCTCCATTTTAATTTTTACTTGGGCGCCAAATTTAAATTTTTAGAGCCACACCACCCCTACCCATATCAAGTCATAAACTCAGATGGTCAGGCCGTGTACATAAAACGTAAAACATGTGTTAAAACAATTAAACCGCAGCGAAATGGCATTTTTTGTTGGTCCGTTTTATTGTTCGGTATTAATTTTGCGTCAGAATTGAATTACCCAGATGGACGCATACGCGACAGAGATTCTGGCGTTTTTATTCAATTTTTTGTTATGGCTTAAAATATGGTTGTTCTTTAAATGATAAGTGTTTTTTTTTTTTTATTTTTTTGGATTAAAGTTCTGCCTAAACCAAAGCAAAAGCGTGAACTTATTTTCAGGGGGCAATTACAGTTCAATTGGATGAAGGGGAATTGTGCATGCACCTATAGTTTTCGGTTGAAAAATTCTCTACCGATTCAAGGTATCTCGGTTTCACGGTTGTTTACGGGGGTCTTTATTTATAATTGCCGGTATAGATTTTTATTAGAAATCGTTTTTGCTACAATCTGATTGTGTAGTCGTAAAAAGGGTAATAAAGTTAATTTTACTGTGCTGTTTGAGCAGATTTAAAATAAACAAAAATTTGATAGATCTCGAAGTCTCATCTCTTTATATATGAAAACAATTTAATTGAACTACAAGGACATGAGCTATTTGTGGGTATATTAACTCATGTAAATTTAGCCTGATGGTAAATGTGATGTAAAAATGTTATGGGGAAGTAATTTTTGTGTACTTCTATCGGCGAAAAGAAATATTTCCTTTATAGGCTTCCGCTCTGTGAGAGTCTCATATCATCGCCGAAGAAAAGTTTGCTGAAAGCAGTAGAGCGAATAATTTGAAAACGCCCTGAATAAACGATATTCCAGATGAAAGAGGAAAGAACCTCCACGAGCTTGGATGCGGATTCATGGTAGGAGATCGGAAGTGGGCTGAGAGGGAGTGATTTTAAGTCAACAAGTGATCGCAACGCATCAAAATTAATTTGCTTTTGTATGACGTCAAAGTAAACTTATATCAAAAAAGAGTTTTATGTCCTCCCTCGGAATTTTCAATGCCTAGAATCGATACGAATCAACTGTCGACCAATCGATTTTCACACCTGGGCACTTAAGGGTGCAGGGAAATAAGTCCCCGGGAACTAAGTCCACTGAGGGACCTAGTTCCCACCTAGTGGGAAATAAAACCACTTTCGTGAAGTGGACTTAGTTCCCATGTAAGGTGGGAAATAAATTCCGAAAACTCTGAGTGGTTTTATTTCCCTTTCAATATACCCAATTTCGCACATATACTGCAAGACTGACAGTAAATCTAAGCTGGGGGGTTGCAGGGGGGCAGCATGTCCCCCCATACGTATTTAACTGTTGAATGTGTACTAAGTTCCCATAAGAAAGTGGGCTTAGTTCCCACCTCACTTGGGAACTAAGTCCACTTCACGAAAGTGGTTTTATTTCCCACTAGGTGGAAACTGAGTCCCTCAGTGCCTCAGTGGTCTTAGTTCCCGGGGACTTATTTCCCTGCACCGCACTTAAGCACTAACATTGATTTTGCACTACCATACAAAATTTCAATGCTACTGAAAGTTAGTTTGCACTACCATTCAGAATTTCAATGCTAATGAAAGTTCGTTTGCTTGCACTAGTATTGAAAATTGTACTTCTAATGAAAATGAACTTGCATTAACATTGAAAATGTTAATGCTTTAATTCCATCAACGTAAAAGGATCGGCTGTAGTCCAAAAAGCCAAAATACGTAATCGTACACATCGATTGAAATTTTCACTGCTAATGGAAGTGAAATTTCAGTGGCATTGAAATAGTTCAAGTGGAATTTCAGTAGCATTGAAATGTGTACTGCTAATGGAAGTGAGATTTCATTAACATTGAAAATGTTAGTGCTAGTGCAATCGAACTTTCATTAGCACTGGATTTGATTTTTCTAGGGCATTGAATAAATCACTATCAAATTAGTGCACTATTCCCAGGCGATTTTGCAGCTACTCGTATTAGAGTGATATATATCATTTGCTCTTCAAGGCTAGGAATTTACAGAGCAACCTAGTTCTCTTCATCAGACGGTCGGACAGCCAACCAAATGGACAATGTGGACTATCGAACATCCGTAGACACTTAAAAGGGCCGAGCCCCTTAGCAGAGCCGATGTTGGACATCTTACCTTAGATAGGTGCATTCGCATATACCACGTGCCCACGTATGCTATTTTTTCTGATAGTCAAGCAGTTCTTAAGGCCATAATATTATGTTATGTTATGTTATGTTATGAGGACTTTGAAAGTAAGTAAACGTGTGCGTTGTCTGACGAGAAGAGGCTTCTTCTGCCATTCACCATTCCTGAAAAGAAGATCAATGTGTCTTACTAAACTGGCTATCTGACCATCTTAAAAATAAATAAAAAATTATATATTTAACACAACAGGCGTGTAGTGTGTTTTGTTTGAGTTTTTTTTTTATTTTTGGGACGAATGGAAGGGACCTACAATTATGCCGATTCCGAACGAATTAATTGAGAAGCTTTTTCAGGACAGTTATAAGTACTCTCGGCAGCGTTCCCTCCCGTGCTACTATTGTACTCATTTGCTGATTTTGAGTACATTTTTATGAACTGAGTACGGATACTACTTTGAAGCCGTCGCGTACTACTATTTCATAACATATAAACATAATTCAATTTTTTTTTTTTTCGAAATGCATAATATATTTGTTTCCTAAACCTGTCACTTGAGGAGTAGATACTTAATTACCTACTTATAAGGACCTTTTTACTTTCACATACAATTTTAGTATGAACTGTCAATTTCATAGATTAAAAAGTGCCCAATTATAACACTAAATCACAAAACGTTTTGTAAGAGAACAAAAATTGACTTTATATAGTGAGAGATTTGTTTTCTTTAAAAATTGTTGGAATGTGCATAATACAATAATAGTACGTATAAGAACAATAGACATTATTGTGCAATTAAAACTGTAAGCTACGTAATTCTAATGTTATATATACCTACTTTTTTTTAAAGAAGATGTGTAACTTACTCAATAAATATTATTTACTAATGGAGCTAGAATGGTCAAGCACTGACACACTCGGCCCTAGCGAGGTATCCGTCGGAACGGAAAATTCTCCGATTTTATACGAATCGGAGGATTTTTGCAGCGAGGTATACGTCGGAAGAGCTTTTCGGAACTTCGTTCCGACAAATATGTAACGCACACTGGCGTTTTGCGTTTCAGTGCGATGAAGTGCGTTTTTACTGATATTTTTGACAGCTTCATACGAATTTTCTTCCGATATGCTCCGACAGGAATTAGTTGCGGAATTTGTTTACGATTTGCAGTGAAGTGTTGATAAATGAAAGCAATAAAGAAAAAACATTTTAGCAAAGTAATTGGTTGTATTTGTTGCTTAAATGTGGGTTTCCAGGGCAAAAAAAAAAAACGAAAAAACAAGCACTAAAATAGGAAAATCCCGATGTATCACGAAACAACATCATACCTATCAATATCAAATCAATGCGTTGTCGCATTTTAATTATTCTTTCCGAAAGCGGATACCTCGAATGTAATTTGAGTCTCCGATGGAGTATGGTTGCGGAGAATTTTCCGTTCCGACGGATACCTCGCTAGGGCCGACTAATTAGAGTAAATTCCGTTACAATAAAACTTTCAGGAATAATGAGGATTTCTTCGATTTTCAACTATTTATTTGAAACGAAGTTGACTCTGTATACACTGGAACTAAGTCAAAGCTTAAGCAAAGTCCAAGAATTGACTGGTGAATCTGCCCACTGCCTTTTTGATGTACATATTTTCATACTATTGGGGAGGTAACTTTTATGTTTTCGCAATTTTTTCAATACTTTTCGTATTTTGCACTTTTTCAACAATTTTTCTGTAAAAAATGGTTTTGTTTTCATACAAATTTATTTGATGTTTAACAAATCAGATATAATTCGCTATGCGAAACAACATACATATTGTTATGAAATATGAAATAAAGGAAAACTAGCCTCGTCTTTATTTATTTGTGAATTTGTAAAAGTAAGAAAACAATTTATATTGGGATATTAAAGTTGAATTTTCAAGAAATGAATATTAAGAAAATACCATATATGTAGTCACATCGGTCGGAATTATAGCTTTTTGAACAACGTCCCTAATACATTATTAGTCTTAAAAGTTATTATTTGAATATACGAATTCTAACCGCTTGGAAAAAACAGCTCAGTTTATTATGATATTTTTTAACTAAAGAATGTAGTCTCAAAAACAATAAAACTACACCTTAGAAATTTATAGAAAAACAAATCATACCATAAAAAAATAAATATAAGTAAATCGCCACACCACATTTAGGAACTATTTTTATCAAATTTGTCTGTCAAAATCAGCATGGCCACATGACGTTATTACGTCAATAGATTACTGATTGCAGAAATTGATAGAAATTCTAATTTTGACCACTTTTATACTTATAACTGGAAAGTACACTTTAGTTTGGGTGCATTGCACGTACTACCTTGGAAGCCATTTGAGTACTATTTTCCACCGAGATGAGAACTCTGTCCAACCAAAAGGGAGGGAACGCTGACTCTCGGATGTTTGTCAGACGTTCGCGAGAGGTGGCGCAGTAGAAAAAACCTTAAAATGTAATTTATGGTTGTCTGGGGATCGAACCTGTCACCCCTTGTATATTAGTCCAGCAGACTAACTGCTGAGCCAATGGGCCCACTGACCACAGCTGTCACATGAAACCCAGAGGAGTTTTAAGGTTTAGAAAGGATTTTAGCACTTCCATATGTTCAAGGAATAAAGGACTCTACACAATAGATCTCTCTTGGTCGCAATGTACAAAATTTTGCAATAACATTCACCCGTGACTTCGCTCAGGTTTTTATATAGTTACTAGCTGTACCCGTCCAATTTTGCTCGTGCCCAGCAATTGTATTGTAAATATATTTTTTCTCATGACTGTCGAAGAATATTTTGTTTTTGAAATGTATATTTTTTTGTTGTTTTGTTATGAAAGGCGTCACGCGCTTTTGTTCGATCCAGCCAGGTTTTCAATCAGGCAATGTTCAGTGTTTAGTGTTTTAAATAACTTTGTTGTAAGGGCGGTGATGCCATGGCCCGTTTTCCAATCCCACCCACACTTCCCGCGGTTGTTTGTTTGGACAATGCACCTCAATGTCTACAATGAGTGTCGAAAAATAGCATTTAAAATGTATTTTTTTTTTTATACAGGAGGTCCCATGCCCCTTTTTTTTAATTTTGACTAATCCTAACAGGAACACTTCCAGTACAATACCTATGATTGTCTGTAAATTTGAGCTTAATCGAATTGGTGGTTTTCGTGATATTTTTAAAGTTTTTTTTTTATATGGGAGGTGCCACTCCCATTTGTCCAATTTTGATCAAACTTTGGGCCAATAACAAATATTTTCTTAAAATTTGAGTTCAATCAGTTCGGTAGTTTTCTAGATATAAGATTTTTTACCTTTATTTTTTTTTTGTATGTGTGGTGAATCGAAATTATCCTTGGACCCACTCCTTTTTCTGCAGCTTCTACAGAAATCGTTTGAAGGTACACAAACTGTTTTAAAGTTCTAGTATGCAATCTACGATTATTTAGACTTTAGAGAGTTCAAATATTAAATATAATAAGTCCGATGCAATGAAAATACTTATTAATATATCTGATTTTATGAATGTTCTCGTTTTATTATTTCTAATAGACTGCCTCGAATTAATCTATTTTTTATTTATAATACTATGATATCTTCGAAAGTTGTTATTTTTGAGCAAGTACTGATTTTTATACATAAAGTTGTAATCACAATTAAAGTGGTTTTATAGCAATTTTAACACAAACTCTGCTTTAACACAAACAAACTTACTTACAAACAGTTAAAAACTTTATATATTCGACATACCTGCAAAGATAGGAAAGAGAATGTGAAAGTTTTAATTTAAACAAAAAAAGCAAGTTCGAATTTGTAAGGGAATGGAAACAAAACTGTGTACATCACTCCAAAGTTTATGTTTCTTTGGGTGCAACCCTGGATCCGACGAATATAATAGAAAAATGATGAAGATATATATTAAAAGACCACTGGCTCCGATTTAGATCGAAATTGCCTTTAAATTTCTTTAAAATTAATTTCACGAACAGTCTCAAACGAGCCGCAAAAAAACAACAAAATAAAATATAAGATTCAACAGAAATGTGTGCGTTATTCCTTACTTAAGGGGATGATAAGCCAAAAGCATTTTTCAAGCTACCTGTCAGAAATACCAACACTAATCCACTTTTTTTGGAAGTTAAGACATGACTACGATGCCAGCAAATTTAAATTAGTTCCACAGAAACCCAGCTAAGGGAAAAGAATTTGCCAGACTTTCGTTTGATCCTTTTTGTTTATTTACAGAAAAAAAAAAAAAAAGAATCCATCATTACATCAATGGCGTTTGTACTGGGGTGAACGTGTGTAACTAAGGAGCATGATACGCTTTTTAGATAAACAGAGCGTACCCGAAGCAACCACTCTCTGGAAAATGGTCATATGATGAATACATTTTAGCAAATAATACCAATTTGAGGTCCTGATGCTGCTTGGTGGAAAAAAAGAGGTTTGTACACGCGTTGTTTACAACTGAGTGTTACCTAGTATTGTATAATGTATACCCCTGAAGTTGGGGCAGGGATACGGTAATAAAATATTGTTTACCAACTCGGTTTGTTTCAGAGGTGAAATCATGGCTTTCATTGTTTATGTATCTAAATACGTATTTTTGTTAATGTGGCTTTAGCATTTAGTTCAATAGAAAACCAATTTGATGTTGATGAGAAATTTATAATGTTGAGTTCGATTTACGCAACAACTGAAGCGGGGTCTTCCTTTGCTACGTTGTTCTTCAGGGATGAGCTCTAATAGACTCGGGCTAGTGTGGTTGTAGTCTATACGCTCCACGTGACCTAGCCAGCCGCTGTATTTTTTTAGCGTTTTGAACAGGTTAATATCGATGTGGAGTCGTTGAACTTTCGTTTCCACACATCATCGATACAAACTGGACAAACAAATGGTTACAGAAACCCTCAGCACTGCCTGTGGAGGCCTTGTATCATTGAGAAGGTCTTTTTATACTCTGGTAGAATTTCTGAACATTGTCTCTGCAATGGCGTCTCTCAATAGACTCGACCACTTGCTTCTCCGTTGACCAAATCAGGCCCATTGTGTTACCACCAGCAGAGTCGGTTTGAACCATTTTGAATTCGGTAATATCCGGAAGTTCCCCAAAACAGTACTCTCCTAGAGTTTGTTTTCTAATCGAGGATAGCGCTGGATAGTTACCATAGTAAGTGGAAACGTGTTTCCTCTTCCTCATCATCCTGCCTTCTCTTGCTCTTTCTTCTTCCTTCTGAGAAGTCGATATTCGTTCCCTCGTAGACCTCGCGGGTTTTGTTCTTATTAGTGCTGACAACGTTAAGAAAATGTTTTGAATCAAATCCGAAATGTGGCGTTGTTATTTTCACAGTGTTTGCCTTAATTATTAACGTGACAGCTCTTTCCACCCTCTCTTTCTTTCACTTTCAGTAAACATTATATAGCTTGACGATTGTACAACGCTGAAAAATATTCCAAAAAGTGTATTATATGTTACATGCGGTCGTTTACGATTTCACTTGTCCATTCTCACTAAATACTCCGACATCAATCTGCCCTATCCAATCTAAACAAAGGGCTTTACTAATAAACAATTTTAGTATCGACTTTAATTTTACGGAAGCTCAAAATTGCGAAATTTGGATGGAAAATATTACTCCTCAAATTTAAAGTCGAAACCAAAATTAGTTATTAGTAAGGTTCAGGGTTCAGAACACACTTGACTTCGAAACTACAACCCGACAACCCAAGTTACCCTTCCCTATGAATGTATAGAACTGCTGTATGTACTAAATTACAAAAATTTAATTATATTTTATAAAAAAATAATTACATCACACAAAAACTTCAATTAAAAGTAAAGCTATTCGGTTTACAAAAAAAAAAAATATTTTTCTAAAACAAAACAAAATTAATAACTATCCATTTTCACGTGAGTAAACATGAATCAGTAATCCGTTATCCATTTACAAACTTGTATTCATTTATTCAATTGATAACCAAACAATAAAACGTATCTTTGATCCTATTAAAATATAAAAACCCACAAAAATAATGAATGAAAAATGAACCCACAAACCCCACACTTTTCGGGTTTCCAATTGATTTGCCCGCTCTGCGCAACCACAAACCAAATATTATACAAGGAGTGAATTTAATTGGAAACTCATCGAATAGATGAAAGTTTTTTTTAATTGCAAATAAAATGAAAATTAAATAATAGCAATATGTTTAGAGGTGGTGTTAAGTCGCTACCACTTTGAGCCTTCGTCTTTGAAGAAAAATATATTATATTCTAGACATGAAGTGTGTAAAAGGATAGGAAAATATAAATAAATAAAGAATTTGTTACAAAAAATTAACCTCAAAAGCAAATGATTGTCAGAAGTTAGGCTATGGTGCCAATTATTTTTTGTTTATATGTCAAAGTCGAAGCCATTTCATCTTTAGTGACTGCAAACACAAAAGCAATGTACTTTGTTAAAGCGACACTTTCACACTTTTTTTTATTAAAAAAAAAAAAAAAAAAAAATTGGTGGCGCAACAGGCGAGTAGACACCCTAGGCCTAGCTTCTCGCAACCATTCGTTTGTGTGAGTTTCTATTTTTGGGACGAATGGAAATGGCTTAAATTTTATGGCGAGTCCGAACGGCTGAATTGAGAAGCTTTTTCAGGACAGTTATACTCTCGGATGTAATTTGAGTTTTTCCGCGGATCGAACCTTGGATCGCACACTAACCACTGCACTACTGCAACTTTTTGTTTATTTCGGCAGGATTTAATTTCTGTCGTTTTCAGACGAATTCAGTTTTTTCCTGTTTTTTTTTATACCTATCTTTACTAACGGACCCGGCGAACTTTGTCTCGCCCCAATTTAACGCCTTCAGATAAACTCCAGAGTGATATAATAAAACACAGATAGTTCAAATTTTTAATGTGATTTATTTGAATGGAATCGAAATCAGTAGAGAGCGATGTGATAAACAATGTTTTTCGATTGGTTTTCCGGCGCAAAAACAAATAACGAAGACGGTTTGCCAACACGCGAACAGGCTAAAAGTGCGAAAAACAGAGAAATTTGAGATTAATCCCACGAACTTCCAAAGATTAGCCTGGCGATTTATTGATTGTCATCGCAAAAGCCAATCCAACGGTGAACTGAACCGCTTGAATTGGAATGGAAGTTGGAATAATCGGATTTCGTATGGGATAAGGACTTCCTCTCCTTTCAATTTGCCCTTGATGATCGTCGCTTAAATCACATTGTTCATCAGTTTCTTGACGGACAAACGCGTACCGTTGCACAATTTCGGATGATTCAGATTTCGCAACATGATTATGATCGATCCCAACTTCAGCTGTAAATTAAAATTATGCGGTGGAGTTCCTGGCAAATCAAGCGAGTTCAAAAATTCCGTCGGATAGTTGGTCGCTTCATCCTCGTCGGTCACGCTGTCAACGGATTTGGACTAATGCAGTTCTCCAGCGATTTGACTTTGAATAATGAAATTCAAGCTATCGACGTCCTTATTCTTCACTGCTATGCCCGTTTACTAATCCAATCGAGATTTTTATAATTTTGTACAATGCCGGGGAACACTTTGGCGATGAGTTCCTCCATCGTCGATGTGAACTCGCAAAAACTTTCCGGGGACAATATCCAGTCGAAACATCAACGGGAATTTGGTCATGGCCAAGCGCCAGCAGGTTAACTTCTCCACAAAAAAGAAACGCAAAACGTCCTTTATCGAAATTAATTTCACAATTATCCGAAATTTTCCAAGCTGCATAACGAATTTTCCACCTTTACATCGTCTAAAATCATCAAATCGAAATGCAAAATTTCGTTGAAAAAAAATCAATTTTTTGTGTTTTTCTTGAATTTTCCGAGTTTCCCGCTAAGAATTTTTTATTTTTCCATTTGAAAAGCCATTCCGGAACAATTGCACACAAAATTCCATATCTACAAAAATTTAATTTTCGATTTTTCCAATTTCCCGAAGGGTTTTCCCAAAATTTTCTTTCGGAAGAACCTTCTCCTGGTTCGCTTAGTATAATATAAATAATTAGTGCTCAGGGAGGATTTTTCCCTTATAATGCTAATACACTGCACGAGTTGATGGGTCAATAGGAAGGACAGAGAGAAGGTCTCTGGTGCACATTGGTTTTTAACAATTGTGGGTTGAATTAAGAAGGAAAAACCCTCTGAGGCAATGCATTCCACATGCGTGTTGCTCGACTTATAAAAGAATCTCTATATTTTACAGTACGTTCGAAGGTAGGAATTAAGAAGGGTGAACTGATGTGCATTCGAGTGTTGCTAGAGAATAAATTGTTGTTGCAGTTAGCTATTTCATTAGAGCATTGGTGGTGAATATAGCGATAAAAGGAGGAAAGGCAAGAAAATTTTCTGCGATTTATAGAGCTCTGTTGGATTCTATTCTATAGGAGTAATGTAGTTTTTGGTGCACCAGACCGGATATGAGCGTTGTACTCAAGCTTAGGCCGAATAAAGGCTTTGTAAATTGAAGCTAAATGGATGTGAAGTAATTCATGCATCGATTTAAGAAACCTGAACATTTCGATGCGATTTTGGCGACTTACGTGACGTGAATCACTGAACGTTTGATTATGCTCTCTTTAATTAACCTAATGAGGGCAAGACAAAGTCTATACTGGCAGAAAGGTCACATTCTGTCTCGGACAGAACGTCACTATAGACAGTAATATAACTTTGAGGTGGTTAAGGTCTTTGTCTACCTAGTCTCCACTATGAAATCAATGACACCAACTCTGAGGTTAAACAAAGAATAGCTGTTGCCAATCGCTGTTTCTTTGGGCAAAGAAAGCAAATGAGTAGCAAAACCCTCTCTCGAACAACTAAAGTGACCCTTCTTTATAAGACCCTAATCATCCCAGACCTTCTCTATGCAAAGGCATGGACTCTGTACCGCGCGGGTAAAAAGTTCCACAGAGTACGTGACGAATTGTTGCTTTTTTTCGTCTCATTCAACACTAGCGCTTATCAGATTAGCTAATCTAGTCCGATCCAGGAGGGACTAGTATGTTCAGTTACATCGCCTTCCTGATGCCAATCAGAGACATCCTTAATCGTCCAACACCCAAATACCTAAATAATAGGATTAAATAAAATTTAACTCTAAATGAGTAACCGCTATTGGCACTCATCTTATATTCTTCTATACCCAGAGTACCAACGACTATGTACAGATATTAATTTACGTATGTACCTGTTTACTTTCTATCATCAATAACCCTACGAACAACTCCAACCACAGTACAACTTCTATCAAATTAAATCGAAACATTTCGAATTAATCAAATCAACGAATCAAACACGCATTCCTTCTATCGTATATTTCCATCACGAGCGTGTGACGTATTGAGCTCCTAATTTCATATACAACAAATTCTTGCATGTTAATCTCATTTCGAGCAAATTTATGCAAAAATTCATTCTCGTTTGTATTCTCCGCAACCCAGGATGACGACTACAACTACAACAACGACAACGACGAGGACAACGACGGCTCCGAAACAAATGCCATCAATCAATTTTTGCCAAACACAGTCACAAATCATAAATCAACGTATGTGTGTAGATACTTGAATTAGCGGCAGTCCACAGAAGTCCGATTAATGTATTTTAATTTATTCAATAACCGCCATAGCATTATTGGAAATATAGTCGCAAAATGTTACGTATACGTCACAGTGTACATAATTGACTGTGCAAATTAGCGAACGAGTGCGGATTTCGCTTTGCATGTTTGTCAGCTGCTGGACATCATGAATTCATTCATCCATAAAAACATGATTAAAAGTTTGTACAGAAACAAAACAACAACGGAAAAAAAAAACCGGAACTACAACACGATGGCGGCAGAATAGTCGTCGCCATAAACAAAACAGGTAAAACAGAGGGACCACCCACTCGTGATACCATCTAATGGGCAACTAACAAGCCATTTGGAGCATCATTAATCAGCAGGGCCTGTCAGTTTGCCCAATGAGATCAGCTCGTTTCCAAGTGGGCCTGCTGCGGATGGGGTAAATCTAATTTGACACCTAGAGAAATGTACTTGTGTGTATCCATCGGATACATATTATGCTGGCTGACGCTAATGCGCTCTGCTGGTGAATTAAATTTCCGACTCAAGGTTATTTAGTCACATGATGATGGCTTTGGGCTTCGGAAATTTAAATTAGTCCGGTGATTTCAAACGTCGGAATTGTGTTACTTTTCGGATCACAATTTCTGCGCCGCAGGGTAGGAGCTTAGTACATCAAACGGATATATGCTTACTCGTATTTGTATGCAGGACGTATTTCCCAGAAATTTGGATTTCGAAAACTTTATTCATATGCATGGAATCGGGATGAAGTTTCAATGCTCCTGCGGCGAAACCCAATATTTGGCATTTTGTTGGAAATCAGCACAGGTCAAGTGGGTTATCGAATTCCATGAATTTGTGGTTGCTCGTGGTATCCCATCTGCATTTGATGAAAATCTGTATTCAGTGAAAACGTACCGAGTCATCAAGCTTATGATTTTTTTTTGGTGCCCACCAGGAGATTGGGTTTTCTCGAAATATTTTCATAGAATCCCAAAGTCAGATTCCAGTTTGAGCAGACGTGTTATTTACCCACCTTTGCTAATTTCCAGTCAACATGTTTTTTGTAGGTAAGAAGAAAATGAAACTTTGCAAGTGCAACTATTTAATAAAAATAGACAGGATATCGATATACTGCAAATATTTGTAGATTTATCTTTCATCAGGTGAGATTCAAAATCAGTATATCACTAAAAGCACCCGAAGAATGATCGAATTTCTAGAAGTGAAATCATCATACGCGAACCGGAATATCAAAGTTTGCAAAGGTATAGCGAAGAAGGAATGTGCCCAAATACAAGCAAGGAGTACGAAGGGCCTACATCGGGTGTTGGAGGAAATATCTTCTTCTCCGACTGACACGAACCAGGCTATCCACGAGCTGCGATAAAAAGAAAACTTGAACAAGGGCACAACCATCTTCATGATAGCCGCCCAGAGAAGAAGAAATGCTCAGGAGATTCGGTTGGCCGAAGTTCACTAACAATGCTCAAGGCCAACTTCTTGTGGACGACGAAAAATTTCTACAAAGTCGACGACAGTATTGTGAGGAATTTTAAACAGTTTCCCCGTCGATACTTTCCAAAAGCCGTTCCTAACTATGAAGAAGTACCTGACATGACAATAAAGTTGGGAAAGCGGTCAAATCCTCCAAAAAAGCGAAAAGCAGTTGGGGTTGGTAGTTTTAGAAAAAGATGGGAAACTTCGGTCTAGATGGCTCATGATTCTTATATGTTTCCAAGCTGATGAAAGGAGATCCACTGCCTAATCAGTGAAGGGAAAGTTATCTTCTTCCTTTGCTCAAATGAAAGGGTTCGAGAAACTGATAATTATCGTTCTATTAAATTAAGCTGATGTCACACATAATAATTCAGATCGTTGGACGGGTATCAGACGACCGATTGGGGCAAAAAATACGGCTTTCTGACAACCAGTGCGGGTTTGTCGCGGGTAAATCAACCATAGATGCAATCCAAAGTAAAAGCAGCATAATGAAAAAGCACCGTGATGCCTTAAATAGGCATTCGATAGACAACCAAGAGATCTGATATGGGTGGCGTAAGACATCGAACAGTTCCAGAGCCCTACGTACAGATGATATGTATGACGGACGAAAGATGCCCCGCCGCCGGAGTCACCGACAAATTCACCAATTTAAGTCGGTGTGCACCAGGGATGCGTCTTAACCGCAAAGTTCATCAATTATTCTTTGCTGACAATGCAGCGATCATGGTAAGGATCAAACGTCCCTGCAACGAGCACTTGGTCTATGCGTGTATGTTTTTGAGGGAAATGCGTATCGAGTTGGTCCGCTCCGACCTATCCCAGACATTTATTTGAATGACAGACATTCGCATGACATCAGGAGTACAGCTCAATAGAATTAGCAGTTCGAAGATTCGAGGAAGCTTTCATGTTAAAGAACCCACATTGAAAAAAATGGAGCACGACCGGCTCAATTGGCATTGCTATGATCAAAAGAGGGATCCCATGGAACCTGTCAAAAAGGCAATGCCAATCAACATTCCTTTACAAGCGCGGAAGAAAGGCAGGCAAAAAAAAAAAAAAAAAAACAAATGGAAAAACAGTAGCAAGTGTTACGAAGCGATCCTGCGCGAGACTTGCAGATTCTTTGAGGTCGAATCAGCAAACCCCACAGGCGGACCAGTAGGGATGGTTATGATCCCTATACTCCTGACCATAACCTCGAACAACAATAAGGAAGAAGAAGAAGAAAGCATCACACGCGAAAGTCGTCATATTCGTCAGGTGTAGCGCATCATTTGCATATTTATCCGCCTTCTTAATCTCGTCTAAGACTTCTTTATTACCACGATTTCACTCTCATTTAGAAATAACAAAATAAGCAATAAATCGTTAAACATAAAACTTTACACTTTTCCAAATGACTATAAATACAATTCAGTACACTTTCATTGTGAACGCAAATGATTAATGAGACATCTCTGTCATTGCGGATTTATGCTTCCAAATTTTTGTCGAATATGTCAATTTAAATAAAGTAAAAAAAACAAAAAAAAACTCAAGCAACTACAACAAAGAAAAACTGGTCATTGACCACAAAACAAATTTCGCTATTTATCATATCCGCAGATGTCCTCGTTTGACAACTTCACTCTTTCTCCATTGACAAAAACGTCTAAAAAAAAACCCACAAAAAAGCTAAATAATAATACTTAATGGAAATGACGTAAAATGTGTACAGCCAAGTCAAACACAACTGTTGACGTAAATTTTGATAAGCAAAAACCAAAAAGGAAAAACAAATTCAATAACAATAAAGTATCCCGACTAGAGGCCGGTTTAAATGTGGTTCTCTATTTAATCCACCATATCGTACCGACGACCATATAACTATCCAAAAGTAGATACCAACAAAATTAACCAAACCAACAAGATAAATAAAGGACGGCGCTGTGTAGCCGAAACACGATTTCGTTTAACCAAACATCTCTTGACACTAACTAGCAAAACCAGTCCTCTAATAGCAGATACACCATACACACGAGCTAAAGCGCTATAGATACACCTTTTGAACAAAAAAAAAGAAATCGTCTTCCCTGAAATGGAAGTATACTCGTGTATAGTCTTCCAAAACGTGCAATTTGAAAAAAAAAAAACCTACACCAAGGTGCCGGTTTGAGGCTGGTGCGATGTTTCTATTAGATTACAAAAACAAAAAAAGATTTCCCCACATGTTCGCCGCATACTATTTGTTTGTTTGTTTATTAAGCGACGGGTAAAAAAAGTAAATAATTCATTAAAAGGCGATAAAAAGCGCTTAATGTACGACTGTTATTATGTATATATTTTTTTGTTTTCTAATAGGTTCAAGTTGTGACGTCAAATGAACGTGTAATTTGTTTCCATGTGCTTTGCGCGCATACGTCATCTATTTAAAAATGACGCAACCGTAGGTACTTTATGTACGTATAGTATTGTATACCCTACTTCATTACATGTGAAACAGCACAAATCATGAGACAAAAGTCGCTGAAAACGTTGAAATAACTTCGAAGAAAGTGATGTACCACTTCTCTCCAGCTCTTTTTTTTTTTTTTTTTTTTTTTTTTTTTTTATTATTTTCTTAAAATGTTAATACAAAATTCGTAATAAATATTTTACAATTTTCAATTAAAGAAAGAATTAAACATTTTTAGAAATAGGTATCATTCTGTAGCACTTGAGTGACTAGAGGCGAATGAACCATCATCAATTAAAATAATAACATTTTTGTGTTTCATGTGGGGTAATTACAGAAAATTTACTTTAGATACAATTTATTAAAAGAAAAAGAAAAAAGAAAAAAATTAAAAATTTAATGTGCATATATGCAGAATAAAGAAGATTACGAAATATAAGCTGAGTTCAACAACATTTTGACCATAGAAATATCCATACTAAAAAGCCATTTTCTAATTTTATTGAAAAATAACTCGGGTTGTGTTATTATTCTTATTTCATACGGTAATTTGTTAAAAATCCTAGGCGCCGCCGCAGTATAAAATTTCAAAAAGTGCGTTTTTCTAGCTACAGGGATGTTTACAACTGCCATATTATTTACTCTTAACCCGTAAGCACTTGAGCTTCTGAGAGTAGCGCTATAACCGCTTCGCAAGAAAAATACTTTTAGAACTTTAAAGATGTAAAGATGACTTATTGGTAATACTCGGAGATTGTAAAATAAGGGCCAGCTATTTGTTAACCTGTTCACTCCACAAATAATTCTTATATGATGTTTCTGGGCAATGTTTAATACTTCAATTGTCGAATTGTATATTCCACCCCAACTTGCAATACCATATTGTAATTTCGAGTGCGCAAGTCCATAGTATATCATTAAAAGAATTTTTTTTGAGCAATGTGGTTTCAAAAGATACAATTTACGCGTAACAGATAACATATACTTTTTTAACTCCTCTACATGCGCTTTCCAGCTTAGATTCTTATCAATTAAAACCCCTAGATACTTAAAGCGTTCAACACTTTCAACTTTAAAGCAATTTGGACTACACACAGAAACTGCT
Source organism: Cheilosia scutellata (assembly GCA_955612985.1). NCBI lineage: Eukaryota > Metazoa > Arthropoda > Insecta > Diptera > Syrphidae > Cheilosia > Cheilosia scutellata. Next base: position 34,436,990 of record OY015312.1, on the reverse strand, counting down.
GAAAAATTACATTGTCCGCAAGTATGAACAGCTAAGGACAATTTTGTGCAAGCAGCGGAGTGGAAGATTATGTCGCAATCATTCGGACATGAACCTTTTAAGTTACAAACCATAAGTTTAGTTTTGTTGCTAATAAGTAACTCATGTTTGGCGAACCATTGACGTAGTATTTGTAAGTCCATATGCAGCTTTACTGCTGATTCAAATAAGTTTTTGTTTGTATACGTAAATGTGATGTCGTCAGCAAAAGCTGTTATACGACTACTAAAGTTTTGTATAAACAAAGAGTTTATATATATTAAAAATAAAATTGGCCCCAAGACTGATCCTTGGGGTACACCAATAGTAATTTTTAATTCATCGCTGTACTTTCCATCTATTTTTACTCGTTGACTTCTCCCCGACAAGTACGAAGAAAACCAGTTATAAATTACTCCTCTGAACCCAGCTTTGTATAATTTGTCTAAAAGTATATTGGGGTTAACCATATCGAATGCTTTAGTCATGTCTATAAAGAGAGCTATACTAGTATTATTGTTATTAAAACCATTATTAATTTCACTACTCAATTTAAGTATGGCATCTTCAGTGGATCTCCTCTCTCGAAAACCAAATTGATCATCACTAAAAAAGTTATTCTTATTGAGAAAAGAAATTATGCGCACTTTTACAAGTTTTTCAAATAATTTAGAAAATGTTGGAAGTATAGAGATAGGCCTGTACTGCGACATTAAAGTTCTAGCACCTTTTTTAAACAGGGGAATAACGTCAGCCGCTTTTAGAGACGAGGGAAAGTTACCACAATTAACACTCAAATTAAATAAATGACTCAAAACATCAACAATAAACAGTGATATACGTTTTAGAAGGCAGTTTGTGATACCGTCAGAAGTGCTGGAGTTTTTGTTATCAAGCGACATGATTTGCTTATGAATTTCAAACGGAGTAAACGGTTTAAAAACAAAACTATTGCTTTGAGATATGTCATCAACTACATCTGCATATAAATTACAACTACAATTATTTTGTGGAGGGAGCTGCTTTGATTGAGTTGCCACAGACACAAAGAAATCGTTAAAATGATTAGCAATAGAGACTGGATCAGATATTGTTGCACCTTCAACTTCAATTGTTAGAATCTCGTTTTTATCAGTTTGACTGTTAAGGATATTATTCACGACTTTCCATTCTTCTTTCACATTCCCTCTACAGTTTGAAAGCTTATCAGAATAGTATTTATCTTTACTATACTGCACCTGTTTTTTTACATCTTCATTTATCTTTAAATAATATTTCTTTAATTTCGTATTAAGTGGATGGCGTAAACATTTTTTCCGAATCTCATTTTTTTCATTTACTTTTTTTAGTAGTTCTCTACTTATCCACGGCCTAAGGCGTTTTAAACTGCACTTCTTTGGATTCAGTATTTCAGTGCAACTTGCAATATGACTTGCAGGACTTCAAAAATCGAAAAACCGTAACTGGCTGACTCACTCACTCACTCACATAGATGATGATCATCAGAATTATGGAGCACTTCCGGCCATCCTAGAATCGTGAAATTTGGCAGAATGCTACATCCTGTGGTGCATACACTGGGAAAAGTCCAAAACTTGCTATTTTCCATTCAGGGGCGTGGTACATGTCATACATATAATTCATCAATTGAGAACGACTGGACCGATTTGGCTCAAATTTTCATTCAACAGTTCGTAATCCCCAGGAGAAAGTTCTTCTGAAAGAAAATTTTGAGAAAACCGTCCGGAAAAGTTGGGAAATTTGAAAAATCGAAAACTGAGAACAACTGGACCGATTAGACTCAAATTGCCAGGAGAAGGTTTTTACGAGAGAACATTTTGGGAAAACCCTCCGGAAAAGTCGGGAAATTAAAAAAATCGAAAATTAATTTTTTGTATGGAATTTTGTGTGCAATTGTTCCTGAATGGCTTTTCAAATGGAAAAATAGAAAATTCTTAGTGGAAAACTCGGAAAATCGCGAAAAATTTATTTATTTGGAAGCTTGGAAAATTTCGGATAATTGTGAAATTCATTGTGGTAAAAGACGTTTTGTGTGCATTTTTGGTGGAGAAGTTAACGACATAAATAATAGATGGCGCCAGGTGAGAAAATGTGGTATTTTTCTTGCTGCAATTGATTCGAGTTTTGCGTATTATTACACTGATTCCCAATAGTCGTATATCGCGCATCACATCTGCAAATGGTATACGATCAATTGAAATTCAATGCGATAATTATCAATTCGACCATAATCATGTTGCGGAATCTGAATCATCCGAAATTGTGCAACGGTACGCGGTTGTCCATCAAGAAACTGATGAACAATGTGATTCAAGCAACGATCATCAAGGGCAAATTCAAAGGAGAGGAAGTCCTCATCCCACGAATTCCAATTATTCCAACTGATCTTCCATTCTAATTCATGCAGATTCAGTTCCCCGTTCGATTGGCTTTTGCGATGACAATCAATAAATCGCAAGGCCAATCGTTGGAAGTCTGTGGGATTATTCTCGAATTTCCCTGTAAGTTTTTCGTTTATAACTTCATTATACAATTATTAGATTTTGAAAAATTGACAAGTGAAGCTACCAATTTTTTGTTAACATTTAACCTTCTTAAACTACATACGTACATTTAGATCTCAACTCAGCCACCTTAGGGGAGTGCAGGCTATGTATTGAAGAATACGAAACAAATTTTATATGCGTTTGTGAAATTAGAAGTAACATTTTCTCCAGAGACTAACTCGACCTGGAAGATATGAACAAATGCTCTGTTTCAGTATCATAAACTTTATAAGAAAAGTGGAGAATTACCTAGCCTAAACCCTCTTTCTAACGTATGGTACAATAGAGCTTAAACAGGTCGACGTGTCGCTTTGTGTCTTCATTAGTTATTTCAAAAACAGGTCTTCTTTCTTTTTGTGTCAATACAAGTCATGGACGTCAGATGTATAAAATAAATGGGCTCGTTCAATAAAATGTATAGCTTAGTTTAAAAAAATTGTTTTCTTGAAGTTGAACAAGAAAATTAAAGTAAAGTTGCAATGAACCAAAATTCCCTTTTTTTTGTTCTGGAAAACAGAAAGTAACCCTTTTTCCCTTTTAGCTCATTTCGAGTACAAATATTCCCTCAAAAAAGGAAATTTCGCACAATCTGGCAGAACTGCCGACCTGTATGGAGCTTAAGTGCATACTTTTGCGGCTAGGCTAAGGACATCGAAAATTGCAATGGCTTGAAATTAAAACGCATACCGGAAAGGAATGAAAAAATCCGTTGGATAAAAACGACTCGTGCTTAGGCCGTCCTGCTAGAATTGCTGTTAAATGTCACTTGGAAGTAATTTTTCAAGTTTAATTTCATTACAAAGCCGAAGTGGATTGAGCTTCCATAATATAATGTTATTGGAGATGTTTTTTTCTTGTTTTTAGATGGCGGTCAAAGTCCGAGGTGGACCACGGCCTCAACCAACAAGCCCCTCCATTCAGTTCGGTCCCTAGTTAGCTAGCCTTCGGTTATGCACACCAAGTATGTTGATCCCAATTGTGCGCGTCACCTGAGATGGGGGTCTTCCTCTGCTTAGTTGTCCCTCCAGGGGAGGACTCAAAGACTCGTCGGGCTGGTGCGTTGTTGTCCATACACTCCAAGTGATCCCACCATCTCAGTTGCTGTATCTATTGCTTTTCGACTAGGTCAACGTCGCTATACAACCCGTAAAATTCTCCTCCTCCACAATCCATATATGTATGTATACAAACTGAACCGAAAAATCAAAGAATCTTTCTCTATCAAAACATGGCAAGAGGTTTTCATCAACTTTCGATAAGGTCCATGCTTCTGCCCTATACAGCAGGCAGGAGTGCAGGACAGGGATGATTAAGGTGTTGTACAATATTTCCTTGATTCTGTTAGAGAGGGCTTTACTGCTTAGGCGCCTTCTTAGCGATTGGCAAGAGTGAGTTGTACAGCCTAGGTACACAAAGGCTTTAGCTTCTTTGAAGCTATACTTGTCCATTGTGATCTTTGGCGCAAGTCGACGATGTTGAGAGTCCTTTATCGGTGACAGCATATACTTTGTTCCGTAATCAATAACAGTGTTATTGGAGATCTTATTTTCAAATTGAGCAAGTGTGGTGGACAGCCATGGCCGCTTTACTAAATAGTTGCAATAGTTTACACCTGCGCTTTGCCTATTATGGTGTCAAGAGATTTAAATGTTACACAAAAGAATAATTGTGAGAAGCGAGTCCTATCCCTGAATTGATACTGTTTACTCCCTATCGTCCAGTGCTAGGGTATCTAGGAGTGATTCTAGAATTTAGGTCTAGATCATTCATAAACAACTAGAAAATAGGAAACTTAACATTAAAGAACCCACACACCATAGGCTTTCTACATTCAATCTATAGGTACATATCGATGTATTTTAGATCTAGACAAATAACAAACAACGGATTATATTACTCCCAAGATGCTTCGGGTGCGGGTGTATTTTCTAATTCAATAAAAATGTCATAAAAACCTATAGGCTTCCGAGAGTTAGTCAACAAGGATCATCACTCCACTGTTTACAGTCCGCTCGCAGCAGGAAAGTCAAATCTCCTCAGAACTCCTACAGAAGGCCAACCTTAGATGGAGAAGGCTGACAAGCTGTGTCATATGATTTTTTTTTGTTTTAATGTTATAATAAAATGGCTTTCTCAGTTTTTGAAAAACAAACCTCTCTTCAAAGTAGAGTTATTAGTAATTCCACTTCTAGGGCTAGAATCTAAGTTAGCTCAAAAATAAACTTTCCTTTTAATCGTTTGAGCAATTTTCGAGAAAATCATAGTTTTCTAAAACCATTACATGAAAAAATCCTTCGTTTTGGGCCTAGAATGAAAAGTTAACAAAATGTCCCCAAAACAAAAATGCACAAAGATTAACTTGTTCATTTCTTTAGTCAGAAACTTCCTCGATGGATCAATACCAACCTGACGAACGTAAAAAGAAGACCCCTTATCAAATTTCGTTAGCCTAGGTCGATTCGTATGGACGCTAACAGACAGACGGACAGGGCCATATTGATTCAAAATTTGATCCAGAATACATACATATACTTTATGGGGTCTCCGGTGACTCCTTCTTTGCGTTACAAATGTAAAGACAAAGAGAATATACCTTCCCTCTGAGGGTATAAAAGTAACTATCAGCACCATGGACTCCTTACGTGGAGAGAATTTTGTGAATGTGACTATGATAATGGACTGATATACAAACGAACAATCTGGTTTCGTCTTATCGGCGCGTCGTCGGTAGGTATTTAAGGTAATTCCCTGATAAAACCATAAGGAAGCTTGAAAGTAGCCAATTGTATCTTTCGAAAGGTGTTGCTCCTGTGATAAGATGAAACCAATTTTTATTGTCATAGCGTCTATGCGCTACAACTTTTTTGCGACTTCCACCGTATTTAAGGATAGTCTTCTTTACTAAGAACTTTTTATAAAAAAAAAAACATGTATATTCTCACGAATGTGATATTTTTATCTACCAAAATTATACAAAAAAGAAAACACGACATACGTGCGGTAGACTACACTAACCTATGATCTAAGAAAATTCTGTCTAATTTATTGAATCAGCTCTATGTACGCAGAGTCACGAAATAAAATTATGGTTGCGTGTCCAAGATATGTCACATTCCGGCATGTGTCATAAATCTTCGAAATCTCTTCCGAGCTTACACTTTAGCCACCCACATCAAGAGCACGTACATATAATGATGTTATATTATGCTACCAGGTTTCTTTTGTTATTTAGAGTGATGACTTATTTCGATGCGGATCGGCGTTATTTCCTAAATAGAGTGGACCGCACCTTTTACAAAAGCGTATCTTAAATAATGTTACGGCATTGATACTCTATATATTGACCCCAGGCACTTTGTCTCGATGTTGAATATTCCGCTCGTCATCGTTTCTCTGTCAATAAGATCCCAAGACGTAAACTTTGAACTTCATCATCAGTATATAACATTCATGGTGCTTGATTGGCTATAATAGCCGAAGGGCTGATGTATCTATAGTAAGTCAGCAAGTCCGTTCGGTTTTTATTTACAAGAGACACACATATTTGCCTGTGTGAAGCATTCAAATGCATGGATGGTATGTAGGCACGTATTCCCGTAACGCACAACGTATAGCGGTTCTCCGATGAATATTTACTTTAGAGAATAAATCAGTAAATATCAAATAAAGGCCGAGGCAAACAGTTACCAATTTGGGACACGATTGTTGTCGTCATGCGTGAGCCACGATACTTTATGTGACTTTTCAGTGTGGAGGTGTGGTTGGAACGTCGTCGCGTCGCCTCATGTTTTTTATGGTGAGGTATTATTATCCGAAATGTACACAAAGTGTAAATAATGGCGTAAAGCATTTTTGTAAACATTTACTGAATTATTTGACAACAAAAAGAAACGTTAAAAAAAAAACAAAAAATATTGCTTTAGGGGTTTCACTGAAAAGACGTAGAGATGGTAAACATTTACTATACAGGTACATATATGTAGAATCAGTTGAATTAAAAAGGGGATTAAGAGATTTCAAATCCTGAAGCACACAGTCTCGCATTTCGGTCCATTGTGCTACCAAACAGAATCACCCTATTTTTTAGTGTAGTTGTGAAGAAAATCCGATATTGTTGCTTTTTCTTTATGTGGTAGTGTATTATGCCACAGGAGTCGAGCTTGCTCCATCTTTCATTTGTCGCCATTAGTATTTTGTTACCAATCGTGTGTCTGAGATTACAGGGGGGAGCCATTACTGTGGTGTCCGCCTGGTTTATTTCAAGGCAGGACCCTTTTCTTGCCAGCTCATCAGCTTTTTCATTTCCAGACACATCTCTGTGCCCAGGAACCCAACATAGTCTTTCGTTGTGCTGCGCGCCAAGAACCAGTAGCTCTTCGCGACAGCGACTTATAAGTTTTGATTTTAACTCAACGGCAGAGATCGCTTTTATTGCCGCTTGACTGTCAATGAAAAAGGTAATATCTGCATGAGGTTGCCATCATTGCAACCTGTTTAGCAGCTGTTGTTACTGCCAGTACTTCAGCTTGGAAAACGCTGCTGTAATCAGGAAGTCTGATTGAGCTGGATAGTCCGTGACGTTCGGAGTAGAAACCCGCGCCAACGCTGATTTCCATTTTTGATCCATCCGTGTAGATGGGTATGGTTGTTCCGATGAATGTCGGTTGATCTTCGTACCATTCGTCCCTTCTGGGAAAACACGTGGTAAATGGTCTTGTGAAATCTAGCCGGGGAGTAGTGTAGTCTCTGTTTGTGCATGTCTCGTCAGGCTGTGTTTCCAGCTATTGGTTTGGCTTAAACGAAGGGCGCTGTTAGCAGCAGATTCTTGTACGAAGAGGTCTAGGGGTTTAAGATTGAGTATAGCCTCTAGACCTGATGTGGGGCTGGTTCTCATTGCCCCGGTCGGTGGTGCTAATACAGGCCATTCTTTGAATATTTGTCATGGTTCTGAGGTTGGTGGCCTTTGACAGCGCTTGCCACCAGAATAAACTACCATATGTTAGTATCGGTCATACAACCGCTGTGTAAAGCCACATGACGAGTTTGGGATTAGGACCCCATGTTCGTCCGAATATTCTAGTACATTGCCTTTTTGGGTTCTTTCTTTAATGTTGAGATTCCAGTTTAATTTTCGATTAGCGGAATCTCCCCTTAATCGTTGACAGACTAAATTCCGGGTTTGTTCTTTTATTGGTAAAGAGAACTAATTCCAGTTTATGTGGGTTTAGGTTAGGTTATGTTAGGTTGACGGGTTGGTAGAGTAGGGTGAACCCTACTGTACCACACTTAGGTCCTCATGGACCCATTGTGATGCCCTTTCGTGGGGGATTAACCATTGGTGTTAGGTTGGTTAGCTACGTGTCCTTCCTTCTTGTATTTACTCGACGCCGTCCAGCCATCCTGATGTCCTCAAGAACCTGTAAAGATCGGAAAGTGAGATATCAGAAAGTTCTTGTAAGTCATGGAAGTAGTAACTTCCAAGTGTTCTGTTCCTCAAGTGAGAGAGACTGGGTTTACTGCCAGTCCACATTTCTTTGTATTGACAATGGATAGAGCTCTGTTTAGTTGTTCACGGATAGTGGACAGGAATTTTCCTGTCGCGAGCAGTGCTAAGTCGTCGGCATTATGCAACTTCTTTAACTCCACGAAATTCTACTTTAATCAGGATCTCGTTTACCGCAAGCACCCAGAGTAGGGGTGAAAGGACCCTTGAGGAGTGCCTCTAGAGCAGATACCTTAGTTTGTAGATACACCTCCTAGTTCTGAGATGATTAGTGTATTTTTGAGCATAGACATTATCCAGTTGAGGTGAAAGATTTGGTGTAAGACTTAAGGCTATGAATGTCGAAATTAAAACTGTTCAAAACCCCGATTTTGGGAAGTGTTTTCAAAAAAAAAAAAAACTTATCAAAATCGAGGTTTGGAGTTTGAATTTAGATACTGTCGTTGCTTAAAGTCCCTCGCTTAAGTCCTCAATTTCATTTCAAATGACTCCTTAAAATCGAGTGTCGTGTGATTTATGCTAAAAAAAAAATTGTGAACTAACAAAGAAGCAAATATCTTAATCTATTTATAGTGCGCTTATATTGCTTAATATATATATATGTATATATAGCTTAAAATATATATTGGGGATATAAAAACCTGTACGTATTTCAGACAGGTTATTGCCCGGCAGACCTGAAGATCAATAAACGACAAGAACAACACCTCTGAGCGACAAGTCCGGTTATTTACAGCTCTATAACTATCGCTTCAACCCTAAGGATACGAACACAGTATTTAAACCTCGCATACATGAAGATAGTGAGTCAACAACTACTCCATGATACGCTATGATAATATAAAGTTCTTATCTAACCGTATACCTGCAGTATCTACTGCAGAATACTTGTCATACTACTATCGTAATCTTGTGACCTTTTTGACTCTTTTATCTCATTTATCTCGTTTTTGTAAAAAATGTTCATGTACCGGTATTTAAAACGTTTGCTCATCTCTCAAGTATCCCATTGCGGTTTTAAGTATCTAGTTCGCAGTCGCTACCAGGCATTTGGCAGATGATTACGGTTAATAATAATCAACCTAAAAAATAAAATACTTTTAGTGAATAAATTCTATTTGTTTCCCTAATAGAACACAAAATGGAGATCAAACTCTTTGGATTCCTCTCTCTCATCACGATGGTTTTGCTGATCAATGGTCAAAATATTACTGAACCAGAATTACTGGTACCAAACTACGACAACATCGATCATAAGCTGAAAGCATTCTCTATCAGACAGCCGCTGGTGCTGCACTGTAACATCACCAAGGAAGGAGATTTCGAGCTCACCTGGGAGAAACATGGCAAAGATGTGTCCACAGTCGATTCATTGAAAGGTCGTTACCACATCCTCAAGTTGGAGAACACCTTTATTATTGAACGTGCTGCAGAAGAAGATGCTGGTCACTATAGTTGCAGACTCAATACTACGAAAAAGGATTTCAAAGTCATGTCCAGATTGGCAGTTCGAACGGTCGCGAATATTGTTGTAATGGAAGCAGAACCCTTCACGATTGTGTGTGACGTACTTGGAAGTAAGCCAAAGTTGTATTGGCAGATTGGAAACCGTACAATCTACAATTCAACAGATAGATTTATTCTTAGCGAGAATGATGATGGTGTCGATAATGCAGTTCTACGTGTGGTAAATACATCTTTAGACGACAGAGGAGAGTACAAGTGTGTTGCTGGAAATTTGTTAACAGATTTAAATGTAACCGAAGAGGCCATCGATGTTACCTATGTTCGTATAAAAGACAGTATGGCACCACTGTGGCCTGCATTGGGAATTTGTGTGGAACTTTTGATCCTGTGCATTACGACTTGTATTTTTAGCAAATTAGATAAGAATAAGGAACTTGATGAAGGCGATGAGTAGAAGATAAAGAAGATTTTTTTTTTAATTACAGAATGTCCAATCAGTTGTGTTTTTATTTTTATTAAAATCGAGTTGAAAATGATTTCTGTTATACTGTTCCTTGTCAGAAAGCCGATGTTTTGTTATGGCTTGTTTTTCCCCAAAAATATTTTCAAGGGTGAGTGTAGGGAACTTCTTAATCAATAACGAAAACCTTGTTAAAATAGCGTTTACAAGAAGAAAACTGACTTATAAAAACAAAAATACTGGCGAGACGTTCCCGGTTCAGTCAAAGTCTTGCGAATGTCTGCCACAGATCCAATAGGTAGGACAGATCTCTCTTAAGCAACTGTAGAAGTGAAGGTCCCTTTAATTGGTCCCAAAAATATTCAACTTACACAAGACCAGAGTCCTACATCTAACCAATATTTTTGATTTGTTATTAATACCTACTGATTGACCAGTACTCTGTTAGATGTCTGTTAATGCTCTGCAATCATTCTGTTATCGTAATGGCAGCAGATACCAATAGCATACGAAGCCAAAAAGTCGTAATCTCAAATCGTTAAACAAAACAGAAGCTAAGATACATATGTAGATTTCACTTATAAACAGTGAAAATAGCAATATGACATATGACAGACGGATGGGAATGTTATCTGAATACAAACGCACGATTGCCAAACATCTTACTGACGCACACAAACAAAATAAACAAATAAATTATCTTAGAATTCGTTTAGAGATACGAGATGGTGTGTGGACTTCAAACTCTATATCCAATTAACAATTTGTATTTGCATTTGATGATAGGCAGATAGCTGGTGAGGAAAATAAAGCAACTGCGCGAGTTGTAGAATAAATGCTGCCCCTAACGAATTGTATGGAATATATTAAAGGCCCTTTCGAGCCATATTTCTTTAGTGAACATAGTACAGAAAGAAACTAACAAAGAGCTTACTTTTTGGTTATACCATTGAGATTTTTGGAAAGTCGCACGCAAGTAGATATTGTTCTAAGCGAAAATCTTGTAGACATTAATATAAGAGGCACTGCAATTGGAGGCCCTATGAAACACAAATACAATTGCCGCAAAATTTACCGATTGAGTACTTCTTTGCGGGTTATAGTTACATCAAACAGGCATTAGCCAGATTTTTGGAACGAATAAGTAAACAGAACTTTTTTTTTGAAGCTTTCTCAACATCGGTTCAACTATCTGATGTTGTGAAAAAGCAACCTTTAAGTGAAAATTATGGTTTCCGTTGTTGTATCTGGTGTCTCGTTGCACGTTTCAAGTCGCCTAGTACTGCTATAACATCGTTCTGGGCAGCAAACTGTATATACATAATTTACACTACTACTTGATAACTGGCTTAGTTACAAAATACGTCGGCGAACGATTTGATTGTTGCTTTTGCCAAATATTGGTAGAGGCAAATCTTTCCTCTTGCTGAAAAGCATGGAAAAACTTATGGTGTTACATGTGTGCACAATTTAAACATCCCTATCAGCATGGTTTGAGTGTGTAATCTTATTGCCAGCATTAAGTATGCTTATGACGGGAAAGATAACGCGGTCTTTGTTTATATTAAGAGTGCATATAAAAATGCAAATGCACCTTGTGCTGACTCTGTGATCGACTAACTTAACTTCCAACTAATCTCAATGGCAGTAACATTTAAATAGAGATTACTATGTTTTCTGTGTTAGATAAAGCCGGTACCAAATTATTGTAGCGTGTTCCAGGCGGAAATAATGGCGATAAAAAAAATGCTTATCTTCGACCAAGAAAAACGTGATATCCGTTAAAGTTATCTGCATATTTTCGGATAGCCAAGCAGCCACCAACTCCTTGAATTCGAACTCTATAACTTCTATAGCAGCCCTCGACTACCGATAGCCTTAGGGAGATGGCTTAACAGTTCAACATTCACCTAATTTGTGTGCCTGGGCATGTAGATATTCCAGGGAATTGCAAGGCCGATGAGATCGCCAGAATAGGATCAACTCAACCCATCCTGCCGGATAAAGGCACCCTAGGCATTCCAATCGGACAAGTGGACAAGTGGCGCTACTTGTCTAGCGTCAAAACAAATTTGGCCTGAGATGGATTTTAAACGCTCTAAGAAATTGATTGATTACTGAACATTGCCTGATAGGAAAACATGCCGCAAGGCTATGCCTTTCGCAATCGACTTTTGCAAAAGCTGTATGGATGAGGAAGAGGAGAATAATTTTTCTCACCTTCTTTGTCCTTGCCCAGCTCTCTCCCGTAGAAGGAAGCTTCTCTTACGCTTTATAAAAAGCTCAAAATGGCTCAACTGGTAGGGAGATCTTATATGATCCGTTTATTGTGGTATCATAATGAACCTATGCTGGTCTAAGTGTGTCGGCGTTTCCTGTTTCCCAGCTGACAGCCACTTTCAACCAACCAACCATAAAGCCGAAAGCTAAATCCTCATAGTAATCAATATGGCCATGCAAACAAACTTACCTACTTTACTATAGCCGAAAGCTTTTTTTTCACACACAATGTCATCAACATACCTTTAATGATAAGAAAAAATAATGTAAAATTAGATACATTCATATATTAAATTAACATTTAAATTAAAAACTTAGGTCATAAGTAGACGCCATATGCACAAAGCATCATTTATTGCATCCCAAGATATATTTAAGCTCCAATTAACATATATCTCTATCTCTATCTCTATCTCTATCTCTATCTCTATCTCTATCTCTATCTCTATCTCTATCTCTATCTCTATCTCTATCTCTATCTCTATCTCTATCTCTATCTCTATCTCTATCTCTATCTCTATCTCTATCTCTATCTCTATCTCTATCTCTATCTCTATCTCTATCTCTATCTCTATCTCTATCTCTATCTCTATCTCTATCTCTATCTCTATCTCTATCTCTATCTCTATCTCTCTTATGCCCAGTTGCACAGTCAGAGTTTAAACTCTCGTTTTGGTTTAAACCTTCGTTCAAAAAATTTTGGGTTTCACTGTATCCTTTTAAACCCAAAGTTGAGTTCAACTCTCGGTTTAAGTTAAACGCCTGCATTCTGCCGTTTAAACTTTCCTTTCGCATTTTGAGGTTTATTTTGACAGCTGCTATTTCATACAGAGATATCAGAGAGAGAGAATAAAATAGATAAATTGTCTGGGTGCTACACTTCTTGAATTTATATGAGTGAAAACCAGAGTTATGATTAGTTTCAGCATTACTGCGGTAAACCCACTGTTAAAAAATGTCATCAGAAAATTTCAATAGATTTCCAACCAATATAATTTTCAATGAAAAATCCTTTTTTTCAAGTGAACGTCAGGTAGATTTTAGCCCAAACATAATGTAGACAAGCGTAAATTGTATTGAGAGTTTTTCAATACAAATTATTTATTTTAGTGTGTGGAAATGACGATTATTTCTTTGTAATGCTACTAGTGATTTCTTTAGATTCTTGACGAACAAAAAATATCTATAAATTTTCAAAACTTTCACATTCTGTTTTGGCTGAAACAAGACACTACCTACACTATGCTGTATACAATGCAATTTTGTTGTCCGATTTTGAACACACTTCTCGGGACAATGCCTGTAGATTTGAGCTTGCTCAGTTAAAAGGTTTCGGAGTTCATACCATTTTTGTAAACAGATCTAGATTACATTTTTGTTTAAAAAAATATAACCGGAACAAGAGAGCGCAGATTTTCGCAGAAACACCAGCAAACAAACTTTGCGCGTACCTATTACCAGACAATGACCCTAATTAGAGGCTCATAAAACCCAGCGAATGACAAGAAGCAGTACCTGTGATCGCATCCGTCCGAATGCCCACTACATTTCAACAACTAAATAATATTATTATTATTCAAAAAAAATAAATTACTCCAAAAATAATTTGGTAAAAGTAAATGACAGTTCAAACATGTGTCAAAAATAAACCAATTCACTTCGTTAATACCAATTGTAATAATATTGCACACATTTTCTTTTATTTACAAATGGTAAAATAGATAAAGTAGAGAAAAGCAATAGCCATTTATTTGATCAAAAGTGCGCTGGTAGAAAAATATCCCCTTAAGGGAAATTGTTCTGCGCTTCCACAACTGCGTTTAGTTAACTGGCAGATTATTTTGAACTGTGAAACTGAACAAGTTAAACCAAAAGTTTAAACTCTCGGTCAGGTTTAGTTAAACTTCAGTTTAAACTCTGACTGTGCAACAGGGCATTAGTCGAAAAAAATCCCTCTTAGCTCATTTTAACTGAAAACTCTGATATGTCTGAAAGACTTTTCTATATAAATTAACTACTTGAAGCAACATCCGAAGACAGTGTTAGCAGGTCGTGGAAAATGTACCTTTTCGTGGGAATTTTTATGATAAAAAACATTTCATGCCGAAAAATTTAAAGATACCAGGCTGAAAATCTTTGATTCAAAACACCTTGATCTTTAGAAACAAAGTCCAGAGGGGATCGAAATTGCTGTCCGAGGTAAAAATTAACTCAATGGCATTCAAAGTCTGTCCAAGGAAGACTTCTCTTCACGCTTACTAAATATGCTGGTATATAGTAGGACCGCTGCTGCAGCTGAGAGTTATACCTCATTCCGATAACCCTAAAACGTAAGAAAGAAAGATTTGTTGATGATGTTTACTTCTCCCTGGTCCTTGAAAGGACAAGTTAGTTTCAAACAATATCTAAGATTAGTTGGGTCAAATTTGAATAAATGAGTTACATAAATGCATTTTTCGTCTCTTTACAACTACCGCAGATACGTATAACGACACAAAGGCATTAATTTGCTTTATGGTGTCTGTGGTTAGTGGTGCGGTGCTGGTGTGAAATAGAAAACAAACCGCATATCATTTAATCACACGCAAATCCCAAACCAAATACTAACAATGAAATGTTCAACGCAATTAATTAGAATACATACGTCACGTTTCGTCTGTTGTAAACTGGCATACCGTCATAGACAATTGCAACTGAATAAGACAAATGTATGCAAACATGTAGCTAATTTATAGGTCAGCCGTCAGCCTATTTGTGACGTGCTTATGGTGGATATAGCCAACATGCATAATGCAATAAAAGCCGAAACCTATTCACCGAGAGGGTTAAGCTGGAGGTCGGCCGTTTGGAGACCTGTGCATGTGTTTGTATACATGGTGCAACTTCATGAACAACAAAATAACAACTTAGTCCACAACTACGACAACAAAAGCTTTATTAAGAGTAATTACTGTTTACATTTGCATTTAGCTGGATTTATTATCTACTCTGGCGTTCGTTATCGTCACTTGTTTTATGCGTTAATTTGTGTATAGTTATAGGTGCTGTACACGCTGATTACACTGTAAGTAGAAAATGTATTTTTTTCCCCCATTTACCCTGCAGTGCGTTTAAAAAAGAGAGAAATCCAATAAACGTAGTTCAAACTTTAGTAGACATTCACCCTAAGGATTGGTGGAATACTGTACCTTTATTCATTCTTGTTTTATACGCAAGAAGAAAGTCCTGACAATTGCTCGTGAACCTATTGTTTTTTCTAGTCTGTTGGTTGAATGCCTTTGGGGTTTGTTGATACTACAGCAAATGAGTTGAAATGCCAAGAATGCCAACAATGGCGAACAGTAGGGAAACCATTGGAAATTGTAAATGCCGGGAGGTAGCTTCATGCTTTTAATTGTTTGCGTAAGAGACACGTCTTTCGTTGACAGCAACAAATTAAAGCCAACTTAAGGAGATTAAAATGAACATGCACTTTGTGTTCGTAACAAATTTAAACACTGTTGCAATGGAAAATTATTTTGATATTTCTTCAAATATTTTAGGACCTCGTCGAATTTTTTTTTAAGAACTCTAGAATTTAAATTGGAGCTCCAATTTTTGAAAACTTTCTCCAGCATTTAAGAACAAATTCTTAATGTTGGCTTCTAAGGCTGCAATTTGTTGGCGGCGTCAAATCACACGATCTTGGAGGCAATGCCACAGTTCAATAATTTTGTCGTCGGACAATTTTTTTTTAAATTGATGGTTTCTCAGGCAATATAGCATGCAACACTATGCTCTTAAAACCAAACTTTTAGAAACAAGAAGAATCTATGTACAGGGCGCCACTAACGGTGACATTTTCGTTTTCTTAATTGTTTAAGCTTTAATTTCGTCGCAGATTTACCGGACGTCCGACACCAACTGCGGGCAAACACTACGACCTTTATCCGCTCGCCTAAAAGAGTATGGTACACGACGAGATCCTGTCAGGTCTGGCCCGGAGCAGCCGTTCTGCTGAGAATATCGCAGCTGTGGCTGATGAGATGATGTCGAAGGAGGACCCGGAGTATCGAATTGCCACGCAATGGGGCATCAATTGGCAGTCTTTACAGAGAATTCAGAAAGTGCATAAGCTGTTAGCTTTTGAACGCCAAACGCGTGTAACATACGCTAAAGTAATCCTGAATCTGTACCACGAGGGAGAGGCCCATTTCCATCTCACTTTGTTGGGGTTTTTTTTTAGGTCGTCTATCAGTCTATCAATTATAACAATCCTCAGACTCTTCAAGCCTTCAATGAGATTATCCGTCAAGAATGCGAGGACGTATCGCCGGATTGAAAATGCCATAAATCGGGCCCAAATGATCATCAATTCTGGCGGCGGCCACTTATACACAATTTAAGACATCAACTAAAAATAATTCAAAAGCACCAAAGTTTTTCATTCCCAAAAAAAAATGTCAGCCAAAGAACATCGGGTGTCAACTTTTGCGCTATACTCCTTACTATACTCTGATAGGTAATAATATTTTGGTACCAAGCAGTAGGATGGTTTGATGCAATCAAACTCTTCTGTTCAGCACCAGTATATGTCCAGTGGACGTGTTGAAAAAAAAAACGGGCGGCAGACTGTTACGGTTACCCTCAATCTTTTTCCAGTTTTCCAGCAGGCAATCCGTCCATTGACTGTTGGTCAAGCAAAAAAGCGGATTAATTCCACCACCCATTTCTGCAATGCATCAGCCTTCCTCCTTACTGATGGACTGTCAGAGTGAATAGACAGGGGGCAGACTGCTACGTTCACCCTCCGTCCCTAGCCGAAGACAAACCCCAAACAGCAAATGCTAGCTTTAATAATTGCTGCTTCAGTCACCACTATGACCTCTTAACGAAGTAAGATACACGAAAATATTTATTCTTAAAAGAAATTCGCAGGTAGCAATAGAGTTCCTACCTGTAATGTACGGACCATTGTATGGCCACTCAAATGTGCGCTACGAAAAAAAAAATTTAAAAAAAAAAAACCTTTTTAAAAAATTTTAGGATAGATCAAAATTTAATATAGGTAATTCCATTCGTCCCAAAAATAGAAACTCACACAAAACGAATGGTTGCGAGAAGCTAGGCCTTGGGTGTCTACCGCCTGTCGCGCCGCCTATTTATTTTTTTTAATTCCTGCATTGCGAAATTCGGGATTTTTTATTAATTGCATTCAATATTCCCTAAATTTATCGAATACCCACGTGCGCAATATACAAGTGTTTTTTTTTTAAATACCCACTTTTTTCTGGAAGCATTCACAAAAACGGGGATCGATTGAATTCCTGAGAAATACTTCCATTTCCATGAGTAATTGAATTTCAAAGAATATTGCGTTAGGTGGTTTTAAACTTTCATATATACTAGTTCATGACATTTAGCGACTTAGTTGAAGGGTGAGAGAAGCGAATTTAGGAAAATCGCATAGAAAATATTTAGCAGAATTGTTGCCACATCCACAAGCGATTCAGATGAATGTGCCACTTAAGCTGAACGTATTACGGTATTTTGCACAATCTTGGCGACTCCGACCTCCGGTAGTCTTGTGTATGTAGATAGTGTTTTCTCAATAGTGACGGGAAGGAGCGTACAAATTACAGTCCTCCACATTTTTAACGGCTAATTAAACTTTCCACGAAATGAATTACTGTGTGATTGCTCTTGAATCTGCAACATAGCCTTTCCCAGAAAACCAATCAAATTCAGAAAGTCGCCCAATAAGTAAGCAGATTTGTTTCCAAGTAGATATAACTGAAAAAAAAATGCAAACCACCTAAACCAATTTACAAACAATTTTCAAAGACTCATTCATCCCTAACCAACGACTATCAATCCCAGCTCAATTACCACAACACACCACTTGAACTTCAGCATCTAACTAACGTCAAAAATGTTTCAATCAAATTGCCTTGCTGAAATCGGGTATACAGTAGGGTGTGTCACTTTAGTATGGCGAAAAAAAAAGTTGTTAATTGTTTAATCTAATACCTGCCAAAATTTGAATTGGGATCTTAGGCTTCCGAATATATAAAAAAAGTTGTGATTTTTATGAACTTTTGGCTCCCTCAAACCAGCTGAAGTTTTGGAGAAAATGTTTTTTAGTACTTTGTTGATTTATTGTTCAGATAGTGTTTAATGTCAATTTTTGTAAAAAAAATAATTGAAATCGTTAAACATTAATTGCTTTTAGGGAATAAAACAAAAAACATAGATATAGCTTAATGCATTTATTATTTATTATCACTAGCTGTAGCTACCCGGCTTTGGCCGTACTCAGGAATTGCCTATGACGACAATCTACATCAATGTTTTAAATTTTAAACTTTAGCTCGCATGAGTGTCGAGCAATAACGTTTGCAGTTTTTTATTGGGAGTGACACGCCCCTATCTCTATCCCGCCCATAGTTTTTTTTAGTGCTTTCTAAAGGCAATAAACCTCTATTTACCAAATTTCAAAGCTAAAGCTGTCGCAAATGTCAAGATATAGTGTAATTTTAAGATTTGGGTGTTCAGCGCCATCTATCGGAAAACTCGAAAACGTTTGATCCACGTGTACTTTTCTTTTCCTAACCGATTACAGGTCTGTTTTATTGGCAATCTATCTCAGTGAAGTAAAGTAAAGTAGAATCTTCAGCACGCCATTACAACAACTATATAGAGTCTCGAAAGTGTCAAAGAGCGTGTAGTTGTTGTAATTGCGTGTTAAAGATTCAACTTTACTTTACTTTACTGAGATATATTGCCAATAAAACAGACCTATTGTGTAAGTTTTAGCTTAATCAACCGATTACTTTTCGAAATATCGGGAAAAAGCGTTTGCAATGTTTTTTTTTTGTATGGGAGGTGCCACGCCCCTTTGTCCAATTTTGACCAAACTTCACAGACAAAAAACTCCCGGATGAATACTTCAGATGCTCTGCAAATTTGAGCTAAATTGGTTCAGTTGTTTTGGAGACATAAGATTTTGTATGTTTTTTTATGGGAGGTGCCACGCCTCTTTGCCCAATTTGTTTCCCTATCTTCTTCTTTGGGCCAAAACAAATCCATCAAATCGTGAAAATCGAACGATCCGTTCTCGAGTTATGAGTGCACACACGGACGGCTGTTTCTTTTATATTTTAAAGAAGATTGTACTACTCGAAAAGCGTTTACCGGTGTACGGAACGAGTAGTTGTAAAATATATTTGTCTTTAAATCTGTCGGTATTTGACAAACAGTATAAAATTAATGCATTTACATTATTTGAGCATGGCTTAACTGTAGTTTTGGATATATATTTAAAAAAAAATAGTGCACCAATAGCATGTTGCCTAACAATTTTTTCGAAATTTCAAGGTCTTTGAGGGAGCCAAAAGTACTAACCAAAATAAAAACTATAAATGTAGTTTTTCATTTAAGTCAGCAATGCAACTTTTGAAAACTATTAGACAGTAAAAGTCTAAAGTTAAAAAATATGACACACCCTAGTATACAGTCCCGCATGATCCACTAATAGAAATCAAGTTGAAAAAACAATTCAATTTCATTTTTGATTAAAGTGAATTTATTTTCATTAAAATAAAATGTCACGATCCACATAAACATGCAAGTGTCTAAAAAGATCTCCACACCATCATCAACATCGTTGAAGTTTTCAAAATTGCCTCCTAAATGAAGCACTTTGCCGTACTCTTCTCATATCTTATGGATGTATCTTGTTAAACCCGCACTAATGGACTGAGATTAAATTTAATCATAAATATACATTTTATATCTACTGTAAAAATGTCTTGAAAGTGGAAGAAGTGGTACTCACTTTAAGGTCGTTACACTATTATGACCGTGACTTTGTGCATGAAGACCAGACACTCCATGGAGTCAATAATCAGACCGCGAGAGATGCGAACGTAAAGTATGCTGTCCAAATAGGCAAAACACTTGTCAAAAACAATGCAATAAATACCTACACACTAAGAAAAACCCTATACCCACCTACATCGTCGATCGCGCACACTTTGGTGCGCGTCTTCATCGTCATCATCTCCTTCTTTCCCGGGCCGAAGCAATTAACGTAAATAAACACAATTCCCAATCTAAACAAATAAAAACGGCATATACCCACGAGTATGGCCAACAGGCACCGAACTAAACGCCAAACACAATCCATTCACCAACAGCGTCCGAATCCAATACACAGATACCTAGGTATCAGTGGCGTGGCGTGAATAATTTTAAATGGTAAGTCGAAGTCGAAAAATATCAAAATGTCAAAGGGAAGATGTGGTATATGTGGCATACAAAACCTACAAAACCTTAGTTAATTGTTCAAAGCCATAAAATCGAAAACTCCAGGAAGAAACTAAATTAATGAAGATATTTTTTCATCTTGATTCAATAGTGCACAACTTTCATATTTCGATTTGTTCAATAAATCCAAAAATTAATTTTTGTGGAGTTTTGTGAAGGTCCAGCAAAATCATCTACTTAATCTTTGAAACATTTCTTCAAACGTATTTAGGTACCTACGAATATCATAGCCAGCCAAGACTCAAAACACTTGATTTCTCACTTAGCGACTTGTTTATAAACTTTATAAACACATCAGTTTGTTTATTTTTTAAAAGATACTTACAAAATTCACCAAATAACTCGGAGAAAAGCGTGTTATTTTATTGCATAAGAAAGCGGCCTTTGAACAGAGGATACTCCCCACAGAAAATCGTTAGGTAAAAAAGGAACTGACTATGTCTATGACTACATCACAGCGACAGCGCAGCGATAGGAGATACACACAATTCAAATTCACCAAATATGTCGGCGGTAAGCGTGTTATTTTCCAGATATACTCAATTACACCACAGCGCAGCGGTAAAAGATACACACAAAACCCACCAAATAACCCGCTTTTCATCGGGTTATTTTTTTGCATAAGAAAGCGGGCGTTGAACAGAGAGGATCAAACTCAGATAATCGCAAGTGTACAAAAGAGAAAGGATACAAATTTGTTCTATCCACTGAGAGATTTTATAACCCGACATATTTCGGGTTATTTTAGCTTTGGGCTATGCTCAGAGAGTGTGGGCAGTTCTCTAATACTAATGATAATGATGTTGAAGGGTGTGTGTTTCCGTGTGTATGCTCAATTAAGTTGGTGGGGCCGGGGTATGTAGCTTGCGCAGATGAATAGATACATATTATTAAGTTTATCCCGTGGGTTTTATGTTGCTCGTTTTTAAGTAAACATTGTTGTGTAGCTGAACTGAAACTTTTAAAAGGTAACCCGGTAGGAATCGGGTTATATGGACGCCACGCCACTGCTAGGTATAGATACTTTTGAATCCACCCAGGCTGCAGCAGCGTGTCCATGACCAAACAACTACCAGTGACACAAGTTATCATATCAGCGCGGGTAGCGCCATCGACTCGCCAGACTTTGCCGGACTACGGCAGTCTATAGGCACACAGCGACCCATGATGACGCATTTTACGTTTCGATTTTGTTGGTGCTGCAGGCTCGCTAGGTAGGTTAAGTAATTTCACCATTCGGCTCGGCACACCAATTAACGAGTGGGTTTGGGTTCTCGTATGCGACGTGCGTTGCGTATGGGAGCGGTATAAAAACCGCTGAGACCACATGTAGGGTGAAGCGATATTCACGCGCGAACTGATCTCCTCGTGAGCAATTAAACTGCACACGGAGCCAGGTAAATGAAAAGGAAATAAACCGCTCAATGATGATGATGATGGAAAGTTGGCGAACTATAATTTTCCTGCCGCTCGCAGTTTTTCGCTCTAGCGTCTATAGTTAAATAGCAATAAAATTATCGTTTTGTTATAGATATAGTTGGAGACAGACGGTGAGCGGTTGGAGCTATTTTCGCACGTGAAATTTATGAAAGTCTGCCGAATGTACTGTAAATAATGAGTTTTTATTGGAGATACGCGTAGGTCGTTGAGATTTGAATTTAATTTCGCATAGCAGCAGCGGAATGAGGCATACGGATTAGTGGAATACGGTGTCATTTCCTGATGCTGAATAATAGCAATAAATTGACGGCAATTGATGGCAATGATGATTTTTGATTTCTCTGAGTAAATGATGTAAAATTAGATTGGGAACGGAGATGTTTTGAAATTGAATTCAATGACGCATACAGATGAGTATCTAGCACTTATGCTGGCCATACTCTCGAGTTTTTTTTTTTTTTTTTTGTATTAATCTGTCATTTTTACACAGTGTAGATTGATTTATGAGGATTTTTTCATGTTAGTGATCATTTTCGATTCAAGAGTAGTGCGTTGTCTTCAACAACTGTCCAGGCCAGTCTTGCCATTTGGCTGCTCAGATCATGCAATTTGACACCGTTGGCCTTTTTTGTGAGGCTACGCGAAACATCGTATCTACGCAAACAATCAGCTATTCAGCAGTTGAAAACCAACATTCGTCAAGTTATAGCCGCGATACCACCCGAATTGTGCGGAAAAGTCATCGAAAATAATCTCAAAAAGATAAGAGTCTTGCACACTGACACTTAGGTTAGGTTGTGAGTTCGTCATAATAAACTTGGTACGATAGATGACCCATCGCCATCTCTGGGGAGCCAATATAGACAAAACTTAAACCAATACGCGGTCACTTACTGAACACTTAAATGTAATGCTTCTTCCAAATTTGTATTCTTTGTGTGTGATTTTTCTTATTTTTCTTCCTCCTTATTTTTCTATCCTAAAAAATGGTTGGAGTTCTTTGTTACAACTACATTTAACGACAAATTGTGACCGAAAAATAAAGCAATTGACCAAGTGTTTTATCGGGCTCCCAACCCGTGGAGAGTCTCTGCCTGAGACACTGCAGCCTTCCATCCTCTACGATCTCGGGCACGCTGCTTCCAGTTGTCGAGACCAAGCGCTCTGGCATCCGCGATGGCTTGGTCTTTGAAACGGAGGTTCAGTCTTGCTTGTCTTCTCGAACCTGGCGGCTGGGATCCGAATATCCTCTTAGCTGGAGCATTATTGTTCATTTGCTCGATGTGACCGAGCCAATGTACTATAGTCGACGTGTTTTGGCTTTTTGGACTACATCCACTTCTTGGTACAGCTCATAGATTTCGCGATTGTATCGTCTCCTCCATTCGCCCTCTTCGCACCCAGGACCAAAAATCCGCCAAAATATTTTTCTTTCGAAGAAGCCCGGTATCAGCTCTCCCTTCTTGCTTATTGTGAGCTCATAAATTTCTCGACACCAGTGGGAGCTAAAGTTGTAAAATTGTAGACATTGATGTGCATTGTCCAAACAAACAACCGCGCGAAGTGTGGGCGGGATTCCTGGACACACGTCTAAGGAAATAACAGTCGAAGCACACCGAGTACAGAATCAGTCCTGACACATCGGTTAAATAAAACGGCCGCAGAACAATTGACGGTCAACGAAAATCTACCTACGAGCAGGCAAAACAACGTTTGCCGGGTCCGCTAGTATATACATATATAGATAATGGATTAAGTGTAACGCTTCGTTACAGTTGTTTCTGTATCTAACTTAAACAAGTTGCTTGTGACTGAAGACAAGATTCAAGATTCATTGCAAATAGTGCAACCTCATTTGGACTTGCCAACACATATGAGCTGACAAGTTATGAATATAACTCCTAGAAAAAGTGTGCACATCTACCGGATACCAAAAATAATAGATTTCGTTACAACTACTGTATTTGACAAAATCTTACTGCAATATAAAATAATTGACAAAGTGTAACGCTGCGTTACAAAAAAGTGTGTGTTTCAAAAATGTTGCAAAGCCAAATAATATAGTTAAGCTGCAATGGATCTGTTGTAAATCGATTCTGATTAAGATATACTGCTAGGTTCCACATTTCACTTTCACTCGAAATGAAATTGGAAATGAATTTTTGTGTTCTACATTCACAGCCGGCTTTAGGGGTGGGCGACCGGGGCGGTCGCGTAAATTCAGCGTACCTATTACATTTTATGAACTTATATTGTAGGAGTGAGTATGAGTTGAGTACTCAGCATTTATCTACCACGACCTGTCATTGTGTTGCTTGTCTTGTCGTATTCCTTTCTAACTTATGTGGGGCGAAAGAGAGGCCCACTCATTAAGACTCATTAATAACGTAGACTTGGTGAAGAATCTGTTGATGAACCAATAACTGATAAAAAACAATTTTTGAAGTCGATTTTTTAATGCTCTTTTGGACACCGTCTTATACCTATGAAGGAAAGATTTCAACAGATGCATGATTTTCTGACGCGTGGAATTTCTTGTTTTCTTGTTTAAATTAAAAAATAAAAATAAAGAAGAAGAAAAGTTAACGATCAACTTTAAATCAGATATTGTTGGAGATTTGTTGTGCGATGAAATCATGAAAAGCACAATCTTCAAGAGTTATATGATCCGGAACAGCTGTATATCGATACGTATTCTGTTAACAATACCAGTGACAGTTGCAAGTGGCGAACGTAGTTTTTTTTAAACCAAAGTTGTTAAAAACGTACTAACTTATGGTCTACAATGTCCCAAAAAAAGATTAATTAGTTTGTTTGGCCTCACTGTCCCTTGAAAATCAAATTGCAGAAAGCCTAGATTTTGACAGTCTTATCAGAGAATTTTGTGACAAAAATCTAAAACATAAGATTTTAGTTGTTTTTTAATTATTATTTTTTTTCGTTTCATGACTAACACAATTGAAAATAAGTTTTTTTTATAGTCGCTCGTCAGGTTGGTATTGAAAATTGGATATGTCGGTCAAGTAGCTCTGGTACGGGTACCTACCATACAGACCCAAAAATAGATCCATGCGAATCCGAGTACATTATACTAACCCACACGGAACACATTTTGCATGGCTTATATGTAGTGGAGGATATCAAATGATGACACTTTTCTTAAAATATAAAAGGGCGCCAAGTGCATGACTCGCCCGGGGCGCCCAGATCGTTAAGGCCGGCCCTGTCTACATTTCACTGTATTCGACTTCGATTTCAAAATTTTCGGAATTGAGACAAAGTAAAATTGTGATTCCGAAAAAAATTCGGAGTTTCCGAATCGCGCGAAGTGCAGAACACTGAAAACAAATTCACTCGATTTGCAATTTCGATTTCACTCAATTTCTGGAACCAAGCTGATAAATTTATTAATGAAGTGTAACGCTTCGTTACAATAACTTTTAACAAAAAATGTTGCCTCAAGTGAACTCTGACAATAAATTAAAAATATTAACGAAGTGTAACGCGACTGTTTCTGATTGTCAAGTGTCGTTCAGAGAAAAACACATGAACGATGATTAATTGTAAATCACCCAAACCTCATTCAATCACATTTCAACTTAACAACTAAGCTACGTTGATAGGTAATGATTTGACACCTTTCTGTACTGAATACCTATACATCATGTACTCGAAGACAAATTTCGCACCGCAAACAATACCAACAGTTGAAGACATCTTGACACCTCATTAAGCCCAACGAACATCATTTTATATCATATTTGCTTAAGCATTTCAAATAACCAGAAACTAAGGCAGCGAAAACCTCAAATCCACCCACTGTCGGTCTTTAAATTTGAATAATTCTCTCCCTAAAGACAAGGTTATATCTTATATAATATACATGAACATCCAAAGTGGTTCTTATCTGGAATAAGCGAAACCTCTCCCATAATACGCTAGTGTGTATGGATACATGTGTAAATATTATGCAAATGCATTCAAAATTAAACCTAGAATTTGAATGCATTTGATGGCGTCGTTGCTCTCTTGCTGCCTTGGCAGATTACTTAAGCGCCAAAGAAGGATCCACGGAGGGTGCAGAAGCAATCATCGGAATGGTAGCAAGGAAGCAGCAAAAAACGCCCGAAGATCCATAGAACTATCTAAGAATGCCCCGCCATTGTAAATCTCTATAAGAGTTTTTTCCTCCTTATTTGTGTGTGTAGATTGAGGAAAATCCGTGCAAACACCAGTTCGTGGATCCCGATAGTGGAATAACCGGAAAATGGCGGTGCATGCCATCCCACAGAGGGTGCATATAGATAAGACCTCATACATATAAATGATTACGCATGATTTATGAAGATTTACGCTGAGAAAATGAGATCATGTTCAATTGTAATAAATGTTTTTCTTTCCTTAGGTTATCTGGGGAGGGGGTAGCTGTAGGAAGAAGGAATCGTATACAAGGGCGAGACCACATTAATTCTTACCATCCGACCAGATAACACTGTATCAGTGGTCTTGTGAACGCATGGGGACGTGTGAGGACGAAGCGAGGTACGCTTTAAAGTCGACATAATTGGATGGAAGTAAATTGTGAACGATAACGAGATCAAAAAGTTTAATTAGAACCTTTTAAGTGGATAGGGGCGGCTAGCTGGCCCAGGGGGGAATTAAAAAGATGAGTGTTGACTTCTATAATAATGAAGGATGTGATTGTGCGACAGACGTTGTATATTGAAAGGGCGATTGCTCCATTGTTGTGCGTTGACCTATTTTGATTGTAATTGACTTTGTATTGTCTTGCTGAGATACAATTGTGTGGCAGAACAATTATAGACGTGGTGCAGTTTCATTTTCGATATTGATAAGGTTGCTTTATTGTGGTTCAATGGAAAAATTATCTAAATCAACCTTGACGAAGGCGTTGCCTTGCGAATTATTGCCAGAGTATGGAAGCGCTTACTCTAATCATGTGTGCTCACAATAACTAAAAGATTGTGTGATTTCGATTGGGATATATGGTAAATTTTAAGTTACTTGCTAGAATTATTTACAATGCACAAAAGCGCGCACAAAATAATAAAATGTTTGTCCACGGCGAGTGTTCAGGATTCAACAGCGCATGTGCATAAGCTTCTGGCAACCATTATCTGTGTGAGTTTTTATTTTTGGGACGAATAGAAGGAACCTAAATGGATTGAATTGGTTGCCGAATGCGAACAGTTGACTTAAGAAGCTTTTTGAGAACAGAACTTTGAATGTTAGGTCGCGCAGTTAAACTTTACCCCTTCCGCCCACACGGAATAATGTCAATTCTTGTTTTTCGCACACAAATTTCCTATTACGCACAATGTAATTTATTTCAGCTTGCAAAAACAAAAATAACGAGTCGTTGCCATCTCACACAAAAAGTTGCGGAGAGCTAGACCTACTGAACTTAATGGACGTGATCTTATTTCCAAAACTTGGACATCCATTTTTCTAAAAACTATTGAATGAAGTACAAAAATCCGTTACACCCTCCGTTATCTATATGGGGTTTATTTGTGAGCCATACGGTCGACGTCACAACAGAGTGCAAACTTTTGAGCGAAGTTCGTAGCCAACAACATTGTCGCCAAAACAGACCCTTAGAAATTTATTTCAGCAGTTAACCAAGAACGTGTAGAGACCCAATATTAATCAACCATTTGCTCTATTTTTTTATTTTATATAGTGCGACTTTATTTTCATTATTTTACATTTTATATAGGTAGTCAAGTATTGGCATCGCACAGTGCCGATACTTTATGTAAGCAGGCTATAAATAAGGACTATGATACATATAGATTATAGCAGTAGATTTTCTGGAGTATTTGGAAATAAAAAGCGGCGTCCCACAAGGTTGCATTCAATCGTCAATATGTTTTTCTGGTGGTGGCGTAATTCGTAGTCCTTTGTCGAGAGAGGAATACCTTCGGCTCCTTTTTTTGTATCACCGAAGTTGCTGCAGCTGACTGATTTTTTTCAGAACACCACCCTTCCTTGGGGGTGTTTCATAGTTTCCTCTGCAATATCTACAAACTAAGTATGTATGTCGATTGCCGAAGATAGTGACAACTTGTTGGGGGAGAAGCTTTAATAAACCCCCAGCTAATGGTGAACACCTCATTGTGCAGTGCGAACCAGGATCCACGCTAAAAGAATGAAACCGTAAAATTACTTCGAAGCTTGCAATAAGACAGACTTAAAGAAAAACTCTGTGCAAGAAAGCTCAGAAATAATGTCAAAACATCGAGAGATTTTAACAAATAAATCAGATATGAGGGGAATTTGCCTCCATATGGACGTGGAGGCCAACTGACTGGTGAATTTCTGAGAATTACATTGCTATACTGGACTTTGACTTCAAGGTCTCCACTCCAGCTCAGAGCCCTCTTGTTACAGTAATGGTATTCGTTATCGTGACATGATAACCCAGTTTTTAGTGCCTAAATTACAAGACATGGATGTGACTAACATGTGGTTTCAACAAGACGGTGCCACCTGCCATACAGCCAGAGAAACAATTCAGATCGCCGTTTTAGCGATCAGAATTGGCCATTCAGATCTTGCGATTTAACGCCATTGGAATTTTTTCTTTGGATCTATGCAAACAAGCCCACGACCACTAACTCCTTGAAAGAGGAAATTGGGAGGTGTATTAATGAAATTCAGCTACATTTATGCGAAACGGTCATTTCAATAAAATCGTATGTACTTCCCAGTAAAGCCATTTATCCGATGTGGTATGCATAGCCCCAATCTCTATACTCTATGAATCAATAGAAAATTTAAGCTTTCTAATTAAAAATATGTAAAAATTCGTTTCAATTTGTTAGTAAAGACTCAGCCACTATTTACCGGACAGAGCATATTTCTTAGTTGGCAAATACACCGATACCTATGATTAGCAGCATCTTCAGGCTAAGGGGGAACCCTTTATCTTATCCCACACCGCCTAGATCTTTCTATACTGTGCAACACATGCAACCCGAAAGATCGGATGGATGTGTACCACTTTCTAGCAGTATGGTATGCCCCATTCTTATAGAATTCCGCATTTCAAAGTATCAAATTGATACGACGAACGGTTCGTGAGTTATGAAAAAGTCCCCCTTAAAAGGGGCATTGCCAACAACTCCCCCAAATATTCCCAAATCGGAAAGATTGATTAGGTATCTTTAGTTCTTATAATAGACTACACAAACCGAGTTTTAAGTCGTCGTATAAAAGATACAAAGAATCTCATACAAATTTTGATAGTCTCGGTAAACATCGAGGAAACTGTGCGTCTAAACAGATTTGGTGGTTCATCTTCTGATGAGTCCATCCACCACATCGGGGCGAAACGCATTCTGGAGCATTATGCCACACATTATCAATATGTAAGGTATTTCTATAATACAACACCAAGGCGAAGAAATATCTCTCCTTTATGCTTCCGACATAATTTCGTACAGCTTGAAGGTCTCATAAAAAAAATAGGAAGCATAAATATGATCAAGGGGACCCGTCGTTTACAACTAACTGACATTGAATAGACGTCCCGACATAGTACAGCCATCAGACAGACTTACCCTTTAACAAAACTAATTGGAGTCGGATTTTGCATAGGTGCCCCTTCGTTATACGTAATACAAAAACAAGAATCACTTTCATCGTCATAAAGTAACCACAATTACCCACATCAAAACCGTCCAAACTATCATAGCTGTTAACCATTTGTCGTTCCGCCCAAGAAGACAACAACAATCTTCGCTCATAATCATAACATGAATATTCGCTGTGACATCATTATCGAGCTATCTCGTGCCCAACTGCGTCCTCCTGGTATAAGTTTCAACTATTATATGCTTCTTAAAGTGGACTTTGAAAATAATGTTGTTATTATGACAGCGATGGCGGCACAGTCTGCACTCGGTGTGTGTGTCACAAACGGCTACGACGATAAGCCTTAAAGCTGAATGATGAAAATTGCACTTAAAATGTCGACTCTTGTACTCGTGTTTTCTGCGCGCTTCGTCAAAAGATATTTTTTTATTTTTATTATTTTTTTTTTTTTGTCTTTGCTGGTGTGGTATGCTATCAGTTGAAATGGCTTTGAGGTCGACCAAATGGGTCACCGCACGCAAGAATATTTATCTCGTATTGTGCAAGTGCATTCTAGATTTAGACGATGGGTGGACACTTCAAAAGTGTAGATTATTTGGTCACTCCCTTTTAACCAAATGGCATTCCATCATGAATGTAGGATCTTATGTGCAACCTCTGATTTCAAGAACTTGCTAACACAGGAAAAAAAAACAATTTGCCGAACCGAATTCGTTGAGTCATATCAAGAGACAAAATTATATCGCACATCGTTAGATACTGCTCGAGTTCTATGGTATTTTTGGGAGTGCCCTTCCCTCAAATTGGTATAGGTATAGTTTAGTGAAAATGCCAGCTGGAAACGATTTTAATTTCGCAGCCATTCGTTCTTTCTTGCTTCGTATTTTTTTTTTTTTTTTTTTTTGTCACAAAGAATGTCGGACAAGATTTTAATTTCCGATGGCATTCCTTTTGACAGCTTTGGGGGTATTTAATAGAAAATACCGACAATCGGATGAATGACACGTTTTCTATACTGATTTCAGATAAAAGTAGTCAATGGGTATAGGCAGTTTCATGGCATCGTAATTGGAATATTTCAATGTAAAATAGATATACATTCAAAATTGGCAGATAAATAAACCACTCAGGCGTAAGCTTCCAGCTGTTTTAAGTAGTCGTCGTTTTCTTGTACTGTTTATCACAGTATGAAGCTGTTTAGCACTCAACTACAGGAAGAACAGCAAATAGTAAGAAACATTTTTACCACCTACTGTCTAATGGGGTACAGTTTTCTTGTTCAAGACATCTGAACTAGTGGTCTCAAATTCAACCCCTGGGTACGGCACCAAGTAGTAGGTCCTTTCCATTCGCCTCAAAATTAAAAAAACACCAAAGTGAGTGTTTGTGAGAAGGCGCGGTTCCTATAGGCATTTGTAGGTAATTCACTTATGAAAAAGTTAACTTATTCTAGTTGAATGAGTTCAGTTTCGCTTTAGGCCCTACGAACTAAGTCCCACTAGCCAAAATTGACTAAATTCCACCAAATATACATTGGGATTTAGTTCAGAAGTTTGGTAGACAGTTCCGGACGTAGTTCATTATGAACTACATCGCAAGAAAATACATTTACATTCCATGAAGAGTGAAGTATGTATGGGGGGCACGTTGCCCCTGAAACCACCCTGCTTGGGGGTCACTGTTGGAATTGGAGTATGTGCGAGGTTAAATATTATGGAAAATTTCTTTAAAGTTTGCATATACCAAATTTTTATATTGGGACTTAGTTCATTCTAGAGTTGGATTTTAGTTCCTGAAATTCGTGGGGGTTAGTTCATATGAAATAGATCCCAAATTTTGTGGAAGTTAGTTCCATGTGGGACTTAGTTCGTAGTGGGGTGAGATTGATTAGTAGGCAGTATATTATGTGGATTGTAGAAACTTACAGAAAATATGTGGTAATGAAAGGTTTGAAAAGATAAGTCCACATACGACAAACTATACGAGTGACCTTAATAAGACGTGAATTATCTTCAACTTTATTGGAATATGTGCAGGTGCAGTATAGATAAGTTGGTCGTAAAGCGGTAGAAGTTGTCAAAGGTATGTGTGGCTGATCACTGTGGGTGAAATGCAATGGTACATACCACATACTTCCTCTGGACATAATTGCATGGACAAGGACAGACAGTTCTATGAGTTTCACATAAAAAAAATGTTGTAGCTCTATTAAATTGTTAGAGCAAATGTCTTTAAAGTACATATATACAAAAAAAAAAATCTCTCAAATATAAGATAATGCTTTTAAAAATCTAAATTCCTTCGAATAATTGAAAAACACAAATACAAACGAAATTTGCATAAAAATCCACTTGAAAGGAATCAACTTTTAGGTCCTGTTTGTAATGTCAATATTCCCTATCTAGCTATATTCCAGCACCAGAACATTATCGTAACTATCTTAAAGAGCTTAAGTGCGCGTGTATACGTACTTATGTAAATTTGAGTGGGATATGGGTCACTATTACAACGGAGATTGTTGTTTCCACATTATTTACGTGCAAAAATAGGTTATTTGAACAAATTCTCGGAGGGAAGTTCGCTTTGAAACTCTGAGGAGTATTTGAGTGGAATCGTACAAACAATGAAGAGGAGAAGCAGTTCAATTCGTAAATACCATCCCAAATTAGAAGCATAAATTTAAAGACATTTTCAATGCTAAGCATATCGCTACGATCCTAATCCTGTGTCGTATAATCAACTGGTGATTTGTATCAGCTTATTATTCTGTCAATTAAATAGCTAGCCTCTGTCAAAAACGATGGGAGGCAATGACATGAATGGAATGGACATGGAAATTTTGAAAGTCGGTTAGTAACTACTTTACTGACCAGATTTTCAGAAAAATTACCATCAGACTGAATTCTTTAATGAAATTAGTACACAATGCACGGGGGCATCAGTAGTGCTATTGCATACACTGCCATCTTTTGCCCAATAACAATAGCATTTGGTTTAGGTATAGGCTAAATGCGTTTACTTCAGGTGTATTTAATATAAAACATACCCCCACTGATGTAGACGTAGAGAATGCCGTATTATACATTCTGACGGTCCTTCAACTCAACCTAACCGCATGCAAAACCAAACAGAAATCTTATATATAGATTTCGAGAGATATTCGAATCAGACGAATATTGTCGGGTCTCTTTTTGTCTCTCTACCACTATAAATCTTACCCAGAGAGACTCTCTGGACATCTGCAGATTTCTTCACTGGGTTCGATTCCTAAGTGTTAACCCTAGCATCTATTTATGTGAGAACTGTTTCATCCAATGGGTCTCGATCCAGTTCTCCCAAGATCCTCAATCTTCTGCCAGCCAAAGCCGGACATTGACACAGTATATGTGCGCTGTCTCAGATTCCTCCAGGCATAGATTACAAGTATTTTCCTCTCTAAGGCCCATCTTCCTTAAATGATACCCGAAATTAACATGTCCTGTAGTCAACGTTACCACCCATTTGAATGTTCTTCGACTCATTATTAGAAACCTTCTTTGAGTGGAGTAGGTCGGCCACTTTATTGCCATTTTAGCCTGTCTTCATTGTTCCAAGGTTGTCCACATTCTGAGTTGTTCTGCCGTGATCCATTTATGAATCAGCTGTTCTACCATTCCTCCATGAATTGAAGAAAATGATTCTGGTCGCAGCAACTTTTTAGTTGACCCCTGTTTTGCAAAGGTGTCCGACTTTTCGTTCCCGTCTATCCCTATGTGTTCTCGTACCCAAGTCAGTGTTACTTCATTTTTAGATGAGCACTTATTGAGTTTGTGTATACCTTCCAGTGCCCATAATGTTAAGATCTTAGTCTGGTCCATGCATCTGATCACCGCCTGATTGTCCAGTGTTCTGAAAAGATACCGGCCTCCGCCCATCATGGATCCAGCCGTGAACTATTTCACCATTTCTCTTTTCTGGAAGTAATCTGTTCTCAATACGAGCTTTGTGATTCCTTTCCATAATACGCACCTTTGTTATCCCATCCATAGGCATGTTCAGTTCCCTAATCTCGTTTTTGACAAGTTCCAAGATCCTCTTGTGTCTATAGATGATACGTGTTCTTAAGAAATAAGTCTAGTGGTTAGATCCCGAGGATCACTTCCAATCTGCATATTGGTGTTGAACGTACTGCACCTGTAACTCCTATACATGATAAACGTTGGCCCCTATCCATGTGCTTCCTAACATCGTAACAGTTTTCTGGGAGACCACCATACAACCGAGGCGTAGGTGATAATGGGTCTAGTAATCAGCGTATACATCCAGTATGCTGACCTTTGAGAGAGTCCTCACCACTTTCCATATACACGTTTGCACTGATATAGTACCCTTTTCGCGGTCCGGACCTTCTCCTCAACATGGTAGTTCCAAGTAAGCTAGATAGACTCCCAGATACTTAACCTTTTTGGTCGTTGTTAGTGAAGATTATTAGATCTGTTTTCTCCGCAGTAATGGAAAGCCCTTGTTCCAAACACCACCGCTCAACCACTTTGCTGATATCCGCAGTGACGTCTTGCCATTATTACTATGTCATCGGCATATCCTATTGTGTGAATGTCAGTTGTCTCAAGTCTGTCGAGAAGAAAGCCCACAGTGATATTCCACAGTGTATGTCAAAGACCACCTCCTTGTGGGCAACCTCTGCTGACCCTCTGAGTTTGGAGGTTCCCGTCTGAATATTTATCGCCCTTGTATTCAACATATTGTCCACCCATCTTGCCACCTAACCCTACGTGTTTCCAAGGCTTGTTTCAGACTTCCAAAAAGCACATCTTATCGAAGGCACCTTAAATCTTAAGAAAATAACAAAAATATTTGGCAGATTATGTACTTAGTTCTTAACAAAACATAGCGTATGTGTTGTAACGCTTTCGATGTGCGCCATCCACCCCAAAGTAGATCTAGAATCGAAAAGAATCATTTTTAAATTGTTCCCATTTAATCAAGTTCTGTTTCGCATTTGTTGTAGCTCAGACCTTGGACCGAGCACAAAGATGAATGATAGGTCAAAATATTCCAATAAGTACTACCTAAAAACTATTTCAAGCTTTTATGAGAAAATTTAGTTTTTGGTTAAATTTTATTATCCGAAAGCAAGCTAGTAAACTCTTTTCTGTAAAACCATACCTCATCTCTCAAAGGATAATAACAACTACAAAAGGATTAACGACCAACCTATTGGCATGTATTAGTTACATCATCGCACACACAAGAGTTCCTAGGTCAAGTGGACTTACACAACATAACATAAATTTTGCCTGCTGTGGTGACACAATCAATTAAATCTTATTAAGAGCACAAGGATCAACTGTATCGAACAATAAGCGTATGGAATTACCACGCAAATCCTATTAAACCAAAAATCTTTTTGCACATGGGCAAACACAAAATGCAATTAAATACAGACATTTTATTAAAATTGTGCAACAAAATAAAAAAATTAAAATAAAATAAAACTCACCTTCTCTTGCTTTTAAGTAGACCGTATTGGCCACAATGTTCTCTAATTCCATTAGTTCCAGGTTGGCGGTTTTTTATTAAATCCCTTTGACTCCTCGAAAATATTATATTAAATCCTCAATAGAATTGTTAGTGTTTGTGGCTGGGGTGCAGCAACACTGACGATGCAGTTGCTTCGATTTTGGTTGGGATTTCGATTTCCTCCTTTTTGTTGTATTTAAATCTGATGCAGAACAATTTTCTTGATATGTTGCAAAAGCAATTTATTAACAATGAACAGTGAGTTTTCGGTTGCAATAACAACACCAGTAACAATGACTGTACAAAATGCAACAATGACAGTTGCTGGGAATAATCGGCAGATCGTTGCTCAATGACGGCACAGCTACTCCTCCAACAACTACTACCGACAGTTGACCGTTTGTCACTTATTGTTGTTGCACACTTACAGTAGCTGCAGCAACAAATCAACAAATTAATTAAAAATATTTCATTTTTGATATTACCCACGAGATTTGCAACGCTAAAATTTTCCATCAACAAACACAGCACAATGGGGGTGCTAATTAGATTCCTACCCCCTCCTGGTGTACGCGATATGGGATACGATTTTCGAGCGTCTAGGAATTTTTCACCTTCCCCTCGTTGCAAACGGATTGGATGACGACGACGATGACGATGTATGCACTCTTGGTGGGTGTGTGCTTGTGTGTGTATGTGGTGGAAAATTGCAATAATTTAGGTTTTCTCTTTTGTTTAAAGAACTTATTTATGTATCTTTGCACGATTTCATTAAGTAAATGAAAAATTTAATATGTACCGAACAAGACGATCGACATAGGAATACCGCGCGCGTGTGTAATACTACTTTGGGAGAATTTTCACTTTGATCACTTGCGGGATACAATGCATTTCATTTAATTATTTATAATTTTATTTTTTTTTCTTATTGCGCGAAACGGTGCTTTGTGCGGTAGCGATGGTTGTGGCAATGACAAGGTATGGGATTAAATTAAATCTGAAAAGAGAACAAAAAGAAAAAGATGATTATAGCACGTTTGAGATGATTTTAATTTCATTACTGAGGCGAAATGAGGGAAACACATTTCATTTGGTAGTAAGGGTGGGAATTTAGGAATTTAATTCGTATTTGTAATTGAAAATGAACAACAGCAACAGCAATGTCAAGTATTTTGAAAAAGGACAACTGTTCTACTGCGAGCAATGCAATAGATTAGATACATGAAAGGCACTTAAGGATTTTGTACCGCTATCTTTTCTTGTATACAGACGGCAAACTTATCAGACCTGTTTCTGTTGAAAAATCATTATGGAATTTACGCCGAGTAGAAGAACATACCGTCTACACACGCCAATTTCCAATAACAACAAATTAGACCAAGAGAGCTTGGGCTGAAGTAGTGGGGTAAAGCGATGATTATACCATTGACGTATTCTTTGAATATCTGACGAAGAGTTCCATGATTTGTGGAAGAGTCTTTGCAAGATTGGCTTAAAAACCAAGCTTATTACACCCTTTCAAACTAGAGGCATTTTAAGGCTTTAAACATCGATGAATGTCGGGAAGTCGTGAACGAATTTGTATACTCTCTTTTAATTGACTTCCCTGGGCATACATCCAATAAGGATTCGTCAAACTTTTTTGCTACACTTTTGATTCAGTCGATGTTATTTGTTTCATCTTACCAACAATTTTTTAATTCCCTTCCACTAGTGTCAGTCGATCAAATTCTGGAGTCTTTAGTCTTCTTTTTTTTTTTTTTTTTTTTTCAATATAATAATAGGAACAACCAGATTTGACGTCAAGTGATTAGACTGACGTCAATTCCAAGAGGCATTTTCAACAATGGCAACAGAGGTTCAATCTTCTTAACTTCGGAGATTCGCTGTCGGCTCTTGGTCTATCACGTTGACCATACACTGCACAATATGCTACCAGATATTCAAAGCATTCAAAGTTTTGCATTCGTCAACAGTAGAAATATGACACACGACTTTTAACAAAAGCAGAAGCACAACATATCGAACAGATCTACTTTACTTCAGGACTTTTAATTGTTAGCTAAAATTCTCAGAATAAATAGATAAAAAAATATTAACTCTTTAATAAGCGTTCTTCTCTTCTCTATTAACAACATTATTTCCATAAATGTTGTTCCTGCTCTATGCACTCGTATTTCTCAAATTAAAGGGAATCGTTTACGAGTTGGTATATCCTTTGACAAGAGTCTTGGTTATAGGTGGAGTTTATTCCTATTTGGTACCATATTTCATCATTTGAGGTTTGAGGTTTGAGGTTTTACTATAGATTTGGAAACAAAATGGGTCCTTGCCAGAATACACACCCGATAAGTGGCAGAAATGTAGAAACTTTGCAACGCCACCTCTGTCATTTTCATTATTTAATCATATTAGAGTGGTTGAAACCCTCATCACTACCCATCACATAAAGCAGAAATAGAGTAGGTAAAACTGAGATACCTTTAAAATTTTTGTTTATATATGAAACTCGTTGAATTAAATAAATGTGTACCTCAATTCATACCAGAAATAAACTCACATCATAAGGCCATGCCCACACTGGTGGCTATTTAGTAACACTTCTGTTCATACGAATGTCGGACATTTTGTCTGACAATGAACAGAGATTGGTATAATGATCCCGGCGCGCGTTAGGATTGATTGATATTGGCCTTAAGTGCTTCCGGATTGTTGGCATAACATCGGTCCTTCACGGTTCCCCACAAAAAAAAAAGTCCAAAAGGGTTAAATCCCAGCTCCGAGGCGGCCAATACTGATAACACGATTTGGGAATTTGGTGCGCAAAAGATCGATTGTGGCATGGGTGGTGTGGCATGGCGCGCCATCCTGCATGAACCAGAGGTCGTCCAAATCCATGTCTTCATTTCCAGAAAAAAAAAAGTAGGTTAACATGAGTCTGTAACGCCCATCGTTAACCGAAACGTTGTTCCCAGCCTCATTTTCGAAGAAAAATGGTCCAATGATGCCACGGCTCCACAATCCGCAGCAAACTGTCACTCTCTGCGAATGCATTGGCTTCTCGACAATAACGTGCGGGTTTTCCGAACCCCACAAACTTGCGTACAACAGGCGTGGTGGGTGCCTCATTTCGGCCAAAACTTCTTTTCAAAAAACGCACTGTTGGGGCTACACATTACTCACTTTGGAAATAAGTTTTCAATATTTTCCAACGTTTTTAAATTTGAGGTGGCCTCGACTCCAGTAATGCATTTCGCCCCGATGTGGTGGGTGGGCTCATCAGTAGACGACCACCACATCTGGGGGTCTAGCACGTAACTTGATACAATCGAGTTCAGTCGATACAATCGAGCTCCGGCAGCACCTAATTTGTCTCAATCGAGGATAATCAATCGAGAATAATCGATTGAGACAAATTAGGTGCTGCCAGAGCTCGATTGTATCGACTGAACTCGATTGTATCAAGTTACGTGCTAGACCCCCTGATCTAGACGCACTGTTTACTCGATTTTCACCGAGACTAATGATTTTTCAATCAACAAGTGACTGTGAATCATACCTCAAGACGAATCTTTGGTTCAAAGACTATCGCCGAGAGGATTTGTTTTTTGCCCAGGGCCTGGCTTGTCCATTCAATCAAACTATTTTCAAATCATAAACATATTTATGATATGAATAAATTGTTGGAGTGTACGATTGTCATCACAAATTTTTAAATTTGAGGTGGCCTCGACTCCAGTAATGCGTTTCGCCCCGATGTGGTGGGTGGGCTCATCAGTAGACGACCACCACATCTGATCTAGACGCACTGTTTACTCGATTTTCAAGCGTAAAGCGAATCATTTCGTTCCGCGGAGGTATGAAACTGACTTTCTTTCAAGATTTCGAGCGGGAAACAGCTGTCAGTGTCAAAATAACCTATGATTTAAAAAAGGAAACCACTAGATGGCCCATTCAGTATTTCAAGCGGACAATTGGTTGTTTCCTAAGTCCTAGTATAAATGTCCTATGGTTGCACCAATAACTCCTTTAATTATTGTAATTTCCTTGGTTTAAATTGGTCGGTTTATTTTGTATAAACTTGGTACATATTCGCAATAACTTTACAAGAAACAAAAAAACAAAAAAAAAATGACTTTGCATTCGAGCTCACTTCCAGTGACCGAGAGGCCTTAGCTTTTTACAACTTGTTGTTCATAAGTGCCTGCCTTTCGGCAGTCTGACCATGTCAAAGTATAAAAATACGTAACGAAAGCATAGCATGGTACGTATTACTGCCCAAAGATGAACATGTATACGACCACCAAACTACTGTGTACAACCATAAATCGATATCTCGTGTTCGTTCAAACAGAAAAATCACCCCAATGGCGATAGAGATACCTTCATCTTGTCTACCAAGATATGCGTGCATGAAATGGATTAAACTAAGTGTGCGAATGTTGTTTTCTTTTTATTTATTTCTTTTTTTTTTTTACTTAAGATTTATTTTTAGTGCCACTAACTTTAATTACATACGCTTGAGCTGGTTCGTACGTGCGTTGTCTTCATATCATAAACGCGTTATTTGAAGATCGCTTAAATTTTAAAATCCATGCATATGGTTCGTCTTAAATTCATAAAGGGAAACAAATGCGAAAAGAAAAATAAACATACCTAGTTATGTATATTCTGAGTGTAGTTGTTGAAAAATGCTTTTAGCGGTTTGCGTTTTATTTGTGATTTTTTTTTTTTTTTTTTTTTTTTTTAATTTCTATTGAACCTGTCGGTGGGTGCTGTTGATATTGATAGGCCAGTGAGATAGATTGCGTTTGTATTTAAAGTACTAAATAGTTAAGTGAGATTCTTTTGATGTCGAAGGCATTCATGTCCATCATAAAGATATTATTTCTTAATTTCAGATTGGTCGTTATGAATGTGAATATTTTACGAAAACCGATATATAATCGTAATTGTTTTATGTTTCTACAAATAGGTCAAGAAAATATACAAAATCTGCACAAGATGTGCTTTCGAGGAGAAAAATATATTCACCCCTATCGTGGAATCCGCCGCCGGGGGGAATTATTCACGGAAAAGAATATTTTGGTATCGTCAAAATCGCAAAGTGAACAGCAAAGTGAACAGGAAAAAATACCAACCTATGCCATCGCAACTTGACCTAGTCTGGTATACAGATGGTTCCAAGATGGATACGGGGACCGTATATGGCATATATGGAGAATCGCCTCAATCGAACTTTTAAGTCAGCACAGGCAAATACTCGTCCATATTCCAGGCTGAGGTCCTTGCCATTAAGCAGTGGCTAGAATAAACTTAAGTTCTAATACACGTGCTAAAACTATATTCATCTTTTCAGACAGCAAAGCTGCTCTTAAAGCTCTGGACACATCTGTCATAAAATCGAAGCTGGTCCTGGAAACGTTCATAGCCATCTACGAACTTTCAAAAGAAATAAAAACCAAGTCATTCTACACTGGATTCCAGCCCACAGTTGCTTTGCTGGAAACGAAACAGTAGACTCACTGGCCAAAGTCGGCGCGACAATGCCACTTGTTGGACCTGAATCCTCCTGCAGTCAGTAAGAGATGTTTCAGGAAGCACATCAAGAACTTAGCTCTAATCGAATCTAATGAAGTCTGGTTTAAAACACCTGCGCAGAACTGCACCAAGCAATTCTTCCCAAAATGTTGCCCACACTTTTAATAGTGTCATAGCGCCCGAGGGCCTTATGACACAAAAATGTGTGTCATAGCGCCCCAGGGCGTTATAAGCGATGATAATAAGCGATGATAATATCCGGAGACTAGAAACACAGTTTTCCTCGTTCTGTAAAGCCCATCCAAGATTAAATGACTTCCTTAGCACATCCGCGGGACCTGACGGCATAATACCTGCCGAATTGCAGAAATCATCGGACATAATCTTGCCGATGCTTCAGACAATCTTCAAAAGTTGTCTCGATTTAGTTTATATCCCAAAGATATGGAGAGAAGTTAAAGTTGTCTTCATACCCAAAGCAGGTAAATGCTCCCACACAAATTCTAAAGATTTCAGACCTATTAGTCTATCATCATTCCTTCTAAAAACACTAGAACGACTGATTGATATCCACTTACGCAACAGTATCGATAAAAAACTACTGTCAGCGGCCCAGCACGCATACTGCAAAGGTAAATCAGTGGAGACGGCATTACACACTTTAGTACGTAATATCGAATACTCCCTGTTCCATAAGGAGTACACGATGGTTGCCTTCCTTGACATAGAAGGCGCTTTTAACAATGTCAATACATCAGCGATAGCAGATGCGCTTTCAGCTCTGAATGTCGACAGCTCACTTGGCGAACTGATCAATCTACTGCTTAGAAGATCTGTTAGTAGAGGCACTCCGCAAGGTGGTGTTCTATCCCCTCTTCTTTGGAATTTGGTGGTCAATGAACTATTGATGATCCTGGAAGGTGAAGGATGCACGGCGATCGCTTATGCAGATGATGTTGCTATAGCCGTCTCAGGAAAGCACTTAAATACTCTAAAAGAACTCCTACAAAATGTTTTAAATAAGCTAGCCAGTTGGGCGAGTCGTTGTGGTTTAGGTGTGAACCCCCACAAAACTGATCTGGTGCTTTTCACCAGGAAATATAAAATCCCGACAGTCGACCCTCCCTCACTCAATGGTATCAACCTAACTTTCTCTGACAAAGCTAAATATTTGGGGCTTATCCTGGATAGGAAGCTTAGTTGGAAACTTAACATCCAAGAAAGAGTCAAGAAGGCTACAGTAGCACTCTTCTCTTGTAAAAAAGCTATTGGGAATAAATGGGGTTTACAACCTCGAGTAACCCACTGGCTCTATATCTCAGTTATAAGACCGATACTCACCTATGGGATAATTGTCTGGTGGACAGCCTTGGAGAAGGCCACAAACCGCGACCATATAAGCAAGGTCCAGCGCACAGCTTGCATGTGCATACGCGGTGCACTACGCACAACACCCTCTGCGGCACTAGACATATTGTTTCATATATTACCCCTTGACATCTTTAGCAAACAAATGGCAGCGAGTGCAGCCATTCGCCTTAAAGCCATCTCACAGTGGTCAAGCAAAGACTTTGGCCACGCCTCTATTCTGAAAAAATTCGAGATCTCAACTGAAAACACTGACTACACCACCCCATCTCTAAACTTTGACAAGAATTTTCTCGTCACAATCCCATCCAGAGCAACCTGGGATGGAGATGCCTTCCCGGAAGATGAATCAGTTCACTTCTATACTGACGGCTCAAAAACCAATGATGGAGTTGGTGGGGGTGTTTTCTCGGAACGTCTTAATCTTAAGCTCTCCTTCCGTCTACCAAATTACTGTAGCGTGTTCCAGGCGGAAATTATGGCGATTAAAGAGGTCTTATCCTGGCTCAAGAAAAACGTCATATCCGTTAAGGATATCTACATATTTTCGGACAGCCAATCAGCCATCAAATCCTTGGATTCGATCTCTATAACTTCTCTAGTAGCCCTCGACTGCCGATCGTCTCTTACGGAGATGGCCGAACAGTTCAACATTCACCTAATTTGGGTGCCGGGGCATAGAGACATTCCAGGGAATTGTAAGGCCGATGAACTCGCTAGAATAGGAACAACTCAACCCATTCTGCCGGATAAAGGCACCCTAGGGATTTTTTCGCTACTCGCAAACAAAAATTGAAGCAGAATGCTATCGAGAGTACAAATCTTAGGTGGACGAGTTTAACCACTTGTCTAGCGACAAAACAAATTTGGCCTAAGCTGGATTTGAAACGCTCTAAGAAATTGATCTCTCTCAACAGATTGCATATCGGCACTACAATAGGTGTCATTACTGGACACTGCCTGATAGGCAAACATGCCGCAAGGCTGGGCCTTTTTGCAAACGACTTTTGTAGAAGCTGCATGGACGAGGAAGAGGAGGAAACTATCCCTCACCTTCTTTGTTCCTGCCCAGCTCTCTCCCGCAGAAGGAAGCTTCACTTAGGAGCCTTCCATTACAACGACTTGGGCGATCTGACAAGCATAGACATCAGAAGCATCTTACGCTTTATAAAGAGCTCAAAATGGTTCAACTAGTAGGGAGATCTTAGATCCTTCTTCGTGGCATCACAATGGACCTATACTGGTCTAAGTGTGTTGGCGTTTTTAGCTGACAGCCACTTTCAACCAACCAACCAACCACACTCGCTCGGTACACTTAAAAGTTTATTAGTCCACAATATCGAATGCTTAAAATTTTACATCATTAGGTAAAGCAATTTAATCTATTTACTGTAAAACGTTTTAATTTCAAACGAAGATGGGTATCTTCCAACCATCATAAAGATTGCGGACGACAACGAGTTGATTCGCTTTAACAATTCATCCAATACCCCGATTCGGCTTCATAATGGTGGATTGTAAAATTTTACGATTATACGCAGAGATAAGCGCGTTTGATGTAGGCGAATCCTTTGCACCCATTTCGCTCGCCCACACCTGTTTGCGTGCACACACAAATTTTATTTGTCCCAGATACAAGTACATACAATGATGTACGAAAAATGTAATAAAGCAAGCAGAACCCGCAAAACTGTAGTACCTAGAGTCCATTAAAAACTAAGCCATTAATGGTTTCTCCCAAAGGCACTTTTAGGGCTGACAAAATATTCAATTGTACAGATTTTATCCTTCCTGCGGCATCGACTGATGTGCTGGTGGCGAATACGTAACATTTCTTTCTTTTTTCGCGCGTGCACATCTAAACTGTCTGAATGAAGGCTCTATACCTCCTACGCGCGATTGGAAAATAATAAAATCAAATTATTCATATATTCACAGGGTGGGTAGCTATACAAATTATATATACCGAAGTACAGGTTGTATTTTTTGCAGAAGAAAGGTTATTGATTCCTTTTACCCGCAGCTGCCACCTGTCTTAACTGCTTTATGTTTCCCACGTGTAACTACTCGTACAGATTCTGCACACAGAGATAAAAAAAGAATCGATATCGATGTGAAGACAAAATTCTAAAAAG
Organism: Cheilosia scutellata; assembly: GCA_955612985.1. Classification (NCBI taxonomy): domain Eukaryota; kingdom Metazoa; phylum Arthropoda; class Insecta; order Diptera; family Syrphidae; genus Cheilosia; species Cheilosia scutellata. The sequence goes on along the minus strand of OY015312.1, from coordinate 34,392,764 downwards.
TAAAAATAAAACCCCGGAAGGTGCAGAGAGTAAAACTTTAGAGGGAACGATGAGTAGTGAAGGATGGTGTGAAAAACGACGATAACCGCCCACAATCCCATTAAATGTACAAAGTGAGAAAATTGTGATGCAAATTATGAGGAAGCATCCTTTATCACCGTTCTGTGGTAAGGGAGCAAAAAAATGGAAAACTATTTATTGAAGATGCGATGATTGTGTCATTGTTGTTTCTACTTAGCACTATTGTCCTTGCAGATTAGAGTAGACGCTTTGATAAGTAATTTACATTTTTATTGCATAAATAAGGCAGCGCTTATTGTTATATTCTTTAAATACAATCGAGGGAAAACTGATAAAGTGTTTTTTTTTGTTATAGTTCAATGAGACTGAGCAGCGTTTCGAGGCATTCTTCCGAAATTTTAATTTTCTACTGAAGTCGTTTATAACAAAAAACCAGTAAGACAATTATCTTCGACTATGCCGAAGCTCAAATACCCGGTACTATATTATTGTAAAAAAAAAAAAAAAAAAACAATATTTTAGTACTAAAAAATTATATATTTGTATGGGAGGTATGGGTAGTTTTTATTCGACCAAGCTCATTTTTTGTCAAAAAATTTTAAATATTATTAAAACAATATGTGCAAAGTTTAAACTTGCTATCTTTACTGTAGCTATTTAAATTTAATTTTTAGCATCAAAAAGCTATATAAATCTGATATTTTTGTATGGGAGGTAGTAGTAGTTTTCATCCGATCTTGCTCATCTTCGAACTTAGCCTCAGTTTGGTGGATAAAAGCTTACATACCAAATTTCAAGTCGATAGCTCTTAAATTACGGCCGTAATCGTGCGGACAGACAGACAGACAGACAGACGGACAGACAGACGGACATCGCTAGATCGACTAAGAAAGTGATGCTGATCAATAATATATATAGTTTGTCAATGGAATGATAAAGTGAATATACCCTCACCACAGTGTGGTACCGGGTATAAAAACTGTTTGTATATGACCTAAGGCTGTGATTCGGATAGCCTAACAAACTTGTGGATTCATTTTTTTTTTTATAAAGTCACTTACCTACGAAACATCCGCTCGCAGTCCGGCTTAGCAAACATTGAGCTGTTAAATCACTATACCACTCACCAAAAAATGTTGCCGGGAAAAGGTTTGTTTTTATTTTATTTCTTATTAAATTTCAATGCTGTTCTACATCAGGTGCTGGGGTATGCGGACAATACTGATATCATCGGTCGTTCCGAGCGTGCCGTGATAGAAGCGTTCACGGCGATTGAAGAACAGGCGAAATCCGTTGGCCTTGAGGACAAGACTGAGTACATGCTATCAACAAACAAACAAGCATCTTTCCACCGCCTAGGTCAAAACGTCACAATAATTTCGAGGTAATTAAGGAGTTCACCTACCTCGGAGAAAACATGAACTCCACGAATGACACCCTAGTGGACCTAGTGGAAACCGTTGCTACTTGGCAAAACAATTGAGCTCAAAACTCCTAACTCGAAGGAAGAAATGTGTACTCTACAAAACCCTTATCCTGCCAGTTATACTTTATGGCGCCAAGTGGTGGACGATAAGCAAGAACGGAGAGCTGATACTGGGCTCCTTCGAAAGAAAAATACTTCGACGGATTTTTGGTCCTGATGTGTGCGAGGAGGGCGAATGGAGGAGAAGATACAACCGCGAACTCTAAGAGCCAAGATGTGGATGTAGTCCAAAAAGCCTACTACATTGGCTCGGCCACATAAGAGGATCTTCGAATCCCAGCTCCCAGGTTCGAGAAGACTAGGAAGACCGAACAACTGGAAGCAGCGTGCCCGGGATCGTAAAGGATGGAAGGCTGCAGTGTCTCATGCAGAGATTCTTCATGAATCGGGAGCCCGATAAGTAAGTAAGTAAGTATATACCCAACCTTGCACCTACTCCAAATCCTACAGTGACCACAAGCAGGGGGGTTGCATCTTACGTATCTTACTGTTTATGCAATTTTTCGAAAAAAAAAAATAATTGTTATAATTATTTCAGTTAGTTTTTGCTTTGAGAAAAACAAATAAAATTATTTGTCATTCAAATTAAAAACATTATAATGCAAACGGTCATCGCAAAAAAAATATAACTCCCTTCTGTAAAGCGGCAACATACAAATACCAATACAATGAATATAGACAGGGAAATCCCTCCTGCCTATTAGCTAGTGTTAGTGTAGGACTGCATATCGCAGCTCGGTGGATGGGGCAATGATATTGAGTTCAGTTCTCTTTATGCATTTCACCCATAAGGGCATCTTCCCGAGTTCGCGATCGAGTCAGTGTCGAGTTGTAAGAATAAGAATACAAGGTGATTAATATTCGTTGTTCAACATATCAGAAGTGGGATACGTTCGCCAAATCTAAAGCCCTACAGGTGTTTGTGTGTTTGTGCTACAATAATAATAATAAAAAAAAAAATAAAAATTTTAAAACTATGGAATTGAAGTCAAAGGAGACGTTTGATGACAACAGCGGCGCCAAGGCGTCGCGGGGTAAGAAACCAGTTGGTATTGGTACTGTAAAAAAAAATATATTTTTTTTATAATAAATTAAATGAATGTAGAGCAGCTGCGGACAGCTCGCCCAACACAGTTGATCTTGTTGGAGCAGTATCGGTACAGTATGCAATATGCATGGGCATACATACTAATATATTTATATGTGTTTCTCTTTTTTCATCCCCTTTATTTTTGCACTGATATCCTTGGGGATATGCATAGATCTACAATATATTGATGAAGCGAGCTTGAGTTGTTTCGATCTGATGTGTGTATATGTGTGCGAGACTCTTGGGGACAGATGTTTCACCCACTTTGTTGGAGGTGCTGTGTGCTGTGTGCTGTGTGCTGTCTCTGTGTGCTATGTGCGTTGGTGCTAAACGAGAATGCATGTGCATGACTTATTACATACATACATCTTGTTTCTTATAGGGGTGTCCTCTTCTCTTTGAATTGAGGAGCTTTGTAGTTGTCTGTTTTTAATAAAGTGTCATTTTTGAATACATACTTATAGTTACTGTCGTTTTGTCGGTTTGTCTGTGTGTACAATCCTTGGAATTCGTTTCATACATGTATGATCCTGATCATGGAGAAACGACAATATGTGCCCTTGAGTATTTCAACGGTTAAGTATTTTGCCGTTGGGTTGGTCGTCTAGACTCTAGACTACATTTCATATTGTGTTTGTCAGCCAGGTTTTTCCATGAAAAAGATTTTTGTGGCACAGTTGTAAAACGTACTCTTCAGAGTTAGCATCATTGGATTGAGTGAAGAAAAGTTGTGTTTTTAAATCAGTGCGCTTGCAATGGAAAGTCGTGGAAGAAAAAACGAAAATAATCTATTGTCGCAAATAGAACTTTTAAAAAAGGAAAATGAGCTACTGCGTCGGGAAAAAGAGCTCATGCTGCGTGAAAGTGAGTGCAGTGAACGTTCGTCTCAAGTAAGCCGTCTGCCTATATCTTCACCCTCTATGCGACTAGGCGCAGATGAGGTCAACAAACTAATTCCTGCCCTAGACCCGTCTAAGTGTGGCACTGGTTTGGGTGTGAATCAGTGGCTGAACTCGGTTGAGAATATTAAGAACATTTACGGATGGGATGACCGTAATACTCTTTTTTATGCTTCCCTCCGCCTAGAGGAAGCAGCCCGAAATTGGTTTATTGGCAACGGGTCGCAGTTCGCGTCGTGGTGTGCGTTTAAAGAAGGCATAAAAGAAGCTTTTCCTGACGAAAGTTATGAATCGAAAATTCACGTGCAATTAATGTCGCGTCACAAAATGGAAAGCGAATCCATTGAAAACTATGTGTATAGTGTATGTGCGATGGCAAAAGGTAAGGTAAACGATTTTACCACCACCAAATACATAATATCGGGATTGAGTGATCGTCGTTTAATAAACATTCTCACCGCGTCCGAGTGCTCAACAGTAAAACAACTCCTTGCCAAGGTAAAGGCATACGAAGGGATAAACGAGCAGGAAAGCTCGAGGGGTAAGTTTTTGAATAACTCTCGGGAAAGGGGTTTAAAAACGTATGCTAGAACTACTCCCATTCGCTCAGATGCTCCTTACGACGTTCGGCGTGGTGGCATGGACCGAGTGTGCTACAACTGTCGACGTTCGGGACATTTTGCTCGAAATTGTCCGAAACTGAATGAAGCTCCAGTTAGGAGACAAATGCCGGCACTCGAACCAGCGCGAAATATGCGATGTTTGTCAAATACAATGACAGGACAGATTCAAGGGACCTTTTGAAGTAAAAAAGATTTTGCAGAACGATCGATACGTCGTTGGAGATTCAGCGGAACTACAGAATTCTCAAAAGCCGTATAATTCCGTTCATTCAGCAGACCACTTGAAGCCATTCGGACATCTTAAGGATTTCGATTGGGAACATTTAGACGATACCGATGATGATGAAACCCCTGAAGTTTAATCTGCCGTTTTAACAATTATTTAGATTCACAAACATAAAAAACATAATCTTTTATTTTGTTTTCTTGATTTTGCTTTCAACTTCTCTAAAATGAATTAAATAAAAATGAAGTTAAATGTTATGTTAAAAGAAAAATTTGTTGATTCTTTGTTTAGGATCTAATCGTGGTTTAAGGTAAGATAGATTTTGCTAAGAAATCTAATACCAGATCAAAATCAATTTAAGCGTAATTTTGACAAGCGTGAGTAACCATCATTTCTTTTTATTATAAGGAACGTTAGATGTTGTTAACACATTAATTGTTCGATCTGTGTGAAATTGAAAATATGTACTAGAACAAAGCTGTGTGGATAACGTACAAGCGTTATTATTGAAGCGTCACTTAAAACTATGTGAAAAACTTACAGATGGTATAGTATCTGTGTGTAGCGCAACTTGTAGCTGGGTGAACAAAATAACTGTTCAAACTGTGTGAAATTGCAACTAAAAGCTGTGTGAATAACACAAGCTGAGTGAATAACAACGACTGTTATATCTTCTTATGAATGTAATTCATAGCTGTGTGAACAATTAGAACTGGTATAACTATGTGAAAGGCTGTGTGAAGTGAACATATAGAACCGAGGTAAATATCTGTGTGTAGGTATAGAACAAACAATTTATATTCACTTGGATCAGATGGCAATAAATTTGTATATCAAGGGTTCAGGTAATGTAGTCTATAGTTGTGTAGTGCAATATTATAAATAACTGTAGTAAATAATATGAAGCTGTGTGCTTAATCATTTAAAACAAATTGCAAGGTATATTATGAAGCAGCACTGAGGACAGTGTATTGTCGGATGGCCGAATGTAAAGCGGCAACATACAAATACCAATACAATGAATATAGACAGGGAAATCCCTCCTGCCTATTAGCTAGTGTTAGTGTAGGACTGCATATCGCAGCTCGGTGGATGGGGCAATGATATTGAGTTCAGTTCTCTTTATGCATTTCACCCATAAGGGCATCTTCCCGAGTTCGCGATCGAGTCAGTGTCGAGTTGTAAGAATAAGAATACAAGGTGATTAATATTCGTTGTTCAACACTTCAAAGAAAAATAAAGGAACTAACATCCACCACGCTTTAGCCTTAACTATTGACTTGGTATTTAAGGAAAGTCATTCATTGTCTCTTCGATTCGGAAGCGTTAAAAGCCTTTATTTGTGTGATCAACTGTAGTTGTCGTTGTCTTACACAATAGGGGCATTAGTTTCAAAAATACATTTTTTTTTGTATGTTTAATTATTAAAAATTAAGCCATGTTTATTTTTGTAATTAAAATTTTAAATTTAAGGATGATGGCTTAAATTTGATTTGATAACTGATAGATGGCGTATATGGCGGACATATACCAATATCATTTGGGCAATATATCTACATGGATGGGGTGGGTGGCCAAGGAGTCCTAACGCCAACATTTGGGACTCCACATCTAGATGATTTCCCTTCCGCCTTAGACCAGGATTTTATTTAAATTTATAGTTGAATTTTTTTATTCTGATTTTTAATTTTGTACTGTGCTTTACCAGCAGGATTTGCGACCCTTCTCTCAAAAGCATAGTTACAACTGACAGATGGGTGATCAACGCCCAGCCCAAACGCTAAGACCTGAAAGCTGATATTTTAAAACAAATTTCCTTTTATGGCCGAAGTGAACACTTAGAATCTATTTAGGGAAATTCGAAGCCCAAAAGGGGGGTCAAAGTTTCTATGCGAACATTTCTCATTCAGCCCGAGTTATTAGCGAGGGAAAAGAGGGATTCAGTTACTGTGTCATTTTATTAGAGTTTTTGGTTTAACCTTGCCATGTAAATGAACAGCCCTGGGTTGTGTTATCCTTTTATTAGAACCGCCATTGTATATTATACCCAACATGCAATATCCACATGGACCTCTAACCTTTTTATAGATTCCAGAGAAATTATTCTGTGTGCCATAGCCCGTATGTAATTACAGGCAACGACGCGACGCTACGATGCTATACACCTCCACTGTACCTGACTGAAAATCCCTTTCATGGAATTCATAAAAGCACCCCTCTCCATCGACACGTATAAGCGTATACGCGATTTACATATACAAAAACCAATCATTGGCTTTATAAGGTAATTCCGCAGTAGATTACACGTGCCATTGAGTGCTCATAATGCCGGTTGGTAATTATTTTTCCATCAAAACTATGAACTTTTATCGATTTATGTACACCGCGCGCTTCGATCAGCGTCTGCACATCTGTTTCGAATTAACCTCATTTGCCATGCAAACAACGATAGCACAACAAAAAGGCCAAAGGGGCTGTTGCCTCCTGCCTGCCCAGTGTATACCTACACTGTACATGTATATTTTGAGCTTTGCCAGCGATTAATTAAATCCCACATCGATCACAAAAAACGAGCAATCACAAAATGGCAATAGAGAAACACAGACCAACAAAAAAATTCAATCAAAATAAAGCACAACAGAAAAAAAAAAAAAAAGTAAAAATCAATTTCCATTCGAATCGAAACGTAAACGGTACGGTACGCATAGCTATATCCAGTTTGAATATTGCCGCACCAATCTATCTGTGAAATACAAAGTTTGACTGATTGGCGGGTGTCGTCTGTATACTGTCTGTCGTTCGGATACAAGTGAACTTTGATGATTCTTCGATGGTTGTTGCAACAGAACTACGAAAAACGGTATAGTCCATACAATTGAGAGGGCGGAATGGAATTAAGCTTTTGTAATCAGAATCAATGGAGCAAAAGACTATACATATACGTATTGAAGGCGCTGATAGAAAATATATAGGGAAGCTGATCTTTTCTCATCGAATCGTCTATCTAGTCTTGGGTGTGTTTTTCTTCTTCTCTTTGGGGAAATCCGCTCGTTTTTTTTTATTTAGGTCACCGGAGTCAATCTCCGTCATCATAGTTCAGAGATGTATAGCATCTGGTAGACGTTGCATCTTTGATGTTTTGAATTGTAGATTTATTGCAGTTTGTTCAGAGGTTTATCTTCATTTTTTGTGTATGTGTGGAAAGAAATTGGAGATACTTCATATTTATATATCACAAGGTATCTGTCATGCCCGCCTCCGTTTATGAATTATAGAGGAGTCGAGATAAAGAAGAACGTAATTCGAGTAGATTCTCCCAGCTCAGATACTCCCAGTTGAAGAATATTTCCATTTTGTGAATTGTCTTAGATGGAATTGTATTCTTTTGCCAAGAAGAGAGTGTTTTTTCTTCTTAAGAAAATTCAATAATCCCCTCATTCAAGATGAGCAAAAGTCATCCTCTTGGAAGCGGAATTAAACGTAATTGACACTTGTTGTCGGAAACAATATGCGTCAGTAATAAGTACAGAAAGTCAAGACTGATTTAGTTATTGTCATTAGAATTTGCGTATATATAAAAATGAATAATTGTTCAGGCAACCCTTTGGGCACACGAATGTGGGTTTTGTTCGTAGAAAAAAAATATTGAAAAATGAGAAATATTTTATTATTGATCGTTCTCAGCTCGTTCTTTGCAATTTCATGGAAATCGTTTTGTACATTAATGCGAATATTTGTATGCAATAGGAAACGTACCTGCTGATGCGGGTGTGCCCGAATTTAAAATACATGTTCAAATAGCGTCACGCCATCGGCACCCGCTGCATTTCTAATTTTACATTGAACATGCTGTTTAGTTTGCCACATCACGTATAGTTTACCCCGTCAACAACAGCTCTGTTGGGGGTTAATATGGCGCAAAGAGATGAATTCGATACCGAAAATGCGAATTTCTAGCTTGTATAGGAAAATTTCTCTTATACTCAGAGAGAGGGAATAGTTTCGATATACATAGACATATTGCGAACAAGGCTCGAATTTATCAGCACGAAATAGGCATCCTCAGAAAAGATTCATCCTAGAAAAGAATTTAATGGCTTTGAACAACTGAAGCCAACTAAGCTAACAACAAAGCTGAATGGAGACTCAAGTTTATTGAGCGGCATTAAAGTAAATTATGTTAAATTAGCTGCGGTTTCCGAAGATGCATTGATGTCGTTTTTCAAAATGCGTTCTATAAGGGTTGACAAAACTTTTCAAACAAACTTTTCTATTTCGACCTTACTACGCTTAACTTGCCATTATTCTCATAAATCTATGTACATTATGTCAATTCAAGATATGCTTTTAATTGTTAGGCAATACTTCACCAAGTATTTTGAGCTAACATTCATCTTTCTGGTCCATCCAGAGGGTGAGATAAAATAAATTTGGGCAAGTGCGAACAATTAGCTTTATCGATTGCTGTTGTGCTCAGGGGTAGTTTTATATTAAAAAAAAAAAAAAAATAGGCGGCGCAACAGGCGGTAGACACCCAAGGCCTAGCTTCTCGCAACCATTCGTTTTGTGTGAGTTTCTATTTTTGGAACGAATGGAAGGGACCTACAATTTTATGCCGAGTCCGAACGGCTGAATTGAGAAGCTTTTTCAGGACAGTCATACTCTCGGATGTTTGTCAGACGTTCGCGAGAGGTGGCACAGTAGAAAAAACCTTAAGATGTAATTTGTGTTTTTCCGGGGATCGAACCTGGGATCCCTCGCACAGTAGTCCAGCACACTAACCACTGCGCTACTGCGCGTAGTTTTATATTGCGTTCTAAAAATATAATGATTACTCCCACCTCGCACGACAAGCATTTAGAATGCACATTGTACACTGCCGCTCAACTGAATGGGTTCAACATTATTTAAAAAGTAAAATAACGGTATCTCTTTAACCAATTTGCCGATTTTATTGAAATTTATTTTTTTTATATAGAATAATCAATTTTTAATGAAACACGACCTATTCTGATGAGCCAAAATAAATCGGAATTTTTTGATATGTTTTTCCAAAAATAATAATAAATATATATGTACGTCTGTTAGAAACCGCAAACTTTCGTGTTTCATTAACAATTGATTATTCTATATAAAAAAATTTATTTCATCAAAATCAGAAAGTTGGTTAAAGAGATACCGTCATTTTACTTTTTTTTTAAATGTTGAACCTATTCTGTTGAGCGGCAGTGTATATGCGTATGTATGACGTAGTTGAATTTGATGTAGGGAATGGATATGCATAAAACAAACTATTTACATATCTACGTACATATAAGTAGTTTGTGATGCGTACCTATGCGTATGCATAATCGTACATACTGCATCTGCAGCTTTGGAAAGTGTAACGATATGATCGCGTAGTATAAATAATCAAATCATACCTGTGACGATATAATGGACATAATATTTCATTTATGTGAAATATTATGACCATTGACTTAAGATTAGGACTTTGAAATTTTGCATGCTGGTTTATTTCTAATCACAATACAATTAAATAATGGCACAACGCAAAAAAACTTAATCATGTTTTATTCGTTTTTTTTTTAACTATGATGTAGATACATATGTATTTTATTTTTCTCATTTATAGATTTAATGCCCATTTATGTTTTAGTGTAGTGGTAGATAGTAAAAATAAAGGGGGGGGAGGTAAATGGTATCTCTCGAACTACTAGCAGTGTTGCCAGCTTTTCTAAGGGGTATGGAGCCCAACTTTAAAAATCTTGTAGCCAAAAATAGCCCAACACGAATATGAGGAATAAAAATGCGCACCTATTTGTTTAATTGTTTACGCACATTTATTTTGTTTAAATTGATTGAATTCAAAATTAACAAAAAAGAACTATTAGCTTATTCATTCCATTTATTTCCAATAAAAATACCAAAAAACAATTAAAATGTCAGCCTCTTCGTGAAAATTGCGCATTAAGGTTTGATTAGAAACATAGAAACAACAACAACCTAACGTTTTAAATAAAAGAGTAGAACAGACTAAAAATAATAAATAATAAAACTGTAGGTATTCAAAAGAAAAGATATTAAAAGATTAACATTTGGTGAAAGTAATCAGTTAATAAACGCAAAAAACTCAATTAAAAATCGCAAGTTTCTTCCATTGTGGAGGCTGATTCTTCGGTTGTTTCTGAAGTCAAATTTGCATTAAAGTTAACATTAAATAAATCTAAACAATGTTGTACATGTTATACAAAAAAAAAAACATTTTGCTGGAAGGGGTCATATACTTGGGCAAATAAGAAAACAATAGGTATCGAAACTGGAGTTGACTCATTCACAATTACATTTTTAAAAAGTTTCAGTTCTACGAGTTCGCAATGAAAAAATCATTATATTTTTTTCATGATGCATGACTTTTTTCAATAAATTTCTAAGGAGCCTAAAAATAGCCGAATTTTAAAATGAAATAGCCCAAATTGGGATAAATCCCAAATCGAAATTTCATGGAGCGAGTGAAAAATCCGAGTAGCCTAATTGGCGATAAATAACCCGTGCTGGCAACACTGACTACTAGAGCTGTTTTAAAAATTCTTTTACCGTTGTATGGTGACACCTTTCGGTTCAGTACAGGTTTCGTAAGGAATAAGTTGTTGACGGGGGAGGGGAAGGTAAAGGTGTGGTAGGGATAGGAACTAACTCTGGAGCTATTTGACCGATTTTTAAAATTCTTACAACATTCTACTGGCTATATCCTCCAGATCCAGTATAGGTTACTTAGGGAGAGGATGGGGGAAAGGGAAACGGAGGTATAGGGGCTATCTTTAGAACAACTCCTCCATTGCCGGAGTTGACCTCCGACAGCTATGTTTTTCACATGGACAGCTATAAGTTGCATGTTCGCGTGTGAGCTGCAGTGGTAATTTGTTTATACAAAAAACACTATAAAAAACCTGTAGATATAGTTTACAAAAAGGCATTACGGTAAAGTATTTTGTAAGCTTAAAAAAGAGGAAAACATTATATTTTTATTTAAAAGAAAAGAAACCGGCGAGCGGAGCGGCGGGCATTGCTAGTTTTAGTATAGATGAAGGTAGATTAAGTTTGGATTCCTAAAAGTAATGAAGAGAGGTGAATATAACTAGATCCAAATAGAGGCTAAGAACAATGGCTCCTCAAAGGATAGTCTAGCTTAAATTATTACTTACCCATATTTTTTATTTTTTTTTAAGAAAACTGGTTACGCATCTAATTTTAAACAAATTCGGTGAGTAGGTTTCGTAGCGCACATTTGCGCCAATTTTTGTTTAAATATGAAGTTATCTATGATATAGAATATTTGTATAAGAACGTGGTGAATATTATATACTGAAGGGTGATTTGATTGAAGCTGTACTATTTTACTCATTACCACAAGTTAGGATTTTGTACTGAAAACAACATGCAAGGTAGAAGCTACATAATTATAATGTACTCGTACTATAACTGTGAACAAAGTTGTAAGGTTAATGCGTTGAAACAATTGAATTTGCGCTGATTAGAAAGGACCACTTAACTAATTGAACTTCAAAACTCAAATATCTAATGGAGCTCGAAATTAAGGTCAAGATACTCCTGGGGTGGATTATTAGATCTCGTCGATTTGGGTGGGTTAATTTGTTTGCGTAGTTCTATATACACACGATTCGGAACTAAAGACATAATAACGATCCATCATTTAAAAGCTTTATACCAAACTTCATGAACTACGATTCAGTGGGTATGACCTTCTTAGAAAACTTAATCATTAAGGATATAGTAAAATCCGAAAGGGCTTAAAATACCATCACTTAGAAAATGCATTATCCCACCCACTCACCATCCCAAATCTCAGTCACGGACGATGCCATTAGAAATTCCATTAATCTACTTGCTACACCAATAAAATGTCCATTGCCGAAACGTTTAGGAATTCATATCCCTTAAATGAATGCACTAAGTATAGGGATGATTATAGTACAGGGTACATTATGTGTCATAAAGGGATGCCCCGAGCCCGACGCCATCTCGACACTATCCATCCAGCAACGATTGCAGGAGTCCTTCCCCCCCCCCCCCCTATTAAACATACTTTCGCAATTAAAATTACAACCATGAGGTGGTATGGGGACCTAATTTATTTATAGAGTTTTGTCGTACGTCGTCGTTATGTCCGGTGGGGTTTTCTTCTTTTTTTTTAACCGTGCTTATGAAAAAGTAAATCGAAAATCACTGCAGAGCGACCGGACCTGCCACAGACTAGGGACAGATGACCGATGATTAACCCTCATTTAATGGAATCAAGACAAGGCCAAATGGATTTTTATTGATTTTCTTTGGCCATAAGTCATAGCACACAGTAAATATGAAATGGGCCACCATCCATCATAACTCTAATTGTGATTCACAGCAACCAGAGCTCATACATTTTAATTTCGATTAAGCAAATGGTTGGGGCAATAAATAAATTAGCGTCCACTGCATCCTACGCTGATCGTTTTTAATTAGTGATGGCGTTTCGTAGCCCTTAAGTCGTGTGGCCATTTAGGACGGACAAGGCAAGGCACATATACGACCGGGAACAACTCGACGCTAAACATTATTATATTGTAATTCTGTAGCGTATCGCTAATCATTTCCTAATGCCATGTAGCCGTGCTTTAATTAACAAACAATTTGCATTCCAACGATGGATGAAATTTTGATAATAAAATTTATTACTCTGCCGTTTGTTTTATGGGGCGGTGTGGCTGGCACATCTGTGTATGGATTTATCGGTTCTTTACGGCACGCTTTGATTTAGTTTTTGTTTTTAGAAAAAATCAATGTTTTTGCCTAGTGCTGATAGCGGTAGTGATGTTAGGGGTATTATTGTCCCTATGATATACTAAATGTCAAGTGTTTCCGGTGTAACTTGGATTTTCAAAACGTCATAAGCTGCTCTAGTTAAATAAATAATAAAAACCCTTAAAATTTTACAAAAAATATACGCACAATATACTGTTATTTAGTTTTTTACATATAAGCAGAGTGGTACGATTATATGAACCAAAAAAACGACATAGGTATATAGTAGAGCCCTGTGTATTTAGCTTTTACGTGTATTAGCACGTGTACTTCGGTTCGCTTCTTAAATACACGTGTATCTATTTACACGTGTATTTATTTCACGGTTAGATCTTCGATGAAATAAAATAAGAATCTATTCATGGATATCTTATCAAATTAAATTTTTAACATTTATGAGTAAAGCTACGAGTACACGACATGCCAAACACGATAAGCACATGCATGTCGTGTACTCGGCATATTATTGACGCTGAAATTAAGTTGGCATGCGTCTGTCGCCCATATGTCCGACTCAGAATGGCATGTAAATTTCGGAGAATAAAAAAAATTGTTTGAATTGAAGATTTCTTGGACGTTTTTTAATCCATTGACATCGTAGCCATCCTTTGATGGAATTTGTTACTTTATGGCTTGATAGAAAGAGGACGAACCATATTTTGGGATATACTCTATATTTATATTTATTTTGAAAAGTCACCAGGAAGCCCTAAAATATTCAATCTTTCTATCTTTTCTATAAAGCCATAAAGTAACAAATTCCATCAAAGGTTGTCTACGATGTCAATGGATTAAAAAACGTCTAAGAAATCTTCAATTTGCTCTCCGAAATAGCCAATAGCGATGGAAGTGCGTGACATTTACTGACGCTTTAATATCAGCTAAATAATATTTTTGTTCAACACCTTACATATTACAACATATTACATGTATCCCCAGTGCGGCATGTCGTGTAATCGCCATATTTGGGCAGCCATATTCGTATGTCAACAAATCAAAAATAAACAGATGCCAGTCACCGTCGACATACGAATATGCCAACTTTGAGACAAAACGTGCATGCCGTTACTATTCAACTTTTTTTATCACAACTTAGAATTTATAAAATTATATTAAATTGCGTGTATTAATTACACGTGTATTTAGAAATTACACGTGTACCCGTGTACTCGTGTATTTTTGATCGTACCCGTGTATTTTTGATCGTGTACACGTGTAAATAAAAACACGCTTAGAATCTGGGGCTCTAGTATATAGGCTCTTTTCTATCCGCACATAAATTTGTGTTAATGCATGCAGCACAAATGAAGAAAACCAACAAATGATTTATTAATAATGTGGGAGTTTATTAAGATTAAAAAAGTTTATTGTGTTTCCGCACATTAGTGTATTGGCCAAGGAGTGTGTGCGTTAAGTATGTACACATTTAAGAGGAATAAAAAGTATCAATCCAGCTGTCAACTAAAAAAAAATAACGACTAGTGATGAATCGCTCACCTGACTAACGTTTATAAGTTACTAGCTGACCCGACAGACGTTGTCCTGTCTGAATTAAAAAAAAAAATGTTTTCTTTGTTGATCGTTTTAGAACTTGTAAACATCTATTGGAAATGTTTAAGCAAAGCATAAAAGATTTATTTTCTGACATCAAATTCGCAACGAATCTCAAAATGTTTTTTTTATTTCGATTGCAATGTCATTGTTTTGATTGTTTGCTTGAACATCACCATTTCGTTCATTGCAATGCTTTCTGATACATGGCATTTTGTACACGCCCCTTTATTCAATTTTGACCAATCCTGACAAGAACACTACTTGCCCAATACTTAAAATTGTGTTTAAATTTGAACTCAATCGATTTGATGGTTTTCGTGATAAAAGATTTTGAATGTATTTTTTTTTTTTTATGGACGGTGTCACGCCCCGTTGTCCAATTTTTACGAAATATTTTTTACGACTTATTCTCATACCTACCAAATACATACACACAAAAAATTTAATAAAATTCGGTCGAGCCGTTTTGGAGAATTGCGACCAGAAACACCGTGACACGAGATTTTTATAAAGGGTGCTATTTTTTAGAAGTTTGGTTTTTAAACTGGCAACTCTGTTTCTACAGATTGTCAATATGGCACTTGAAAATTGAAAGTTGATTTGTAGTTAGTACTTTTTCCCATTTTACGATGAATAGATTAACGCCAGAACAACGCATGCAAATTGTGCAAACTTATTTTGAAAACCATGTTTCGGTTTGCCAAACTTATCGTGCGCTACGTCCACATTACTGTCGACATAATCGTCCATCTGAGCAAGTCATTCGGAACACGATGAATCGTTTTCACGTACACGTACACACTCTGGACACCGCACAGTGGGGATAATGCGGAAATAAATACTAAAAATGAAATTCGTAATATTGATTTTTTTAATTAATATATCTGTTCTATGTTTTACCAAAATTTGAGAAATTTATGTCAGAGAATTTTCGAGATACATCGCACCAAAGTTGCCCTTTCTTTTAGTTTTAGATTTCATGTATTTTCTTGCAATAACTCTTTGACAAGAAAAGTAGTATTTTTATAACCGTTTGCTAAAAATTAATTTCTTTAATGAATAATATCTATTTTCAGCTTCTAAAAGAAAAAAAAATATAAGGGTTAGTACCAAGTGCACTAAAATTAATATTTTACTGTTCTTTCCCTTGAGCTACATTTTTAGCTACACTATGCTACGTCTAGTGGTTACATTTATTAGAAAGCTACAGTATTCAGCTAACTGTTTTTGAAAGAATTGAAGCCCCTTTGAGACCACTTTGAACATAGTGTATAAATTAGATTCGCTGGTTTAGACTAAAAAACAAGGTTTTGACTTTGGTAATGTTACAAAAGTAAGTATTTTAATTGAAAAGAACTCAACCAGGACTTTATTTTAAGAAGAAATATAGGGCTTTCTGTTAAATGCAAAATAAAATTAATCCATTGAGGGAGGGCTGAGATATTCAATTTTTAGTTCAACCTCATTTTTCCTACCTCCAATATTTTTTTTCCCAATGTTTGACGATTTGGAAGTCAACATTCGCCGTGTTATTGCTGATATACGGCCCCAGTTGCTCGATAAAGTTGTCGAAAATTGGACTTCACGATTGTGCTTCATTTGAACTAACCGTTCAAGACATTAGTCTCATAGCTAAGATCATCGAGTGCTATGTATCCGTCTATGCCTGACGTCTCTAAATTTTGGAATTATGTACCTAGTTGTTTTCAATCTTAAGCCAATTATGTTGTAATGCATGAGGCGCAACTTCAAATCATATAAAAGCAACGCCGAATTGCTATCCACCGCTAAAACGTGTGGCGCCGGATGATATCTGAATGATTTATTACTTGTGGTTTTATATACCTATAGGTGAGCACATGTGTTTATAATTTAAATCGCAAAATTTAGGAGAAACCACAAATTGAAGTCGCTTATAGAGGAACACATTGCTTCGGAATATTATATTGCGGTTAAGAAACATCTGTATTTTCTCATGAATCACCCCCAATATGAGTGTTGAAATTGTATGTTGCCGAGTAAAGAAAATTGCTACCCCAGTAATGACGATTCCCACCCTGTGGAAAATATGTCTGCGGTCGGGGGCTAAAACATATTATATAGGTAGTACTTTTGCAGCCTTATTTCTTGGTTCTCGTGGTTATAAAATAGAGACTTCCTTACACTATCTTTGAAGCCCCACTCTTGAGGACCAATGGATTGGGGGATTTCGACCCACATAGCTTTCACCTACATTATTGCTCTTTATTGTCTTTTATCTTTTAGGCAACCCTTCTAATTTCAGTGGTTTCTATGTGACAGCGATTTGAGCGGACTTAAAGGCCAAATTGATATTCAAGTCCCTTGAGTAGGTCAGCAGCTATAAGTGGGGAATGCCAAGTTCATGGTGATCGTGGAAATGACGGATAGACAATTGTTCGATAGGCTTAAGGATCTTATCGAACTAATCTCCATTCTAATGCACACAAAGTATTTTTCAATGGAGAACAATATTGGATCAGCGATGTTATTCGTTTTTCAGATAAATTCGATTTTACAACCATCAAAAATGATGGTGGATAGGATTCGCATAAATCATATGATTTGAAGCGACACTCAAAAGATCTATTGTGCCAGTAACTCGATTCGGTTTATGTAGTGATGAATTAATTAGCCTGAAGCTAGTTTCAATTTGATAAACATCCTCTAGCCAAATATTCAGAAAATTACCCTTACAAGTCCTTAAAGGAAACAATGTCATCATCATCAGCATCACATCACATTTCTATTAAGTAACAAGCAAGCTCGATTTACGTAGTTTATTACTTCGTCACTTTTCTAATGTCCAAGGCTGTCTGGCTTTGTCAACAATTCATATTCCACTTGAACCATTATTACAACAAGAGACGAATATCCCTTGGGATATATAAACACAATCGCGTGATGCAGAATTGCGTGTGCGTTTGCTGTGCTGTTGTTTGGCAGAGGTTCGTTGACCATCTGGAACCGGATGTCGTCGATATTTTTCATATGTATATTAGCAAGAACCAGTTCAATTTATACCTAGTCGAACCCCCATGCTTATAATTGCAAGGCTATCATGACACTCATCTGCGATAATAAGTTGCAGTAGAGCAAAACCGATTACCCCATTTAATTTACATAAACTACGTCGCCGTCGTCGTCTCGCTGTTCCTCGGATGTCGGCTGGTTTGTCTTTAGTTCTTTGTTTTCTTTTGCACGACATTAGAGTAGAACAGTGTCCCGGTGCGCTCGTCATGGTAAGTATATAATATATTTTCAGTTGGCTTGTGGCTGAAGCCCTCTTTTGAAAAATAATTGTAATAAATTTGTTTATACAAATTATGGGGGACGATGACTCAGACTGAGAGTCAGGACTCACACGGCTTTCGAATGATATTGGCTTTATTGATAGCGAGTGAGTTAAGGCATGAGGCTACCAAACGATGGCTTCCGGCGGAACGAATATGTCTGGTACTTAATGTGCGCTTTGTCGTTATTGTGGTCGATAAGTTGTTTCTAGATTAAGAGATAAATCTGACATGGATTTGACTTGTGTAGAGGTTATAAGGTGCATAAAGGTAAAATCGTAAATATGTTATTCAACTTGTGCGGTACGATAGATATAGATAGATATATAAGATAGATATAATAATTTTATTTCTTATAAATTCATAATAAATTAACAATAGTTTTTAAAAACTTAAATTTAATTATTACTTTAAGTATAAATATAAGAACTATATAAGACATTCTGTATTTTTGAATACTAAGTATTAAAAATAGTGTTGAATGCCTCTTCAATGGGCTCTAAACAACTTCAAATATTATTTTTTGGGTGGGGTGACCCTAATAAAACAATTCGCATTAACAAAATATATACTTTTGCAAAACTGTACTTGAACAACAAATTTGACTAAACAATTTACAATTTATTTATTTAAAATTTTACTGAAATTAAAATTAAAATTAAACCAGAATATCAGAAATAAGTGCTTCTATATTATTATGATTCAAATTTAAAAGCCAAGGTTTTAGAAATTTTAAGGCCATTCCAGGCATTGTTATTGTCCTGATCGATTGAGGAAGTTTATTAAATAAACGACATGATGAAACTGTATAAAAATTACGAAATGCAGTAGTGCGAAATTTAGGTACAGGTGCTAAGTAAAAAAAGTTTCCACGTAAATTATAATTTGAAATTAAACGATAGTTGCGATTACCAGACATCATAAAGAATGTCTTTAAAACTTTAAAACAGTACAGATGTCGGACCGGCAGAATTTTCAGGTCGCAGAACAATGGAAAACTCGGATGTCTACTAGGTTTGCAACATATTTTTCGTAAAATATATTTCTGCAGAACTAAAAGTGATTGAATTTTGTTCGCATAAACGCCTCCCCAACAAACAATTCCATATTGTAGTTTTGAATGGAAGATTCCGTAATAAATAGTTTTTAAGAGCATTGTCGAGCATATATTTCGCAAATAGAAAAAATGTCTAAGCGTGCAACGAAAATACTTCCTCAGAGTTTCTACGTGATTTGAAAAGCTCATTCTGGAATCAATTGTAAGCCCTAAGTATTTAAATTCAGTTACTTTCTCAATCAAAAAACAAGTATCACTGCAACTTAAACTGTCACAGAATGTGGGAGAAGACGTACAATTGCAATGAGAAAGCTTGTATTTTAGGCAGTCAGGTTCAGGTGAGTGATAAAAAACATTCGCTTCAAAATTATTTAGTGACGAGAAACTGAAAAACATTATTTTAGTTTTGGAGCTTATAATCAAATTGTGCTCAGCAAACCAACTTCTCAATAAATGTAAATCCCAATTAATGTCAGAAACTAGGTTCAAAGGAGAGTTCAACCCATAAGAAAAACCAATATCATCCGCAAAAGCAGTAGGTGAACCTTTAAAATTAAGTGCAAGAAGTGAATTGATATAAATGAGAAACAGAATTGGTCCCAAAACAGAGCCTTGGGGTACTCCCAAATTGAAGAACTTAGTTTCGCTTCTAATATCATCTAACTTCACTCTTTGCGACCTATCTTTTAAGTATAACCTAAACCAGTCTAGTACGAAACCTCGAAATCCAGCGTTTTCCAATTTCCTCAACAAAATATTGTGATTCACCATATCAAAAGCTTTCGTAATATCAATAAATAAACCAGCCGTGGACTTTTTGCTATCGAGGTTTGACATTACTTGAGCACAAAATTGTAAAAGTGCGTCTTCAGTCGATCTACCTTTCTGAAACCCAAATTGATTTGGGTTAAAAAACTTCGTAGTAGTCAGAAAACTCACTATTCTATTTTTTATAAGTTTTTCGAAGATTTTACTGAAGACTGGGAGAAGTGATATGGGTCTATAGTTGCTCATTTCAACAGCAGAACCTTTCTTAAACAGCGGTAGAATATCTGCACATTTCAGTGCTTCTGGAAAGACACCCGCAAATACACAACGATTAAAAATATCTGCCAAGACATCCACTAAGAAACAAGCAACTGTTTTTAGAAACAAATTAGAAATACCATCAGCTCCACACGAGTTTGAATTATTTAGGGTACCAATAACTTTTAATATCTCAAGAGATGTTATGGGCTTATATACAAAACTATTTCTTTGGAACAGTTCAGAAGAGTTAAAATTCGACGAACAGGAGGTACAGGTTGGTGGGACTCGACAAGGTTGTAAGCTATTGCATTTATTTGCGAAATAGCAATTAAATGCGTCAGCAATGGCAGGTTTGTCTTCAACGTCCACGTTATCAACACGTATAAGGGTAGGTTTCTTAGAAAGGGATGATTTATTAAGCAGATTATTTACTATTTTCCATTCATTTTTTAAGTTTCCCTTTGCGGAATTGAATTGATTGCGGTAATACGTATCTCGACAAACCGGAATCTCTTTTTTAAGTTCATCGCACAATTTTTTATATTTTCTTTTTGAACTCACGTTATGAGGATACTTTTTGCACTTAATACTAAGTTTATTTTTACCTCTTATTTTATTTAAGAGGTAACTTGAGATCCAAGGTTTAAGTCTTTTTAAACATTTTTTTGAGGGAAAAACAGAGGAGCAGCTAAGAATGTGTTTCTTAAGACAATCAATAAAGATAGTATAGGCCTTAGAGGCATCACTGCACGAATAAACATCTTCCCAGAACTCATAAAAAAGAATGTTTTTAAGTTTGCGGAAGTCAATTTTAATCACTCTGTCAGCCGATTTTACATTTTTTCTATACTTGCTATGTATGTTTACTAAGAGCCCTGTCATACAGTGATCGGAGATCATTAAATCCAGAACAAGCCTTTCACAATTACCAAACGAAACATGTCTGAAGCGTCCATAGATGTGATCTAAACATCTACCAGATACAATCCTAGTAGGCTCATTGATAACGCATGCTAGGCCATTTGATGCTAACAAAGCCAAGTATCTAGAAACAGTTTCACTATTTTCTAAAGTGTTGATATTAAAATCTCCAACGCGGAGGATATGACATGATATAGGGCGTTAGTTCACCAAAGACATTGCAGAATACTTCTGCAATTTGGTGTATAAAAACGTTCAATGATTTTTTATGAAAATTTAGGAGAAACCACAAATTGAAGTCGCTTATAGAGGAACACATTGCTTCGGAATATTATATTGCGGTTAAGGAACATCTGTATTTCCTCATGAATCACCCTCAATATGAGTGTTGAAGTTGTATGTTGGTGTATAAAAACGTTCAATGATTTTTGTTTAATTTATCTCTCGTGCAATATATAGATATTGTGTGCGCTAATAAATATACATAAAACTATAAATACAAAATATATGGTGTTTTTTTTAGAGGTATACAAATTCAATATGAAATAAAACACTTGAAGCTAATGTTATTGTTCGAATAAAGCGCAATCGTGAAGTCCAATTTTCGACAACTTTATCGAGAAACTGAGGCCGTGTATCAGCAATAACACGGCGAATGTTGACTTCCAAATAGTCCAACGTCTCTGGTTTATCGGCATAGACTACTGACTTCACATACCCCCAAAGAAAGAAATCTAAAGAGGTGAGGTGAGATCACAGGATCGTGGAGGCCAGTTCGTAGGTCCATTACGCGAAATTATGCGCTCAGCAAATGTTTCCCGCAATAAATTGGTGGTGTCTTGTGATGGACGAAGAACTGAGGAACGAAGAAATCAGAAATCATGTATCTATAGTACTCTCCATTTACGGTAACATATTGGCCGGCATCGTCCTTAAAGAAATATGCGCCGATGATTCCACCAGCGCAGCGCATAACGCACACCAAACAGTCAGTTTTAATGGATGTAACGGCGCGCGTCTCAACAAAGGTATTATCGACTAGAGTGTACGTGGTGCGAAAACGATTCATCGTGTTCCAGCTTTAGATGGACGATTATGTCGACCGTAAATGGGACGTATCGCACGATAAGTTTGACGAACCGAAACATGGTTTTCAAAATAAATTTGCACAATTCGCACGCGTTGTTCTGGCATTAATCTATTCATCGTAAAATATCAAAACGTACTAACTACAAATGAACTTCCAACTGTCAAATTGATCTGTAGAAACAGCGTTGCCAGTTTAAAAATGAAACCACTAAAAAAACACCCTTTATAAAACTTCAAAGGTTATTTCCTTCGTCATCGAAAGACACAGTTGTTGTTATTTTACTGTTATAGTAAATTCACTATGCAGGTATAGTTTATTAACATTTCTACAAAATGATCGGTTCAGTATAAATTTGAAGTTGCCTCACAATTGGCCAATTTAAGCTGAGGAATAACGATTTACCTTATACTTCAGTGTCTTCCTAAAAAAGTAAAGCCAATTTTTTTAAATATATAATATTTGGACCCATTTTTGAATACATTTGGTTAAAAAAAAGGTCTGTTTAGAATTCAGCACAGTTTAGCTTCTGAAGGGAGTAGAAGGATGATTTATAGCTCAAATGAATAAAAAAA
Organism: Cheilosia scutellata; assembly: GCA_955612985.1. Classification (NCBI taxonomy): domain Eukaryota; kingdom Metazoa; phylum Arthropoda; class Insecta; order Diptera; family Syrphidae; genus Cheilosia; species Cheilosia scutellata. Next base: position 34,370,023 of record OY015312.1, on the reverse strand, counting down.
CTAATTTACTAAAAACGGTATATTTAATATTTTAATCCACTAGCTGTGTGCTGATGCCTCTTAAGAAAGGATTTTTAAATAGGATCCCCTACTTATAGCTCACGAATTTGTGAGCTGTAACTCTGCACATTAATAGAGCAGAAATAAAAACTACACATTAGACATAAGTATATTTTGCAATTTCAATAAGACGCATTTTTGAAGTGAGTAAAATCCTTAAAGTAGGTACTTTTGTTTAGGCAGTAACTTTCACAGTGATACAGAATAGAAAAGATAGGAGCACGTATTCAAAAGATTTTTATTTTTTTATTTATTATTTTTATTATTAAAATATTACCTATTATTTTATATTTAGGAAGCTTTTTGATAGTTATAATTAGCGATTCTTTTCATGGTTCGAAAAGGACTGTAGTAATCAGACTATAAGCATTACCCGTCAGTTACATTTTTATGGACATTTTAGCAAAAAACTGGGTAAGCAGTCACTTTAAGCATGTCTACATTAACTCAACTACGAATTTTGGTACAAATCGTTAGAGCCGTTTACTAAAAAATGTAAAATTTTCCAATATTTCGTAAAATTTGTATATGGGAAGTACCGTTTATATTAGGGCTAGCATAAACAAAAAAAAACGCCTCCTAGCGGTGAGCCCACAAACTCTAAATTGGAAGTTTGAAACAAATCCGTCCAGCGTGTAGGTTGCAGGCCTATATAGGCGATGGAAGCATTCAAACGCTCTTTCAGTCACAATTTATCCAATGTCGATTATAACTTTTTTGTGGAAATATTTGTGGAATTTTTCAAATTAGCCTACAGAGATACAAATATTTGAGTAAAAAAGTTTGCCAAGCTCTCCATTTCCTAACCACATTTATTAATAAATTCCTATTAAAAATGTCCACAAAGTATCAGAAAATTAAGAAATACCCCAGTTACAATATTAAATTCGAGAAACTCAAAGAAAGATACGGAAAACAAAAAAAAAAAAGAAAAGGACTCTACAAAGTAGGTAAAACAAAACTTAAAAAAGAGAAAATCCCAAATATACAAGCTCAACTTTTCGAAAATAATTTCTCTGACAAATAAGAAGAAACTAAAAGATAAAAAATCCCTATCCTCATCCTTACCTGAATGAACCTCAATTGCTATGCTGACAAAATACAAAAAGAAAAAAGAAACATGAAGCGAAGTTGGTCTTTCTTTTTTTTTCTCTCGAATTAGTAACTCTAAGTTAGCAGTACTTTGGCAACATCAGCAACATGGAAAAATCATCTTAATTCAAGTAAACTTGAGCTTGGTACGGCTGTGTAAGTGTATACTATCTATGTATACTTAGTTATGTTTAGTGATGGATTTTGCCAGGAGGTAACACACATCCACGCACACATTTTATCAAATCAAATATTGAATAGCGAAACGAACAAGAGAAACATCAACAATTGATGGTGTTCAATTCAAAGATAGATCGAAGTGAGTGTGGGTATATTTATAAGAGCGTTGACCCGATTCGAACTGAATTGCATATAGAATCTAACAGATTAAACAAACAACTTTTTCAAATTATTATCAGGACCACATGAAAAGAACTCGACGTTGGCGAAAGTACATAAATCTATTCAATTGGGAGCAGACCACGCACTCGAATTTTCCACTGAATAAAGCATAATAAAATGCACATCCGAAGGACGGGAATATGTGTGCGCTTGAATTGCAGTCGCATTTGTATAATCAGGGCATGGCAGTGAGCTCTATTGTTGGCAGAACATAAATTTCAATGAACTACTAGTGCAGTCAGTAGGTGGGGCAAGACATAGTATAGAAAGATTATAAGGGAGCCAGGGCTATCATGCTTATGGGATAAAAGGATGCAAAAAGGCACAATTCACAAACCAACTAACTTTCCAAATGTCACAAAAAAGGAAAAAGTTTATACTTTGCGTGTACTGAATTAAATTTCGTTTGGCATTGGCGTTTAGTTACTGCACGAATTAAGGGCGAAACTTTGACCTAACGTAGATACAGAATAAACCAAACGGATTAGTATAAGGAAATCAAGAGAACAACAGGAAATAACTGCTATTCCAACCAAAAAACAATTTTTATTCACTATACGTTTAGGTACTCGACATTGCATGCCCTTGTGATGCATAAGTATGCAGCGTATGCAGCCTGACCGTTGTGAGACTAAAGTTGCAATTTGACACTTTTTTTATCACCTTGGCACAATGAGACCACTTTTCTAAAATTTAATGATCCTTTTTCACAATTTGGAACAACAATTACATATATTAAATTTTCAAACTTAAAAGATGAGCTAATTGCTTTTACATAAATTCATCGCGCTGAAGTGGCTCAATTGATACACATTGATTGGTTTGTCGTTGTCACTGAGCGCACCCATTATCCACACCAGCAATTAAACCATTAGCCTTTAGCCTAAAGAAAATAGAAGACGTCTATATTTCCTTCAAAACATTGCCTGTTTCATTGGCAATCTATCTCAGTGAAGTAAAGTAAAGTAGAATCTTCAGTACGCAATTACAACAACTATATAGACTCGAAAGTGTCAAACAGTGTGTAGTTTGCAATTGCGTGTTAAAGATTCTACTTTACTTTACTTCACTGATATAGATTGCCAATAAAACAGGCCAAATATCTTGTTTGTTTATTTATTACTTTTTTCCTGTGACTTTTCGAAATTCATCAACGTTTACGCTACCCGTATGTACGTGAAGCTTTGTCAACTACCTCGCAATAGGACAGTGCAGAACAGGATGACATCTATTGTAGCTTTAATAATCAGAATATTTTGGTATCGTCAAAATCGCAAAGTGAGCAGTTCCCCGTGTGGGTAATGTGAATGAGTTTCAATGTATCGTTAAAAACGTTCAAATCGACTTTTTCCTGAACGGGGAACACTTTGCGATTTAGACGATACCAAAATATTTTCTTCCGTGAGAAAAATTTGGGAGAGGTTAAATTCTTACTTAGAGCGTTTCAGATCAAGCTTGTAGACAAAATCGTTGTAGTCGGCAGACATCTTCCATAAAAAAGTTTGTTCTTTCGATAGTAGGTACGTAAAATCTGAGAAAGATGAACAGATATAAAACATGTTTTGGAGACCTCGTAAGTCTAAAAATTGTCTTAAATATTCTCCTTCTGTGCAGAACTAACATATATCTGCAAGCATCTCGGGGCGCTGATGAAGCGTTATAGGTTCGCCTTTCCCGGGAGAAGTATTAAAAAAAAAAATGCTTCTCCGTCTTCCTAAGTGATGAGCTTCGCTCAAAAACTGATTCCAATAAGAAATTGATTCCCGCTAGGCTATCCTAGAAGATTTGATTACATTTAGCGGAATCACGTTGTCCTTCAGCCAGATGAGACTTCTTTTAACGCAACTATTTCAGCTTAGAAAACGATACATTGCGAATACGAACGTAGAGACTAAAGGAAGGAGCGTAATAGAATTGCCTGGGATTAAGGCATTTTAAGAGACTCCATTACAAGAACCATGAGACTGACATCGTACAAAGGGTGGATCTTCTAGACCATTCAGCTGTAAGATATAGTTTTGGATGTAAATAAGCGAGGAAGGGGGGTTATACATACTTCTTAGATCTTTAAATACTACTCTCATATCTCACATCTGTTGCGCATGATATTTTACAAATCGAAAGCAAAGACACCGAACGAACCTCGGGGCTCTGTAATTGACAGCTCGGCTTCAGGAGGAAACGAATCCATCGATTCACGTACACATTTGACCGGATACAATGTGAAACAATTGCAGGAAAAATATGGCTAGGCGTAGGGTCGTATACAGGTGGCATTTATTTAGTTTTTGTTTCGACTATAGAAACGTTTCAAAACTCAGCGCTGTGATATAAAAGCAAGTATAATTTCTAAAATAAAAGCCTCCACTACAAAAAAGAGAACGAAGGAGTACATAACTACGGTTAAGAGTCAGTCCTGTGGTATGGGGTATGGCAACAAATTGTGAATAGAACTTTCCATATCTTTAACTTTAAAGATATGGAAAAAAAAGAGAATTTTCAATTGGGGTTTCTCTAAAAAATAAACAAAACAAATTCCCACAGAATGCGCATGCTAGAAAAACTGCCGTGTTCTTTTATCCAATCATCTTGTATATAATTTCTAAGACAACAGAACTAAAAAGCTGTTGTTCGGCAAAATTCAAAATGGCGGCTGAAAGAAGGCTGACGAATTTTAATCGTTTTGGATCAGAATTTAATTAAATTCCAAAACTTGTCGTTCTTGGTGTTAAAGTCATTACATATTTATAAAAACAAAAAAAAAACAAAATGGCGGCATCTATAAGGCTGACATTTATTGTTATACTAGCTGTACCTACCCGCCCGACTTTGCTAGTGTAGATATATTTATATTTATATTTAGATTGTATTGTGTAGATATATTTTTTTCCATGACTGTCGAAGAATAGTTTGAAATGTTTTTTTTTTTTTGTTATGAGATGCTTAACGCCCTTTTGTCAAATCCCCCAGATTTTGTAAAATGCTTCAATCAGGCAATGTTAAGATACCTATACCTAGCATTTTAAATAACTTATTTGTAAGGGTGGTGTCATGGCCCGTTTTTCAATCCCAGCCACACTTCGCCCGGTTGTTTTGTTTAGACAATGCACATTAATGTCTACAATTTTACAACTTTAGCTCCCATGAGTAGGCTCGCCACCCGTCCTCCTTTGTAAGGTGATGTCCTCCGTCCTCCACAAAAAGAAAAATGTCCTCCACAAACATAATTACTATCTACAAGGTTGCGCAAAAATAACCTTCCGATGTTTTTTGACTGTAATTAAAAAAAAATTAAAAACTTTGATTCTTCTTGTGGATTATTTTTATTTGGTCTTTTAATTTTTTTTACATCAAGTCGAGAATATGTCATGTAAATGCCGCCACAGTTGATTGTCATTTGAGCCCTTTTTATGGCATTTTCCATCACTTTGGCCAAAACTTCCGGCGATAGGTCCTCACATTCTTGACGGATATTGTCTTTAAGAGCTGCAAGAGTCTGAGGCTTGTTGACATAAACCCGCGACTTCAAAAAGCCCCACAAAAAGAAGTCTGGAGCGGTCAAATCAGGCGATCTTGCTGGCCAGTGCAAATCGCCAAAACGGGAGATTAGGCGCCCGGGAAATGCATCCTTCAGCATATCGGTTGTGGCACGTGCAGTGTGTGCCGTTGCACCGTCCTGTTGGAACCACATGTTTTCCAATCCCAATTCATCAAGTTGCGGCAAAAAGACCGTCGACTGATACCCATTTGCGTGGCACGTCGTCTGGTCGATGTCGACGGCGCTTCCATGACATCTTCGGCTACAGCAGCAATATTCTCTGCAGAACGGCTACTCCGGGGTCTGCCACGCCTGGCAGCATCTCGTGTTGTGCCAGTCTCTTCGAGGCGAGCGGCTAAACGTCGCAGTGTTTCACCAGTAGGCGTTGGACGGCTAGGAAATCTGCGACGAAATTCACGTTGTGCCAAAGTCACCGACCGATTAGTGCTCAAATAAATAGTCACCAATATTCCGCGTTCTGGAGCAGTGTAGCGTAACATTGTTTATTAACGTGTATTTCGCATGTGTTTACTACACAAATGTCAAAACAGAACTGACATTAGGGGCCAATCGCAAAATTTATAGCATTTTCTGATAGGAGGATTACTTTTGCGCCACCTTGTATAACAAAAAAAAATCAAATTCCTTTCACTTCTCAAAGAGAACGATTTTTATTTTACAAATGTGGCAACAGATACATTAGAGTCAAGTTTTAATATAAATGACAGCACCTGCAGAAGAGCAGGAGAGTTTAATGTTTCTCATCTCTTCAGGAACTTCAGCTACTATTGACTTCTGCATCTGCATTGAACGTTAAATCCGCTGCGGAACGAAAAACCGCATACAAAAATGACACACGACGAATCATGAACACAAAATGTCGCTCTACTTCTCGTCTGCTTCTACAAAATTATGCCGAAAAGTGGGTAATTGTAGTAGATTGGTCGAGATTCTACTTTACTGCCCATTCAAAAAAAAATATAGTTTATTTTTAACCCGATTGAATTTAATGCGCTGAGCTCAAATCTGCAAAAAAAATTTGGCGCTATATTCCCGTCAACATTTTTCCAAAATTATTTTTTTTATATTATCTAACCAATGTGCAGTTAACCAATAAAAAAAAATTAGTCCGTGCCCTTTAGTGAAATGTCAGTACAAAAAAGCAAAAATTCAGTGGTTAAAATGTAGCTTTTTGACTTACTTCATATCTTTGGTCTTTATGTTTTAAAAAAAGTTTTATTTTTTAAGTCCTCCACGAGATTTTCTTAAAGGTGGCAAGCCTACCCATGAGTGTCGAGAAATAGCATTTGAAAATGTTGTTTAATCCTAATCGTCACAGGAACACTCCCAGTCCAATACCTATGATTCAATTTTCACCAAATGTTAATCTAAACCATCCTTGGATCCACTCAAACAAGCACGCAAAATTTCATCAAAATCGGTCCAGCCGTTTAGAAGGAGTTCAATTACAACTTACAGAAGAATTATATTATAAAGATAAAGATATTGTAGGCACCTGCTGGTTATCAGTGGCACTGAATAAAAATCAAAGTGCAAAAATAGAAAAGGCTTACAATTTTACTAAAACCGCCAGATTCCTAATTTTTTAACAAAATGCTTTATATTAAAAATGGCGGCTATAAGTGAGCGAACGAATTTTTTTAATTGTACTCCAATTCGACTGAAGATCAATCCAATATCTATGATGCATACAGGAAAAAAGGCGATTGTAGTATGGCACACAATATAAATCCGATCATATGATTACACTGGGGCGCAGTAGCGCAGTGGTTAGTGTGCTGGACTACTGTGCGAGGGATCCCAGGTTCGATCCCCGGAAAACACACAAATTACATCTTAAGGTTTTTTCTACTGCGCCACCTCTCGCGAACGTCTGACAAACATCCGAGAGTATAACTGTCCTGAAAAAGCTTCTCAATTCAGCCGTTCGGAATCGGCATAAAATTGTAGGTCCCTTCCATTCGTCCCAAAAATAGAAACTCACACAAACGAATGGTTGCGAGAAGCTAGGCCTAGGGTGTCTACCGCCTGTTGCGCCGCCTATTTATTTTTTTTTTTTTTTTATATGATTACACTTGACAAAAAATTGATATCTGGTGGGTTTTCAGTCCATCGTGCAACCAATTCTGAAATTTAAATTGACGGCGGCAACAATATAGCGGCCGAAATCGATTGTTTGGCCGTTTATGTGCAGATTCGACTAAAAATTGGTAAATCTGTCCTTTTGAATTTTTTACGACCGCACTAGGTCATTTTCAGGATGACTTCTTTTCGATTTTTTATTCAGGGATTTGTGTCCTGGGCAACAAAAAATATTGAGCAATTATAGAACCCTCAAACTAATTTCACTTGGAGATGGGAATTTATAAAAAAACACTCTGTACCTATACAGCAAAAAAGTGCTGCACCGTCATGTGTGGGATACTGATACATGTAATCAAATATAATTTTTTTTATTTCCCATCGAAACTTTTTGGAATTCCTAATCTGAAAGGAAATAGACCGAAACAATATCCTACTGGTCTCTCATTAAAAATTCAACACACCACCTATCGCATATGCATTTTGTAAAAGAAACACGTTTCCCCGTTCGACATCAAATGGCCATCAGTCATTTTATTCCTTTGAATGACCTCACCTAATGTCGTATCAATTGGTTCTGCAGTGGCACCCCTAACCGCATGTAATCATTTAAAATTGTTATCCTGTTTGCTTCCTCCGACCATCGTCGTATCCATCATCAATAATAAAAATAATTCATCGATTCTTACCTTACCAACACAATAGAGTGTTCACTTCCTATGGGCGCAGTTAGTATGCAATAAAAGAGTATTGCACACGGGATATGATATAAACTCCTTCACAAGGGCAACAAAAGGTAATCGATTGCCCCAACAAATGCCAAGAGAAAATAAGGAATAGAACTCAAATTTCCAAAGTGGCAGAAGAGAAAATTAAACAAAAAAAAATCCCTTGTATCCCTGCCAGGACCTAATTTGTATTCCATAGAAATACTAGTTCTGTAACTCGATTTTAGATATGAAGAGGCGAGGCAGGCGACAAAGGACAACATTCTTATATAGCTGAGAAGTTTCAAAATCATTCCAACATGTAGTAATCCTTGTTCGTCTATACTTTGTGGAAGGATGTAAGGGAGCAAATAGCCGAACATAAGAATACATTAGGTTTTATCCTTTCCTTGGTTGTTCCGTTATTCGGTCGGAAACCTTACAGAGAAAATCTTTTGTGTATACTATACGGATATGTACATGCAAATTTCGAATATACAGACGTGAATGCGACTACAATAAACGGTAAGGATCCCTCTACTTTGGAATCTGAGCTATTATTCAGCACCTAAACGTATACAAAATTGCAGGACAACGTATAGCTTAAGCTGGTTATTGGTTCGGGATCTAGTTCACTGCGAATATATTTGGTGCTCTCTCTATCTTAAAGCTTGATGTTGACTTATATATACATAATATGTATCTATAAATGTATCTATAAATGTAATTTCTCAAAGTAATGTTCTGGAAAATTTGAAATTAGTTGACATATGAGCTGATGTAGGAGTATTCCCACGCAGATGGATGCCATATTAATGGTATAGTTATCAGAGATCCCTTTGCCAACAGGAGCTTAAAGAAAGAATTTAGCTTGAACTATTTTCAGCTAGCTTATGGAATGTTTGCTGTACCTCTGGGAAAATTATGGGCGGTTTTGTTTGGAATATATTCCATGGTACCCGTGACAAAAAACAAAGAATTGCGACGTGGAGTATGGTGTGGGTGAGTTTTGTGTGATTAATCTTCTCCTAAATATATATTTATATAAAAATCAATTGTTGTGCGTTAATCTAGCAAAAACTCAAGAACGGATAGATCGATTTTGATAATTCTTCTTTTGTTTTGTTGTGGTTTAGAAAAAAAAGGATATTCGAAAAACCCCAAATGGAAAGCCGGAAAATCGAAAAAAAATCTAAATCCACAAAACTGATTGAGCTGAAATTGTAAGCAAAAAATGTTTGCTATTGACCCACGCACGAGTTTCAAAAATTAATAAAGGGGCGTAGCACCTCCCATAAAAAAAAAAAACTTTTAAATCCCTATCTCGAAAACCACCGAATAGATTGACCTCAAATTTTGAGAAAATGTTTGCTATTGGCCCAAAGGAGTTTCTGTGAAGATTGGACAAAGGGTCGTGTAGAGACCCAAATATTAAAGAACCGATTGTTCTATAGTTCACTATCAATTGACTTTATTTTCCGTATTTTCATTTTATATAGTGCGACTTTATTTTCATTGTTTTATATTTTACAGTCAAGTGTTGGCATCGCACAGTGCCGATACTACAGGTCGTAGCGCTTTTCAAACTCTATTCTACGACAGCCATTGGAACAACATTAATTATGCATTGTCCTGATAGAGGCAAATATATCTAAGCAATACAATTCCTGGGCACGAGGAAGGCCGGCCAGGTACTAGGAATCTGATATTTTGAAACAAACTTCCTTTTATGTAAAAAGTGAGCACTTAGAAGCGATTTGGGCAAATTCAAACTCCAAAAAGGGGAAAAGGGGAGTAAAAGTTTCTTATTTTTTATTCGATCTACTTCAAACTCGTTTTGTGTACTCAACCATCCGGGTTGGAATCGAAGCCTCTTCGGGCCGGAGCGTTGGTTTCAACTCGCTCTACATGTTCTAGCCATCTTAGTCAACTGCTACGTACTTTTCTGATCAGGTCAATGTCGGTGTACAGCTTATAGAGTTCTCTGTTAAATCTCCTCCTCTAAAGCCCGTCAACGCAAACGGGACCGAAAATCCCTCGAAGAATTTTACGTTCGAGATACTATAGAAGATCTTCCTCCACCTTTGCTAACGTCCATGCTGGTGTGCCATAAAGCAGGACTGGGATGATAAAGGTCTTACAAAGACTCTCCTTAGTGTTTCTTGACAAGACCTTACTGGTTAGTTGCCCTCTTAGGCCAAAGAAACTGTGGTTGGCAAGTGTAGCTCTTCGTTTAATTTTTGCTGTTTTGTCATTACCAGATTTTATATCGGAGTCGAGGTAGACAAAGTTGTAGCTGTCTATATAGACGTTCTGTCCGATTCGTTGATATTGGATATACTTTCTAGTTGACAGTATATATTTTGTGCTGCCCTCATTCTCCACTAAACCCATTTTTGTTGCTTCTGTGGTAATACTAGCAAACGCACCGGTGATGACAGCTCGCTGCATTCTGCCAATGCTGTCAATGTCGTCAGCGTATGCAAGTACTAGGGCCCCTGGTGTTTGCTTTCGAATTTCGCACAATTTTATCAAGTATGAAGTTGACAGCGCATCACCTTGTCTAAATAATTTTTTGACATCAAAGGTCTCTGTGCAATTGTTTCCGACTTTTATGGTGAGTAGGTACCTACCTATCGATTTGGAATTCTTGGGTTTTCTCCAGGATCCGCCGTAGAGTCGGTTGTGGACTTACGGGGCTTAAAACCACACTGGTAGGGACCAATAAGTTCGTTGTCGAATGGTTTCAGGCGTTCACACAGTCCAGCATATAGGATCTTTCTTGTGGATCGGGCAAAACGTTGCTGAGCCTCCATTCATCAGGCATACTTTCCTCTGACCAAATCTTGGAGAAGAGTTGGTGTCTGCTTTCCACCAAGTCATCTCCTGTTGTCTTAAAAAGCTCGGCAGTTAAACTGTCTGGTCCAACAGCTTTATAAGACTTGAGCTTGGACATTTCTGCCCTCACTTAATTTTGATCAGGTGGACAGAAGTCTTGACTTTCATCATCCAGGCTAAATCGTTCATTCTGCCTGACATCGACATTTGTGTCGTCTTCGCCGTTTAGCATTCAGAAGGTTTACATATTTTTTTTTTTTTTTAGAAAACTTGTTACTTTTTCAAAGGCTTACGAAACCTCTGAGCCAAAAAGATATGAGTCTGAGGGAGGACATAGGCAACTTTTTATACTGACGAAAGTGGAGTGAAGTCAAAAAATGTTTCTTGATAATAAGAGGAGTTAATAAAGTAGTTGTAAAATTTTGAACAATGATGTGAATTGTCCTAATAAACTAGTTATAGCTATAGTTTTCAATATTTTCTAAACATATGAAATTGAAATCGAACTATATTTTAAATTTTTCTTTAATTTGATAGGCTTACATTACTCCAAGTTCATCATGATTTCGCATTGTTTCTTAGAATACAATTTTTCTTTGTAAATTCAAAAATATATCTGAATTATTTCGCATAAAAAAGGTCTCCGTGTATACTTACCTAAAAAGAAACAAAAAAAAATATATATATTCACATATTATTTACATACTGAAGAAAATGGCAGGTATATTGAAAATCATTTAAAATAAATTCTCTGATGAAGAACAAAATATAAACAAAAAAAAACCTCAAAGATACCTTAAAAGCATTTAAATGACTTTAGGGAGCGCGTATTGGAAAAACAAAAAAAAACCTCTTACGGGTAAGTGTTATCCTATATCGGTTAAGACTTCTTTGTGGCGTCCTTCTCTTTCCGCCGCCCTACACAAAGTCATTCATTCTGCCTCCTACTGAAATATATATACATATCCATACATATAAATATATATATTTGTTACCCTAAGGACGAGAGTTTCGCAGTCATACCATTTTCCGCCTCACTCTATTTCTGCTGTTTCTATGGTCTCTATCTGGATTCTTTACGAAAGTAATTGTTTTCTGAATCCGCTTAAGGGCGTGACATTTGTATAAATAAAAAGCATAGGGGAGAGAAAGTGCAAAAAAACAAAAAAAAAATGCTATCTGTATGTAGGTGAACAAGAGCAGATCACAAAGAGCACGTAGTACTTGAGAATTATTTATTGTTTTAGAGAAGTAATTTTTGTTCGTCCATTGTTGTTAAGATATACAATGCAGCCCTACATACAATAAACAACTAGTTGAGCCAAAAGTTTCTGTGCAAAATGTGAACAATGCAAGTTAACAGCACCAGTTACAGCATTCAAATCAAATGCAGTTGAAAATGTCCGCATTGTTGGTAAGGAATAATCCTTGCGATGAATGTGGTGGGTGTTTAGAGCATATCCGTGCGGACATGTTTTAAAATATTTTATACACCATCCCATCCTAGCTTAATGTGCTTATTTGAAACATTTTGCGTAAGGACAGTTTTCTGGGTGTATACTAAACTTTTTGATAGCATCGTAAACTGAAATGTATGGATGAAGGATATGGCTCTCTTTCAGATCATTAATTTGATATGGCATCTTTTCAGCTACATGGGGATGAATAAAAGTATAAAAAAGCTTTTAGGCAATTGCAGATCGTTATGTTCAAGATACGTTTTGAAACAATAACCATGAGGAATTGAGTCATTTTCGAAAGGTTACCTAAGATAATCTACAGTCGTATATGGTTTTGGGTATATTTTTGTGTGGTGCCCTCTGAGAAAGGGTATATGATCACAGATAATACAAACAAAACCTGTGTTAAAATGTGAGTTAAAATGTGAGTTAACTTGACATTTTGTAGGCGGAATATCATTGTCAACTTGGAAGCTTAAGGAAGTACATTGATGAATAGCCGAAATTAGTTGGCGTTAAAGTAAACGAGTACAAAACAAAATTTAAGCCTTCAACAAACAAAAAAATCCTTTAAGGGCCTATGCCTATGACAAAACGTCACTATTAATAGCAACAACTATGAGGTAAATTGCTTCGAAGAACGAAATGTTTTCGCTATACAGGACCCTTCTGAGAGTTCTGCTCTTGGCACAATTTTGGCCTTTCGGAATTTTGGATTTTTGGGATTGTGGCTTTTCGGGATTGTGGCTTTTCGGGATTTTGGTTTTTCGGGATTGTGGGTTTTCGGGATTTTGGATTTTCGGGATTTTGGGCTTTCGGGATTACATTTTTCGGGATTCTGTCCGACTCCCCTGCCAAACTTGTCAGATTGTGCAGAATGAGGATGGAGAACGGTCGCTGCTCCATAGATGTCAAAAAAGGATTTAGACAAGGTGATGCGCTGTTATGTGACTTTTTCAACATCTTTCATGAGAAAATTGTGCGAAAATCGCAAGCCAACACCAGGCGCACAATATTTCAAAAGTGCGTGCAACTACTTGCATACGCTTACGACATCTTTCATGAGAAAATTGTGCGAAATTCGCAAGCCAACACCAGGCGCACAATATTTCAAAAGTGCGTGCAACTACTTGCATACGCTTACGACATCGACATCATTGGCAGAACACAGCGAGCTGCTACTGGTGCGTTTGCAAGTATCAGTACAGAGGCGGCAAAAATGGGTTTAGTCTTTAGTGCTGAATGAGGGCAAAACAAAATACAAACAGAAAGACACGATAGACAGCTATAACTTTGATGTAGTTCGGGACTTTGTCTACCTCGTCTCCGCTATAACCTTGGATAATGACACCACAGCAGAAACCAAACGAAGAGACACTTCCCAACCACTGCTTCTTTGGTCTATGAAGGCAATTAATTAGTAAGGCCTTGTCGAGAAACACCAAGGTGACTCTATATAAGACCCTCATCACCCCAGTCCTACTTTATGGCGCAGAATCATGGACGTTATCAAAGGCTTATGAAGATCTATTTTGTCGCTTCGAACGCAAAATTCTTCGAGTGATTTTCGGTCCCGTTTGTGTTGACCGGCTTTGGAGGAGGAGATTTAACAGCGAACTCTACGAGCTGTACAGCGACATCGACCTGGTCAGAAAAGTACGTATCAGTCGACTAAGATGGCTAGGACATGTAGAGCGAATGGACACCAACGCTCCGGCCCGAAGAGTCTTCGATTCCAACCCGGAGGGACAACGCAGTAAAGGGAGACCTCGCCTTAGGTGGCGCGCACAAGTGGAAGGGGACCTCAACCAACTTGGAGTGCGTATTTGAAGGCGGATAATTAAAGATCGGGCTAACTGGAAAGGCATAGGTAGATCTTGTAGGTGAAAATCGCACCAACGCAGCTCAAACTCAGAATTTTAGAATCAGTCTTATAGAATCTTTGTTAAGATATAACTTTTTATAGAGAAGTGATTCCCAAAGGCTTGCAGATGAATTTCATCCATTGGTAGTTGCACGAAACACTAGGAATGCAGAAAGATCTACAACGTCCGATTTAGGATTGTCCAGGCGTCAAGCACCATTTCGAGATATTTTGCGTCCCATCGAGGAGATTGTTAGACGATAGCAAAGGGTGAAAGTGGGAGCGTCACATCATTTTCTCACTTTTGCTGTCGAGCGTTCTGAAATCACAAAAGTCGCTGAGATTACCGAAGCTGACTGGAGACGGAGAGCCATATAGGTCGGCTCTGAGCCGTAACACCTTTAAAAATAAAATAAATATGAAGTGAATGTGGAATCTGGGATGTGCAAAACTTGAATGAGAATTAATAAGTTGGACCAGGAGCTGAAATTAAATTCCGCTTTAGGACATGATAAGAATTAAGCAAGGGATAGAGCACTTGGACCTACAGCAAGGTTCACTTAAAGGCAGAAGAAAAACCTATATGTCCTTCCAATAGGAGAATATATAAGAGCGATTCCACTGTGCCCCAACAGGCAACATTCGCAAATGAAAAAAAAAAAGTTTTTAACTATAGTATTTCCATTTAACTAGACTATACAATTCAAACCCCTTTAAAGCGGTATCATGCGCAGTGCACTGCTAAAACCTGCATTCACCAATATCTCGACGGCATATGATTTCCATTACAAGTCGTTACAAACAAGTACCTAACACATAACAAAAAAAAAACTTCTTTCATTAATTAAACAAGTCAAATGGTGGTTGGGGTGCCTAGTCCTTCTATCCACGTCGAGTGGGTAAGCGCCAAAAATTAAAACTCGTTCACTGCGCCCTGAATGCGAGTACATTGCCATTGAAAATTGTATGTTTCTCATCATCATCATCGTCAAAGTGAATGCCCTGCCGGTAGTACCACTCCCTTTACAAATAACGCCTTGTCCCCGATGTTGCAATTCATTAATTTTTCAGACTTTTTCCAAACAAAATCACTCTAGCTTTCGAAGGTGGAAAAGCATTTCATTTCATGTCCCCTCTCATTGCATTGCCCCTGTTCAAGTGCCTAACTGCATTCACTCTTCGAGTCTTTTATTACTGCAAATCCCTCTTCCATTTTGCACACAATTCAAAATGGCTGACTGAAGCAACCCTCAAAGGACACACATCCAAATGTGGGGGAACGCAACACAAAAAAAAAAAAATAAGTGAAAACTCTGCTCTTCTATTTGCGGTAAACCCTCAAGCCTTGAGTAACCCTTTCAGCTACACATATATCCGCCAGCGGTGCTCTTTTATAGAAGACCAATTAGTGACGGCCATAAATAATTCACAAAAAGGACTGCACAAACACAAAGTTGGCAAAAATAAAAAATAAAAAAAAAATCACCCCCTCAATAGAATATCCCGTTTTACCCTTCATTTCCGGAGCGTTTCACCACTTTTCTTCTCAAGAAGATGATGAATCAGTGTTCCTTTGGCTCTTTCCTGTTGCTAAAGACTTACGGAGGTTTGAATATGATTTTTTGTTATTTTTTTTTTAATTAGAATTTAATATTTAACAAGTTATATTCCAAGAAGATCTCCTGTAGAGAGAGAAAAAAAACGGAATCCTTTGTGAATTGTGCAAATTTCCATGGCTCTAATCCCAATATCTAATGAGTGACACACAGCCCCAGGCGATATGCTGTGGGGGTGTAGATATGGAATTAAATAGGCTTAAACGAGCGACAGACGGACCATCAATTTATTCACTTATTGATGCTCAAAGGATCGACTGCTGCTGCAAAGAATAGCTTAGTGTTTAAGCATCTCTGGATCCGCTATATAACGACCGAGGCCTCTGTATGTTATGTTGCGTTCCATTTGACCAAATGGATGGGGAACGGATTTTATGGCTCGACCATTATACAACACACCCACCATGTGAGATGGAAAGAAAATCATCCTTCGAATGATATGGGATTTTTTTTTATCCTTTTGCCACATTGAAAAGGCTCATTTTAATGTGTGCGCACGGAGGAGTGTTGTGTGAAGCAGGTTCTAAGAGGGTCGAGCTCTTATTAAGGGAAAGCTAAAACCTAACAAGCTACTTGGGGGCAATAGAAACCCCATATTTGGAATGGACAGCAGGATAATACGCACACAAGTCATTTCGGGCCGAAAAGGAGGCGGTATAACTTGAATATCAATGAAGAAGGCCAGATAGGTCTTAAGTACATTTTGTGTTTCGTTTTATTTTCTATATTCCATTGTGCATTCCAATCCAGGTATTTTGCTAAAAGGGTGCTGAAAGCCTTGAAGATGATTGAAGAGAAATATTTGCGCCAACATACGTGGAGTGCTCAACATTAATTTGGCTTGCGAATGAGATTAGAAGAATTGAGGCTTGTATGCGAGCGGATTGCCAGGCATTTTAGGGCAATAATCAAAATAGATGGGAAGGATTTGTTGATTTTACCGGAGATAGGCTAATGGGAGTTCTTTGTTTTGTGCTTCTCATTTCGATAGGAATTTCTATTTGATTTAATCAACAAAAATCTGTGCAGAAAATTCACAGATAATGTTCATATAAAAGGGAATGATGGATATAGTATTTTATGCTTTCTTCATCGGTGAGGTTATGATGTGGATTACTGATCAGCCTGTAGATTAAGACGGTTAAGAGGTCGACGGATTCGGATCACCTCGTCACTGAGGCTAATAAAATGCACAATAGCTAGACTTCATTATATTGAAATTACAATTTTTTTCTGAATTTTGTCATTCCACATATTTTATTTGATACCTAATGTCATTGAACAGTTTTCATCGCCCTTTTACTATATACTAGCGATTGCGTAGCCAATGGAGGTTGGAAATCATTAAATGTAAGTTAAGTAGGGTCATTCATTTTTCGGTTTCGAAAATAAAACACACAGCGATACATTTTTGATGAAAATTTAATTTCATTAAAGTTTGTACTTTGACATTAAGTGTGAAAAACAATATCAATCAAATGGCCGTCTCGGGAAGAATCGCAGCATACGATTCTTTTGAGGTAGATTTTAACCACTTTTACGCACATTTCAGACGGTATCTCGGCCATAACTTGGGTAATGTTGGTTTTTAATGCGTCTACGCATTGAATCACCACATTTGTAGTAAGTTTTAATAATTTTGACGCGTTGTTCGATTGTGAAGCGATCCATCATCGTAAATGGCAAACATTCAACTAATATTATGACATTTCAAATGACTGCTGAGTTTGAGAGGTGTCAAATGCCAGCGCTACCAACTTGAAACTACGAAATGAATGACCCTGTACCTATCCTACACGTTTCCAATTAAAAACTTCAAAAATGTACAAGTCTACGTACACATCCAATTTCATTTAAATCGCAATGACACATTTTCCAAAGCACAGAGAAAGCTCTTTGAGAGATATATTTTCGTCTCCGATTCCAAAATCACTTACTTCTGGAAAGACGTAATTTGTCTGGACATCAAACCCAGGAAAGTCAATTTCCTCAGATGTTGATCGGAATGGAAATTAGTTTGATATTGTATGTAGTTAGTTCAGAATACAAATAAAAATGGGTATATATTAAAAAACTTTTGACATTTTCCGAGGAAAATTCTTGAATTTAACCAAAATGATGTGCATTGAAATGTATTAATGTATTAATGTAGATAAGTTTGTACACAAAATGTGTCCTCAATCAAACTTCGGTTGTTGATTTTAAAAATATTATCAATATTTGGCTGAAATCTGAACGGAAGTAACTTTATTTAGTTGCATCTCTTCGATTTCCGGTTTCATTTCAATTTCCCTGTTTACTTTTAAAATGGTCAATAGGAAAATACATAGATGATGAAATCGAATTACAAAACGGAGTGAGTGAAACCAACCCCATTTTATAGTAAAAACTGCCTTGGAGGTGAGCGAGGCCAGTGGTAGAAGTCTCATAAAATATTACCTTTCATTTGGTTCTTTAACAATACCAACCAAACCAAACCAATATTTGGGTTAAGAACAGAGCTGGATGCGACCTTTCAATTCAATTCAATTGAATATCTACGTATGAATGCACCCATTCTTCTAAATCCCGAATTTTTTTATTACTCGAAGTTTTATTGAGAATTATGCGTTTTCAACTTTTCAATTTTTGGCCTCCATAACTCGAAGTTTCTATAACTCGAAATTATTTTCTTTCATTTTCAGAGTTCTACTTACGTACTAAACGCTTTTAAGGTTATTGACCCTTCCTTTCTAAAACAGAATTCAAATACACAAAGTAGCTATTTTTCCACACTTCAACATTCTACTTTAAAAATGTTCTCATATATTTGAGTCCCAGAAGGATGTTCTTTTTTCCGAAATGAAAAATATTTTTGAAATTAGACTGCAGAAAGCTCTTTTCTTGAAGATTCAAAAATATTTTGGACGAATGTTCGTAAATATTTCAAAATTTATGTTGGCCCTCCTTAGCTTGCCTCATAGAAGCCCATCGGCAGAAGGAGTTTTTTCAACACTGAACAATATTAAAACACAGAATAAGAACAGACTTTCTAATAAAACATTAAATGCAATTACATACAAAAGAGCTTCTTTTATGTTTTACTTCATTTTTTTTTAATAAATTTCTTTTTATTAAGATATCTAATATACTACGTTATGAAAGTAATAAAAAATACGCAAAAATGAGCTTGTCAAGAAATTTGTAAAAACAATTTCGTGACAGACTGTGTATCATATGTACAATGAAATAATTAAGCCAAATAATTTTCGAAACTTTCAACCTCCAAATAATTTAATTATGTATTTAATTTTTATGTATGTACATACAATATATTTATATTTTGTAAATAATGTAGTATTTATTAAAATTTTGTTCTTTTTTTCATTATTTAAATTATTATTTAACCCACGAAAATGAAATAAATATTTTTTTAGGTTTGAAAATATTTTCACTTTTTATACCCTCCACAGGAAGGTATATTCACTTTGTCATTACATTTGTAACGCCAAGAAGGATTCACCGGAGACCCTATAAAGTATATATATTCTGAATCAGGATCACATTCTAAATCGATTTAGCCATGTCCGTCTGTCTGTCTGTCTGTCTGTCCGTCTGTCTGTCTGTCTGTCTGTCTGTCTGTCCGTCTGTTGAAAGCACGATAGCGTCCAAACGAATTGACCTAGGGGAATGAAATTTTGTGAGAGGACTTATTTTTACCGTCGTCAGGTTGGTATTGAAAATGGGCTATGTCGGTCAAGTAGTTCTGGTACCTCCCATACAAAACCACTATTAGACCCATGTGTCTCTCTGTCTGTTGAAATCACGATAGCGTCCAAACGAATCGATCTAGGCGAATGAAATTTTGTGAGAGGACTTCTTTTTACCGTCGTCAGGTTGGTATTGAAAATGGGCTATGTCGGTCAAGTAGTTCTGGTACCTCCCATACAAAACCACTATTAGACCCATGTGTCTCTCTGTCTGTTGAAATCACGATAGCGTCCAAACGAATCGATCTAGGCGAATGAAATTTTGTGAGAGGACTTCTTTTTACCGTCGTCAGGTTGGTATTGAAAATGGGCTATGTCGGTCAAGTAGTTCTGGTACCTCCCATACAAAACCACTATTAGACCCATGTGTCTCTCTGTCTGTTGAAATCACGATAGCGTCCAAACGAATCGATATAGGCGAATGAAATTTTGTGAGAGGACTTCTTTTTACCGTCGTCAGGTTGGTATTGAAAATTGTCTATGTCGGTCAAGTAGTTCTGGTACCTCCTATACCAAACCAATATGGCATGGCGAACATTTTGCATGACTTTTATGCAGTGGAGGGTATCAAAGCATCGGCCAGGCCGATGATAACACTTTTACTTGTTTTCTTTGGACTCGTTAAGGGCACGCTCCACTGAAAAAAGTGGCACGCTTTTGTTTTTTTTTTTCGGCGGCAACGCTGGTCGGTACACCAGACCAGACAAGACTATGAGTTAATAAGATAGTGATTTCGAAGATAATAAGTCACGATGAACCGATGTTTGTAGTTGACACTATAACTTTTTTGATATTAGCCCTTCATTGATGTACCATTTTAAAAATAGTAGTAAAGCTCCCCAGTCGTGTTGGAATCATCGCCAGAGAAAATTTCCGGCCAAACAAGTTATAATATTCTGTATAGCAGCTGGAAAGAAACTGTCTGGACATCATGTGGAGAGTGATAGGGAAGTAGAGAACCCACGTCCAGTCAATGAAGAATCCAGTTCCACCTTATAGTATAGAAGAAGTTGGCTTGGTTATAAAAAAAGTTTAAGAACAACAAGACCGCAGGCTCCTAGTGGAGATCCGGCGAACCCTAAGAAACGTAGAAAAGTAGCGTGCCTGGGATCGTAGAGGATGGATGGCTCCAATGTCTCAAGGCAGAGACTCTTCACGGGTCGGAAGCCCGATAAGTAAAGTAAGTATATGATTAAAATACTGCAAACAGAGTCGAGAGAAAAACTACTTTGCTAACAAATATCAGAGATGAAAAGAAGAACGAATTCTCAGAAGTTAATATACTAGATGGGTGACTAGTGGGCGTTTAAGTTGACAGATAGATGTCACTCCAAGATATGAGGTTTGAAAATGTTAGCGAAGGTGCAAGAAAAAAACAGAGATACATACAACAAGAATGCAATGACGAACATAGTATCATTTTAGAAAAGTCGGAGCAGAAAAACAATAAAAATATATTGTATTTTGACACAGTCATTTGGCGATGATGTTCAAGACATTGATATTAAAGACAATGACAAATATTGTACAAATATTTTTGCGTGCAATGCTGAAACATTTAAGCATATATTCAGTCAGCCAATTTATCCTTAAATAGGCAGTTTAAATGATTGTTATCATTTGAAACAACCCACAGGGATGCAAAATTGTCTATACAAATGTGTATTATAATGCATGTATGTATTACAAAAATTCCAAAACCAACAATTTATTCACCCGAATACTTAACGATTACCTTTTCTGCACTAGTCACACACTCCCACACCGATTCAAATCTCTGACATGAAAATGTTTCTACTGCGGGCAGGTACGAAGTACGAAGTGGGTGGTTGTGCATATTTGAATATGCGATTTACCTTGTATTACAATAGCAATGACAACGAATATAATAGCGGGCATTATAATAAAAATTCATCGACGATATGAAGTGCGCTCGTACTGTACCGCAAAGTCATAAATATTGTCCAGTCCAACTGACATCTGTCATCGTTCAGCACACAATGATGATTAAAGGTTTCAAGTAGGCGAGAACACGTCACACGCAAAAAAGATACAAAACGGTGGCACCGAACGAAACGGAACTCCGGAAGTGGATATACATACACATCGCAGTGCTCACTTCTGCTATACTTCTTTAGTACTCACAAAGCAGGACAGAGATCCAGAAGCAGACGCCCCGGGGAGACCGGAATTGCAATTTTATTCCGCTTTTCGTTTTATTTAACAAAGTTATGATTAAATATTTTCCTCGGCAGCTTCCCTTCGCCCCTAGGGCACTGTGTTGCTGTTGGTGTACTTTTTCCATCTGAAGTGTATCAGCAGTTGGACTTTATTTATTTTAATGAGCAAAGCGGATGAAAACGCTACTTTGAAGATACTAAATCCCCACACAGAATGAGGAAGAAGTGGGACTCTACTGGGAGAGATGCTTTGTTGAAATCGGCTGGCTTTTCAGCGGAAATGGTAGTGAAATTCGTCTGGAATTTTGCAATTTCATTGAAAAGGTACATTGACTTTGGTGCTCGCCCTCGTGAAGTTCTCGATGTGTGTGCACGCAGTCCATTATTAATTCAACAGATGAAGAGTTCAGTTGTGCCATAAATTAATGAATGCACTCCAGTGTGTTGCAAACGGTGTGCGTAATTACTAATTGACTCTGGGAATTACACGTAAGGTAGCTACTTGTTGAGAGATCTAAGGTCTGATCGGCGCTGATATGTGGGATGCTCTTCTACATGTAGACCACGAGAGGCAATGTACGAACGTTCTATCAGAGGGTAAAATGATCCTCACAAACTATAGACGATTCTTAGAAAGACAATACCGCATTAGGAAGTAAACCTTAAGTACTTCGCTTCACCGCCAATTCACAAAACACTTAGGCATCCTAGGCACCAAAATTATTGAATACAACAAAGAGGATGATACCTGACACGCATTTTTTATCTCGCGAAGTTTTTTTGGTCTCTCGAGTAGATTTCTCATTTTGTCCTTTACCACAGGTAAAGAGTTCACGGCTTTATACGAGTCTTTGAGCCCTAAACCCAATCTTAAATGGCTAAATAATATTGACACTGTCGAAAGTAAAGTTTCCATGTGCATTGGCATTATAAGGGATCAAAACCTCCTTCAGCATGAGCACAAAGGAATTATAAAAGAAAGAAAAATGTTCCACGAAACATGTATCGCCTGCGATTCTTAGATGAACTCGCTGATTGCGAGTGATATATGTATTAATTTAAAAAAGGTTATTATTTATGACTAATAGTCACAACATTATATACATATTTCCTGTAACAATTATTCACGTTTGAATTAATATTAAACAACTTTTAGTTTCATGTCAAATACACATATTTTTATAGTAAACTAGAGGACCCGGCGAACTTTGTCTCGCCCCAATTTAACGCCTTCAGATAAACTCCAGAGAGTGATAATAAAACACAGACAGTTTAAATTTCAATGTGATTTATTTGAATTTCAATCGAAATTAGTAGAGAGCAATGTGATCAACTATGTTTTTCGATTTGTTTTCCGGCGCAAAAAGAAAAAACGAAGACGGTTTGCCAACACGCGAACAGGCAACGTACAGCTGACCGTGCGAAAAACAGGGAAATTCGAGATTAATCCCACATACTCCAACGATTATTTGATTGTCATCGTAAAAGCCAATCGAACGGGGAACTGAATCCGCTTGAATTGGAATGGAAGATCAGTTGGAATAATCGGAATTCGTGGGATAAGGACTTCCTCCCCTTTGAATTCGCCCTTGATTATCGTTGCTTGAATCACATTGTTTATCAGTTTCTTGACGGACAACCGCGTACCGTTGCATTTCGGATGATTCAGATTCCGAAACATGATTATGATCGATCCCACATTCAGCTGTAAATTATGCTGCGGAGTTTGTGCCAGGAAGCTTGTTCAACAATTCCGTCGGATAGTTGGTCACTTCATCCTCGTCGGTCACGCTCTCAACGGATTTCTACGAATGCAGTTCTCCAGCGATTTGACTTTGAATAATGAAATGAAATAGTATTGCCCTTTCACTAATCCAATCGAGATTTTTATAATTTTGTGCAATGCCATGGAACATTTTGGTGATGAGGTCCTCCTTCGACGATGAGAACTCGCAAAAATTTGCCGGGAACGATATCAATCCAGTCGAAACATCAACGAGAATTTGGCCATGCCAAGCGTCAGCGTCAGTTGTCTCGGGAATTCAGCAGCAGATGGGTGGTTCTGCAATGCGACTCTCATGTTCGTGGTCATTTTCAACTTCTTGACATGTCGCCACAAAGACGACGAATTCCGGCATGCATTGAGTTCATCGGTAGCAGTTGATTTCGGGGTGACGGGAAGCGTTTGACGAAAATCTCCGGAGAGTAATATCATAGTCATAGCCCCACCAAATCGTTTCGAATCACCTCGTAAATCCTTCATCGTTCGGTCAACTGCCTCCAATGCTCGTTTAATCGCCTTCGTGCATTCATCCCAAATGATGATTTTGCATTCTCGCATCAATTTCGTTGTCGCCGACATCTTGGGCTTTCTGCACGCATTGGCTTGTCGACCGTGAGAAGATTCATCGGCAGCTTCAAAGCGGAATGTGCAGTTCGACCGCATTCCAACAATGTGGCAGCAATGCCAGAGTATGCAACCGCCAACGCAATTTAAGATCTTATCCGAATTGTTGCCAGAATCAAAGAAAATGCAAAATTCCATTCCATTCCGGAACAATTGCACACAAAATTCCATACAAAAAATCAATTTTCGATTCTTCCAATTTGCCGACTTTTCCGGAGGTTTTCCCAAAATTTTCTTTCGTAAAAACCTTCTGGCAATTACGAACAACTGAAAAAAAAGTTGAGCCAAATCGGCCCAGTTGTTCTCAAATTTAGATTTTTCCGTTTTCCCGACTTTTCCGGAAGGGATTCCCAAAATTTTCTTTTAGAAGAACCTTCTCCTGGCAATTACGGACAACTGAAAAGAAATTTGAGCCAAATCGGTCCAGCCGTTCTTAATTGATGAATTACTATACATTTTTGCCACCATTTTTATATATATAGACTAGGTGTACCCGCTCGGCTTTACCCGTGCACAGGAATTGCACAGGAAACTGCTTAGGTTTTAGATAATAATGTTCTTTCGTAAAATGCGAAAAATGTGAATAAATCGATTTTCTGGAATTTTTCGAACACAATAAAAAAAATAATTATGAAAATCGGCCCAGCGGTTATCGAGTTATAACGTCATCGAGTTTCACCCCATAGACGTGGGAGGTGCCACGCCCCTTTGTCCAATTTTGACAAATCTTCATAGGTGCACTTCTGGAATAATACCTGAGATTGTCTTTAAATTTAATCGATTCGGTGGTTTTCGAGATATAAGATATTTTAAATGTTTTCGTTGTATGGGCGGTGCCACACCCCTTTGACCAATTTGACCAATCTTCACAGGAGCACTTAGGAGCCAATAACTATAAGACTATATGTAAAACTGAGCTCCATGGAGTCGATGGTTTTTAAGTTTTAAGCGGCCGAACACAAATCACGATCCATTTTTATGCCCCTATTATGTAAGACAACTACAACTAAAGTTGAGTTGTCACTTGCTTTTATTTAATTCAAAATTCGGTATTGTCCGTAGATACTGTAATACACAACCTTGATAGAAAAGTTGTTTGTCAAAACACAACAAAGATGGTAGTTGTTGTCTATAAGTTGTTAGTTAGTTTGGGTTGTGTGAAAGTTGAGTTGAATTGAAGACAACTCAACTAAGTTGAACAAAATGCGAAACTAAGTTGAGTTGTCTTACATATACATATACATATACATATATATATGTACATATGTACATATAAAGATGTTAATTGTGGAAAAAGCCCAAAATATATGAAATTCATATGTTTTTTCACGCACGCACAACACAGACATACGTTTTCCGATTGCATCCAAACTTCACAAAACCACACATAGACCAAAGATGTTTGAAAGTTTGATTAAATCGGTAAATGCGTTAAGGTGTGAATCGGCGACAAACGAACACAATTTTCAGACTCAATTTTTATATATTTAATAGAAGATCAGAATAACAAATGTTACGAAAAAAATACACGTTTTAGAGTGATATTAATGCATTTTCCTCAAAATTATGCAAAACCAAAAATTTATTTTATTGCTATGTATTTTGAAAAAATCGTCCTCTATCTAAGTGCCGAAAAAGGGTCTACCCCGATATCTTAAAAAAAAAATCTCGAAAGCAAAAATCTCGAATGTAAAAATCTCGAAAAAAAAATCTCGAATTTAAAAAATCTCGAAATAAAAAATCTAGAAAGCATAATCTCGAATGACAAAAATCTCGAAAAAAAAATCTCGATACGTATGGTATAAAGTAGTAGTTTTCATCCGATCTTGCTCATCTTCGAACTTAGCCTCAGTTTGGTGGATAAAAGCTTACGTACCAAATTTCAAGTCGATAGCTCTTAAATTACGGACGGACAGACAGACAGACGGACAGACAGAAGGACATCGCTAGATCGACTAGGAAAATGCTGATCAATAATATATATAGTTTGTCACACTTACAACGCCCCCTTATGGGCGTTACAAATGGAATGACAAAGTGAATACCTATACCCTCACCACAGTGTGGTACCGGGTATAAAAATGAAACCAATCCAAGATCTAACCAGTAACCCCAGAAACTTCAAATCTGGCAAGTAAAAAAAATAAATATATAGGCGGCGCAACAGGCGGTAGACACTCAAGGCCTAGCTTCTTTGCAACCATTCGTTTTGTGTGAGTTTCTATTTTGGAACGAATGGAAGTGACCTACAAATTTATGCCGAGTCCGAACGGCTGAATTGAGAAGCCTCTGAAAATGACATCACATCAGAAATCAGGCGAAGAATTACACTTGCCAACCGCCGTTACTTCGGTCTAAAAAGGCCCTGTGGAGAAACACAAGGAGACTCTACATAAGACCCTCATCATCCCAGTCCTGCTTTATGTCGCAGAATGATGGACGTTATGAAAGGCGGATGAAGATATCCTTGGTCGCTTCGAACGCAAAACTCTTCGAGTGATTTTCGGTCCCGTTTGCGTTGACTGGCTTTGAGAAGGAGATTTAATAGCGAACTCTACGAGTTGTATAGCGACATCGACCTGGTCAGAAAAGTACGCATCAGTCGACTAAGATGGCTAGAACATGTCGAGGGAATGGAGGAATGGACACCTACGCTCCGACCCGAAGAGTCTTCGATTCCAACCCGGAGGGACAACGCGGTAGAGGAAGACCTGGCCTTAGGTGTCATGGCGCGCGAAAGTGGAAGGGGACCTCAATCAGGGCAACTGGAGGCAGTTAGGCATAGATCGCGCTAACTGGAGAGGCGTACTGGTTGAGGCCCAGGTCCACCACATGCAATATCAATCGAATGACCACCTCTATTGACCAAAGTAAAATCTGCCCTTCATCATTTCCGGCGATATTACGGCACGAATGTTTGGCTTGAGCTCGTCAATGGTCTGAAGTTTGCTGGCGTATACTTTGCTTTTCAAATAACCCCACAAATAGAAGTCCGGAGGGGTATAATCTGGAGATCTGGGTGGCTGGTCAATGCCCCCATTTGTTGGCCACGATATTTTTGACGATATGCGTGTTGACTTAAGACAACTGAACGCCTATTTCGGTGTAAAGCGATTCATGGTTGAAATTGTACTGACGTTTCAAAAACACGCCTAGAATCGGTTGATGAATCTCAAAGTTATTCTATGTTTAATTTTGATACCGACATAGAAGATGACGCACCCTGTGTATGTATAAGTGCATGAGTTAAGTACGTATGTTTTTTCATAATTTTACAGAAAGCAAGAGAGGTGTGTGGTATAACAATTTCGTGAGCTGTCATTTATGTTGAATATTTCCTTTGTGACATCAATGAGTTTTGGAAAAGTGATTTACATTGTAACTAAAATGTAATTCGTTGCGTTCTTTGGCTGTATGTAAAGTTAAAGGTATTCCACAAAAGTTTAGTCAATGCTACTATATTGGTTGGTTGTGGAAAAGGGAGAACAGTTTTCGTGGCCGAATAGTTCTTCCTTGTGAAGGTTTCATTTGGCATCAATGTATAGCAATTTTCAAGCACCACTGATGAAATTGAACATTCTAACACAGATGTTAAAGACCTTTAGTTTTCTGTTTGACGCACAAGAGGTTTGTAAGTTCATATAGTATACAAGCAATAATGTGGCAAAAGTGCCACTAGATAATCACTCTTGGGTTACAAATGAGTAGCCTATTGATCAGTGAATGAACGTCGTATATACGTCGACCAAACGAGAATGCACTTAATTAATTGCTCTACAAAAATTGATTAATTCTTCAATTTCCACACACAATAATATTTGGCCAGAGTTCATTGTTAATTAAACAAAAGTTTCATGTGGAACTCCACATGCTCAGTATATCTACGTAAACTCAACTCAATGAATGTGCGCAAGAAACAAAAAAAAAAGTTACATACTAATTTCAAGTTGGATTGAGTCTTGACGTCTTGTACATAATTTGAGTTGATTGGTGTCGATTACGTGATATGATGTTAGTTGCTCATTAAGAAACAGTGGCAGTCAGGTGTAGAAATCGAATGATTAAGAGCAAAAGTTTTGTGTCTTGTTTGGAAAATTCGAAGGACATAATTGGAGCATGCAAAAATGAATGTACACACTCGTAGTATATAAAATTGTATCGATGATTGGACCTTGCAGCGGGAGGTTCAGGTTTGCTGCAATATAGGTGCCCCACATCTGAAGAAAGCCGGAGAAACATCGAAAAATATAATGGTCACGAAAAAGTAATTCATTTGTGGGAAATATAAGAAATCATTATATAGAGTATAAACACGTACTTATGTCAGCAAATAGATGTGATCAGCTTCACATCCAAAATTGATTGACTTCCGAAATGCAGAGCACGTAATTGTAGAGAGATAACAGATTTTAGTAATTTGTATAACGTGTGCGTGTTCTCTCTCTGAGAGTATAGGTCACACACAACTCACAACATACAGCAAGTCCAGCGTGCCAAGTTCCTTATATGTTGCAATGTTGTATCTTTTTTTGATTTGAAAAAAAAGTTGAAATTTTATCAAAAATATATTGCTTTCAATCATTGGGCGCACAATCTCCAAAATTACAGCAAAGTACAGCAATTAGTGGCTTCGACATATTCGGATCCCAGGTGTAAAGTAAGCCAGGGTGATAGAAAAGGATTTGTGACGGATGATGATGAATCCTCAATGTGTAGACAGGAGCTTTCATTTCCCGAATTTGATTACTAATGACGATAACTCGGCTCGGATCATAAACAAACTAACTAACTAAGGGTACGGGCCTACCGGGACAACACTTTTTTGGAAGTGGATTTGTCATACGCGACAGACCTAGGCAGGAAGTCTTGAGCTTTCGGCACAACGTGCCATAAAAATTCGAATCAACGTTGAATTTGCCAACATTAGCCCTATACGCGATTCTCGAGCAGAATTTCGAGAAATATCCTAAACAATGAATGTTTTATAAGAAGTTAATAAGAACCTGTAAGGGCAGCAACTGCCGTACAGAAACCCAATATGATGAAGGACGCCTTGTTGTAGAATCACAGTCGGTGTTGAGATGGAAAAGCTATCTCTGTAGACGGTGATCTATTATAATATTAAAAGCCGACCCGATTTCTTGTGATAGTCATTTACCCTACTTAAAGAATACAAAATCCAATTTTCTTTTTACCAAATTGAAGCTTACCACTCATAGATGTGTTATGAAGAATAATTATTTAAAAAAAACATTTGTAAAATAGGTAAATTAATATTTTTAAATTGCATTGGTTACAACAACAACAAACAAAGAAAATGAATATTTCCCCTTCGCTCAGTCGAAATTATACTTTTTGCGATCGTGCGACAGGACAAACAAAAATAAAACCACATCGTCATACGTGGGGGTGTCTGTGTACCTCATTCGAAAAGGGTTGATTTGTTTTCTCAGTGAGTGCTATGGTCAGCAGGAGCAGCTGTATGTACATAGTGATCGTATGTCCTATGCAGGATGGGGTGCGTGCTGCAGTATAGCATGGGGTAGGTATATTAATAATCTTCATAAGAAAAGAGACGTACAAACCAGGTAACAGGGTAAGGTTGGGTTGGGGTAGTTGTTTGGATTTCATATGAAGAGGGAAACAAAGGAAATGAGAAGCAGTATTGTATGAACAAGTACCATGGTCATGTAAAGGGAGGGCGGTGCAGAGGGTGCACATTATATTTGTTGTTTTTCATTCTCCATTTTCGTAGGTATATGGCGATCCGATACTTTTTAAGAAGTTTCACTTCTTTCACGCGTACCGACTTGCACGGTCCCTGGATGGTTTAACTTTAGATTCACAATTGGACCCGGTAGGAGGCGCTGCAATCGGGTTCCAGGAATTTTATTTATTTTGCTGAAATTTGGTGTGTGTGTTTGAGGGGATCCCTGGATGGTTAAGGACCCGGTAGATGGCGCTGCAATCGAGTTCCAGGAATTTTATTTGTTTCCTTCTAAACGCCTGGCCCGATTTTGCTGAAATTTGGTGTGTGTGTGTTTGAGGGAATCCCTGGATGGTTAAGGACCTGGTAGGTGGCGCTGCAATCGAGTTCCAGGAATTTTATTTATTTCCTTCTAAACGCCTGGACCGATTTTGCTGAAATTTGGTGTGTGTGTTTGAGGAGATCTCTGCATGGTTAAGGACCCGGTAGGTGGCGCTGCAATCGAGTTCCAGGAATTTTATTTATTTCCTTCTAAACGCCTGGACCGATTTTGCTGAAATTTGGTGTGTGTGTTTGAGGGGATCCCTGGATGGTTAAGGACCCGGTAGATGGCGCAGCAATTTTATTTCCTCTTTAAATGGATGGTTTATAGTGGGTCAAAACAATACAAACCAAAACAAAGCAAAGCAAAACAAAACACAGTTGTTGTGAAGTTTTACCTCAGTAGAGTGCTTATGTACATAATGAAGGTGAAGCACATACTCATTTTTTTTGTCATTCTGCATGCATGTTGCGTTGCTTTGTGTTTAAACTTTAAATGTATGGTGGTCGAATTTCGACCACTGGGTGAGCCTAGTATAGATAAAACGTCTGTTCACCTGATCAAAACGAAGTGAGGATAGCAATATAAGCCAAAGATCAATGCGAGGATCCTGTTGGAACAGCTGGAAATGACTTGGTAGAAAGCAAGTACTTTATAATTACTAAGGTTTGGACAGACCGTCCTACAAAAAAGGAGAACGCTCCAGCTGCACTTACTATAGAGGTCGAAGTTTCCTTAACAAATATCATATCTGTCATAATCTGTGAACGCCTAAGACCTTCGTCAATAACCTAATTGAGCCTAATAGAACCCAGGAAATTCCGCCGTCTATCACATTTTGCACTTAGACAGAAATCCGAAAGAGCTTACAAAGCCCAAATCTATATTCACCGTCTTTTCATCGATTTAAAGCCGCCTATATGACTGCATCTATTGGGAGGACCTATACAGAGGTCTAGTTTTGGCATCCTTGCCAAGCTCGTTCGTCTGTGTAGGAAGACTTATGAAAAAAGCTTATCATGCAGATCTTTCCACTGATAATATATATCTTTTATACATATATGTCGGGGATTTTCTGTGTTACCTAATAACATGAAAACTATTGGACAAGTTTTAAAGAAATTTATTTTTAAATGTTTCTAAAGATTGCGTGAAGGTTATATGCTATGTCATTCATTGCTTTGGCACTTAGTTTGACTTTAGGTGGGCGCACATTGAAAGCACATTTCATTGAACAAACACTGTGTGTAGTTTTCTCTGATTGAGAGAAACGAAAGAGAAGTATGCGATATGCATTTTAATGTAATTAATATTTCGTCGCTGGAATGTATACAGATGGCATCGATATATGTACATCGATATAGTACATCGATATTTAATGTAAAATAGAACTTAGACAAGGCAACTATGGAGCTGTCATGAGAATTATTTGACAAGACACATAAACACTACAAAGGTTCTCACAAAACCATTAAGAAACTCTCTCAATCTCTCTCGGCAAGAATTTTTTACGGGATTAGAGCAAGTCGTAAAGGGGGTCATTTGCATAATCCAATACAAATGGCTAGATCTCTAAATCCTTTCGAAAACCTAATACTGTCTACACCCCAAGACTCCAGTGCGATTAATTGTAGTCCTGGACGTAAAAGATACGACAAATGAAAGTGTGTGCGGCTAAAAATAAATCTAAACATAGCAAACGGTGGACATCCTCCACCGGGTCTGATTTAGTTAGCTTAAGCCAGACAGTCATTGATTTCATGTCGGTTTGACTGCTTAAAGCTTTATAAAAATGTATATTATAATTTTTGACTCATTGCCTGTTAGTTGCATTCTATCAGGCAAAAAATATATATGTACGTCTAACTGAATTTCAGTTTCATCAAATAAACCCCCCTTATTCGTTACTATTGGGATATTCCCTAAAAAAAATCCAAAAATCATGTCAACAAAAAAAAGTTAAAAAGTCTCTCAAACGTTACTGATAGATACTAATGACTTATAATGCTCTAAAGGGATTTCCCAACACAGCCTTTCTGCAGCATTAAGCATGTCCAGTCTATCTGGATAAACAACATTATTTATTGGACGACAATTTACATTATTAAACTTATCCTCAATCTACTCCATCATCAATATTAATACTCTTAGATAGCTGGCAAAAAAATAAAGTCCTCCATCATTTTCGCAAAATTTATTAATCTCTGGGTAGCCAGCCTGTACAAAATACTGCGGCCAAATCCATACCAACCACGTTTCCTTTTTTTTTTTTTTTTTTTTCCTTTTTACAAGCGAGCACAATTTCTCTTTTATACTCCCGAAAAAAAAAACATTTGACATTTGTGCTCCATTTTGTCCCCAACTCAGCAGATACTTTTTTTACTCATCGAATTTATGTAGACTTTCCAACCGTCCTTAAGTCATACCAGCGTTCCCTCCCGTGCTACTATTGTACTCATTTGCTCATTTTGAGTACATTTTTATGAAATGAGTACGGCTACTACTTTGAAGCCGCCGCGTACTACTATTTCATAACATATAAACATAATTCATTTTTATTTTTTTCGAAATACATAATATTTTCCTAAGTCTGATACTTGAGGAGTACTTAATTACCTACTTATAAGGACCTTTTTACTTTCCCATACAATTTTAGTATGAACTGTCAATTTCATAGATTAAAAAGTGCCCAATTATAACACAAAATCACAAAACGTTTTGTAAGAAAACAAAAATTGACTTTATATGTATAGTGAGAGATTTGTTTTCTTTAAAAATTGTTACAATGTGCATAATACAATAATAGTACGAATAAGAACAATGGACATTATGGTGCAATTAAGACTGTAAGCTACGTAATTCTAATGTTATGTACCTACTTTTTTTAAAGAAGATGTGTAACTTACTCAATAAATATTATTTACTAATGGAGCTAGAGTGGTCAAGCACTTACGCACTGAGTAGAGTAAACTCCGTTACATAAAACTTTCAGGAATAATGAGGATTTCTTCGATTTTCAACTGTTTATTTGAAACGAAGTTGACTCAGTATACATACACTGGAACTAGGCTTGTGTAGTTCACGAACGAACTAGTTCAAGTGAACTATGAACTATGAACTAAGTTCATACACTTAGTTCACTAGTTCATTTAGTTCACGGTTATTATTTTCAATGATTTTCATACAAACGGAAGAAACTAAAGAAAACAATCCATGATTTATTCTTTATTACATATTCGTGTCCTTACAAACTAAACAGATTACGGATGCAGATACAGAAGCCAATCATGTCATGAGAGAACAGCTCAGCTCACTCACTTATGTACCTTCCACCTCCTATGCACTTGAATAGGGACAGTAACTGGAAACAAGGATCACTAACAAAACGTTACAAAATTCTGGTCAAATTCTTTTTTTTTTGTATCCTGTTAAGCTTAATTAATAATGGGTGTAGCCGCATTTGTTGGAAATAACTTCATAAATACCGTTTGGAAGTTAGTTAAACAGAGATTCTAGGTAGCTTTAGGAAATGTCGCTCCATGCGGGATTGGTGGCTGCTGAATGATTTAACATCTGAAATTTGTTTAAATTTGTATGAATGGGGAAAGTCCATCCTGCTGGAAAGTCCATTGCACGGGTCCAAATACATTTTCGTAGTAAGGAAGAGCCTTCTGTAGTACGCCTTTGTTGTTGTTCGGTTTTCGTCCGAAAAAATCTATTTGATGCCACTACACTAGCTATTCACTAGCCATATCATGCATTTCCGAGCAGAAACCATGCGAGTCTCCTTAGGAGTAGTGATAAGAGGCGGTGTTTTTTTAATTTGATTTTTTTAGATATCCACCTCTCCGAATTACTCGTCTCACCGTGTTCACTCTACCAAAGATTCCCAAATTTAATCCGATCTGGGACTGGGAGGCAGAACAGTGAGCATTTGATGCTTCTCCAAAAAGCCGTCTAGTTTCAGTAGATGTAGTAGCTGTTTTGGTCCTCCCTTCACGTTGTTTCCATGGTTGCACTTACTTTTATGAAAACTCGAAACCACTGACTTGCTTATTTCAAATTTGTTTGGCAATATCGCTGGTGAGAATACACTTCTTCTAGCCAAGTATTTTGCCTTTCTCTTCTGCAGTTACGACTTTTTCTCGCCCCAAAACGATTAAAATATCCACACCAAAGGAATTGCCTCTGTCCCTATTCAAGTGATGCAAAAAAGTTCCCATATTTAGGATTTATAAAGAGAAACACAACATGAAATTACTAAAAAATCTTGTCCTCATTCATGTGCATGGGAGTGTATCTTTTTTTATATTTTCCCCGGCAACGTTTTTTTTCGTATTTTCTGTGAATTTGACCAAAATGAACTAAAATGAGCGAACTAGTTCAGTAGCGTGATTTGAACTAAATTGATCGATCACTCAAATGAACTAAATTGCCCAACTCTAACTGGAACTAAGTCAAAGCTTCAGCAAAGTCCAAGAATTGACTGGTGAATCTGCCCACTGCTTTTTTGAAGTATTTTCATACTATTGGGGAGGTAACTTCTATGTTTGCGCAATTTTTGCAATGCTTTTCGTATTTTGCACTTTTTCAAAAAATTTTAAAGAAAACTGTGAAAAATGGTCTTGTTTTCATACAAATTTATTTGATGTTTAACAAATAAGATATAATTCGCTATGCGAAACAAAATACATATTGATATGAAATAAAGGAAAACTAACTTCGTCTTTATTTATTTGTGAATTTGTAAAAGTAAGAAAATAATTTATATTGGGAAATTAAAGTCGAATTTTCTAGAAATTAATGTTTATTTATGATATTTTTTAAGAATGTAGTCTCAAAAACAATAAAACTACAAGTAAGCAATTTATAGAAAAACAAATCATACCATAAGAAAAAATATACTTCGCCACACCACATTTAGGCACTATTTTTCTCAAATTTGTCTGTCAAAATCAGCATGACCACATGGTGTTATTACGTCAATAGATTACTGATTGCGGAAATTGATATAGAAATTCTAATTTTGACCACTTTTGTACTTATAACTGGAATGTACACTTTAGTTTCGTAATGTAAGACGTACTACCTTGGAAGTCATTTGAGTACTATTTTCCACCGAGATGAGAACTCTGCCCAACCAAAAGGGAGGGAACGCTGAGTCATACACAGACGGTGATGTGAAGCGCCCTCTCTCTCAAAATCTGTAATCATCATGGCTGTCGAATAGACACACACACAACAATCGTCGGCGGCGGTGGGGCAAGGACAAATGTGTTATCTGGCACAAAACACCGCCGCCAACGACTACGATGAGGACAAATGAAAATCACAGTAAAAAGTGAACAAAACGATGCGAATTACGCTCTAGGATGACGAGAAAATATGTGTCTGAGAGGAGCATAGTCAGCACAAAATATAACTCATACAGGCAGCCGTGTAGATAGATACTATTCAAAATGGGTTACAAATCGAATTTAGCCATGCAAAGCTGTATAAAACGAGTGGGAGTGAGAAAAAGGACACTTCAACATTAAAAATGTCACTCAGTTGTGTGATTGTGAAAAACCGTCGACTGTGCGCGCCCTTGAATTTGCATTTTTATCCATTTCCAGAGCACGATATCGATGCTTCAATGTGCAGAAAGAGTTTATCCTATCAAAGGTATTTCAAACATATCGCAGATACCATTATGTGCACCATTTTCCTCTTCCCTTTTCTGTCCATTAGATGATTTGAATGGTTGATTGGAATTTGACAGAAATCCGAACGTAATTTACCAGGTGACAGCACGAGGTCATAATGTAGCCAGGTATATGCATATGTCTGGTTTTGTTTTCTGAACAGCGATGTTATGTAAATTAGACAGACATAGCCATGCCGAGCATACTGAGTCAACAATTGGGCCGGACATTTTAGGGCAAAAAAAATAGATTGATAAGAGAAACACATTTTTACTTTCCGTTTTTGTTGGAGGGATGAATACACACTTCCATGATGGTGGCTTTGGATAGCCGCAGGTAGAAAACCCATCTGCAGGCGGCAACATGGTAGATTACTTATTTGCTTGGATGTATTTCTTTGATCATTGTTTTATGTTTGTTTGTACATATGCTTCGCTATGATATTGATTTTTATCGAAATGGACAAAATGTTTCCAAGCTGCAAAGTAGGTATACGCATAGCATATTACTTTATCACCATGTGGCCGATAGTGACAGTGGTTGTAAATTATGCAAAGGGGACACAAAAGATGGCGCCCGAAGAAACAAGCATGAGAGGAAGTGCCTATTAAGTAGTTGGCAGATAAAATAATCTAAACGAGCAGTAGTTGCTGGTCACCATCTATTTTATTAACTCGCAAATTGCTTTATATGTATAGATATCTAGATATATATTGCACCCACATAGATAAGCTTCCAGCATCTTGTTCACTACTCCAAAAAAGTGCTTTATGCTTGGGATGGTAGTACAATGGAATGCATTATTTTTAAAACACGAAATGTAACTACATACTTGCTTTATATTTCTGATTAAATCTCAACGTTTCGACTTCTAGAATATATACAAAAAACCGATAAAAGAACGATGCGATTAGTTTCTGATTTCATTCTGAACATCCGGATCTCTAATTTTGCAGACTTCCCAAACCATAACTATAATCGCAATAAGAAATATGTTAAAAGCTAATTTCGTAACAGGATGAGAAGTCGAAAGTTCACACTAGAGCTAGATCCATCTGGTGAAAAAATGTCGTGCTCTTAGTTCTTCGATCAATCTCTGTGAATACCTTCCACTTTCAAAATACAAGACATCTCTTTAAACGTTGATTTACAGGGTCAGGCAGAAAGGTAGGACGTTTTTGAAATGTCTAGTACTCCCGCCCCATATTGGGACGACAGTTGTGCGGTTAGGTAAGCATATTTTTGCCTGTTGAAGCCATGGAGCCGTGGGCGGTATAGAGCACCGCGTTTTTGCCTATGACAGTGTCGTCCGAAATAATGAGTCGGTCATATAATCAGTTTCGTCACCACCACAGAAATCGAGCTGTTCCCTCGCAAAATACCATTCTTCGTTGAAGGGCTACACGAGGTGTTTTGTAGAACAGAAGACCTACAGGGGCTCCACGAACGTTCTGCGCATTCCATGTCGATCTGAACTTGGCATCAATGATCGTTCGGTAAGGCGTATTTTGCTACTGGAGCTGCATTTCAACAGAACTGGCGTTATTGGGCTGGTGAAAATCGGAGAAATCCACCCAAATCGATCGACGAATATTAAAGAGTGGATGCCAACTTCAAAGAACGCCTCCAGAAGTGCATCACTGATCGTGGCCACCACATGACAGATGGGATTTTTCACCCTTTTTTGCTATGAAAACGCAAACCAAATCTACCAAAAATTGTCTTTTTGTAGAAAAAATTAACTTAATTAAATTAATTAGACATTAGTAGGTTGCTCAAGTGGACCCTCCATAGCTCTCGATTCTCCGCCATCGACTCTAAATCATCAAGGGCAATCCCCATACGGGTAGAGGAGAGATTGTGGACTTGATCTAACCATATAATCATGGGTCTATCTAGAGGACGCCTGACTGATAATACGGACTCCATAACACGTCTTGGGATGCTGGTTGGGGACATCCATTTAACATGACCAAACCACCGAAGCATGGACCGCTCCGTCCGGAGAAGTAGCTGCTCGACGTTGAATTCCTCGTTTTCTGGTGTTTCTAAGGCGATCCCTACGGGTTCTTATTCTTTCGGTCATTACCCAAACCTCATGACCACAGGTAGAGTTAAAACAAACACTGAATTGAAGACTGACAACTTAGCTTTTGTGGTGTATTTGCGGACACATTCCAACCTTCTGCTAACATCAACGCACCCTAGAGAGAATTTAACTTCGCCGAACTCTACTTCCAAAGATACCTACTTTATGGTAGCTCTCTTTTTCCTTAGCCTTCAACCCGTCAGATCAATTTATCTCCGCACTAAAAATTTGGATTAATAAATGAATTATTTTAAATAGCAAGGATTATTTCATTTTCAGTTTTGACACCAAGTTCAGTCCTCCTAATAACAGAATGACCAAGATGTCTCATAATTGACCCAGTCTGACCAATCCTACAGGAAAACTCAGCATTCCATCAGTCGTGAATAAAACCCCAAGATACTTAAACTTTTCCACCTGTTTCATTGGGACTCAACGATCATGAAGAGTGCATTGAATAGGCGTTCTGAAGACGAGCATCACTTCAAGTCTGTTTTTTTTTTAATTTGATTGATTAGGAAATGGAAGTGACATTACCAACGGCTTCACTAGGAGGACCAAAGAGGATATAAAAAAGCTTTGAAATCTTCTTAAGAAGGAACGTTGGAAATAATCTGACAATGACGACTATGTTAATCCATTCCCTTGATCGTTTTTTCCCTAATGAATTTGTTCCTTTGCTAGCAATCTAAACGCTGCGCTGTGAATTTTGCTTAATATATTCTTTTATATCTCACCGAATCGAACACTTTCTTTTCTTAAATAAGGATACATCCAATTCGCGTCTTTGCAATTACTGATGTTAACACAATTCCTTAGATTAACAAAAATATTTGCAAAATATTCCCAAATATATGAGCTTAAATGACAACTGAATAAATCACAATTGACAACTATTAATGATCACAAATTTTTAAATTTGAGTTGGCCTCTACTCCAAAAATGCGTTTCGCCCCGGTGATTTGGTGAGCGGGCTCATCGGTAGACGACCACCACCTGATGTAGACGCACTGTTTGCGCGATTTTTACCGAGACTTATGATTTTCCAATCAACAAGTGACTCTGAATCATATACCTACTAATGCATTCCAACATATTTTCACAAAAAAAAATCGGGGAAAGAATTAAATTCCGACGGAGGCTGCAGCGTTGCCAAAAAGTTTCCAATCGGGCCATTTGGCACACTGTTTTGTAATTTGGCCCTTGCCCCCGGGCCAACTCAAAATGACCCGTAAATCTTCATTTTTTGATTTCATAAAACATAGATGATTACATTTCATATATAAATAAAAAAATCCTAAAATCTATCTCAAGTATTGCATTGTGTTTCCAACCTAAACGAGTTCGCATACTGAAACTGATACTGAATGCATTCATTCAAAAACTACATATTTCCGCGTAAACACGTTTTGAACACATTTTGTAGAGATCAACTTAGGTAACAATGTTTAGCTTTTTTTTTCATATTCGACAATTAACTGTTAACCATTGCTCATAGGTAGGTACCTACATTAGTTTATTATTCTGATTTAATTTTGTTTGACCATTTTTGTTTGACAAAAAATGGCTTTTACTACAACTTCTGTTGATCGAACGTGCAAAAGTTGCTTAACACAGGTTTTAGGAAAGTACAAAGCATTAAAAGCAGTAAAAAAATGAAACAAAAAAAATTGTCAAAATTTTGAGTTTAAGGAGCCATAACTTTGTTGTAGCACCACAGATGTACCCGAAGTGTTTGGGATTTATATGCGCCACTAAATTGTCTTTTAAAAATGTACAAAACAATTTTTGTACCTATAACTGTTTAGAAGTTATAGCGTGACTTGAGAGTAGTTCAGTTCAGTTTCAGTAAAAACCCCGCATTGCCAATGAATGGCTAGCCTCCTCATGCAAAGTTTCCAAATTCTTAAAAAATTTTACTAGCTTCAGTACCGGATACAAATCTTTGCATTTACTGAGAAAATATGTCTACCATTCACAAGGATTGGTATCAGCATCAGCTTCTATTAATTAAATCACTCACGTATGGTTATTGGTCAACCTTTTAGGAATAGATGTTCTCACTTACCTGAAAGAAAAGAAAAAATAAATTATATTAAATACGGATCTGAGCGAAAGTTAAATAAGATTTGAGCTTGAATAATAATAGATAGGAGTTTCGGACAGGTAAAGATACGAAGACCCAACCCAATAGCCCTACTGCATAGATCTGAAGGACGCACAAACCGCGACATATAAAAAAAAAAACCGTGGTCCTTAGATAAATTCAAACATTAAAGGAGTCGCACTAACTATTACTGCATATAGACCTCAAAGCCGGTTTCCTCCTCGCTGCTTCTTCTTCCGTATTTTCTAACTCAACCCCAAAAACATTACCCATTCCACTCGTACCAACGTCTTTAACAGCTAACCGTTTCCTTCTTTTGACTTATATTGAGATGACAGCTGTGGGCACGAACCTGCCATAAATCATCACTACACTTTAACTTACATTAAAATCAGTTTGCACACTACTTACGTATCTCTGTCATTTAATTAGCGTAAAAAGAACCACCCAACCACCGCCCATTTATGCAAATTATGACACTGTATATGTATACACTACACAACATCCAAGCCATTTACAATTCAAACACACACAGAGTTATAACAACAACTCACCTGATAGTTTTAGTATACAGTTAAAGGCCTGTGCTATCGGCCAGCACACACCACAACACCTCATCAGCTCTGCACCACGATCTGCTAATTTCCTCGCGGCCGGAAGACAGATACACTTCATCAGCGCAAAACACCGAAACAGAACCGCTAACAAAATAGCCCCACCAAACAAAAAAAAAACCCGACTCCATACCTTCCGGGTGGTCTTCTGGCGGCACACATTCCTACGCGCGTACTCGTAGGTCTAAGCCAAGCACGACTAAACTTTTACGGTTCGCGTATTCGCCATAACGTCCCTGTCATAAAATTCACATATATTTTGCATTAAGCTGCGGCATGGACATACAAGATACAAACCATCCACAGGAGCCTGTTTAATGGGCGGGCTATGTAGGGGCAGGTTCCACCTATTGTGATGCTCTGCTCGGTATGGCCGGTGACTCAATGAAGGTTTTGATTACAATGCGCAGCTATTTCACGGAACCCAATGTCACTGCGATCCCACCAACATAATCAATTCGATGTTTATATTATGGTTGCTTCATTTAGCTGTCATATACCTTATGTGTGTGCTGCGTTGATATATGATGGCTTTACAATGGCACACACCAGGTATCACGGTTTTCAAATAAATTGTTCATCCTTTAAATCGGCAGGAGTGTGGAGTGTGCCATAAAATAGAGACTCACTTTATTGAGTAACAACGCATCGGGTGATGTTATTGTGTGGGTGTTCCTCGTTTTTGTTATAAAAAAAATCCCATTTCATTGGTGGTATTAAATTTTAATTATAAAAAAAACCCTGTGGTAGGATTTCATCATTGGCGGGAGTATTGGCTTTTATGCAGAGCAGATATTAAGTCACATATAGCCAATCGATCCTTAATGAAATAAACTGAGTTTATGTATCGAAGGAGATAGGACATGTAGGTATATTATGTATGTTATCTGTTGTAAGGCAGTGGATTTACAGTTCATTATGTCGGTGAAATTACATTGCAAATGAAAGGATGTAGATGCAATATACGACGAGTGATGTCGTATTAAACTGATTCGCATTTTTAAAGATAAGGATAACAGGACGTATATTTTTTTATTACCGATACATTTGCCTAGGGATATACATAATTGGGAGACGTTCTCAGAAATTGTTGGTTGTTGTTCAGTGAAGTCAGTTCATTCACAAGACATTTGGATTCCCAGTTGTTTAGAACGTAGATGTA
Organism: Cheilosia scutellata; assembly: GCA_955612985.1. Taxonomy (NCBI): domain Eukaryota; kingdom Metazoa; phylum Arthropoda; class Insecta; order Diptera; family Syrphidae; genus Cheilosia; species Cheilosia scutellata. Next base: position 34,328,322 of record OY015312.1, on the reverse strand, counting down.
TACAAAATATCCCAAGTTGGTTGAGGTTCCCTCCCACTGGAAAAACTGCAGTCCAGCAACGGCACTTTGGAAAATTGGCTTTTTTCGAAATCGGTGTAGTAAACGATTTTAACAAAAACTTATTTTTAAGATAGGTACTATCGTCATTCTTAACTTGATAGCAGTTTTTCTCTAAAAAGACTGCGTCCTTTGATATCCACCCAAATCGCTATTAATAGTACTTTATAAAACTGCTCATATCTCAAAAACGCCATTTTCGATTATGATAAAAATGTTACTGGCAGGTAATGCTTAAATCCATAGTAATACCCGTTGCTCAGTTTTGAGCTAAACAGTTGCAAAATAGTGTTTTTTTTTTAACTATGAATGCGTCCTTCGATTTCCACCACAATCGCTAAAAATCGTACTTTAAAAACTGCCAATATCTCGAAAACGCCATTTTCGATTTGGATGAAAATGTAACTGCTAGGTAATGTTTATATCCTCAAGAATACGTCGTACTCAGTTTTCAGCTAAACAGTTTAATAACAGTGCTTTTCGAATCCAAAGTTGTAACATTTGTCAGCATAATTTTACAAAAAAACCGCTCTAACGATTTTGATCAAAATAAATATTTAAGACCACATAATCATTCTAAACATAATCACGTACTTAGTTTTTCTCAGAAAACTCGAATAAACCGGTTTTATGAATACCTATTTCTCAAAAATAACTACCCAAATCCCGACCATTGATACTTTTTTTAATTAATCAAAAATGGGAATTCGAAATTCATCGCCTACTTGCATCCTTTAAGTGTCAGTTGTTCGGGGTTTCAGATGTCATTTGTGACAGAATCGATAGCATTTTCGATAACATTTAAAACAATGATAGATTGGTCGCATAGTTTTTATCGGGGCTAAGGAATAAGCCCCGATAATTATCCGGGCTAACGAAATCTACATATATAGAATTAAATTTGTATGAAATTATTTTTCTAAGCCTATATAGAATAGCCAAAAAACACACCTAATAATAACTTCAAAGGTACAGAACGGCTTACAATTATTCCTTTTTGCCTAATAAACAAAGTACACCTCCTGAATATAAACGAAGTCAGGGATTGGTCCGAAACATATTTTATTACTGGTTAGGGCTTTTTCATTGTTGCCACATAGCCTCTAGGAACTAGGTCATAAAAGAATATTAAAAGAGAAAGTACAAATCCATCTACATCGTCTTTGTGCCATCATTAGTAGCTAGTAGGTATTTATACAAAATGGAATTTACTCAACAATTCGTCCCCTTCGCTGTCATTTGTAAGCATAACGTGCTGGAAAGTTTTTGGGCCACACGTACCCATACAAGGCGTATGCCTGCCTATAATGGTGTTCGCCTTAGCGCTGGGTTTATTCAACAGCAACACTTTTCCTCTTAGGGGATGCTACATTTAAATGTCCTTTTCCTATTACTGCTGCGCGCTGTTCTGTTGCTTTGTCATCTTAATTAAAGCGGACTTCTACAAAACCCATTCGCATTATGAGCCAAAGAAAGCCCAAGGCGCGCCCAAGCGTAGCAATTTAAGAAAAGGTGGCGCGCTACAAAAATGCCAATGCCAGTCAACAATTTTCCGGAAAAGAGTTTATGTACTCCACGTACATTTATTTTTATATCTTTCTCTCTCTCTTTCTCCCGCTCTTTTCGTGTACCATACATATACTGTGTGTCCTTGTAAGTGAGACGTGTTCTGCTTCTTGCTGCACGCCTCTTGGAATCAAGGTGAAGAGTGTCCTTAGGACAAAACTTGTGAACTTGTTTTATACTTTTTTCATAGTTTGCGCAACTTTTTCCCAATTTTAATGATCAGCACCTACTTACTTCACCTGTATGTATATACGCTAGGCTTTTAAGTACACGAACCACTGGAATGCTGAGGGGATGATAGAGCAAATTTGCGAATGTATCTTTGGTAACGTTTCGTCTGCCTATGTAGTTGTGTTGGCAGAAACACACGCCGATACTTAATTAAATTTCTTAGGCTGTATGTAGGTAGGTTGCGTGCTTTTGAAGGTGCGAGAGTATTTCTTGGAATAAAATAACTTTCTTCGCTTTCGTCTAACGCACAATTTTTTTTGTTGTTGTCGTTGGGGAACTTAATTATTTTTTTTTTGTGAAAGGAAAATAAGTTTTTGCATGGGAGATCACCATGGTGACGTCCCATATGTATTGGCGTTAAAGGAGATGTCAAGTCCGGAGTTACTTTGTTGGTCGAAGTTTTCATTGGTTTTCGAAGACAATATTGTACATACTCAAAAAGTGGAACGAGAAAGTTTTTTGGAGTATGCGTTGGCGATAATATTTGTTTCGTTTTTTTGTAGGAGAATAACCTATACCTAGTCGTCTTTAAAGAAATTGTTTACCGTTGTGATAGTGACACAGAACCTTTAATTTGCAAGTAGTTTTAGTCCGTTGGGCATAATTCTTTACATTAAGACTATACATTGTGGACATAAGTTGACAGTTTAGATACCATAAAGATTGCAGATTTTGGGATTGATTTGTGGTTATGCGAAAAGATTTAATCAGTACTTTAAAATTATTGCAATCAGAGGTTCATATAGGCGTTGAAAAAGAAAATTTGTTTTTGCAAAATTGTTTCTCATTTTGGGTGTTATTTCCTTTCCAGAGTTCGTTTTTATGACACAGTGAAATAAGTAGGACCCCCTGCAACCTCCCTGCTTGGGGTTTCTATTAGGTATGGGAATACACCACCAATAATCGCAAAATTTAAAAACCACCAAACCGATTGAGCTCAAATTTTGAGAAAATCGTTGTTATTGACCCAGAGCTGTTTCTGTTTGGTCTAAATTAGACAAAGGGGCGTGGCATTTCTCATACAAAAAAAAAAAATTAAAAATTGTATATTTCGAACACCACCGAAACGAATGAGCTTCTTGGGATTCTTAGGTCCGGGATTGTGCCTCTGAAGATTGGTCGAAATTGAATTGAAAAAGAGGGCGTGAATTTATTTGAATTATGAACGAGTTTCATTTAATCACCAAACGAACTTTAACTATACACAGTGCGGCCAAATGGTATTGTTTTTTGTATGTGTGTTTTTAATACGCCCATTTGGCAACATTCAAACAGCTGATAACAGCCACCATCTTTTTATTAAGCATCGATTGCGTCGTTAGGTCAGTGATTGGGCGCTTGAACAGTTGGAAGTCGATCTAGTTTTTTCACCGTCAAATTTTGTTCAGTGACGAGCCTTATCTTTGTCTTGGCTTTTTTAATAAGCAAAATGGTCTGACTTTGAAGAACGTGTGATTTACTCAGTTGGATTCAATTAATGCCAAAAAATTATCCATCGAATAAAAAGAAACATTGGCTAATATGCTCAACTAATGTGAGCAGATAAAGAAAAACCAGTAAGACAATTATCTTCGACTATGCCGGAGCTCAAATACCCGGTACTATATTATTGTAAAATAAAAAAATATTTTAGTATTAAAAAATTATATACATATTTGTATGGGAGGTATGGGTAGTTTTTATTCGATCAAGCTCCTTTTTTGTCAAAAAATTTTAAATATTATTAAAACAATACGTGCAAAGTTTAAACTTGCTATCTTTACTGTAGCTATTTAAATTTAATTTTTAACATAAAAAGCTATATAAATCTGATATTTTTGTATGGGAGGTAGTAGTAGTTTTCATCCGATCTTGCTCATCTTCGAACTTAGCCTCAGTCTGGTGGATAAAAGCTTACGTACCAAATTTCAAGATAGCTCTTAAATTACGGCCGTAATCGTGCGGACAGACAGACAGACAGACGGACAGACAGAAGGACATCGCTAGATCGACTAAGAAAGTGATGCTGATCAATAATATATATAGTTTGTCACACCTACAACGCCTCCTTATGGGCGTTACAAATGGAATGACAAAGTGAATATACCCTCACCACAGTGTGGTACCGGGTATAAACAGAGTTGCCACTTTCGAAAAATATTTTCGAGACAGTTTCTTTAGAAAAATGTAATTGATTAAATGTTTGCAGTCGATTTTTAGCTTAGTTAAAGTTACAAATATTTTACAATTTGATTATAATCTTATTTACTTCAAATGTTTAGTACTATATAAAAACAGTGGGCTACAAATGTAAGTGAACACCTATACCTTAAGTTAGGGTCTTAAATAAGGTCTACAAAACCAGAAATCTGTAAAAAGTTTGATAACGAAATTTCAATAAAAAAAACCGGCCATTCGCGTATGCGTGCCCGTGTATAAACAAGGTATGGTTCCCTTAAACGTGCGTCGTTACTCATCAGTTTGAATGGCGACCTATACCTACGTGGATTTTCCATACATAACTAATATTTACATTATACCTTAACTGACCTACATCCTACAAATACGAGCAAGAACTGTCATTGCAAAATTCACCGGCCACTCCCATTGGGATTGGAATGGAAGTTCCAATTGGGACGTATTTTATGTGGTGATTGAGTTTTTTTTTTTTTTTGTAAATATCTTCTAAAATATTAACTTTTCAGCAAAACAGTCTTCAGCACATATGTATATTGTATATAGCTACGAACATGGTCTACAAGAAAGGAATACGTGTATTTTTTTATAAATCAAGAAGAAATTTCTAAACACATCCTACCACTCATTATAATAAACACATTAAAATACATCCTTTAGGTAAACAGAAAATTTACAGATGATCACGAATCGCGGAAATTGGACCCGGGTCCTAGTATAGCATTGTCCTAACATATCTTAAGAAGTTTTGCAAATAACCGAACTCTCATCAACTAGTACTTCAAAGTACTTCAAAATTCGAAAACATATTCAAATTCAGAGATCATAGAATAGAAGTACTTAAACAACGATAATAGATATGTATTGTATATACCAACCACTTTTGGTATGTCATCATGTCATCAACAATTGAGCATGTTCACATATGCTTTTGCATATGTTTGTACCTATCTCATATACCAGACAAAACAAAACTTATATTAACCGACACTACAAAGCGAACTCGGACATACGTCTATCGTGGCCGTGCACCGATATTGAACTTAACAATCTCTAATACACAGCTCATATACCCGAGCTGTCAATGACAGTCCTACAGTGCTACCAACTACTTAAGAAAGGGATATGTTCTACTGAACTCTAGGAGGCGTATCATACTTTCGCTTACACTTGGTAGAAACTACTTGACAAAAATATGTTTCCAATCGATCGCGTCTTATACAAAGGCAGCGCTCTAGTATTAAACACAAGAGTTCTATATTCGTGTACATATTAACTGCAAACAGATGTTTTTACACAAAGGTGTAGGTAGCCACGAGTACTCACTATAACTTGTAAGCAGATGCTGCCTACAAAGGATTCACATTATACAAAAAAGGTCACATATATGTACATACGTATCCGCACAAATATGATGCAGTTCGACTATAATTTGCTATAATAAAAAGGGGAGTCTAATCAAAAAATGTTATAAGTCATTTGTAGTCATTCAAGGAAACGTGGTCTACTGAATTAGTTGACTACAAAATATTGTAGGTTTTCGGCGTGATAAAATAAATTAAAAATTCTGCCGAATTCACCCGAAGAGAAAATCTTCAAACTTCTCGTTGCTATGTCTTCCAATCGTTTCGCAATGGAAAAAAAAATGTAGTTATAATTCCAATCAATCAATTTGATAGATAACAGATCAAAATAAGTCGTAGAGTCGCATTTGGAGTTGAAGCCACTTAAATGTTTAATATTTAATGCTTACTCCACTAAACTTTATTCATTCCTTGAATTTATTCTTGACTTGAAAACTTTTTGGTTTAAGTCGTAGAGAGACTTCTACTCAAACATGAGGAACGCCTGATGAACACCTTTTAGCTTCACAAGGAGACATGTACATCACTTACTTACTTACTTAGGTGGCGCTACACTCCCTCTGCAGTTAGAACGATGTTTGGCTAACTGCCTTCAGTTGCGCACTCCAAGTTGGTTGAGGTCGCCTTCCACTTGCGCGAGCCACCTGAGGCGAGGTCTTCCTCTACTGCGTTGTCCCTCCGGGTTGGAATCGATCGGTTCTGACCAGGGCGATGTCGTTGTACAGCTCCTAGAGTTCACTGTTAAATCTCCTCCTACAAAGCGCGTCAACGCAAACGGGACCGAAAATCAGTTGAAGAATTTTGCGTTCGAGTTTGCGACTAAGAGGATCTCCATCCGCCTTTGATAACGTCCATATGATTCTGGGCCATACTGGGATGATGAGGATCTTATGTAGAATCTCCTTGGTGTTTCTCGACAAGGCCTTATTAATCAATTGCCTTCTTAGGCCGAAGTAAGAGCGGTTGGCAAGTGAAATTCTTCGCTTGATTTCTGATGTGATGTAATTTTCAGAGATAATAGCGGAGCCGAGGTAGACAAAGTCCCGAACTACCTCAAAGTTATAGCTGTCTATCTTGACGTTCTGTCCGATTCGTCGATGTTGTGTGTCCATTCTTGTTGACAGCATATATTTTGTTTTGCCCTCATTCACCAATAAACCCATTTTTGCCGCCTCTCTACTGATACTTGCAAACGCACCAGTAACAGCTCGCTGTGTTCTGCCAATGATGTCGATTCCGTCAGCGTATGCAAGTAGTTGCACAGACTTTTGAAAAATTTTCATTATGCACAATCTTACGAGTTCGGCAGGGATGCCAAAACTAGACATGGCTCTATATAACTCGTCTCTATAAATGCTGTAATATGCGGCCTTAAAGTCGATAAACAGGTGGTGGGTATCGACTTAGACTTCTTGGGTTTTCTCCAGGATCTGCCGTAGTGTGAATATTTGGTCGGTTGTGGACTTACCGGGCCTAAAACCGCACTGATAGGGTCCAATCAGTTCGTTGACAAATGGTTTCATTCGTTCACACAGTACGGCAGACAAGAACTTGTAAGCGATGTTAAGGGGACTGATGCCTCTATAGTTGGCACAGTTTAAAGGGTATCCTTTCTTGTGGATCGGGCAAACAATGGTGAGACTCCATTCAGCAGGCATACTTTCCTCTGACCAGATCTGCGAGACGAGTTGGTGTATGCTCTCTACCAAGCCATCTCCCGCTGCTTTGAAAAGATCGGCAGTTAAGCCGTCTGGTCCAGCAGCCTTGTTAGACTTTACCTTGGATATTACTATCCTCACTTCAGTTTAGTCAGGTGGACGAAAGTCTTGGTTTTCATCGCCCTGGTTGAATGGTTCATGTACACGACTGGTTCACGTAAAAACTTGCTCGTTAATTGTGAATTAGTCTAGGTAACTTAATTTTTGTTCATCTTGGTAGCTTTTCAGTTCATAATCCGGCTGTTTTTGTCCTCTTAAAAGCTTACAACAAGGACATATAATTCGGCTGTTGTACTTAGAATGCAGGAGAATCTGCCGTCTACTTGCAAACGCATGTAAAGATAGAAATGATAAACTGCATCAGCTCAAAGGAGCTGAAAAGCCCATTCATCTGCAAGCAGCTTACGTTGTATCACCGGTTAAATCTATACCATTATCCTGCGTACATCAGGAGTTAGTAAAATATATTCACGCAACCATTACTTGCCGTCAAAAGAGGCAATTTCTTTTCTTTCACTGATTTCAATGACCCCCTCATTAAACTTAAAACAAAACAAAACACAACAAAAAGAAACACAATAATGCTTCTCTCGAAATACGTGTTATCTGAAACTAAATCGAACACAAAATCATTTTGAAGTGACCACCGCCTCCGCGCGCAAACCCAAGCCCACATCTCAGTTCAATTGAAGAACGTGAAACGGCTCAGCGCCGGCCGATTGTAACGCAACGACTTGCAAATCAACTGGCAAACGACAATACACAAGACTGTCATCGATCGCATACCCAACACATATGCGATGTTTTATATTGCTGTTCGATTTTATTTTGTTGGTTTTTTTTTTTGGCCAAAAGACCGCAGCATGTCATGTGGGTCAACGATACAAATGATATGTTGGGGGCAACTTTTATAGCTGAATTCTACCTCGTTCTCGCTCTTTCTCTCCCCCCCCGGTTCGATGCGAATGGTAACAATTATTTTTCTCCGAACTTTGCCAGATATAAATCTTTGAGAAATTTGTAGCAATACTTCATGTGGTGGCAGACTATAGCTTGCCATCCGTATTTGGATCGTAAAATTAAACATTGACCGTGTACCAGTACGCCTCCACTAGTGCGGATTCCAATTCCGTCACGATAACGATGCTGGATAGTTCCATTAACGCTGTGTGGGCTTTTGGACACTTTTTCTCTGTAATTAAACAGCAAACGCCCTCAGTGCAGCGCCACCAAAAAGTGACACAAATACATAGCATGGAATCGATGCTTTAATTGATTTGGATTGTAAATTTCAGTTTCAGACTGACCATGATGATGATGAGCCAATGCTGTGACTGGGTTGGGCACAAACAGGAATGTCGTCGGCAGTGCGGTACCAGCGCGCCGGCGACAGCGACAGCAAAACAAAAACAGGAAGATACAAGAGCTGAGATTGGAATGCCTTGATTCGTACGAATGCCGACGTTGTAATTAATGGCAGAATGTCAACTGATAACGACCAAACATTTGTTGGCAATTTTCTGGAGAGCATCAGACAGACACTGAATGTGTGTTGGGAATGTAAGCAAATTTCTTAGAATAAGGGGCGTCAACTTAATGGTGCCAGAGTAGTACTGGGAATTAATTTTAGGTGAACTGACCGTTGCGTTTGCGTTGCAATCGTATAACACTCGGTACGGCAAATTTGTTATGTAATGTTTCGCTGATATTTCAATGGATAGGTAACTAAATTGAAATACCTAAATGGCTAAGTAAGGTTTTAACATGAAATTAGTTGCTTCTGTCGGCAGTCAAACAAATAAATGACAACATTGAAGCTCTGTAGACCAAATAGATGCATAAATAAATAGGTGGCGCAACAGGCGGTAGACACCCTAGACCTAGCTTCTCGCAACCCATTCGGTTTGTGTAAGTTTCAATTTTTGGGACGAATGGAAGAGACCTACAATTTTATGCTGAGTTCGAACGGCTGAATTGAGAAGCTTTTTCAGGACAGTCATACTCTCGGATGTTTGTCAGACGTTCGCGAGAGGTGGCGCAGTAGAAAAAACCTTAAGATGTAATTTGTGTTTTTCCGGGGATCGAACCTGGCACAGTAGTCCAGCACACTAACCACTGCGCTACTGCGCCCACATAGATGCATAGCCCGACAAAAAGATCGTAATCAGATCACACGATTTTGGTTGGAAACTTACGTCGCCAAATGTCGAAGTTGATAATGAATGTCGCATAACATAGCCCCGTACTGGACCTCTTACAGTGAAAAAAGATAAACAATGTGACAGCTGATAGTTCGGGGTTATAAAAAATGGAGCGCTATACGAAAGAACAACGCATTTTCATTATGTTGAGCAATTTTTTTAAAAATAAAAATAATAATAAAAATAAAAATAATTAAGGTTTAATAATAATTTTAAACTTTCTAATTAAAAATCTGTATTTTCTATCAAAATTACATTTTGCGTGAATTATGGGACACCCTTTATTTTATGTGACCACCACAGCAGAGCAAAAAAAGCGCTAGGTCTAGCTAGAACAGGTACTAGCTCGATACTCGGTACCGACGAAAAGTAAGTATTGTGTATTTCTTCACATGCACTAGTATCGGAGCTACGTCTAAAACTGTCTAGTACCCATTTTAGCCTATTCGGGATTTTTGCATATGCCGATTTTGCCAAAAATCGGAATAATTCGCAGTGAATGGAGTCGCCAAAAAGCATGTGTTCGAGTACCCAGAGTCACCGATTAATATATGTTTTCCAAACTCGATGGCCTCAAATCGCGTGCGTAAATTCGAGTGACGGAAAATTGTATAATCGTGTATAGATCCAGCCCATCGTCGATTGCACCGATTGCACAAGGAAATGTGCAAAGCGATAAAATGCAGAAGCGGCCACCTTCCGTTCTGCCAATGTTGCTGGCATTTGAACGTCTGATAAATATCTGAGGCAATAAAATTAATTGAAACGAAAACGTACGACGTACCTATTTACTTTTTTCACAAAAATAGGCAAGACCTGAAGTAGTGAAATCGACCTAATTCAGGTACTAACGACGTTAGATTCCGGTTTTGAGGGTCCAGCTACCGAGTACTAACTAATACTCGGTACCAAATTCAGCTTAGTACTTTGTGAAGAAATGACTTGATACCTATTTGAGTATCAACTTTTGGTCTAATACCGGTACTAGTGAATAAAACCGGCCTTTGCCGCGACACGGAAGCTAGGCAAATACCTCAATTTGAAGCATTGAACTTTTGACATTTCGTTGCCGTGTCTCGAACGACGGGCGTATAGTAACATCTAAAAAATACTGTTCGGAGGCCAATATTAAACATTGGAAAAACGAAAATGTTTCAATTTTATTGCGATGGGTCTGTTTTTTCATGTTCTTCCTTGAAAAATGTACTGCATAGCATAATTTTTTTTTGGATTGGAATAGTGATAAAAGTTTGATCCATATCCAAGGGATTCTAAAAAGCAAAACAAATATTTTTTAAGAAGCTTCCTTCTACCCGCGCATTGATTTTGAAAATTTGTGTTTTCCCCAATATTTCGATAATTTTCAACAAAGGCCATTTTATTTTGAAAACTTTCTTACTAGGCGTAAGCGGCTTTACAGTTCGAAGTGAACCAATGCTTTAACTTCTCTAGTTAGCACAGTCTTCTCACTATTTTCAGTTGCGTACTCGAAGTTGGTTGAGGCCCCTTCAACTTGTGAGAGCCACCTAAGGCGAGGTCTTCCTCTACTGGGCTGTCTCTTTGCTACATGTCCCAGCCATCTTAAAGAACTGATGTTCAATTTTTGACTAGGTCGATGTCGCTGAACTGCTCGTAAAATTTGTCGATGAGTCCTCTCCTTTAAAGACCGTCAACGTACCTAGACGGGACCGAAAATCTAAAGAATAATCTTACCGACCGAGGATAGCTTCACCGGCTTTAGTCTGAGTACAATCTTCAGCGTCATAAAGCAGGACTGGGATAATAAAGGCCTTATATATGAGTAGAATCTCCTTAGTTTTTCGGAATTACGCACTTGCTTCTTAGCTCAAACAGAGGTTGGCAAGTGTTATCCATCGTTTAATTTCTTTTGAGACGTTGTTATCAGGGCTTATAGAACAGCCGAGCTACTCGTATCTACCTTACCTATACAAAGTCTCTCACTACCTCAAAGTTATAGCTGTCAATTGTAAGATTTTGTCCGATGCGTTGATAACAGCATATACTTGGTTTTGCTCTCGTTGACCGCTAGACCTCCGTTTCTGTACTAGATAACGTACTAGTGACAGCTCACTGTGTTCTACCAATTATGTCAATATCATCGGCGTATGTTCGTAATTCGACAGACTTTTGAAAGATCGTGTGTTGGATCTTTGCCTGTGAGATGTGAGTCTCGGACAATTCTTTCAAGTATATGATGTTGAAGAAGTCGCTTGGCAGAGCGTCAACTTGTCTAAATCCATCTTGAGCAGCGAGCTTCGTCAACACCCTATACAAACGATCGAGTTTTGCAGGGATATCAAAACTATACATGACAGGCTCTGTATAGGTCGACTCTATACAGAATGATAAGTGTGAATATATGGTCGACGGTAGACTTTGGCCTAAAACCACACTGATAGGCCCCAATCAGATCGCCACGCCGGCCGGCCGTCTATATTGAATGGTACGTTCTACCTAAAAGCGGGATTCTGGTCTTCGTCGACATTATATAGTCTGCGAAAATAGTTTTCCACATTCTCAGCACCGACTGTGATTCCATTACAAGGTTCCGCTGGGTATCTCTACAGGATTATGTACGGGATTTTTTGCCCTAAGACATTCTTTTTATCTTTTGGTAAGACTTCCGTACATTGTTGATCCCGTATCTTTTGCTCGTATATAAGAGCTGGGGAGCAGCTCTAGCCCTCTTTCACACCGCCGCTTTATACGCGTCTTGTTTTGATGCTTTTGCTACTGTTGTGTTGTCATCTTTGTCACTGAATGACCTATGAATATTGAGATATGGAGTAGGAAATGGATGTCTATTGCCAGACTTGCCAACTGTACTAACAAATATGTTCACCTTGCCTATACAACCGTTCACATTTCCTAGGATATATATATATAACCTCGATTTTCTTGCTCTAATTTTGTTTTCGAGGAGCTCTTATAGACACATTCTTTGGTAGCGTGGTCCTTTTTTTCATGGGACTGATGTTCGCGAGTTTAGCCTTGATGTGGATAATCATAAGTCTTTCATTAACGTGACGATATCTCTATAATTTCTGCTTAGGTCTGCCGCGTATGACAAACCCACATCCAAATACACGTTCGTATATTGGTTGTTCGGCTGCACGTTGTACGACTTTATGTTCAGATACGAAGATTATTGTCCTTATTTCGATTTGCAGATTTGTTAACAGTAAATAAATACTATGAATGCTTATATTTTTAACGCAAGGAACGTTTTAATTTATTTGGCAAACAATTCTCGGATTCTTATAAAATCAACCTATTTGTGTCAGATTTCACAAAATATCGTCATATTCAAATGAAATGCGCGGGTAGACCGACAGGAAAAAAAAATGTTTAAAAATACGTACACGCATTTTAAAGCTTGGGGTCACGATTTGGTTGCTATTCCAAAACGATCGGACGAAATTTAATTTTTCGACCCACCCTACTGCATAGTTAGCCTTATGAGGGTAGTTAGATTTCCTGATTTCTTGCTGAAAAGCCAGTTGGATCGAGAGATTTCTTATACAGATTGTCCTTGAAATTTCCGAAACAGAAAATGCAATGTGAGAATCAAATCCGACTTGTCTTAGGAGGCTCTCAGATTGAGGCAACAAGCAATAAGCCACTATAGTTGCTATAGCAACTGCCAATAAGCAATCAGCAACATTTTTCGTTCGAACGATATTTAGTAGCTTTGATGTGAGACCTCTAATATAATTTTAATTTTAATTTTGGTGGGGGCAAAAACCTCCATTTATTGGGCTTAATACAAGCTAAAATAATAATAACTTAAATCTACAACTTAAATCTATGATATAAAACTAGAGCTTATTACTAAGGAGTGAAGCTAAGGATGCTTAAGGAGATCAATTTTTAAGGAGGGAGAGCTGCGGTTGAAGTCAAAAACGGTAAGGTTTGAGTTCACTTTACGCAGCATACGTGAGATGGGTTCATTGGAGCCGTACAAGGTACGGTGATTTGGGAGATAGAAGAGCCGTGGGCAACGTAGATTTCGAGGGTTAGTGTTAAGACAGATAGAGTTATAAAGAGACGCGCAATCGACGGAACCCGAAAGGAGTCGGTGAATGAAGAGAATGTCTGCTACGTCCCTGCGTTCCTCAAGAGTATTTACGTTAATAAGTTTGAGACGGTCGCGATAGGGAGGTAAGATTAGAGGATCGTTCCAAGAAAGACCACGAAGAGCAAATCGAAGAAAACGACGTTGGATGCTCTCGATTCTGGAAACATGAACTTGTTGGAAGGGACACCATGCTTGGCTAGCGTACTCTAGGAGGGGCCGAACAAAAGTGATGTATAGGGATCTGGTCACGTAGGGGTCGCAGAATTCTTTTGACCATCTTTTAACGAAACCAAGTGATGAGTTCGCTTTTGAAATTATCTCATCAATATGCGAACGGAAAGTTAGTTTTCTGTCACATAATATGCCAAGGTCGCGAATGGATTCGACGAGGGATAAGGGTTGACCGTGGAGTAGGTAAATTCGGGGAGATGACTTAGTGCTTTTACGTGAGAACGTAATAGACTGACATTTGGAGACATTGAGTTCCAGACAGTTCTTAAGGCACCAGTTGGAAAAAGCATTTAGATCTATTTGAAGGAGGCTGGAGTCATGTTGGGAGGAAATGGTTTTGAAAAATTTGGTATCGTCAGCATAAAGAGAGAGTGCTGCGTGTTGAATTACCCTATCAAGATCGTTTATTGTAAGAATGAAAAAAAGAGGACCAAGATGACTGCCTTGTGGAACTCCAGAGCTGGCTAAGAAAGGTTCCGAAAGAACCGACCTGAAGCGAACACTGTAAAAACGATTTTCCAGGTAAGAAGATATCCATTTTAGCAAAATGGGTTCAAAGCCAAGGGCAGACAATTTAAACATTATTTGTTTATGGGAAATCTTGTCAAAAGCCTTACTGAAATCTGTTGTAACAACGTCGACTTCATTACCACTTTCTAGGGCTGAGAGTGTTGAGGATATGAATTCAACGAGGTTAGTGGTCGTTGATCTGCCTTTTAAAAAGCCGTGCTGGCTAGGGGAAATGAAAGATTTGCACTGGAAGCTTAAGGCTTTATACAAAATACTTTCAAAAAGTTTGGGGATATGTGAAAGTTTAGCTATGGGGCGGTAATTAGTCACCTCACTCTTTAATCCTTTTTTGTGTATTGGTGTTATGAAAGAGGATTTCCATATTTGAGGAAATAAACCTTGAGAAAGCGATAGCCGAAAAAGACATGAGAGGGGGACGGAAAGATTCGAGGAACACTTTTTAAGAAATATGGCTGGAAGGCCATGTGGGCCGGGTAAGTATTCATCATTAAGTTGTTGTAACTCCTTTTCTATTTCTGTATGATCGAACCCATGAGATAAAGAAGGACCAATAGAGAAGTTTTGAAGATATTCGAAATAGGAGGGATCCGGTACGAAGGAGTTGTTGGCGAACGATTGCTTAAAGAAAGAAGCGAAAAAGTTGGCAATGGCAAGCGGATCAGTGGACGATCTATTTTCAAACGATAGAGATGGAGGGAAGGAGTCAGATTTTTTTTTATAGTTAACGAATTGAAAAAATGATTTCGGGTCATTTATAAGCTTGGTTCGCGCACTATTAATATATTGTTGATAGAGGGAGTTATAAAGTTGGGTAAATTGAAGGTATGCACCTAGATAGTTGGAATAGTCTGAATAAGAATCGGTTCGAATGAAAACAGCCCATAATTTGTTTCTCCTGTTGCGTAAAGAGCGAAGTCTTCGATTATACCAAGGATGGCTTTTAGAAAAGGGTTTGTTGCGAGAAAAGGGGACATAGAGAGATATAGAGTTAAATATTTCTCGGTAGAAAATGGAGAGAGCATCATTGAGAGGTAAATTGTCGAACTCAAAAGAACACTTATTGAGATATGCGTTAATTTTTTGGAAATTTGCTTTATGAAAGTCGTAAGACGAGTCAGCTGCTGAGGCCATGGCTTGGGTAGGAGAGTCGAGAAAATGAGAAAGAAGAAGTGGCGGATGAAGGTCGTCAATGGTCGATAGCGCAAGGGGACTCAGGGACACAGAGGAGTTTATAGGGTCCGTTGTGAAAATTAGGTCTAACTGCCTACCCATAAAGTTGGATACCCCACTAACTTGGCATAAACTTGAGTCTGTTAAACCATCCAAGAAAAGACATTCCTTACTTGAAGTGGGGTTTGAAGCGGTAAAAAAAGTTTCTTCATCTGATAGAGTCCAGTGAAGCTGCGGAAGATTAAAGTCGCCGAATATAATGATATCATCTAGAGGATCCGCTATGTTAATTATTCTTTCGATGGCTTCGATAGCGAGGTGGTAAGATTCGATAGATTGAGCAGGTAAGATGTAAAAACACATAACGATTCAAAGTAAAATAATTGTCAGCGATCATTTTACGTGTTTCCTATTGCCAGTTGCTTATTGATTGTTGCCTCAATGTGAGAGCCGACTTATGGTGGCTTATACCAACAGCCCATAGAAAGCATTTATAGTTTCACCGATGCGAGCTCTAGCCTTGAACATGATGATTCCAAACATCCGAATGGGAGAGGTGCTTTTGGAAAAAGAGTTCTTATGTATTTTCATATCGGCTATGTGAAAATCTGGACAACTAGTACGTCTGTTGAATAAAAATAGAAATATGACGTACATACTTCAAGAAATGTATGTAGCATTTCAGCCCTATAACAAAAAGATGTGTAATAAAAGGAAAGGAATCTACTAAATGCGTTCAATGTTAGTTTTTTTGGCTTCGACATGGGATTCTGAGAAATCGATAAGGACAAAAAAAAATATGTACATTATATACATAATACATACCTATGTTATGATAGGGGCCCACCATCCGACTTAGGTTAGGTTAGGTCATAGTCACTTTTGACTTCTTGAAAACTATTATTCACACGCGTCCGTGACAATACATACTTTAAAAATGAATTCGTGAATTCGTCCGTCGATCTACGCGCTTTTCGTTATAAATTTTATTTTAAATAGTTTGACATAAAAACCAATGGCTCCTTGTTTAAAAATTTAAAGCAGTTTATTTGTTGAGACAAAAACTAGAAATAGTAGAGTTGGTATATTTGAAAGTCTCTGTTCACTGGATCATAATACATAGTTTTATGGTCACTAGTCAAGCTCTGACAAGTCCCTAGTTCGTTGAGACCCTTACTCATAGGGTCATACTTTATTTTAGCAGGCAGACATATATTTATGCCCATATTCTCACTCGCATTGTTGACAAACGGTAGTACATAATTCGTAACCCGATCGTAAACCAACTGAAGCACGAACATCTGCTCAAATTGTTGATGTATTTCCACTCGAGTGCAGTTTCTTTGTATACCAACAGAACAGAGGCTTATCTGGAAATTTCATTCACCCAACATCAACATCAAGTTACATAACTCGCTTGCAAAGTCGCATGACTTGGCAGAAAATAATTTTCCTTACAGATGCCAAATTTCCAAAGTTCTTCATTTGTCAACATAAACAATTAGTCTAAGAGCCAGTGACATTTTTTAGTGATGATTTAGTTAAGGTCTATTTTTTGAGAGAATGTTGTGGGCGACTTGACTAAGTGTCATCCGTGAGGATGGACCCCGGTAGCGGTATGGGAGGGAGGCAGAACGCCCTTAAGTTGTAAAAAAAAGTGCACAAAATTATTATTTAGTTAAGGCTGAAATTTTGTTTAGTGTTCGTCTGGCAGTACACAAATATGACTATAATATTGGCAGATCGATTGGCCGGTATTAACAGGGTGGCAGATGACTCCAAACGCGTCGTGTGAGCAACAAAATTTTTATGATTTAGTTAAGCTTAATTTTTTAATATGTTGTTAGGGCAATCATTTCAAGTATACATTTTCATTGGCAGAACAATATGTCGGCATTAACCCCCTGGCAGAACGATTCAAACATCTCTTGTTGACCTGAGCTGGCAGTACTGAGTACAGTTAATATCGATGGTTTATATGAATGAATCGCATTAATAGGTGCAGAATGTGTATGCTTCCATCATTCTGGAAAGATTAGTGAAAGAACAGGCCATTTCAGTTCTCTAGATGCACAACTTAAGAGATTCTGGGAGATCGAAGAGTAGGTACAAAATGATAATTTCAAGGAAGCCTTAGTTCAGTTTCTAATACACCATTGGGCAAGTGATGAATTTGCTTCCTATATAGGAAACAAAACTATCAATGTGAATTTTGATTTTTGCTACAGCTTCAAAACTGAAAATGACAAAGTTATGCGCACTGTGAATTATCATCTGTCCTGTCAATCTCATGAAGAGGCAGACACAAAAATTATATATCATGCGGCAAAAATTGATGACCCTAGCCATATTCTGATCCGATGTTCAGACACAGATGTCTTAATAATCTTATTGGGTAATATGGTGCATCTTAATGAATCACATAACATATGGATGGAAGTGGGTGTTGGTAATTCACAACGATATATTAACGTGACGAAACTATATGAAAAATTAGGAAGACCTCTATCAAGAGCTCTGCCTGGCTTCCACGCCCTTACGGGGTGTGACTATAATCCTTCATTTTTCCGTAGAGGAAAAAATAAACCGTTTAAATTATTGAAAGCGTTCGATGGTTACCAAAAAGCATTTGAAGACCTTGGCAATAATGAGATGGATACTTCTGCAGTGTTTCCTGTTTTAGAAGAATTTATCTGCCGAATGTACGGAGTTAGAAATGTAGACACTGTTAATGAAGCTCGGTTAGGGTTCTTCAACGAAGCTTATAAAGCAACTAATACCAAAGATGCATTTGTAAGAAATATCCGCAATTATGACGCATCAAACTTGCCTCCATGCTCTGTTGAATTGCAACAACAACTACTCCGAACTTCATACATTGCCAGTATCTGGCTGAATGCAAATTTGGATCAGCCTACTGAAAAATCTCCAGGACACCATGGCTGGTGTATTAATGATAGCAAGTATGAATTTGTCTGGTTCCAAGGAGATCAGTTACCGCAATGTATTGGAGATGTACTTACTGAAAGTTCCAATGAAAGTGACTTAGGTCACAAGAGTGACAGTGAATCAGGTATGCTGATTTAACAGTAAATAAAAAATTAAAAATACCTCATTTTTCTAATCAATTTGTATAAATTTTGCAGACATGGATTCCCGAGCATCGAGCGATCTCGATTCAGCAGACGATGATGACGATACTTATGATTGGCTGCAAACAGATGACACTGAATAACTACTAGTACCTGCTATTACTGATAAATATTGAAAATTTGTTTAAGTTCTACTATTTAATTCACTAAAAAAAAAAAAAAACAACTTGTATCTATCAAAAATATTCATTCAATTCACGTGGATACCTACTTCGTTATATTGCTCTATATTCACAATGTTTGATTGCCATATCGTGACTCGTTATTAATACTGAATGAGCGCTAAAATGTCACCTTCAAGGAAAATAATGTTACCAATCAAAAGATTTCAAATAAATGAAAAAAATTACCAACTATGTACATTTGGATCATTCATAACAATAATAATTCTGGGGCAGAGGACACGATATGAAGGTGCGCATAAGAGATGTTTGAATCGTTCTGCCAGGGGGTTAATGCCGACATATTGTTCTGCCAATGAAAATGTATACTTGAAATGATTGCCCTAACAACATATTAAAAAATTAAGCTTAACTAAATCATAAAAATGTTGTTGCTCACACGACGCGTTTGGAGTCATCTGCCACCCTGTTAATACCGGCCAATCGATCTGCCAATATTATAGTCATATTTGTGTACTGCCAGACGAACACTAAACAAAATTTCAGCCTTAACTAAATAATAATTTTGTGCACTTTTTTTTACAACTTAAGGGCGTTCTGCCTCCCTCCCATACCGCTACCGGGGTCCATCCTCACGGATGACACTTAGTCAAGTCGCCCACAACATTCTCTCAAAAAATAGACCTTAACTAAATCATCACTAAAAAATGTCACTGGCTCTCCTACTAAATATGTACTGGGGGCGCCCCCGCACGCTAGTCCCTATACCTAGTTATAGTTCAACTCCTCTTCCGACTCATATCACCCGAGACCAAATCGGAAGATAAACAATATTTTCGAAGAAGCGTACACATAAACACCAACGAAGGGGCATGTCATGCAGATGGCAGCCAGAAAAGGTTTACCCTGCGTGCACCCATAAACTTCCCAACGAAACAAAAATACATGCTATCCTGTCAATGAATTTATGTACCTACAGTACATATTCAGAAATGGACTGCTGTTGTTAAAGGGGACACGGTATGATAAGTACTTACGTTTTTCGTATAGCTCTCTCAGCACTTATCCAGCGACGATGCTATCACTACGATACACTTCCGGGATAGTTCTCAAAATGCAAAAACTTTCAGTTTCGAATAGGCTTCGATATATTCAAGGGAACTTTGCTCCCAGCATGTGCCTAGCAAACTTAGTTTATCAATCAAAGGACGATGACGAAAAAAAAAGAGACCACACGACAACGATAACGATGACTACAACGCCGACCGACGATGTAGGCTACAACGGAAAGCAGATAGATGATAGTTCCACCTTGCAATGACGCGGGACCGGCGTACGACGACTGACGATGTAGGCTGTTGCTAGAATATTGTGGGTGGTGGTTGTTGTCACTATGTGAGGTGGTTGTAAATGGATCCTTTTACACGCCTCGGATAGACACTCACGATACACGAAGAAGAGGACGAAAGAAACGCACAGTAGTTACTTCCATAGATTTGCCCGCGGTGAAGACACACAGCAAAGGATACAATATTTAATCTATGGCACTGAAGTTAATAGTATTAGGAGGCACGGAATTGTGCTGCCGGGTAATTATTACACTTTATTCTTCGGTTTTTGCCCAACACTCACACTGAGGCAGCGAAAATATTTATTCGCTTTTCCTTTTTGCACACACGATAGTGACGAAAAAAAATCTGCGAAATTGGGGGACCACTTAAAGCTGTCGCACTCACTTTTGCACTGTATACACGCACAGGGTGTGGTGGTAGGAGATGAACCTTTAAAACTTTCCAATCTTTAAACCGTTTTTCGGGATGCGAATAAATTATTATTATTTTTTTTTTTTTAATTTTTCTTATTTGAACTTGGTTTTTTGCCACTGATGAAAAACTTCACTCGTGTACACAAAAGATGAGCGAGAGGGAACGAAAAAACTACTCTGCAACAAACGCACAGAAGGCGACGAAAATCTTTGGAAAAACTGCGGATAGGCCGTGTGGATCCTCGCTGGTGGATACTGAATCGATTGGCAATTGGAAAATGCAATTTCGTTGGTGAAAATTTGAGGCTAATTCTTTGGTAAAGTGTTAACCGCAAAAAATGGAACGTTTACTTGCAGCAATGCCGTCGTCAGCTATCGAAAACCGAAATGAAAACTTTTTACAGACTCGATGGTGGATGGAACTTTTAATTCTTTTGGGGGGTCGGGGTATTGTGCAGGAGCTCTTCTTCTCGACGACGGGTTCTGTGAGATGGCTGAATAAAATTATTTTTTTGTTGACCCATACATGCGTACCAACGGCTTATAGGGCTGAATTGCGTATCTTTTGTCAGATTGCGTCTGTGTGTGGCCGCACTGAAACGTCAAATGTTCAGCGATTGGTGGTGCCATCATGCAGGTATGTTTGAGGAGGAAATTAAATTTATGTCAATTGAAATGTTGAAAAGTGGAGTTTATAAAGATTATGGAAAAACAAATTCGTGTTTTATTGAACATCTATTTCAGCAAAGTAAAGTCAATAAACAAAATACTTAATAAAATGAATTGAAGAAATGTAAGTTTATAAGAAAAAATTAAATCAACGAACATCAAAATTAACATGAACAAATGCACAGTTAAGGGCCATTCACATGGGAGCGAACGAACTAATAATTGATGAAATGCGAACAAAGCACTTTTTATGCATTTACAAACAAAAAATTGCACATTTTATTATTCCAAGAGGAGGATAATTAATTATCCCATTAAATTGTATTAAGAAAAAAAAATTATAAATAGTTTAAATAACGAAATTTCGAATTCCAATCTTTTTCCCGTGAACGAAAACACCCAGGCGCGAATTGTCAGTCTATTCGCAGTCCACATCATTTAAATCGCGTTCCACAAAGTAGCGAATAAAAAATTCGTTGGAACTTAATCGTATTCCAAGAGGAGAATATCTTGGAATAATAAAATGTGCAATTTTCTGTTTATAAATGCATAAAAAGTGGTTTGTTCGCATTTCGTAAATTCGTTCGTTCGCTCCCATGTGAATGGTACTTTACTAAGAGCTACTTGACAACGGCAATTTTCACAATTTGTTACATTTTACGACTGTATTATTTGATTGTGTGTGGCAACAAAACTTGTTTTGTACTTAATAAATACGTATAAAAGTTTATTTTTGTTTATATAACTGCTGAAAGAGGATTTGACGTTTATGCAGAAACTTAAGGCCACTTACCTCATAAATTATATTAAGAGTATTCATGCAACATCGTGAGTTTACCATTTGCGTAAAATGTGGTCTGTTTTTTCCACATCTATCTCAGTGAAGTAAAGTAAAGTAGGATTTTTAACACACAATTACAACAACGATATAGAGTCTCGAAAGTGTCAAACAGTTCGTAGTTGTTGTAATTGCATGTTAAAAAATCTAACTTTTCTTTACTTCACTGAGATAGGTGTGGAAAAAAACAGACCTGGTAAGTTTACGACAAACGTTTCATGAACGTCCAAATTTGCTGTTTGTGGTAAATGGTGGTAAACCAATCCGCTGTTTTACGAACAAACCACTTTTTATACAATTATACAGAGAAAATTGCACATTTTACTATTCCAAGTGTAGAATAATTAGTTAGTTCATCAAATTGTATTAAGAAAATAAGTTTTAAGAGGGTTAAATATCGAAATTTCCAATTCCAATCGTTTTGCCGCTAACTCAAACTCCCTTTGTTTGGAATTGGATATTTCGTTATTTCAACTCTAAAACTTGTTTTCTTAATACAATATGATGGATTAATTATTTATCATACACTTGGAATAGTAAAATGTGCAATTTTTAGCTATAAATGCATCAAAAGTATTACAAATGCCTGCAAAGTATTTTTTTTTTTGTTTTTCTAATTTCGCGCCTTTATTTCAAGTGTGAAAAAATGTCTCAATGACATCAGGCGTATTTTTTTGGGAAGTGAGTATAACAAAACCAAAAGTAAGAATACCAGTTTTGCATGTAAAACCAAAAGTGAGTATAACAAAACCAAAAGTGAGTATAACAGTTTTGCATGTAAAAGTAAAAGTGAGCTAGCTATAGATTCTCAAAAAAATACGCCTATCATCGTAAGTTTACTATAGGCGTATTTTTTTGGGAAGTTAGTATAACAAAACCAAAAGTGAGTATAACAGTTTTATACCAATATTAGGCGTATTTTTTGGGAATCTATAGCTAGCTCACTTTTACTTTTACATGCAAAACTGTTATACTCACTTTTGGTTTTCGTATACTCACTTTTGGTTTTACATGCAAAACTGGTATACTCACTTTTGGTTTTGTTATATGTACTCACTTCCCAAAAAAATACGCCTATTGAGTATACCAATTTTGCATGTAAAAGTAAACGAGAGCTAGCTATAGATTCCCAAAACGCCTCATCTCGATTTTGCACCCAAATTCGCGTAGTAAGTTTACCATCTTGTGGTAAATGATTTTCCATACAAATTTTGACTACTACTATTTTGATTTACTACCACGTCGTAAACTTAACAAGTTTACTACGTTTACGACGAGTTTACGACGAGTTTACGACGTTGCATTAAAACTACGACGATTTTACGACATTAGGTGTATCTTTTGGAAATCTATAGCTAGCTCACTTTTACTTTTACATGCAAAACTGGTATACTCACTTTTGGTTTTGTTATACTAGGCGTATTTTTTTGGGAAGTGAGTATAACAAAACCAAAAGTGAGTATAACAATTTTGCATGTAAAACGAAATGTGAGTATAACATAACCAAAAGTGAGTATAACGGTTTTGCATGTAAAAGCAAAAGTGAGCTAGCTATAAATTCCCAAAAAAATATGCCTAGGTACTCACTACCCAAAAAAATACTCCTATACTCAATTCCCAAAAAAATACGCCTATAGGGAGTGCATTCCAAATTCGGCAGTAGTTAACTATTTTAACTACAGCGTTGACAAGCTGTGACAGTTCGAAGGAGGGGAAGTTAACTAAATTAACAAGAGGCAAAAGTGTGGTTCATTTCACTCATACTAACAAAGCAACTGTCATGGATTCACGTATTCATTTTTTTTTTAAATCAAACATGGATTCCAACAACAACTACTCACTACCACATGAAAAGTGAAATGTCAACATGAAATTAGTAACAATAGCTGTCCCAGATTCCAAAAAGTAACTAAATAAACAATCGTTGTTGTGTCAAATGAGAAAAAAAAATCAAAGTGACAGCTAAAAAAACTTGTAGGAAAACAAACGAAATTTTATATGGCGGGAGATAGGGTTTAAATTAATTTTGGATTTTTTGAATCAATCTCTACAAATTTATTTATTGAACTTTTGTAAACACTTTTAAGAAACTCTAAATTTCAAGACTGCAATGTTTTCAATTTGTATTTGGCACTTTATTATAAACTTTTCACAAATAAAATGAGC
Source organism: Cheilosia scutellata (assembly GCA_955612985.1). NCBI lineage: Eukaryota > Metazoa > Arthropoda > Insecta > Diptera > Syrphidae > Cheilosia > Cheilosia scutellata. The sequence continues at coordinate 34,304,267 of OY015312.1, read as the reverse complement.
AAAAACTATCTCCCGCCATGTAAAATTTCGTTTGTTTTCCTACAATTTTTTTTTACATTTCAGTGAAAGAGAAAGCACACTTCTGAAAGGGATAGCTTCGCGAAATACCCTATTGCATGAATAGGTACCTAACCTACCCCTAATATACCTATATCCGAGAAAAGCCGCAACTAGGACAATTTGAAAATTTCGCTACACTTGCAAAAGTGTACATTACACATAAGCCAGCCACCACTGTCACTGTCAAATTTATGACAGGTTAACGTCTCCGCGCTTTTGCAAATTTTCTGAAATATGTCAAATTTTCTCACTACCTCTTCCGTGTTTTTCCCTCGAAAATATTTAAAAATCCTTAACATTCGGCTGAAAAATGCATCGACGTTATTGGAAAAGAACTTTCACACACCCCCAGGACAATGTCCTGACATAGAAGTTAAGTTCTCGAATGGGTAAGCTCATACCTTCTCTCTAACCAAATAGTGATCTGATCATTACTAACTTTAATCCTCAGGCGTTATCTCAATCTGTCTTCGGGAAAGTACGCTCGGTTTGCAAATGCCACTGGAGTCTGCACTATGGGTGATACCTCAGTAATGGTCACGGCTGTGGCAAAAGCCAAACAAACTCCTGGTGCTTCATTCATGCCTTTAGTCGTGGACTATCGACTAAAGAGTGCCGCATCAGGTCGAATTCCAATGAATTTCATGCGCCGCGAATTGGGTCCATCGGAGAAAGAGATCCTGAGTGCGCGACTGATTGACAGATCTGTGAGGACCCTATTCCCTGCAGAGTTTAAGACTGAAACACAATTGGTATGCAATATGCTTGCTATGGATGCGGTGTATTCACCAGATATTCTTGCGATAAACGCTGCATCTATGGCATTGAGTTTAAGTGATATCCCGTGGAATGGCCCAGTAGGAGCTGTTAGGTAAATATAAAAGGTATGAGCAGGCGAATGTAGCCACTTACCCATTTATATCTAGATTAGGTTTATGCGATAACGATATCATTGTGAACCCAACGAGAAGAGAACTACAGCACTCACAGCTGGACTTAGTGGTTACGGCCACTAAACAAAATCTGGTGGTGATGTTGGAAGGAAAAGGCAACGTAGTCCTAATGCAAGATTTGCTGAAAGCTATCAAACAGGGAACGAGAGAAGCGCAATTGATTATCACTGAAATCGAGAAACTGCAGAGAACCATTGGGCGGCAGAAGCGTCCATTGGAGCCAACACCAACAGTAGATCAGGAGATATATGAAGCGGTAACCACCATGTCAGAGATGCGACTGCGGGAAATCTTTCGCGATGCGGAACATGACAAACTGTCGCGCGACAATGCGGTGAACGAAGTGCGAAATAATGTAGTTGACAAGGTCTGGTCTAGTTATCCTGATGTTGAGCCTGCGGTTATTTCAGAATTGTTCAACAAAAAGTGCAAAACCATCTTCCGTGAGCTAATATTTGAGGAGAATCAACGATGCGATGGGCGGAAATACGATGATTTAAGAAATATCAGCTGTCAGGTGAGTCGGGGAAGTCGAGCACCTCGTAACATTCTCTTAAAATTTCTTAAAACCGTCTAAAGGTTGATTTGTACAAGCCCCTTCACGGCTCGGCGCTATTTCAACGGGGCCAGACACAGGTTTTCTGCACGGTTTCACTTGATTCACAGGAAAGTGCATTAAAACTAGACACCGTATCTGCACTGGAAAGGTAGGAATAGTTCTTTCAATTGGACCTACTAGTAACCTATTAATTTCAGTGGCCTCAAAGCGAAGAACTTCATGCTCCACTACGAGTTTCCTCCATATGCCACAGGTGAAGTTGGCCGGATCGGCCCAGCTGGTCGTCGAGAACTTGGTCATGGTGCCTTAGCCGAGCGTGGTCTCTTGCCAACACTGCCAAGTGACTTTCCATTCACGGTTCGCCTGACATCAGAAGTTCTCGAATCAAATGGGTCCAGTTCTATGGCCACTGTTTGCGGTGGATCATTGGCTCTTATGGATGCTGGAGTACCTGTATTGGCACCGACAGCCGGCGTTGCCATTGGGTTGGTTACCAAATATGAGAACGACGACACCAAGCACCTGCAAGACTACAGAATTCTCACGGACATCCTCGGAATAGAGGACTACATGGGCGATATGGACATGAAAGTAGCCGGAACTCGACGAGGATTCACTGCCATTCAGGCGGACTTGAAAGTTCCCGGCATTCCACTGAAAGTCGTCATGGAATCTCTACAAAAAGCCACCGATGCCAAAGCAAAAATTCTGGATATCATGAATGACACCATTCGAGAGCACAGGTTAGATTTTTAGCCCTATTTATATCCTATATTTTACATAATGTGTATTTCCAGGAAGTTCCGCAAAGATTGCTGGCCAGTGTCAGAGAAACTAAACATCGAGCCACATCAGAGGGCCCGCTTGATCGGACCCAGTGGCATTAACTTGAAACGCATCTACCTCGAAACTGGGACACAAATTACAGCAGAAGATGAAACCACGTTCTCTCTGTTTTCTCCCTCCCAGGAAGCGTTGGACGAAGCAAAGGAGCTTATTGAGGCCTTATTGGTGAAGGAAAAAGTTCCTGACCTTGAATTCGGTGGCATCTACTCGGCCACAATCACCGAGTTGCGGGATACCGGAGTTATGGTGACGCTGTACCCAAGCATGCCACCAGCACTGTTGCATAATTCGCAGCTGGATCAAAGGAAGGTGAGGTTTCACAGGCGACATATACGCTTTTATCTTTTAACATTGCGTTTACTCCTTAGGTGGCCCATCCATCAGCCTTGAATTTGGAAGTCGGCCAAGAGATTCAAGTGAAGTATTTCGGAAGAGATCCTGTATCAGGATTTATGCGATTGTCAAGGAAAGTTCTGCAAGGGCCAACGACGTCAGCCGTCAAAAGTTATAATAAAGCGTCCGGCGAAGAATAGCTATATTCCGTTAGTACATTGTTTTACGTTAAGATACCTGTTAGAAAAGAAAAATAAATAGAGACAAATTGAGGAGAAATTCAAAAAATTTAAATAATCATAATTGAATCATGACAGGTGTAAGGTGTGGACAAATTCGTTAAGGGTCGGTCAAGCGATTGAAGTGTGCCATTCATATTCTAGTACGGTTACGGCAAACAATGCCTATGTAGTCGCATACTGGCTTAAGCTGGATTAATACCATGATTATCACCCCTATCGTGGAATCCGTCGGGGGGAATTATTCACGGAAAAGAATAATTTGGTATCGTCAAAATCGCAAAGTGAACAGTTCCCCGTGTGGGTAATGTGTAGGAGTTTCACTGTATCGTTAAAAACGTTCAAATTGAATTTTTCCCGAACGGGAAACTGTTCATTTTGCGTTTTTTACGATACCAAAATATTCTTTTCCGTGAATAGTTCCCCCCGGCGGATTCCACGATAGGGGTGTATGTTTAGATAAGCGCTTTCGTGACATGCTCACGTGCCTCGTTTTAAAAACCAATACATATTTTATTCACTCATTCGCGGTCAAAAGAGAGGGATGCTAAAGTAGACCTATCTACCATACGTCCATACCTGTCGATCTTTCGTGACAATACCAATCTCTATCCTCTAGCCTTAAGACGTGCTATGGAATCCGATTTGAGGACATACGACCAAAGCATAGACCTCTCCATTCGGAGAAGTATCTACTCGACATTTAGTACATAACTCATTCTACAATATGCTCAACATAATGGCCTTAATCTGATTTGAATAACTTAGAAACGTTGTGCTTCCTCTATATTCAGTCGAGTAAGTTAACCCACAGATAATAGTTACATAGATATCGCATGCAGTGCAAATAAAAATGACCACTTTTTCTTATCTCCTATTTCAAGCGATTTTTTGAAGTCAAAACTTTTAATTTTACGCACTCCTTAAAGGCCCTTACGCAAGATAACGTCACTTATAAAAAAAAACGACCGTTTGCGTTGCGAACGTGCTGCGTAAGGCTGCAGTTATAGCGATCAGTAAAATCCATCCGTAAACAAATTGTTTCACTTTTTTGGAGCACTTAAACTTAATCGTTGAACTCAATCTTAGTCTTAAAATGTTGCTTTTGAATTATAAAACTAATTCGTCAAAAAAAATTAAGCAATTGATCTTTAAATTTTCTAAAAAAAGAATTTCTTTATTTTTCCGTACGAAAAACTTTTTCTGTTCAACTTCTCAACCAGTTTCACGAAGTATTCCACTGAATTCCTATGATATGCTATGGTTAAATGTTTCAGTTTTGTTCTGTTTCGTGTTTTTACGGATGGATTTTACTGATGGCTATAACTGCAGCCTAACTTATTGCGATTTCGATTGGCCGTCCAGAACCATCCGGAAGCAATCCGAACGCTTCTGAAAGCGTTTGATTGGCATTAAAATGTCAGTTCTGCTCCTGAAAAGGAGAAGAGAATTTTGCTTCTGGATTTGAATTCCGAGTCTCGGAGAGTTCTTCCGGACGGTTCTGGCCGACCAACCGAAAACGACATTAAACGCAACAAGCCTAGTAGGTATTATGTCTTGGTTTTACAAATCAATGGATTGTTTTTAGTCGATCATTTGTTTTATTAAAAATAAATATATTAAAATAACTTTTTGTTTTTGAGAATATCAGAGAATTCATTACATTTTTAGTTTGACCATGCATTTCCAACTTAATACGAAACGGAATCCATCTACTACATTCTTTCTTATCATTTTGACAGTAGCTGTCACTCGGAGGGAATGTGGTAACTCTTACCAGCGGCGAAACTACATCCTTCAATTCAACTATACACACCGTATCTCAACAAAACAAAAGTGTTTCTTTTCGGCAAATCTTCTAAATAAAATCTATCAATCAGTTTAATCTGTATTCTATTTTATTAGCATCTAATTGGGATTACATTTGTGCTAATTATGCAAACGGTTGTAAGCGCTCTGTAGCGCCCACCGCGCCTTTCATAATGGCAACAATAAATACGACGAAGGAATCATTTCGCGATCGTCAGAACGGAGAATTCGAAGTGATTAAGGTGAGAATGTGGGTGATTGCGTGAACGAGGGGTATGATAAATTACCGCTGCGTATTGCCTCATCTACACGCGGGCTGCTCACTGTAATGTAATTTATTCGTATGTACATAATCTATTTGTTTAAACTTTTTGTATTTTTTTTTTACATTTGCAGAGTATTTTTGGTTATGATGTCGAGGATTTGCGTGACAAGAGTGGTGGCGGATGGAAGCCTTTGGATATACGTATTCTCTTGACACCATTGCGGGACTCTTCTGGCTATGGGGAGGCTTATGTTAGAACAAAATTGCACATCATTTGTCCAGCAAAGTATCCTAAATTGTAAGTTATCTTTGAAGGAACATAAAATGTTGATTTACTTTATGGTATTGTGGGACGATGGTATTGTGTGCTTCGAAAAGGTTGGAAGAGATTATTATATGAAAGTATATTTGCCGTTACGTATTAAATATGTATTAAAATAGCGCCAAATTTCAAGTACCTATGAATTGCAAAGTGACAGCTGCTAAGATATGGGACCATAATTTAGCCATTTTGTCAACATACGTTTGTAACGGCTTGAAGTGAATTTAGTTTATAGAGCTGAGGAACGAAAACTTAGGAGATCCAAAGAGTTTGAGAGTACTACATATGTAAAAGTCCATCACTAATCCACACAGTCTCCGAGTTCAAGGCATCGCTCGGCCAGTAGGTCATTGTTGGCGGAAATGTTTGTTTCCCCTTTTTAATACTATCTAAGTATCGATTCAAGCTTCTAACATTTATTTCAAACAGTACCCTCGGGTACTAAAATATACCCACCCTGACGAAAGGTGGTTACTAGAATGCTAGGTTCGTCCAATTGGACTGATAACTCTTGCATACAATACAAAATCGATTTCATGGGAATGGGATAATGTGCGAAATAGATCCAGATTTTTGTTACATGACGCACATCTCCTCTTTGGACAATAAAAATCGAACTTGCCTATCCTAACCTAATTCATTTTCTTCACAACCCTGAATAAAGTATGAATTTAAACATATTATTCGCCTTTAGCTTTAGGTTTGTAGGTAGTTAGAGATTTGCATTGCATGTGCTCTTTGTGTTAATACAAGTAGGTATCAATGAAATGTGGACCACCGCGTCGATGTCGATCAGAGTGAATGCTACAGAATAGGGTTATGTTTTCATTGCTTAGCGGTCCGCATTGCCCCCAAAATTCCAAATAAATTCTTTTATTAGAAAAATATCAACACTCTGACAAAATCGCGGCCCCATGCATGATAGTTTTATGTACTTTGATAAGACAAGAAACTAACCCCCATTACGGATATGCCACTAGAATCATTTACGATATCATAGAATCGACGCATTTTACCAGCAGCTGTGGCCAATTAACACTATTTCTAAACCAATCATCAGAAAAACGTGATAACATCATTATCATTCGTGTTTAATCACGCTTTTCATTTACGCAGAGCGGCCCATAAATGTTCCAACTGTTTGAAGAGACCAGATTGTTTTCGATATCTATCACGAGACCTTGCGAAGCATTGCTATCTTTGAAATCCGGTTTGTGGACACTTTTGTGTTCGATTACATTAGTGATTTTGGGGTCATAACTGTGTCCCAGAAACAAATTTAAACTGCTGTGGCCTTATTTTAGGAATGTCTAAAATTCTTGAAAACTTTACTAAAACTTGACTTGTTTTATTCGCCTCTCAATAGAGTTAAGGTCTTGTAACTTTGTATGCTTTTTGATCGCTTTATACTGAAGTAATCATTCCCTAAAAGACCGAAAGTCAAATCGCTCCCAGTTGGAAAAGTTCCCAAGACATTGGTTATACAGAGAAGAGCAAATCCAAATATTGAGGACGATGGGTTGGCACAACAGTTTTAACCTGCATATTAGAGTTTCTTCTGAATCTATCCGATTGGAAACGATTTTGTTGATATTTAGGGCGGAAGTAGAAGCAACGTGCAGCTTATCACGTTTAGACTGCGGCGCGATGCGATAAGTAAGATTAGGAGAGTGACAGTTATTAAATAAATTGGCAAACCCCCCTGATAACTCGTTAGATTCATACTTCCCATGTGGGGAGACATAGTATGTCCCAAATCTACTGAAGCGAGCTCCCATGTGACGCACATAATTTTTCTCTCTACCAGGGCACCAAAATTATCGCTGGAGGAAACAAAAGGCATCTCGGACAGCCTCATTGATGAACTGCTCAAAATGTTGCAACAGCAATCGACGCAGTTGCGCGGCGAGGTTATGATCTACGAGTTGGCACAAACAGTGCAAGCATTCCTTCTCAAACACAACAAACCACCGCGTGGTAGTTTCTACGACGAAATGGTCCAAGAAAAGCAGAAACGCGAGCAAGAGGAACTAAATCAGAAAATGCAAAAGGAGACACTGGAGCGACAAAATCGCTTGGACGAAGTTGAGCGCCGCAAAGAGATCTACAAGAATGAGGCACGTCGTCGTGGCGAACCGCGTCGCAGCATGAGTGAATCGAATCGAAATCAATCATCTTCCGAGAGCTCAGAGAACTCTTCGCCATATTTTCGTGGTCAGGTGTATCCGCACAAATGTATGGACCATCGCAGCTGTGAAACACTTTACTTTCAACGCGTGGGAAGGCAGATAAAACGCGGCTGCTGCTTGGGGCATTCGCAGAGGGGCTGCATTGCTTATACCGGCGTAGATGTGGACACTGGCCAATTGCTATACATCACCGAGTGGAACATAAAGTATGCCCATCTCGAACAGCGTTGTGCGGGCAGCTGTTTCTGGAGCGTCGAAACCAAGTGTGGTGGTCACAAAATCGACGAGATTTGCACCGCCATCGAGAAGCAAGTTGCACATCTGTCACAATTGAGCCATAAGAATCTCATTCCATACGAGTGTGTGCTGTGCATGAAACGCAAAGAAGGCGTGCAGGTATATCTGGCGCAAGACTTTGTTCTTGGCACAAGTGTCTTTAGCATTTCGTCGGCTCTCGGATGGTGTATTGATGGGGCACGAATGGTCACCAGGGGCGTCCTGGATGCATTGGTTTATCTGCATAACAAGGGCGTGTCGCATAGTCATTTGTATGATTCGACAGTGTTTATGGACAACACAGGCACCATCAAATGTTCGGACTTTTCGCTCGTTCCAAACTTGTTGGATCTAGTGGGAGGGCAGAAATGCACGAAAGGAGATTTGCCAGCGTTAGGCGCACTGGTGGAGTCACTAATGCCGACGCTGACGTTCGAAATGAGAGATTTCATTGACAAGTGAGATTGATTGCCCATGAAGGTTGACATGCTCTTAAATGTGTGTGTTTTTTTATTTGTAGGTGCAATTCTGACCGAACACTTTCGGCTTCAGAGCTTCTGGAGCATCCCTTCCTTAGATCAGCGTTGTATCATGATGACAAAGAGAATGCCGTAGTTTGTATACCAAATAACACGCACAAAGTACTTAAGCCGGAATGCTGCCCTGAAACAAATAACAAACATGACACTCTGGCTGTGCCAACATATAATGCAGATCGATCTGCGGCACCCTATTTCTCCATACCCACGCTGAGCACCAGTCATTCGAGACTGAAAACGGAGTTCGAGGAGGTAAAGTATCTGGGAAAAGGCGCATTTGGTGATGTTTTAAAGGTAAGTGGCCGTTTGTTTATTGATTGTTGGATAGAGACTTACATTCGTATCGCGCTAGGTTCGAAATATTTTGGACAATCGTGAGTACGCTATCAAACGTATACCACTTTCGGCCAGAAGTCGCCAGTTGTATAAGAAGATGACGCGAGAGGTGGAGCTGTTGTCCCGACTCAATCATGAGAATGTTGTGCGTTACTTCAACAGTTGGATTGAGAGTGCCACCGATGCGGACATGGAGGAAATGGTAAGTGGTGATGGATCAGTCAAATTGCGTGCTTTAAGTGTGTTGTATCTCCTCATTACTTCTTATTTGTATTCTGTAACATTTACGGGCAATTGGGGGCGCTCAGCTTTCGTTTCGTAGGGTAAGTTGTGTGGCGGAAGAACAAGAGTTATGGAAGGTCCACTTAAACATTCTAAAAATGGCAAAAGTTTGGTACTTCCACCATTTGCAATCAATCTGAGAGGATTTTCATTGGTTTGTCGAGTTATCAGGGCAAGAAGAGCCCTTGGATAAACACTCTTTCCCTTGAATACAATATTTTATAGTTGGGTGTCTACCGCTACAGCAAAATGTCTTTTATACAATGTCTTCCTTGTCGCAGAATGGTGTCGACAATAAATGAAATACGCCTATAGTTGGTTACGTCCTTGCGCAGTCACCGGAACACATCCAATCATTACCATTATCGTGCAAGCGAGGGTCCTCTTCAGTGGTTGATCATACTCATATCTATGTGATGGTGCAAACGCAAAGTCGCACTTGTATCAAGAGAATGACAGTTTTAATTACATTCATCTTCTTACAGTTTTATCCATCATTCACGTCTAATAAATCACCTATTCCGTGCGATGATGGTTGTCAATCCAGCTCGAGTATGGTACGATGATCGTTTCTAATTTTTCCTCATCCCGCCCTCATCGGACCAATTTAATTTGTTTCCGTGTAACGTTTTTTTAACCTTCGATTGCGCGTTCTTTGACAAATGTGTCCTACCCATGCTAATCACTTTCCTCATTGCAGGACAAACTTATCTCGAATGACTGGTCTTTAAGTCATGAAAGCGCTAAACCCATAGCACCATCTATTGCCGAAACCGAGGACAGTTCCTCGAGCATTTGGAAAGGTTTCATGTGAGTGAAAAGCTTTGTTTCTCTACTTCCAGCGGTGTATATCGTTTATATGAATCCCTCCACTTCAGGCCCACAATTGATGACTCGGACAGTGATGATGGCATCGAGTTTGTACACTCCAATGGTGAGGTAGCCGTATATGACGAGGAGGAGTCCACCGCCGATGATGCAATTGAAAAGACAGCATCACCCCGGCCCACAGCTCAAGTTATGTACATCCAAATGGAGTTCTGCGAGAAGTGTACACTGCGGTGAGTTGGAACAAAGTTACGCTTTTAAAGAGTGAACTTTATTTTCGCTAATTTCACCTAAAAGCACTGCCATCGACGACAACCTGTACGAGGATTCAGATCGTTTGTGGCGTCTGTTCCGTGAAATTGCGGAAGGTTTGTCGCACATCCATCAGCAGGGCATTATCCATCGTGATCTGAAGCCGGTAAATATCTTCTTGGACTCGCATGATCAGATTAAAATCGGAGACTTTGGTCTGGCGACGACGAGCTTCTTGGCATTGCAAGTACAGGGTGAGTATGGGGAGGTTGTTGTACACTGAATGTGTTTTATTGGGCGGCTTATGCGATTTTTAGAACATGTCACTCATTCTCATGTGACGACCACCGAGGAAGGAACGGGTACAGGAAAGGTGGGAACAACCCTTTATGTTGCGCCGGAGCTCACGGGTAATGCATCGAAATCCACCTACAGCCAGAAGGTCGATATGTACACTTTGGGTGTGATTCTCTTCGAAATGAATCAGCCCCCATTCGAAACGGGAATGGAGCGGGCAAAGACTATAATCTCCCTGCGTACTCCGGCCATAATCATCCCCGAGAGTATGCTCAAGGAACCTAAGTATGAAAAGACTGTACAGGTAGGTGGACTGCTGTTTTTTTGGACGATTCGAAGGAAAGCTTATTCTCTTTGTAGATGATCCGCTGGCTACTAAACCACGATCCGTCCCAACGACCCACTGCTGAGGAGCTGTTAGCATCCGATTTGGTACCCCCTGCCCAGCTGGAGGCGAATGAATTGCAGGAAATGCTTCGACATGCCCTGGCCAATCCTCAAAGTAAAGCCTACAAGCATTTAGTTGCCAGATGCCTGCAGCAGGAGAGCGATGACGTCCTGGAACACACATATCACCTGGGATTGGTGTCCCTGAATCCAGCCATTGAGTTTGTCAAGTCGAAAGTTGTTAATTTGTTCCGCAAGCATGGAGCAATTGAGGTGGACACACCGCTACTGTCGCCATTCTCCAAGAACAACAACGCCTGGCTGAATCCAGTCAAGCTAATGACTCACTCTGGTGGAGTTGTGGTACTGCCCAGCGATTTGCGTGGCCCATTCGCACGCCACATTGCCATGAGTGGCGTGAATATGATTCGGCGATACTCAGTGGATCGTGTGTATCGAGAAAAAAAGGTATTCAACTTCCACCCTAAGCAGAACTACGAGTGCGCCTTTGACATAATCACACCGATGCCTGGCAATCATTTTATTGATGCGGAGATCCTGTCCGTAGCATTTGAGATTACCAATGAAATTCCCCGCCTACGCGAGAAGAACATATGCATTCGTATGAATCACACAAGTCTTCTGCGATCCATACTCATCTACTGCAACGTGCCAAAGACGATGTACGGCGATCTGTTTGGAAATATTCTCGACTACATCGAGGGACGGTTGTCCAAGTTTCACTTCCATTCAGCCGTCACTGCAATCATGGAGAAAAGCAAGACCAGCGCCACTGCACTAATCGACCTGTTGCTAGCTGACTTCATTGTCGGCGGTACAAGAAACAATGCAGACGAGTCGGCTTTGCGTTCATTGGTCCGTGGAAAGGGGGAGGCGTCCTCACTGGCTAAAGGAGCCATACGGGAGCTGGAAGCCATTGTAATGCTTGCCAAGAGTCTTGGAGTCACCGTAAGTTAAGTGGTGTGCATTGTTTTTTTTTTCTCTTATTGTTTTTCTTTTAGTGTCCCATTCATGTGTGCGCCGGTTTGCCCATCAGTTTTGAGCGCGCCAGCTCTGGCGGTATCGTTTGGCAGATGATTGCCAATCTAAAGCCGAATAGAACATCTCGACCATCTGTTCTAGCGGTCGGCGAGCGCTACGACACAATGTTGATGGAGTTTCAAAAGCAGGCGCAAAGTTTCAACGTAAACATCCCGAATCGCGGCATCAGCGGCGCCGGACTCTCATTCTCTCTGGACAAACTGGTCGCTGCTGTGGGTTCTGAATGCGACGAGGAATGTCGCGCGATCGATGTTGGCGTTTGCGTGACCGGTTCCCGACCTCCGCTTAAAGATGTCACGCACATTATGCGTGTTCTCTGGTCGGCCGGTATTCGTAGCGGAATCGTAGAAGCAACCGGAGCAGAGGAGGCGCAAGATCTTGCCAAAGAACTCGGTGCAGTTCATGTTATTCTGGTAGCAGAGAATGGTTCTCTTCGTGTACGCTCATGGGATCGCGAACGCTTTCAAGAGCGCCACGTAACCCACAGCGAACTGGTCGAGTATATACAAAAACTTCTGCGCAGCGATAACAGTACGCTGGAGTATGTGGCGCAGAGTTTCTCCGGACTAAGTTTGTCAGCCTCAAATACCAGTATTAAGAACAGTGGCGCTCTACTTAGCCATTTGCCAAAAGTACAAGTTGTGTTCATGACCCATGACAAGATGACAGCCAATTTTCGACGACGTTATGAGAATCATGTAAGTTAAGTCTGAAATTCCTCCAATTCTGCTTTGATTGACCATTACCGCTGTTTCTAGGTGACACAACAAATGACAACGACTCTCCTACAGTTTGGAAAGAAAGAAATTTTCACCGTCCTAGTAGTGGAACTACCATCAACAACTATAAACGCCATCGTCGGTGCTATAAATCCACGAGAAGTCACCAAGAAAGAGACTGAACTAGAACTGAACATTGTGATAGAAAGGTTTGTTGCTACAGCCGTCTTTTTATTCCACACTTATTCACCTCTGCACCGTCTAATTGCAGATTTCCTAAACATAGACGCTATATATCAACAATATTCGATGAAATCGTCGACATATTGTCCGAGAAGAATAACACTCCCATTGTGGCCTTGTACAGCATTACAGATTCATATTATCGCGTGATCATTTGATTCAATCAAACCGTTGCTCGTTCGAATTTATATCATCATTTCAAATGTTGTCATACTGTTTAAAAAGCTATTTTTGTAATCTCTTCCTCTCGCCAATGTAATTGTTTGTGAGATTTTTTTCTATTTGTATGCGCGGAATAACCCGGGATAGTATGTACGTTAGTGACTAGCAGCGAGTATCGTTCTCGCAATATCTCTGTCTGTTTGTCCGTCTGAGTTTCAAGCCTTCTGATCTACGACGAATGCAGCTAAAGATTAGTAAAAATGGTGCCTACACTTTTTTTCTGGTTAAACCATGCCCTATATAATCTATAAGAAACATTGTTTTGCGGAGAGACACCGCCAGCGATTAGGTATACATATTACTTACTGCCGCAGACGGTTGTAAAGTTATCTCTATATTTCGAGTACATAAAATTTGTACACAAAATTGTGAATCATTTAAAAATGTTTTTCATCTGTATAGGTTATATTTTTTTCATTTTTATTGTTTAAATATCATCGTCATAATAAAAGTAAATTGTAAATATTATTGGAGACTCTTTCTACTTAGTTTAATATTATTGATATAGGTGGCGCTGGTAACTGTGAAGCTGTATATAAAGGAAAGTAACTCCCCAGCAAACATTTTATTCAGCAAAAATGAAGAATCACTTTTTATGTTCAGTAAAAATGAAGAACATACATTCATTTAACATTCATTTATGTGAACCAAATCTGGTTTCAGATTAAAACGAATATTGACATTGGATTTTCATTCACATAAATGAACAAAAATGATTATTTATTCACTTAAGTGAACATTGACTGAATCATTTTTAAATCATCATAAAGATTAATAAATGATATCAATAAATGCATTGATTTATCTCTAAAATGAATATAAGTGAACATGCTTATATTCATTTTAGTGAATGTTTCTTTAATCATTTATGAATCATTTAAAAGATTCATAAATGAAGGCCGATTTCTCAGGAAAATGGATTCAAATTGAATCATAAATGAATTCATATCGGAAGTTTTCTTCATTTAAATGAATCATTTATGATTCATTTTTGAAGGCAAATGTTTGCTGGGTCTTGTGGAACAACAATTACATAGAGTCTCGAAAGTATCTATCAGAGTAGTTGTTGTAATTCCGTGCTGAAGATTCTACTATAGGTACCTACTTTACTTTGCTGAGATAAATGTTCAATAAATCAAAAGCCTATTGTGATATACTCACTTCCCAAAAAAATACGCCTTATACCAAAAATTCAATTTCAACCCTTTTTAATACATATGTAGTGGGTTTCACGCACTGTTATAATAAAGTTACTCAGAACTCTGGTTTTCATAACTAAACACATAGGTATTTGAGAAGTGCAACACCCAGTAAATTACCCTTTTCTTTGGGGTGCGTAAACGTGTATCTTTGGCATACGACGGTGCTGCGTGGATAATCAGTCATGGCTCGATCGTCGATCGAGAGAGATGTCTTCGAAAGCAGGGGTATGTTTGTTGTTTGAAATGCGCACATATTTTTTTAGCTAAAGTTCTGGTTGGAAAAGTTGTTTTGTTGTCGCTAAGAGAATAAAATCCCTAATGTGAAGAGACCTGCGCAAGAAATTTTCACTTAAGTTGGGACGGGCTATATTTAATTTGACCTTCACTAAAGCGGACGGAACTTCAACACACTGAGGGGTGCTATCAATGGAAATTAGAGTTGGCCATTTCCCTCCCTACCTGGAGATCCGGTGGCCATATTGGATTTGGATTTTCCCTAATACTCAGATGTTTCTTAACGAATTTTTAGATAGCTAATGAATAGGCGGGACTGTAATATTATCGCATTCCTAACAACATACTCACACATAAAACCCTATAGGTAGACGAATTAAATAATTTATAAAAACAATTTAAGCCATAATAATTTCATTTTCCATTTATTTATATCTTAGCGTAAATTATAATAATAACAATTATACATATTCGATAATATCAACCTGAATTAACAAATTCACTTTAAATAAGTTTTTATATTCTTATAGTTGAGATATTTAGTACATTGTCTGTTTTTATACAATTTCTACATTCAATGCACTAAGATAATTATTGTCAACGAATTCCCATCAAATGTTTTATAAATTCTTTAATGTTTTACATCCACATAAATATCAATACATCCATAATAAATAATTCCTCTATGCCGTCTATAGTCCTACATAATTTTAGAATCTCTTGTCATGCTATAAAATTGTTTCTTTTGTACAATTATTGATAAAAATGCCTTCTTAACGGGTTGTTGAGAAAAATTAAAGTAAGAAACAAGTATTTTTTGGAAGCTTAGGAATCTGGTGCCCAAGATTTGAACTTCACTGTTGATATGGTGCGATTTATTTTTATATTTATATTTTCAAAGTTGCGCCCAAACGTAAAATAATATTAATTATTTTTCCAGATGTATTGATGGTATTGAAAAATACAGTTTTTGTTTTGTTGTCTTTTTGGTACAAATTCTAATTGGCAGTTCAGTTGCTATACATTTTTTGTTTAGATTTATTATGTGTTTTATTCGAAAAGGGGGGGAAAATTGAGATTATGACAGGATTTACCAGTTCTTACTTTTGTTTTAATGATGATTTAAAATAAAATAAATATTCTTAACTTCATAAAAATACTCCCATTCAAACGTTTTAATATTTTTTCCCAATTGAAACAACAACACCATGCAATTTAATTTATGAAAGCGAGTACGTTCATTAAATAAAATTTACGAGTTCTGTGTTGAAAAGTGAAATTCTGATAGTTATATTTTTTAAAATTTCACAAATATGAAGCAAATTATCTGTCAAATAATTTGTTTTGTCGAATTTTGACATTTTCAAAGTGTTTGTGGCATAAGTCAACCAACAATCATTTGGCTGTAATATTAATAAAATTATAATTTGCACACTATACCTACCAGTCTATAGAAAAAAAAATTAACAATACAAATTTGTTGAAAAGCAATATTTGACATTTCTTGAGAAATTCTTGAAAAATTAATTGTTAATGACAATTTCTTTACTATCCGATATATATAAATTGCACTTGTGTAAGTGCTTGAGTGGATTCTGAATTGAAATCGAATAGCGAAATCCTCTTCTCAGAATCATCAGAGAGAGGAGTATTTTTTGTGTCAATATAACAGAAGTGATTTTTCTGATTTCAGACGTTTTGGGACTTTTTTTTGCCCAATGGAAAATTTCATAAGATTTCATTTTAACTCCAGCCACGATTGACAACAAAATACAAAATCCAACACTGAACTCTTTCTTGATAAATACCTAGCCTAGAATCTGCATAGAACCTTGGGGCAAGCGCTCAATTAGGACGCCCCAGTACTCTTCTCACCCACTCAAATACAGATTTTATAATTGTCAGCTCAGCGAGATGCGAATGCGAGTGCTAGCCCAGTGCTCGAAAGAAAGTGGTTCCAGTAGGGATTGCTGACCATATTATTGACATGACAACTTTGACATATTAGCTAAATTCTGAAATTTAATAATACGATCCTCCATTTCTATGAACAAGAATGAATCGTGACTACATGCCAATGATTTAAAAATATGTAATTGAAATAATAGATGGACATGCTTTGACAAGGTAAAGTCTGTTCTGCAAAAAAATGTCGTTATGCAACAACAACAACTATTTCGTCGGTTGCGAAAGTCTTGCGAACTTGTGTCCATAAAATTATGCTGATAAGTTTTTTTTTTAATCTGCCAAATGGAACAATAATAAATTGGCCTTTAAATGATTTCACATAAAAACTGAAAATTGTATAAACATTTTGTTTGAACTGTTCCCGAACTTTATAGCAACTTTGCACTTGGCTCCGCACAAATCAAACAAAATGGTAGCAACTCAGTGCTCAAGTTGAGAGTGACATCTGACATCCATCAGTTTCAGCGCGATACTGACACGTGAAAGGATAATTTTAGTTTTACTTTAAAAATTCGACTTCTTATAAATAGTGCTGAAGCAGACCTATATTTTCTTGAACACGTACCTGCGAACATTTTGTCCCACTCTTCAAAAGTTGATAGTTTATCAGTTAGAATAGAAAAGGAACATAATCAAAATTTAGGTAGAAATATTAAAAAAAAAAAAAATTAAATAAATTTTCCGCACTGAAACCCGTAAACATAGGTAAAGTTCATTATTTGACAGATTACGAAACCCTATTAAATTTCTTGGCACGAGTACGATAACTACGGCGCCAAAAATTGATAACGGTATTTTGTAGAGGGGTTAAATACAAGCATTTTTTACTATGGGAGGGGGGGTCTATCTGGCTTCGTTTAGGCGGGAGGGGCAATTTAAAAAAAATAATACTGAAAATGAAAAAAAATAATTGAGAAAAAATGGCAACACTTACAATAAAGGACTTTATGAATTTTATAAGCCAGGAATCTGTTCTTTGATATTATTTTTAAATCAAGTTTTAGTTGTTAATAGTTTTTGAAAAAAATACTTTCAAACTTGAAATTTAAGGAAAAAAAAATAAAAAAAAACGTTTTATGCTGATTTTTTCAATATTGAGCAAATAGATACTTAATTTGTTTGTAGTTTTTACTGCCTAAATCAATTCTTAATCGAACACTGAAAACCAGATTGATTTATGTCTTCTAATTTTTGAGAAAATTGAAAATTACTTTTATATGTCGCTCCGCTTAGAGTACAAATTGCTACCCTTGCCCCTTGAAATGCCTATGGGGGGGCATGCTGCCCCCCTGCAACCCCCCTGCTTGGGGTCACTGTTGGATTTCGGGAAGGGTGCAAGGCTGAGTGTATGCAAACTTTCTTTTAATTATATTAGTTTATCCAATATCAACAACATTCTTCAGATACAGTCTCTGGCCAGAAATTTCACATTGGTAGACAAAATTTTGCTGATTTGCATTTTAGACAATTTATAACGGATTCCTGGCTTTAAAAAATACTATAGTTCGTTGTGGTAAGTGTTGCCATTGTTTTTTAATATTTTATTTTAATTTTATTTATACATTTTTTTTAATTACCCCTCCCTCCTAACCGGAGCGAGATAGACCCCCCCTCCCATAGTAAAAAATGTTTGTATTTAACTCCTCTACATAAATCCGTCATTAGTTTTCATCGCCAAAATTATTTTACTCACCCCAATTTTTGTTCTAAAATTTCAAGTTTGAAAATTTTTTTTTTTCAAAAACTATTTAAGGGAATAACTTGATTTAAAAATAATATGAAAGAACAGATTCTGGGCTTTCTAAAATGATATAGTCTTTTATTATAAGTGTTGCCATTGTTTTTTAATATATTTTTTTTCCATTTAAAGTACCATTTTCTTTAAATTACCCCTCCCGCCTAAACGGAGTAAGATAGACCCCCCCTCCCATAGTAAAAAGTGCTTGTATTTAACTCCTCTACAAAATACCGTTATCAATTTTTGGCGCCGTAGTTATCGTACTCTCCGCAATTTCTTGGATGCCTGCAAATTTGTTCTCTTCTTTTCTTTCTCCGATCAGGATTTAATACAATTTCGTAAGATTACGTAGGTAAGTGCGATTGTGTATTTGAGCAGGCTAAATATCTTCATACTGCAGTTTTAAGCCACACTCCACAATGATATGAAAAATAAAATAAAAAGAACCCTTTTTTCTGGTAAAATTAATATTTATTACAAAATAAAAAATATGAAGAAAAAATAAAAATAAAATGATAATAAAATATGTTGCGTATAGGAATCATAATTTTTTAACACATTTTTAAAACATGTTTCTGGTATACATAATTTAAACTTAATTACATAAAAAAAATATAATATTTAAAAATGGAAATAGCTACAACTTTTTCTTTCCTATTTCCTTATAAATGCTTGGCATCGAGTTTTCTACAACTAAATTGTTTCTTTTTACGGATTTTCATTTTCTTTTAAAACATAAATCAACCTTTAAATATTATAATATTCTTGTTTTGTTTTGTACAAAAAAAAAAAATGGAACGTTTGATGAAGCATATTCTCTGTCTTATTTTGCATTTAAATCGTGGTCTGCTTTTATTTTCTTACTCTGTTAAAAATAAAACTAAATTAAACATTTAATATGAGTTGTGTTTACACCTGAGCTGGTTTGGTCTTTCCTAGAACCATGAGCATCTTTTGAAGGAAAATGGTCACGCTTACTGAAAAAGATGAAATTAAATAAAGAACAGTGTTAATTAAATTGTTTAGAATAGCATTTTTTTTTTCTTAAAACTATCAAAGTAAAAGTAGGTCCTCGTATACTGAAAGTGCACGTGCGTTCGTTTTTTTATTGGTTTCATGTGCGGGTGCGGTACGAAAATGCAGTTAGAAATATTTACAATATTCTTTTTTGTTTAAAAGAATAAATCAGGCTTGGCAACCTTTTGTTTATGCTGTAAAATTTAGTACTCTTTGTGGTTCACGCGTTTCATTTGTATTGTTCGAATCAAGTTGAACTAGATTTGTTTCAACATCGAATTCGAAGAACGGATTAACTAAACAGGGGCTAGGTACCATTTGTCACAGTTAACCAAATTGTAATAAGAATTGTCTGCAAAATTGTATTTTCAATTTGAACAAATTTAACACATAAAAATGTCAAGTGAGCATGAAAATGTTATTTTGTTAACAACAATTGTGAAATGTTTATGGCAATTAGGAATCATTATACATATGTATATGTTCCAGTAACTAAGAGAAATTTTGTAAAACCTAAATTAGAGCAGAGACATTACCAGGAGATACGATGGATTGGATCAGGCATGATGAAAAGAAAGCTGCATGTATTAGGATGCGGATGCGGATTCGTCGTGGGAAATCGGCTTAGGAAAAAAGTTATTGAGTGATCACCTGGCTGTGATCCGCATCAAACCTACTTTCCAAAACATAAGCCTAATATGTGCACACGTCCCTACCCCTACCGACGAGGCTGAAGATCCCGCATCAAGGAGGAGTTGTATGACCTCCTGGATGCAGCATACGGAGCCTGTTCGGAGTGTGATGTTAAAGTTGTACTGGGGCATTTCAATGCTAAAGTCGGAAAGGAAACATCTTTGGCGGGTTTGTTGGTAAGCACAGAATCGACGAAACGACAATAGACAACGGCTACCGACTAATCGATTTTGCTGCAGCTTGTAATACGGTGATAAGTAGCACTGGTTTTCCAAGGCTAAGGATCCACACAGCAACCTGGCGCTCTCCTGACGGTCGAACCGCAAACCAAATCAACCATGTGCTAATCGATGCGAAGCACGCATCCAACATCCGAGGGGCAAACGTCGACTCTGACCATGTTCTTGTCGCTGTTAAATTCAGAGCTCGATTGTCCAACGAGAAGAAGATGCGAACCGCCCAGAAAAAGAAATTCGACATTGGATGCCTTAGCACACCTGGAGTAGCCAGAGCCTACAAGGAACGCCTGACTATGAAACTCTCCTCTGTGCACTCACCTCCCACAAACGCCAACAATCAGTACTGCCAGTATCGTGACATCATCAAGGAGGTAGCCGAAAACACTGTAGGGTACCAACCACCCCAGAGAAAGAGCCCGTGGTATGATGATGAATGCGTGTACAGGAAAAAGGTGACAGAAGATGCACACAAGAAACAAGGGCAGCGAGGGAAGAGTATCGAGCCAGGAGAAGGGAGGAAAAGAAGATCCTGCGTAGAAAGAAGAGGGCTTACGCAGCTTCCCAGCTCAAGGGGATCGCAGAGTTGTGCAATCGTAATAACATCCGGAGGTTTTATAAGAAAGCCAAGCAACTGGCTGCTGGCTACAAAACCGGAACGCAGGCTCTTCGAGACAGCGAAGAAAATCTAGTCACCGAAGCGCAGGGAATTGTATGTGTTTAAGCAGCATTTCCAGCAGCTGCTTAATGCTTAATGTAGAGAGAGTGATAGGGCAAGAAGAGAACCCACGTCCAGTCAATGAAGAACCTGTTTCACTACCTACGTGTAGTATAGAAGAGGTTGGCTTAGCTATAAAAAAGCTTAAGGACAACAAGTGCGCAGGCTGTGATGGTTTACGAGCGGAGTTTTTTTTAAATACGGTGGTGATGTTTTGGTAGGGAGCATGCAGCGAATCATCAACCAAGTATGGGTGGAAGAAAACATGCCCGATGACTGGACTATCAGCTCCATATGCCCCATCTACAAAAAAGGCGATCCTATGTCTTGCAAGAACTATCGAGGTATATCCCTGCTTAATGTCGCATATAAGATCCTATCCAACGTACTGATGTGTGAACGTCTTAAAGTGTGGCTTCCGGCCCGGCAGATCGACTATAGACAAAATTTTTAAACTGAGGTAAATCAAGTCGAAACTCACCACCTATTCATCGACTTCAAAAAGGCGTATGATAGCATAAATCGGCAGGAGGTCTCTATGGCGATGGCCGAATTCGGAATCCCGGCAATACTGTTTCAGTTGTGTTGCGTGACGCTAGAAAACACGCGCTGCAACGTGCAGTTTGGAAGTACATAGTTCGTCCGAACTATTTCTAACATGCACAAACAAGAACCTGTCCATCGCCTAGAACAAAACGTCACTATTGATAGCAACAATTTTGAGGTACATAAGGAGTTCACCTACCTCGGAATGATTCCCTAGTATAGAGATCCGGCGAAGAATTACTCTAGGAAACCGTTACTACTTCGGTTTGGCAAAACAATTGGGTACAAAACTCTTAAGTCGAAGGACGAAATGTGTGCTCTACAAAACTCCTGCGTTGCAATTCTTCTGTCCCATACAGCCAATACTAAGAACCTTTGACCAGCTTCATGTCAAATATTTTAGTAGGTAGGGCGTTTATAAATATTATTTTGGAACTTTATGAATTTAAAATACTGTTCTAAGTATTAGAACGAAAGTCTATAAAATACAAATTTTCTATATACAAATAATGTAGATAGGTATACTCAATAAATACAAATATAAATAAAGTCTAAAGTTTTAAAACATAAAAACAAATAAATATGTAGATACTTCAAAAAGATTTCCAATTTTGAAAATTGTGTGCAAAAAATGTTCATATTAAAAGTAACAAAAGTGCATTAGTTTTAAGTTCAAATCATGCGAAAATATACTTAAAAAATTATAATAATAAAATGAAAAAAATAAATAAAAACCTTTGAAGCGGTTTTAGGTCGAACAACCATCATCATTTTTTGCAGTACTTGCGTGAATCCACCTAGAAGAACACATTGTTAAATCACCATCGTGAGTAAAGCGACGTACACATTAAAAAATAAAATAAAAAGTGTTTGTGTACATGACGGATAGTATTATTATTTTTTTTTAATAAATTAACTCACCCATTGTTTTCTGGAACCACAATGGCTTATTCTTCCACGCAATAAATACCAAATACACTGGCACACTTGACAGGATCATAAGAATACCATAGCCAGTCTCCACGGGACTCGCGTACATTGGAACGATGGTGACAAAAAGTGTGGCTAGCAAGTAAATCACTGGGAATACCAAGGGGACACGGATTGGACGTGGTAGATTGGGTTGAGCCCATCTCAACCATGGCAGACAAAGAACCGACACACCGATACTCAACTGAAATGAAATGAAATTCCTTCCTGAACTGATTTCCTTCGAGGACAAGACAGTATATAATCGCTCCAACTTACCCAAGTGGCAAAGCCGACATAATTAATTAGCGCAAATATATTGGAACTCGTCAGATACAGCATAGAGAGTAATGCCATAACAAGGACAGCTGGGGTGGGAGTGAATCTTGATATTTGAATCATGGTGAGAATCTCTGGCATTTGTCCTTCACAAGCTCCAGCGTAGAAGAGACGCGATGACGTCAAGAGGATACCATTGACTGCACCGAATGTAGAAAGCGCCACAAAGACTATATGAGGGTGGAGGAAAAACGACGTAATAAAAAGTTAAACGCAGCTATATTCAGTTTACTCACCAGGAATTGTCCATGCAAACTGTCCGAATATTCTATTCGCATAGGAGACGGCGACAGCCTCGGATCCAAGGACTTCTTCGGGTGATAAAGTTGTGTAGAATGCAACGTTGGCCAATACATACACCACTGTTACTAGAGTGCAGGAGATTGCAATGGCCTTTGGTAGATTTTTTACTGGATCCTTGAGTTCTTCAATGATAAAGTTGAGGTAATTCCTGCGAGGAGGGAGAAAGGATAACCATCAAATGAATTCATTCCCTTGTGTTTTCATTAAAATATAATTGGATTGAGTTGCGTGGGGTGCATGCGAAGGAGGTTGCAATTGCAATGTAATTGCTTTCAGATGACTTACCAACCATTATAGGCGAATAATCCTGAATAGAACGACAATGCCAAGGATGTTACTTGCGTATTTGTGTTCTCGAATGTGAAGTATTCCGTTTTGCCTGAAAGCAAATTATGCTAGTAATTGAGTAAGTAGTAAGGATGCTTGCAATTGTTTACCCAAACTTAATTGATAGATTCCTGTAGCGATTACAATGAACAGAGCTAATAGCTTAGCGTAGGTAAAGATGTCCTGCACCCATGTGGCCCACTTGACATCCCAACAGTTGACAAAGGTTAAGACCACTAAAAAGAAGAAACAATGATTAAGTCATAAATCTTAACATTAACTAACTAAATTATAATATATTTTGAAGATTTTAAAACAGTATGTCAAACCTACCACAAAATTCAGCACTAACAATAAATTGCTCATATCTGTGAATTTTCCCTAATGTTTTCTGAGTTTTCTTGTATAAACAAACTTTTATTAAATAATAACTTCAGAGTTAAGATAGTCGAAGAAAGAAATAGATGCTATCAGGCAAATATTTTGTTGCGAACTTATTTCACCTAATTCGTTCGTCTCTCATATCTCATTCCGCCCCAACTGCTACTCCTTTCCGTTTTCTGTCGCTTTTTCGTTTCATCGAGTTCTAAATTACTGTCCAATAACCCATAAGATATTTCACTTCGACTAGCCCGAGCTGCTTCACAAGGCTATTCCCTCCCATTTTCTATTGATTTTTCGTTTCATCGGAGTTCGGAAAGTTGTATCGAGTCGTCGATACTGAGACTCCTTTATTGTTGACAGCATATTATGTACTTCGTTTTGGCCTCATTTACAGCCAGACCAATCTTCGCCGCCTCTGAAAAATTGTACCTCAGATGTTGGCTTGTGCGTTTCATACAATTGCTTCAAGGATAATACTAAAAAAGTTACACGATAGCGCATCGCCTTGTCTCAAATATTTTCGAAATCAAAGGGCCGATCAGGTTGTTGGCGAAAGTTTTTAGACGTTCACACAATACAGCCGACAAGATATTATATGCGACATTCAGGAGACTCATTCCTCTGTAGGGGTGCCGTGACATAAGGCCAAGCGTCATAAGGCCAAATCTCGAAATTTGGCTTTATGTCGCTTTTTGATAGTGACATAAGGCCAAATTCTAGCATTTGGCAATATGACACTTTGATAAAGCGTCATAAGGCTATGCCAAATTCTAGCATTTGGCAATATGACACTTTGATAAAGCGTCATAAGGCCATGCCAAATGCTATAGAATTTTGCCTTATGTCACTTTCGCAAAGCGACATATGGCCAAATTTTGAGATTTGGCCTTATGACGCTTGGCCTTATGTCACGGCACCCTCTGTAGGTGGCCCAGACGATGGTACACGATGCTGAGGTTCCATTCGTCAGGCATGGTTTCTTCCGGCCACTTTTTACATATGAATTGGTGCATGCTGCTTACCAACTCATCCCCCGCTGCTTTGAAAAGCTCGGCCGCGCCGTAGGCCATCCGCTCTCGCAGCTTTGTTCGACTTTAGTTTGGATATCGATATCCTCACTTCGTGTAGGTCGGGTGGACAGAATTGTTGGCTACCATCGTCCAGTCTGAATGGGTCATTCTGCCTGACAGCGGTTTGTTGATCATCTCCGCCGTTATCAGGCTGCAGAAGTTTTCTACAGTGTTCCCATGTTCATCTCTGCAGGCTTCTGTTCGGTCCCTGTATCCTTGGGTGGATCGTTTTACATCCTGGTATAGAACTTTCGAACATTTCCCTGCAGTATAGAACCCCTCAATTGGTTCTACCGCCCACTTCTCGTACTCTTTCTTTTTCCTTCTGAGAAGTCGGTGTTCCTCCCTTCTTATTTGCCCGTAGAGCTCTCGAGTAGCTCTCTCCGCCGTTCTGGTCCTAATCTGCAGAATTGCTTGGTAGGCTTCGTACTTTGCTGCCTATGCCTGTTGTCACTCTTCATCGAACCAAGTGCTTCGTTGTGGTCTATTAGCGAAACATAGTACATCGGTGGCGGCACCTATAATGGCAGCGTTGCCACTGGTCCTCTGCACTTGATTCTGCCGAGGCTGACGATGAGCTTGCTGAGAGGTTATTTTTGTAACACTTCCATAAGTGGCCTAGGTTACAATTTTTGTTGAAAAATCATGCTCGTATTATTTAATTAAATTATTTTCCAACCTATGCTTTAGGTACTTGCGTTATTTTATATTTCTAATTTTGCCGTATTGATTGCATAACAATGTAAACAACCATTTCGTTTGGAATTATATAGATATTTCGAACAACGCACTATCTCCAGATTCGTTATCATATTCCATTAATAAAGGGTGTCCCATAATTCATGCAAAATGTAATTTTAATAGAAAATTTTAATTAGAAAGCTTACATTTTTTATTGTTTCATAGAATATAGAGATAAATGGCCGCAACTGCTTTGCTGGCAAGTGCGTTCTCTTTTCTTGAAATTTTCTATGACCGTTTCGCTTAAATGTGGCTGAATTTCATTAATACACCTCTTAATTTCCTCTTTTGCGGACTGTAGCTGACAAACCTTTATTATTTTTAAAATATTGCCCAGCAATGAAAATGCGTTGCTCTTTCGTATAGCGCTCCATTTTTACTAATGTGGTTTTCCATTGGGACATAAAATCCATCTTTTTTTTGATCCGGATCACTTTTCATGTTCCATTGGGACAAAAAATCAATCTTTTTTTTGATTCGGATCACTTTTTGCAGATTTCGATAATTTTCGAGATTTACACATACTCTCACTAATACCAATATACCTTGCACAGCTGTTTTACGTCATTCAGAATTTGTTTTCAAAACAAAATTACGAAAAACCTCGTGAAAAGCAATTATTCAGAACAAAAACGTAAATAATGGACATTGACTTAATTTTGGAGCAATTACATACTATCATCTTCGTCATCTTCTTCTTCCTCCTCGTCATTTGTGGATTTCGATTCTTCGTCGATATGATTATCCATATGAAGTTCGTATGTTTTCATCGACAAACGAAAACAATTTGCACAGCTGATTTATTGTCAAATAACGCACTACTACATTTACAAAAGCAGATCAATCTGCTTTCATGTTCCATTCGCCACGAAAATCTGAGGTCTGAAATAAAAATCTGATGGTCCCAATGGAAAACGACATAACACCGAACTGTCAGCTGTCACATTCTCGGTCGCATTGTTATTTTTTTTTCTATTGGCATCACTGTACTATATTATAATTTTTTTAAATCTCAGCTGTCAGCTCATCTAAAGAAGATTGTATTCAAATAGGCTTATCTTTATCGGTGGTTGAAACTTACGACTTAAGTTGTCATAGCCAAATGGTAACTCCTCTCCAACATTTTTGCCGTACGTATTGAATTTGATTGTGATGACTGATGAGTGTTTTAGTAGGTAGTTGGACTAAAAAATAATAATTAGTTGACGAGGTAGTTCCATTTAGCTTCTTAGGCCTTAGGTTCTTAAGCTTATCAGAACCATTGTTTTTTTTTCCTTTTGAAGGAAAGACATACAATTTGTATGAGTTCGAATGACTAAATTTACAGCTAGAATTGTTGTAATTTCCGGATTCCGACAAATTATCCGTTTCATAAAATACTACTCATGGTGAGCAGGTGAGAACCTTTCTATCAAATCATCCCCCTTATATACGATATATAAACGATACCTAATGAACCGGATTTCAAAATAATTTTCCCACATAGGGGTAACGAAATTCTGAAACTTTACTCATTACTCATAGAATAGTCACAAGAAAATTGTTAACGGATCGCTTGAGGATATGTCAGCAGACTTCTTTGGCATTAATAAAATTTGTCACATGTAAGCTGCTTGAGACGGAGGTCATTTGACAGCGTGACTTAGATTTCGTATGAGGGTCACTTGAGTAATTACTGAAACAATGTATCAACAATCAGTATAAATCGTTACCCTTTGTCCAATCATTTTATTTGTTTTCCTACCCCCCTTTCAATAAGGCAACAACGACTGTCCGTCGGTTGCTCTCGAAGAAAAACATTGCGAGGATGATGAAACTTTTCCCGATTTTACACAATCCACGAATCTTTGATTTTGCATCAGTAATTCATCTCTGTCTCTGTTGGGGTTGGCTTGGGGTATATCTACTATTGTTTTATTGGCACAAATCAAAGATGAAATAAAAAAAAATATATATTATGCACTAGCAGCAGCCATAGAACAACAGTAAACACTCTCATCTAGAATAAATAAGACCTTTGAAGTCTGGGCGAGCACGACCTAAAGTAACACTGTTAAGGCTATGGCAAATTAAATTTAATAAATGAGTGCTTGTGACGACTGACTGACTGTACCAACTTGATGTTGTCAATATGAGGTATTCTTTCGACTCATTTGATTTTTTTTTGTTTGTAAAAATGTATTATGTATAACTATGAATATTGCATAATAACGCAACATTTCAAGGTGCTTTAGATCAGGGATTTTGAATTTCTAATCTTCAATAAAAATCACTGAATTGCAACACTGACTTGTCACACTATCGATTGAGTTGATGAACATGCTGTCTGTTGCTGATATCTACTGTTCAAGGATTAAAAACAATTCAATAGACAAACAAGGTTTCTGTACTTACGTATACAGCAAACGGCTAGTAATCGAGCTGAATCCTCTGGTGGCTGGCACTCTGGGAAGAATGGCTTCAGAACGTACACACTGAATGTAAGGGCGACAATTGCCTGCGAACATGGACGCACAATCATACATTCAATCCACAGTCTTATGAATGCCATGAAAGGGCCAAAGGTTTCCATGATGTATGCATAATCCGCCCCGGATTTCTTTATCATTGTTCCCAATTCCGCGTAGCAGTATGCACCAACCTGTTGAATAAGAAAATAGCATAGATAAGAATAGGTTTCAAGCCATGTGAGCGAAAAATGTGCAGACAAGACAACGCCCTATGATCGTGCGACATCTGGTTAAGATCTGGATACTGGAATAAATATAGTTTTCAGATAATGTTGTAACGACTAGCCGACTATGGGCTGTCATTTTATTGAAGGTCGTACGTAATCTTGTTGCCGAGAAAGCATTAATCAAGGTAGAGGGCGACAGTTTGACAAGAAGATCAAGAAGAAAATAAATATGAAGACAAATTTATAAATATACAGTTCCGTACAGGCAGCATTTTCAGACAAATGAAAAGGATTTACAATTTAATGCCGAATCCGAACGGGTATATTGAGAAGCTTTTCCAACTACTTAGTATTCGCGGATGTTTGTCAGACGATCGCGAGAGGTAGTGGAAAAAATATCTACCTTAAGATATACTTTGTGTTTTCTGAGGATCGATCCTAAGACCTCCTGATCAGTAGTCTAGATCCTAGCATACTAACCACTGAGCACTGCGCCCATCCGATAGTATAGGAATATAGGATATGGGAAAGGTTGAACAGATAATTTTTTCTACTGCACGATATTGTATTATTGACTCACAATGTCTAGCTTATAGTCTTCGTTTGAAATTAGAGCCAGAGCTGTGTTTGGTCTACTCCAACTAGAATGGGTGTTAAAAAAAAAGAGTCGACAACACCGAGATTTTTGTTGCTTTACTCGATTAGTCACTGCCGGCTTTCCGCTCCAGCCCCTACCTAAAAGAACTTAGCCTAATGTGATGAATTCCGTCAGAAGGCTGAATCCACTTAGTCTTTCTTGGGCTTCACGTCACGGTAAATGAGAGCTTGCTTGATAAAGCTGGGAATGGGAATACGCTATCTTGAACTATTGAGTCTGTATAACAACCCTTGTAAAGGAGCCCTTTATGATTGGACATCATACTTACATTATCGGGCTGCAGACAGGTAAAAAATTGACATATGTTCGAAGTTCGAAGAAGTTAGTGGCATTTAGGCTGTCGCTAGAAAACTGGAAAAACTAATGGATCAATATCTATAGCAATTGCGATACAAGAGGCATCCCAACGGGATACCACGCTTTGGCATAATGCACCTTCATACATATGTTGGTCTTAAGTAACACAACTGCACATGCGATGGTTTTGAAGAAGGTGAAGACATTGCGCAACACTTCCTCTGCTGATTGGTTTGCCTTTGATCGCATTAGGCTAAAGACGTTGGGCGCTGAACTGAACCTCATTCCTAACAAACAAATTTCCGCTTTAAAAGAAAGTATCTGGCTGGAAGTATAATAAGTATATGCAATATTTTGCATATAGACACAAGAATTGAAGCAATTCGATCATCGTTCGGGTATACCTATAATTGACATATTGGATCCTATAAAAGGGTTTATACAAGTAGAATTGTTGCATATGATGCTCATTCTCATTCCGTCTTTCCAATCATACTAGCGTGTTCCAGGCAGAAATCATGGCAATCAATGAGGCCCTGTTGTGGCTACGGTATAATGTAATATCCGCAAAAGATATCGTAATTTTTACCGATAGTCAAGCCGCGATTAAATCCTTGGACTCGGTGCTCGGTCATGCTTTAAGCCCTGAATTACCGCCTATCTCTTAAGGATATGGTGGAATAATTCAAAAGTCACCTTATTTGAGTACCGGGCCATAGGAACATTCCAGGGAATTACAAGGCCGACGTACTCGCTATAGACATATGGCATAACTTTGTCGATTCTTCCGGAAAAGGAGAATCTCTATATGCCTCTCGCTACGTCTAATCTATTAATTCAAACTGGATCTCAAGCGCTCCAACAATCTTGTAACACTAAAAAGATCCAATACACATAAGCACATTACAGTAGGTGTCATCACGGGAGACATGTTCTCAGGCTGGGGCTAACTTACAACGATTTC
Organism: Cheilosia scutellata; assembly: GCA_955612985.1. Lineage (NCBI taxonomy): Eukaryota > Metazoa > Arthropoda > Insecta > Diptera > Syrphidae > Cheilosia > Cheilosia scutellata. Next base: position 34,274,168 of record OY015312.1, on the reverse strand, counting down.
TGTAGAAGCTGCATTGGCGAGGAGGAAGGAGAGACTACTCTTCACCTCCTGGGCACGTGCCCAGCCCTCTCAGCCCGTAGAAAACTATATCTCGGAGATCATTTCTTCGACAATATCGGCGAACTCGCTAATGCAAGCATAAGTTGCCCCCAACGCTTCATTCTCAGCTTCTGCTGGTTCAACGGGTAGTTGTGAGATCATTAGATCCTATGGTATCACAATGGGCCTCCTCTGGACTAAGTGAGGCTGCACTTGCTGCGGCCTGCCACCCTAATCTAACCTAACCTATTCCGTTGTAATGATGTACCGGACATTCGCATGCATGCGAATGTCTAGCTATAAAGTAGAAATTCGCATGCATGCGAATGTCTAGCTATAAAGAAGAAATTCGCATGCATGCGAATGTATGCTTTTGGAACGTAAATTCGCATGAGAAACTATGCGAATCTACACACTATTTCGGAAACTCGCAACGAAACTTTTGAAAATAAAATACATGCGAAATTCCTATATATTTGCGGAGACTCGCATGTATGCGAATGTACACTTTTAGGTAGCAGATTCGCATGTGAAAAATTTCCATATGAACTATACTGATGTCATACTATACTGATGGCAGCTAAGACTGATGACAGAAAATGAAGCGTAAGGTAAATTCGCACCGTAGCTTATTTACCCCACTAGGAGTGTAAAAGCTCCGAGTATTTCCCAGCTCACATGCTTAGAAAAACTTGATTTTCCCTTTTACTGCAGTTACATTTTAAAAATCACCTCTGAAAAGAATTCGCGCGCGCGGATTCTTTTCAGAGGTGATTTTTGAGCACATGCGAATTTCCGGTTCCTTTGTAAGGTTCAGGAAACTCGCATGCATGCGAATTTCCTTAATTATATCGGAAACTCGCATGCATGCGAATCTACAATATTATATCGGAAATTCGCATGTACATGCGAATGTCTAGTAAATCGTTGTAATCAATGCGATCCGAGCATAGTAAACATAAGTTTAAAAGAACTTGTCATTTTATCAACTTATTGACAAGCTCATGTCATTCGCTCATTAGGTATCGCTAAATATGTAATTAGAAACACTTCAAACTCATGTCAAAATGTAGACAAGCACATAAGTTAGACGTAGGTTAATTTTTTTTTTGTAATAGAGCTTGACAAAAGCTTGACGTGTCGCTGTCGCATCTAGCGGTCAATGGAATCATTCAATTTCTATCATAATCTAATCTACTCTACTACTTTAAATAAACTAAATATTTGCACTGTTGTAGCTAACAAAGCCATTTTATACAAATTGATCCATTAATAGACACGTTGATGTTATCACCGACTTAATGCGCTTTATTATGCCATACATCGATCAATCATTCCGTTATGAGCACCCCCACCCATCCACTGCAATGTGGGTGTGCTGTGCGCCACCAAACCAATTCAAGTAATTGATTAAATTTTCATCAGGCGACAAAACAAATAAAAACGCCTCCCACTGCGCTATAGAAATTATCAAACACTTTGTCTGCAAGCCGCCTGTTTCCGGCAAGAGTTTCCTCTGCGGCTATCGCTGTATATTGATGTTGATGAATAGTGTAGTGACAAACGAGTACAATACGTATCCTTATCACGTACCACCTACGTGTATGATGATATATTTATATCTTTTGCTCGTCGTATGTATGGTAGGTAGTACTTACGACTTGGAATGTATGCAAATACCAACGCGTACTGGCAAATATCTTATGTTCATTCATAAGAGCGTGGAACTCCATTGTTCGATTCGAAGGAATGACATTTAATAAAGTCTATGCTCAGAGAGAAGCTCCATAGTCCGGAATGGATTTCCATTGATTTCATCATCAGCAGCAGACATTCTTTAGTTTCCCCGGTATGAACCAGTTCTTCGAATGGACATCCTGCTAAATACCTCTCACATCTAATGATAACGTTAACTACTGAGACTGACGTCTCTGCGTTGGCAAAGAATGGAGCAATTGTTTGTAGTTTCTCTGTCCATAGAAGGCTTTTAATTTTTTTTTCTTTTTTGTATAAAAAACTTCAATAAATTCAATGACAAGTTAAACATTTTAAGTAGGTGAAAAATTCTGATGTAAACGGCACGACCATTACGAAACCAACATTGCTGACGAGTGACGTGACGGCCTGACGGGTGAGTGGTGACAATACCAGACCAGAATCCAGAATCAGAGTGGCAGAGTGTCGGTCGTCGACACTCGACAGCCGACTTTTCGATTTATAAATGCGGATGGTGTACACGTTGTAGACGCATCGAACGTTGGAATTTAATTAGAATTTCATTTGAGTGGGTATGGGAAATTTCTCCCCAGGGGGAATTTCATTTGTTGATTCAGCATCAGCAAATAATACAAAAAGATACCGAATGCAACTACAATATGTGACGCATTTTGCTGTCTGTAGAAAAGTGGGTAGTTTGAAAGTCGGAAGTAAGTTGTTTCGGGGAAAAACCGTCCGATATTCTTAAGGATATGGTGCAGAAATATAATTCTGATGAGGAACTGTCTGTTTTATTTAATGGGTTCCACGAAACTTGGTTTGGGGGGGATTTATTCATCGAATCTAAGGAAATTTTGAGAATCGTCTTACTGACAAAGTAATGGTCTGTATGTTTCCAAGAATGGAATGGAAAAATGTTACAACGGCAATTAAAGTAAAGTAAAGGGCCAAATGTGTTGCAGAGCTGGTTTAATAATATTGTGAACGCAGAATGAGTAAAGGGGTAAAATAAGAATTAAAGGCAAACAAAGTGTGCTTGTGTAAAATAAAATTCTCCAACGGGACGTTTTATTGAAACAGCAGATAACGAGTTAAAAATGAGATGTTGACCTCAATGTACCAGGCCTAGGACTGTAGCAATATCTATATTTACCTTTCATGAAAAGCCCCAGATAATGATGATCTTAAGACCCGAGCAGACAAAATGGGGCGATAATAACCTTCGAGAAACAAGAGAAAATAATAAGTGTCAACATTGAGGGTACGAAATTATAGCGAGTGAATAATGAGTGACTGATTTTTAAATTTACTAAAAAACAAGTCAACTCACTTCGAATCTACTGTATTTATGGTAAGATGTCAATGAATTTTGCCTAAATACGAACAACAAATTAATTTTATTTCTGGAATTGTGTCTTACCTCGAGGAGAGTTTGTTCGAAAGGGAAAAGTTAGTATAGTTTTGAAAGTGGTGATAAAGGCCACAGATCGTAGATGATCGTAACTAACTAAAAAGTTATGTAGGCACTTTTACGTTCACTTTTTTAAGAGCGTTTTTGGCTTCAACACGTTGGCTAACTAGATTTTCTATTTATGACACATTTTATTTTTTTATGATAAACATCGAATAATATCATTCAATTGGCTTATTATTTAAATTCCACAAAATATTTGGGATTGCTTGCGAGGAAATTTGACGCACCTGCAAGCAACTGCAAACATGGATCGGTTTTTGAACTTGTTTTTTTAGAAATATAACAAATAAAAGACAGCATCATCATTCTGCGTTCTGAAATTGTTTGTGTAATGTAGTACTGCATTCAACTCTGACATATTAAGGAAAATGAATTCAATTCAGCATTACAAAATAATGTGTACAATGACAGTGAGATCGGTCGAAATCTGAAATGGTGTCGGACAAAACCAACTTCCCTTCTCAAAACTTGAATTGGTGCTTTTGCCAACATATTGCCAACCAACTATAGTAAAACAAAAATATTATTTTACAGTTTATGAGACTACTGATCTTTTAACGGAAACCTGCCTAGTGATATAATCTATATAAATAAAAATGAAATGATGTTCGTTGGTAAGGGCATCACGAGAGAACGGCTGGACCGATTTGGCTGATTTTTTTTTTAAAATGTTCGTAATTCTCCTAGCCAGGTTTTTACGGACAAAAAATTTGTCCACGCCCCCTTCTACGCCCACTTTTTTCAATATATCTAAAATTTACCCTTAAAAATCATGAAATAATGTTTGTTGATACGTGCATCACTTGAGAACGGCCGAACCGATTTGGCTAATTTTTTTTACTTGAATATCGACGATACAATCGAAATGTAAATAAGTTACCTGGAGATTCAATTTCAACTCTAAATAAAACATGACCAAAATCTATATAAAAATAAAAATTAAAATTCATAAAACTATCTCTGAAAAATATGTCTTTTCTTTTTTTTACTTTGTTTACACATTTTCAATAGCTTTTCACAAATTCACTAAACGATCACAAACAATTTTTTTGAAATTTGGACAGGACAACGTCTGTCGGGTCTGCTAGTAGCTTAATACTTTGATGAGTGTGCTGTAAAAGATAGATGTGTTGGATTTCAGCAGCTCAAGAAAAGCTATTCCGAAGAAATGTTTCAATCAATCCTGCGTGAATGCAAAGACAATAACATCGATATTTTAAATACAATTGGTGTTTGCTCTGATAATGCCTTAGTAATGTGGGGACCTCTTAGCGGGGTGAGTGAAAAACTGCTCAATGTCTACCCAAATCTATTTTCAAAGGATGCAGTAGCCACAACCTACATTTAAGTTCATCGGCTGCATGCAAACTCTTGCCATTAAGTATACTAAGCTATATTAAAGTTTCACAAACATATGGTACTACATTTTGTTAAAAATGCTACATTTTGTTGGTTAACGTACCTACTACATTTGCTTAAGATTTTAGTGGCAACGCTCTTCTGGAGACGATCATCACTTCAGATTTGTTCATGTTTACTTTCATCTCAGCTTTAACACAAACAGCTACAAGCCGATCGAGTACGCATTGATAGTCTGGATGACCAAGTAACCAGCGAAGAGTAAATGCAGGGCCGGCCTTAACGATCTAGGAGCCCCGGGCGAGTCATTCTTTTGGCGCCCTTTAATATTTCAATAAAATTAAAAAAAAAAATGAGTTTCAATTGTGTTTACCAATATAATTGTATTTATCATTGAATTAATAGAAAGGTGTAATTAGTCACGAAACATAGATATTGTAATGGAAAAAAAAAAAATAATTAAAAAACAATTAAGATCTTATTTTTGTAACTTTTTTGTCAGCAAATTCTCTGATACTATCATGCCCAGTTGCACAGTGTCCACTTAAGTATCGATTCGCCCTCAAATTACTCAAACTGGGCATCAAAGTCTAGGTTTTCTGCAATTGGATTTTCAATGGACAGTGAGTCCAAACAAACCAGTTAATCTTGTTTGGGACATTGTTAACCGCAAGTACGTTTTTCTAAACTTTAGTTTAGAAAAACTGCGTTCGCAACTTGCAACGGTCACTGGTATTGTTAACAGAATACGAAGCGATATCCGCAGGTGTTGGAATACAACTCTTGAAGATTGTGCTTTTTGATAAAATTTAATGGCTCGATCGGTGTTGCCTGATTGTCTTCGAGATGCACAACAAATCTCCATCAATATCAGATTTGAAGTTGATCGTTAACTTTTCTTGCAGCGCAGAGTCGCATGAGTTCTTCCCTATTTTAATTTTTTAAATTCCACATGTCAGAAAAATCTTGTATCTGTTGAAATCTTTTCTTCATAGATATAAGTACGGAGTCCAAAAGAGCATTAAAAAATCGACTTCAATTTTTCTTTTATCAGTTATTGGTTCATCAACAGCTTCTTATCACCCGGTCTACGTTTAAGGCGTCTTAACCCTAGATTCATAAACATGGGTCTCACAGGCCCTCTCAGTTGATTAATCAGTCATAGCATGTAGTGTGAAAGTGATACAAACACGTACCTTTCAGTACCTTCCTAATAAGATAGCTTATACACTATTCACACAGAGTCCATTCGATATAAATTCGGTTTTCGGGAAAACACTCGAAAACTTAATTGAAAACAGACATTTTCTCATACATATTCCAGTTTTCAAAACGAGTTGTTAGAAGTCGTTTTTCATGAAAACGCCACGAAAACAACTTCCAATCGTTGGGTTGTTGAAGCAGACACACCTTTTGTAACATTCAGCGAGTTCAGCAAAACTGCTGACAGGATAGCTCTCACAACAGTTTCTACTAGTTTTTTACTTACAAATGTGGAATCTCTTGTTATCTTTGCACCATAAAGAGAAAATTTGCTCCTCTCTTTCGCCCTACATTGAAAAGGAATGGGTACGACAAGACAAGGAACACAATGACAGGTCGCGATAGATAAATGCTGAGTTCTCAACTCATAATCACTCCTACAATATAAGTTCATAAAATTTAACTTAGTTTAGTTTAGTTTTTTTTTTTTTTTCTTTAAATCGATAGAGATAGGTATTTAAATTCAGTAAAATTAAGGTGGCGCGCATACTCTTCGGCGCCCTCCAGTTGCCGGCGCCCCCGGGCGACCGCCCCAGTCGCCCACCCCTAAAGCCGGCACTGAGTAAATGACTTATCCTCAGATCTCCCAATTCGAAACTTTCTTCGCCAAGACTGCGCTGTAACATCCAGTCCATATAAGTAATGAAAATGAGATGAGACAAAACGCACCCCTGACGAAGTTCAACGCCATCGATGAAATCTATTTAACGCCGTTTACCCCAGCAGAGCTTGTACAGTTTGTATAATTTATATAGTTTATATAATATAGAGATATAATATAGAGATTGAATGGCTCTAGGGTCTTGAGCCAAGAGGGAAACTGCTTGCTCATTTTTCTGCTAATTTTCTATAATTTTTGATAAGAGCGGGCAAAATTCTTGTGCCAAGTGCTATTGCGATCGATTTATATCACTTCTTCGTCTAAACTAATGCTTTGAAAACTTGCCTGCGTCTACAAACTTGGTCATTTGTATATTTCTGTCTTAATTCACCACTGGCATTAAACACAGTCACAATGCCGACATTTTTTTTGTTATCAAAGTGAAATTGAAATGCCTACCGAACTAGATAAGATAATATCCAAGTTGAAGTCTCTAAAATGGAAGACTGTAATCTCAGTCGAAACGTTGGGAAAGCATATGAATTTGCTTGACTAATTAATTTATTATCGAACCAAAAAAGCCGAAGGAAAAGGACTCTTTAAAAATGTAGCTAAGAATGTATTCTAATATAAATTGGCCAAAAAGAAAACAGACATAAAATGGATATCTATGTGTATAGCCGTCAATGATTTAGATTTAGAGGGATGAACGTCTTTTTTTAGGTTACAAGAAAAAACGTTTTTCTATATTAAAGCCTAGCCTCTTGATCTTACATCAAGAAACCCTCTGGTTCTACCTTCTACCATATATACAATTGCAACATTCAACTGATTGGGGTTTATTTTTCATCTGCACATCTTAAAAAAACAATGCTATCGAATAAACGTGTAGGCGCAGTAGCGCAGTGGTTAGTGTGCTGGACTACTGTGCGAGGGGTCCCTGGTTTGATCCCCGGAAAAACACAAATTACATCTTAAGGTTTTTTCTACAGCGCCACCTCTCGCGAACGTCTGACAAACATCCGAGAGTATAACTGTCTTGAAAAAGCTTTTCAATTCAGCCGTTCGGACTCGGCATAAAATTGTAGGTCCCCTCCATTCGTCCCCAAAAATTAACATTAACACACACAAACGTATGGTTGTGAAAAGCTATGCCTTGGGTGTCTACACGCCTGTTGCGCCAACTATTTATTTTATTTTTTTTTTATCGAATAAACGTAGCTATTTATTTAAAGAGAAAAAAAAACCCACTCACCATAGAAAAAAGTCCTGAAGCGACCCACACGATCAGGGCTAAATTCACACTTCCCGTATGCATAAGAACACCTGTTGGTGATACAAAGATACCCGATCCGATAATTGAACCAACAATCACCGTCACTCCATTGAGCAGGCTCATTTTAGCCTTTAATGTGACTTCCCCACCCCCATCCCCTTCGCTGGTTGCTTTATCAGCAGATCCATTTGTAGCGGAGTTCTTTCTTGAGGAAGACTTGTTGTTAAGTGATTCCGTTTCCATTTTATCTGCCAGTGTATGTTTGATTTGATGTTAACACTTTTTTTTTGTTGCTGATAATTTAGATGTTTCGTCGTTGTTCTGTTTTATTTTTCACTTTTCTTTTGTTGATTGTAATTCAGCCTTCAAATCTGAAAGAAAGAAGACAAATGTTTATTTAGTTAACAATATTGTATACAACAGCAGCATGTGTGTAGGTAAAGAGTTTATTTTTGGGGTATATTCGAATTTGTACTAATTGAGGAAAGGGGTGGGAGATTTAGTATCTAGGTGGGTGCAAATAGCTATTCCCCGCATATGATCGTAACCGTATTTATTAAGAAATATATTACTTTTTACGAGTTTATATTTAAAATTGAATGTTTAGATAACCCCATTTTATAGACCGAAGATAACCTATAAAAATTGCAAAACATTTTTCCCAGATCTAGCATTTAGCTTATCGCTTATGTTTATGCATGTCCATTTGACATAATAATAATGTATTCGTAAGCATGGAGTTTTTTTTTTACAATTGGGACCTTGGACATGGCATTGAAGTATTATTAATCGCTAGCATCTGTCTGTAATGTATGTACTTGAATAATAATAATCTTATCGCTTTTGCATTAAAAATGACAATTCATTGGCTGGCCTCATTTATTATGTTTACAAGAAAGTCATAATATTGTAGGGCGTTTGTTTATTACAATTGTAGGGCCTAATTTATAATTACATAATTAAGCAACAATTTAGTTTTTTTGTTTTAAAGGGTTTCCAATTCCTGGAGCACCTCGAACCAGATCTGGTTATTCCGCTGATGCAAATTGACGTCCATTCGACTTTGCTAAAAAAAGAGCAGTCCTACGTTTTTGTGTGTGTTTTTTTTTGTAATAAAAAAAGGTGATCTAAAATTTTGGAGCACTCAGACCAATCCCAATTCATTGTACAAGCAGAAATCCCTTATTTGGTGTATACGTAGTGGAAGTGTATCAACGCCGCTCGGGTCAAAAGACAAAAGCAATGACTCTTACCAATACACCATGGTCACCATTCACAGTCCTACGTTGCCAACCGTGACGTGGTCGTAGTGGCAAGTATGCTTAACTAGGTTCAACACTCGGAAAAACACAATGTTTTTTTTTTACTGTGATATACTTCTATGCTGAAAAACATCCGAGAGTATAACTGTCCTGAGAAAGTTTGTCAACCATGATTGGCCATGGTCAGGTTGGTATTGATGGACTACATCGGTCAAGTACCTATAGTTCTGGTACCTCTCATGCAAAACCAATATTAGACCCATGTCTATATGTATTAACTGACATACCTAACATTTCGCGTCACTTGTATGCAGTGGAAGGTACCAAAGCATCGGCCAGGCGGAGGCTAAGACTTTTACTAGTTTTTGTTTTAGATATCTAGACAAACAATTTGTAAATCTGTCAAACTTGTATAAAACTACTGCAAACATCAATAGTGAGTTATACAAGGTGGCGCAAAAGTAATCCTCCTATCAGAAAATGCTATAAATTTTGCGATTGGCCCCTAATGTCAGTTCTGTTTTGACATTTGTGTAGTAAACACATGCGAAATACACGTTAATAAACAATGTTACGCTACACTGCTCCAGAACGCGGAATATTGGTGACTATTTATTTGAGCAATAATCGGTCGGTGACTTTGGCACAACGTGAATTTCGTCGCAGATTTCCTAGCCGTCCAACGCCTACTGGTGAAACACTGCGACGTTTAGCCGCTCGCCTCGAAGAGACTGGCACAACACGAGATGCTGCCAGGCGTGGCAGACCCCGGAGTAGCCGTTCTGCAGAGAATATTGCTGCTGTAGCCGAAGATGTCATGGAAGCGCCGTCGACATCGACCAGACGACGTGCCACGCAAATGGGTATCAGTCGACGGTCTTTTTGCCGCAACTTGATGAATTGGGATTGGAAAACATGTGGTTCCAACAGGACGGTGCAACGGCACACACTGCACGTGCCACAACCGATATGCTGAAGGATGCATTTCCCGGGCGCCTAATCTCCCGTTTTGGCGATTTGCACTGGCCAGCAAGATCGCCTGATTTGCCCGCTCCAGACTTCTTTTTGTGGGGCTTTTTGAAGTCGCGGGTTTATGTCAACAAGCCTCAGACTCTTGCAGCTCTTAAAGACAATATCCGTCAAGAATGTGAGGACCTATCGCCGGAAGTTTTGGCCAAAGTGATGGAAAATGCCATAAAAAGGGCTCAAATGACAATCAACTGTGGCGGCGGCCATTTACATGACATCATATTCTCGACTTGATGTAAAAAAAATTAAAAGACCAAATAAAAATAATCCACAAGAAGAATCAAAGTTTTTCATTTTTTTTTTAAATTACAGCCAAAAAACATCGGAAGGTTATTTTTGCGCCACCTTGTATAAGCAGCTGTAGGGCGATTTGCTCATGTCGTTATAAGTCGTATCAGCAAACTGCCCTTAGTGGCTATGCCATACATCTTATGTTGTCAAACCGGGTATTACATTTGACCAGCAAAAATAAAGCTGGATTCGTCACATCTTGAGGAAACTCAGTGACAACATCGCGAAGAAGTCCTTCGATGAGAAGGACTAAGGCATACATGTAGAGTTGAAGATCGGCAAAGATGGAATAAATTAGCTGTCGGCAACCTATGCCGGTTGAGGTGCTGACTGCTGAATCTTCTTGTAAATAAAGTGGTCAAGTTTCGCTCAATATTCGATTCATATGCACTGTCATAAAGCCGGTATCTTAAACTGGCTGATATACTGTAAGGTTGCCTCTTAATTATTCTTATACCAACTTGAGATTTGGCGCCACATTTGACCAAGTAGTCTTACCCTCATTAGATCACATTTTGCCATTTCTTCTGATTTCAAACACTTTCTGTATAAAAATCGCATTTTCAGGTAGCTTTGCTGAGTATTTTTTAAGCTTGTTGCGTCTCAGAGAAATCAAATTGCTGGCATTCTATCATGTCAAACAAAAACAACTGCATTTTGTTGCTGCAATAAGTAGGTAAGTAAAATATGTATATATACGCAACCTGACATAGTCACAAGAAGCTTGGCAGCTTATTATCTCGTCAGTTTGGTAAATAAAAAAAAAAACATTTAATTTAGAGACACACCCCCATCTGTTGGCTGTAAAACCTGTTAAATATTTAAATTTCTTTATCAGGAAAAAAGTGTCAACTTTGTGATTTTTATTTGCGACTGATGTTATATTTTCGAACTCATTAAACAAATTTCTTCTCATTCAAGTTTAAGTCGAAATGGTATAAAAGACAAAAATAAACACAATTCGTCTAATGGACAGAATATTATTATAGTGTAATCAAAACATGCTATCATAATATAATCCTTTTACCCATGCCATGGTTAAACCTTTTGTTAGTAAAACTTAACTACTAAGGCTATTAAGTTACTCACCTAAAAAAGGTATAGAAATAGATTAACTTAAACATCAATTAAGAACGAGTTTTCTGTTTATTGGTGAAACATCTGTGTATATTAATGGGTCTCCATCTCCATTTTCGTCAATGATAGTTTAATCATTATCTACCATTTAACTTCATCGCACACCATTGGCTCTTAATTGAATTATAGGTAATACAATATGTCTAGATCGGCATTCGGCAATGCCGGTAGATATAGACGCGCAGAACTGCCTGCCAGGGGCTCCGACGATAATATTTTATACAAGGTAATTAATCAAAAAGCTAAAAAGTACCACACAGTGCCCGTATGAATTTTGAAGAGACAATTTTGACAAGAAATTGCTTATCATTCATTGTAACAATAAGATAGTATTATCCGAAACGTAAATCTTTGGATTATATGGACATTAATGGATACCAAAGTTCACCTACATTTTGGAGAGATATATTTTTATGGAAATTACAGGCTAATTGTGGGCTATTGCTGACTAGAAGTACTTTCATGGAAATACTAAGTGTACTAAAATAGAAAATAATTTAATTAATGACGATACTATCAGAATTATCAAATTCTACTGTGATATTATTTTAAGCGACCTTACCTATACTCGCGAAGAGTAATTTAAAAAAAATATCAGATAACACCTCTGGGGAGCAGCACGGCGTATAACCTCACAATTTGGTGCGTTACATCAAAGTGTTATTATATATACGTTGGCCTATTAATTTTCATAATTTGCTGCGCTTTATTTTGAAACCTTTTGCCAGATTAGAGTATACACTCAAATAGATACCAGTTTAGGGGTTCAAAATATATATATAAAGAACAAGCTGACCCGGCAAACGTTGTTCTGCCTAAAATAGTTATTTTAAATATTTTAAGATCTAGTTTGATATTTTTTGTTCAATTATTATTTTTTTAATAGAAAATGAAGGCGGATAGCTTCACTGGTTCAGCGGCCATTCTGAGAACGCCGGCTACTGTTACTATTGTCTCTTGGCATTGTAACAAATATCGAACTGTAAATGATCATCACTTTGTATAAATCGCACATACATTTTTCACTATAATAATTTACCGTTGAAATAGCAAGTGAAGAAAGTTAACTAACGAAAAAGATACAATTGAAATTTGGAAATCAATTTGAGAAAAAAAACAAATCGATTACTTTTACGTTTTTTTTTCGGGTAGCAATTACGAACAAACCCGTAGAAGAAAGTATCCAATTTGGTCGCGCCATGCCCCTTTGTCCAATTTTGGCCAATGACCACTCCTGGGCCAATACCTTTGATTGTCTGCAAATTCGAACTGAATTGATTTGGTGGTTTTCGAGATATGTATAATATTTTGATGTTTTTTTTTTTGTGTATGGGCGGTGCCACGCCCTTTGTCCAATTTTGACCAATCTTCAGAGGAGCACTCCTGGGCCAATACCTAGGATTGTCTGTAAGTTTCAACTCACTCGATTCGGTGGTTTTCGAGATATAAGATTTTGAATTTTTTTTTGTATGGGATGTGCAGTGCACTCCTAGGCTAATACCTAAGATTATCTGTAAATATGGACGCAATAGAGTCGGTGGTTTTCAAGTTATACGTATCCGAACACATTTTAGAACTCATTTTTATATATATAGATATATTTTACAAACATTTTTAATCCAGCGGGTTTAATGCGCGTTTTTGAGTGAATATTATGGATGTAGGCTTAAATTGTCTGGCTTAAAAAATGCGGATTAATGGTGTAAAATTAACTTAAACCTGATTTACACCCATAGTGAATAATATGGCCGTTAGTGTAATCAAAAAATTTCTTGTTTTGAACCATTACTTTCTCAAACCCATTTTTAAACTTAACATATGTAAGTTGCAAATTATAGGAAATTTTATTTTCATTAAATTGTTCTCTTAGGATACCGTTAAAATTACGGATAACATTTTTTGAATTAGGTATTTTTTTGGTCAATCATGTTTAATAATATACTTTGAAAAACGATAGGAATGCAAAAGTGAGCGTCAACACTGCGACCGATGGATGAAATTCTCGCAAAATCGAAACGCTTCGAATTCGTCAATGATAAGTTATATAGGATATACATTTTCGGGTTGCAGACTATTAATAAAACAGTCAAATATGGATACAAATCGAGCATTCATTCCCTATTTCAATTAATAAGCAAGTCCAAAAATGTGCTTTCAAGCAATTAACAAAACCAAATAGACTTGAAGACACACGATCCGCGATAATAGAATAAATAGTTTAAATTTAATTAGGGCTTAATGTTAATTTACAGTTAGGCAAATCTAGTTGCATTGCATGTCATACAATATATAGGTCAAAGCTTTCTTTCACCAGAAATATTAGCGACCTTTTTTGTTGTCTGTTAATGTCAATAACCCAGCGATTTTGTTTACCTGGACTATCACCTAAATTACAATTTGTTTTGAGTTAAATTGAATCATATTGATCTCAAAAAGGGGTAATTGGGTTCCGTTTGTACAATATTGTAAAACCAAATGCTTTGCTTTGGATTGGAACCCGTAATTGGAATACGGAAATAAGCACGTGTATTCAATAACCTTGATAAGAAAATTGGAAATTAACTTCAAATGTGTCATACTCATACACAATGGTTACTTTCAACACAGACAAATCTATAGTAAACAGGAAAGTATTTTTCATTTCGCGTTAATTGATAAACAAAGTGACTTAAGAACGGGCGAAGAGCAAGATGACATGGTGAGAGACGTTGACACTAAATTATTGTAAACAAAAATCGATACATGACACTCGCGTCAAATGCTAATGACCTAAAGCAAAGTGTAGTCGATGTTAATGTGCCTTTTTGGGGCAAAGCATACCTAGTTTAAGTTGTAAGCTTTGTTCGGTATGGGTACCGCAATAATGTAGGTCAACAAGTGTTACTAATTTTTAATACCTTAGTGTCGAAATGTATTTTACCTAAAGAATAATACAAAAAAGTGCCTGAAAGCGCCATACTAAAAGTGGGTAAAGGAATTGAATTGAGATAAACGTATTTATCTTTCCGAACGGTTGTTCTAAAATAAGGGTATAATTCTGTCTGAAGAAAGTCAGACACAACAAAGTTAGAAACATTTTTTGAAAAATATTTTTTTTTTTCGGAGTTCCCAAGAGTTCTGTTAAACAAACAGGTTTTCGATTTAGTATGAAAGCACTTTCCAAAACTCTAATCAGAATTCATGGGAATTGAAAACAATATTTTTCAAATATTTGACATTTTTCCTAGTTCCTAATTCTTGTTGTTTGTTTATGTTCCAGAAAAAAAAATTCTTGTTTCAAAAGTCCAGAACTTTTTGGGTAGTGCTTATATTTTGCACCTCGTATCTGACGGCCTGAATTGAGAACCTTTCTCATGACAAGAGTTGGGTCAGTGAAAAAAAAATGTTAGAAAAAACTTTGTTTTTCTGTTTCTCCCGGAATAGTGCAGCACAATAAATTATCACTGAGCCATTGCGCCTATCCCTGTGAAGTGTAAGTTATGGGATTGGGAAAATTTAAGAGAAAACTAAATGGCAGAATTTCGAGAAAAATTTTAAGGTAATCAGTGGCCTTAGTTCTCAAGCTACAGAGTAACTATAGCCATCTTTTCTGAAACCTAGCCAGTCAGCAGTTCATTTGGACAATTGCCAGCAGGCAGAAGACAGTCGAACTTTTATATCGGACACATGATTTACTTTGTGCATGGACACACGATGAACAGAAAATGCAATGGAAATCCACTTTCAGAAATAATTTTCGCATGGGCAGGAATGTTCTTTTTTACACCATTGCGCAACACTTTTAACAAACACTAAATTTCAATTCTGCAATGTTTTCCATGTGTAGCTATTTCGCTTTTTACCAATAAAATAAATAAAACCTATCCCCCGCCATATAAAATTTGTTTTTTTTTTTTTGTTTTTCAAGTCGTTCATGGTAATTAAAGTCATGCCCAAGACCGTGTGTCCATGCACATTATGCGTTGTTCTCTATTGTGTAAGTGACAGTGAAATTTTGTACTGCCACCAAATGCTTTCTAATGTCGTTTTCGATTGGTAATCCAGAACCGTCCGTCTGAAAGCGTTCGATTGGCACTCAATTGACAGTTCTTCTACTGAAAAGAAGAGAAATTTGCTTCTGGATTTGAATTCAGAATCGCGGAGAGTTCTTCCGGACGCTTCTGGATTACCAATCGAAAACGACATAAGCCAATTGTTGTTTTTGGTTTCTGCGCCACGTGTTTGTGAATTCTTAGCCAGCTGTCAGTCAAGAGTAGAAGCCAGCAGTGGCCAGCAGGTAGTTGGCAATACTGGCTGGCGAGGTTTCAGAAAAACACACCTTATAACTTATAATAGTTTGTTGTGAATACCATCCGGCAATTTTTTGTACACGTATTCACTCACAGCATCCAAGCTCCTATTAGGAAGAAGTTAAAAGCATTTCAGGGCTGTTAAAGCGTTAAAAGGTTCGCCTTTTCTAAGAGAACTGAATTCATGTTTTATCATAAGCTGATTACCTACTTTACAGAAGTATTTTAAACAAATAATAATTATTTTTTACTACTGCCTAGTACAGTAGGTATAGTACCTATCGTTTCAGTGTAATATCCACCTTTCTCTTGTACAACATCTAGTTGTAGTGAAAAGTCAATACAAAATAGAAGGTGTATTACATTGATCTCAGCTCGTTCGTAATTAGTGGTATTACGTCGTTTTAGCTCAGTTAAGACCTAGGGAAACATCGTCAAATGCAAGTGCCAAATAAAATTATTATTATTATTATAGCTTAACTTTAAGCTAAATTGTTTAATTATGCAATTATACAATTAATGTTGGTGCAGTTGTTTTATTGTTATAATAAGTACCTACTTTATCACGTATTAATTCGTTGCGCTACTTGATCTCTATAGTCTTATCTAATATTATTTTGTATTTAACTGCGTGGTACAAAAAACTGCGCTATGGGCTTACCTTCAGTTTATTTTAATAATATTTACATCCTTTATAGATTCGTCACCATGTTATATATTGTTGACAACAATATTTACATAATACAGTTCATAAAAAAAAAATTGTTTACACGTTTCGTCTAAATAAAACCTCCGACTTGACTGGTTCCAGTTCCGATTGTGACACCTTGTACTTATTTACCAGTTTCTGTATGAAAACAAACTTCCAGTTTAGGTAGCATAGCAAAGTCAGAAAATTAGCTGCAGCTAATTCGATGAATCCGCATGCGAAGTACCTACATAGGTTCTGAAATACCTGTTTCCATCTTTTCTGATCTAGAACTACTCTTAATCTCATTTCGACTTACAGAAGATGTAATATTTGAAGTGATTTATAATAATTTCTGATTCCATGTTGAATCATAAAACGAATGTCATTAACCTTTCATTTCCTTTCTCAGACTATACGAATACGATTCGATAAAATGTCCTACAAGATATGACGAATTTTAATTTGAAAGAGGGCATGTGAGATGTAATCCACCTGGCCGTGGGACTCTGGTTAATTACAGGTTAGTCATTTATTTATGCATAAAATTCGTGGAAATCAGTTCGATTTTATATTGGAAAGTGTAACTAATTTACATTTTGTGTTTATGGCGGAAGGGCGATGAGGTCTTTAGTAATACAATGGCGCGAGTGACACCTGTTGTCTGTAATAAATTGCATTTTTTGTGATTTGTAAATTAACCCATTAAACAAATTATATGGTAATTTAATATTGTTAGTAGAGCTGGCTGTGGGCGCAGTAGCGCAGTGGTTAGTGTGCTGGACTACTGTGGGATCCTAGGTTCGATCCCCAGAAAAACACAAATAACATCTTAAGGTTTTTTCTACTGCGCCATCCCTCGCGAACGTCTGACAAACATCTCGAGAGTATATGACTGTCCTGAAAAAGCTTCACAATTCAGGCGTTCGGACTCGGCATAAAATTGTAGGTCTCTTTCATTCGTCCCAAAAATACAAACTCACACAAACGAATGGTTGCGAGAAGCTAGGCCTAGGGCGTCTACCGACTGATGCGCCACCTTTTTTATTTTTTTTAGTAGAACTGGTTGTAACTATTCGATACATTTCAACAGTCGTATGTGGTGAGTTACTATATTAATACTGTGGTAATTCCGTGAGCCTGTTATATTTGCAACATAATTGACTCGATAAGTCAATAAGACCTTAGGCCAATCTTAACAAAATCTTCTTTTGAATCAGTTTTTATTTTTGGGAGGAGACCTACAATTTTATGCCGAGTCGGAACTGTTGAATTAAGAAGTTTTCTCAGGACAGTTATAATCTCTGATGTTTCTGGCGCAGTGAAACAAACCCCAGGATGAAAATATGTTACCGGAAAATATTTTGTCGTAATCAGTTCTAGTTATAAATATAAGGTACCAGTTATATAGGTACCTTAAAGAAAGTTCCAAATTTGAATACCTACTATTAGGTAGGGATGATTGTTCCGGAAATATTTTCTGACGTTCCTAGTACCTACATACATATTTATAAAAAAAAAAAAAAAATATATCTGATAAAATGCACCTTCTTTGATAAAGTCACTCAATTAAAGATCGGACAGATATGTGGCAAGAATCGAAATCTAGAAAACCGCATATTAAAATACTTGTTGACCGGATGTCAACCGCCGACCGCAGGCTTTTGGGAAACAATGTCAGAACCAGAAGTCACTATAGGGATCGCGTACAGAACCAAACCTGCTAATAAATTGAGTTATATGCAATTTCTAGCTCCCTTGTATCTAAGTATCTGCTATATATTCGAAAAATTATATCAGGTACCCACTTAACTTAACTTATATTATTATAAATTACAGTACAATGTTTAATCCAAACATTGTACATGAAGAGTTCGAAAACATGCTACTCTGGAGTTCTGGACAGTGTTGGGACTTGAGGGTAGGCAAAAGGTGGTATATTGGGAAACCAAGAAGTGGTAGAAAGTGGTATATAAATGCAGCTATCATGCTATCATTACCCAAAATATGATGAAAAATTGTTTCCAAATATTCAGCACAAATTTTCTTGAGCTCTATAAATGTCACTTCACAAAGCATCACAGATTTTTTTCCAAAGTTCAGTACCAGTAGGTATGCCAATTTTCCAGTGCACACAAATTTAAACCACTCGGTTTCTATTATGTGGATGATGGAAAATAAGTCTTATATTGCGTGGGTATTTGTTATTATATGCGTTATTGTTCCATGTTTTCCCATCTGAAAAAGTGGTAGATTTGGATTTGTGGGTGGTAGAATTTTGGGTTGAGCAAAAAGTGGTAGAAATACCACTTAAGTGGTAGAAGTCCCATCACTGGTTCTGGACTATATTTCGTTTTTCAAAAACTTTCGGATTGGGATTATTTTTTTATTATTTTGGGGCCTTCTGTCATTAATAATTTGAAGTAAAATTTCATGTTTGTTTGTGGAAATTTAGTCTGAAGAAGAGGCTGAAAGGCTGACCAAGCTGTCATCTTAGAGCTTTCGCATCCAAGGAACAAGTATGCATAAGACGAGCAGAAGAGCCACGAAAGACCCTGACATCTAATAAGGAGATCCCTGCTAGTGGAATTGAATATTTCACTGGAACAATTTAGCCATGTAAACGATAGCATAATGACAATCCGTCATCATCCTCATTCCATTACTTTCGATCTTTCACCCCCTTACCCAACATTTATGACAAACAACCGACCATCTCTTGACAACATTACCGGCTTATTTGATGAGAACGCTTTCATGACATAAGACAAACATGTGGCAATCCGAAAGAGTTTGCCATTAGCAGTCTAATACACCCGAACTAACTGACAGAGGACAAAATCAACAGTTCATAAGTAAGAAATTAACATTATTATAGGTAATTGTTGGAGCCAACTTCAAGTGAGTACTCTATAAAAAAAAGTATTACATATACATTTGGAAAAATTCTCCTTGTCGCAAGATAGCCATACGGAACAATAAAGTCAAATATCAGCCTGAAATCGAAGACCTTATAAGAGAAAAAATGAGAGCGCGCAAGAGATGGCAACAATCTCGAGCGCTCCCTGATAAAATCTATCTGAACCACCTTCGCTTTAAATTAAAAACAAAATCCTGCAGGATTTAAGAAATCGCGAGAATTAAACTTACCTCGAGAGTTTGACTGCTGATAAGAGCTCGAACTACTCATTATGGAAAGCCTTGAAGTTCATAAAGAAACCCGTAATGCACTCGCCACCAAAGCTAACGGCGAAAGGAGAGGTCATCACAAAACGAAAAAATTAGAGGAACAAATTTGTACTACTATGGGCGCGCGGCCGATCCCCATAGTGCCTCTGAGGGGTGAGATTTAGTCCTTAGGCATATATTGGCTGACACCAATGGCATAACCAGGTAAGATAATATATCAGTCGGACATAACCAATGGTACGGACCATTGGTATGTTTTGAAGATTACTCACCTCCAGGCTCAACCCAAAAAAAAAAAAAATATAAAAAAAGTATACATTTGGAAGTAATTTTCGAGTGTCAAATGAAACAAAAGTGCAGAAATATTAGTAACATATTATAGGTACCTAACATCAGATATTTGACCAAGTTTGATCTCTGCAATCCCGCTAAAAATTTTAACTAAGTACATCGACCGCAAAATCAAAATATGGAGATGCAAAAAGTTACGGAAATTAATACCCACGCGAATAAAACGTATAACCATGTGTTTCTACCAATGAGGATAATGCCATCTACCTGAATAGTTGGGTCAGGTAGAGAGGTCAACAACCTGTTGATCGTCGTTAACGTCAATTTTGAGCTGAGATTACTCCTACATTCATCTCCGGCAATATGTATAGGTATTTTTTTAAACACAATGCACCTTATTTAAATTAGTTACAATATCTATCTAATTGTGGTTGCCAGATTACGCCCGGCGGTGATGACCATCCTACTTTATTTTCATAGCACTATAAATTCATATATTCATTATCAGAAAGTATACCTACACATAACATTTCATTACTCCATGTTTTCACTTTAATTGGAACGCTAGACACACTTAGCTTAGCCGACCAGATAGTACTGAACTGATACACTGTCCGTGTCCAGTTTGAATTCATTAAGAGAGAATATTTTCATCCTTTTCCATCTTTCAAAATCTATGTAATTTACTTAAATCATAGCCAATCATCCGCAAACTACACCTCAATTTTCGTTTGCTAATTTACAAGATTTGTAGCCGCAGAATACGACAAGTGTCTATTATTCCACACAAAAAAATACTTACAATTATAGCGTCAGCTGTAATACCAACAGTGCTAGAAATATAACGAGACACTATCCACGGGGAGTAGGTACATATACAAAAAATTGTAACAGCAACAATTTCAAAATCCGAACCGAAGGCACGTATCTCTCAAACCGAGAAGTTCAAAAAACACTCCGATAACAAAAGATCACACAAGACACAAACGATGCCGATAAAAACTAGTTAACTTGGCTTGGTTTGCTTCACCCTCTTTCTTCTTTCTACCACGTTGTTATAATTTCGGCAATTCAATGATTTTTGTGTTCTTTCGCTTGGTCGCTCATTTGTGACACACACAATAGACGAAGAAGGTACAGGTAAAGATTTTTTTTGTAGTCACGAGAAATTTGTGAAACAGCGAAAACTAGTTTTAAATTTAAAAGATTTATCGGGGGTTATTGGAACAATAGAACCGGCTGCAGCCCTTACTTAACTTGAAGGACACAACTTTTGGAAAATGATTCCCAAGGTATATGTACACTCTTCTCTTCAGATTGGGTTAAGTTTCCGCGCGCGCAAAAATTGAACTCGTGGTAGCCACGAACGGAGAGCTACACACCACCGCGATGAGGTGTTGTTCTGGAGAGACTGAATCGGCCGGCTCGAAAACGCTTACCAAGAACCTGAACTGAACTGCTGATTGCTGAACCTTCTATCTCTGCAGCTAGCTAGCAATACATATTAACATAGCTTGCCTAACCACTGTACAGTACAATGCTTTGTTGTGTATCTGTGAGCTCCATCGAGCATGTTTGATGCTATGCTGCTGTGTGGACTGGACTTGTTTGTACAGTGAAGCTTCGTTACGAGAGGTGGAGGTGGTCCTCCATTTCTTTAACTTGGACTTGGTAAAGAAATGGAAACACGTGGCGGTGGCGGGTACGATTGCGGCTTCACCGCTGTAATGGGTGGGGCTGGGGGCTGTAGGGTTTTCTTTCATCGACACGTGTTTTTAACACATACTGTGTTCGTTGTTGGCTCTGCTGTTGCAATGGTAGACAGCATATTATATACATAGTACATTTGAATTCGATTAGAGGGTGTGTTCTGCTGCAACAGTTGGTTCTAGTAAAAAGTGATACCCAGCCACAACTTACCATTCCTACCTACTGATAAAGTTTAGCGATTTTCTTCAACAGAAAGCTGTATTGCAAGATTCTGTGCGTGAGTAGGTATGTATGGTATTTTTGGAAAGATTTGCCATTTTCTTCTGATACATATTTTTGTAGATTATGTATCTGCGTCTAATCGAGGCCATCGCCCATGAGTCACACGTGTTACATAAAGTTTAATTTGTTTTGCTATAGGAAACTCTATAAATTAGGGGGTTACCTACTTGTGCTCCGTGTGTTGGCGTACTTAATTCGCAGACCCATTGACGTCGAGCAATAATATAATTATTTCTAGACGAGGGGAATTGAGTGACGTTTCGCATATATGTACTAACTTTAGTATTAGCATTTAGATTGGGTGAATCGTGAATGGAGTTTTTACTTAGAACAGTGCTGACATTTGAAATCATTAATCTTGTAAAAAAGTTGACGTGCATTTGCTAATTTGATTTAATTATGTAGTACGATTGAGTTTAGCAGACTTTTCAGAATAAATTTGTGATTTCTGCGTTAGGGTATACCTAATTAAAGATTTTTTTTAAGACTAGCATCTAGCATACACCCGCGGTTTCGCTTAAGTCGCCAATAACTCGGACCCCACCAAACAGAATTTCCAAATTTGAAGAAATATATTTTCATTATTTTGATTTATTTTTTATATAGAGATAGATTTGCCATCCTCCGACACCTTAAGATAATAAGTTGCATAGTTTCCAGATTTGTGTTTTTTTCCATTAGGGACTTAAATATTTTTGAAAGCAATTTTATAAATTATTAGTACATACTTTTTCCAACATATTGACTGAGTTTGAGATTTTTTGAAAATTTATTTTTATAAGTTTCGAAGGGACCTACCCCAACGTGGGGCAACTGTGGTACACACCATTTTTATGTGTTTCCAGGAATCGAATTGCCTAGATAATATTCTTGAGTGTCAGAACAATGCATATCAATGTTACATATTTTACAAACTTTGGCTTAAATGACTGTCGAAAAATACCTTTTGCAATGTTTTTTTTTTTTTTTTTTGTTGTATGGGAGCCGCCACGCCCCTGTGTCCAATTTTGACCAATCTTCACAGGAACACTTCTGGGCCAATACCTAAGATTATCTGTAAATTTTAATTCAATCGATTCGGTGGTTTTTGATATATATGATTTTGAATGTTTTGTTTGTATATAGGCGGTGCCACGTCCCTTTGACCAATTTAAAATATACAAAAAAGAAATTTGCCGTGGGAAATATAAAAAAAGAAGAAAGTACAGAGTGAATGGGGTTGTTGGATGCGCAGAGTAGATATAAACAACCCAAAGAAGAGCGATTCACATTCAAAAGCCACCTTGACAGAAAAAATACAAATACAGGAAAAAATTGGGTCAAGCTTCCAATGAAACCGATCGATTTCCTGGATGCTCGCGCATACTAGCGTCTTGATGTGTGGAGTCACCATTCCCATTCGCAAAAAATTGCGATAAAGTTCCGTCTCCTCAGCTTGAGATTTGGAGTATAATCCTTCCTGCTGACAACAAGCCATCCACTCCTTCTTCCAAACACTAGGTCGATTTTGTGTCAATTCATCATCCTCGGAGCCTTCTAACACGTAGAGTTAAAATAGTCGCAAAAGCAATATTTTGTTCAATTATCCGTATTGTAAAAACCAAGGAATACAAATTTTAATGTGTCTGACAATGTCTGACAACGAATAGAACAATTTTTATACCCGGTACCACACTGTGGTGAGGGTATATTCACTTTGTCATTCCATTTGTAACGCCCATAAGGAGGCGTTGTAGGTATGACAAACTATATATATTATTGATCAGCATCACTTTCTTAGTCGATCTAGCGATGTCCGTCTGTCTGTCCGTCTGTCCGTCTGTCTGTCCGCACGATTACGGCCGTAATTTAAGAGCTATCGACTTGAAATTTGGTACGTAAGCTTTTATCCACCAGACTGAGGCTTAGTTCGAAGATGAGCAAGATCGGATGAAAACTACTACTACCTCCCATACAAAAATATCAGATTTATATATAGCTTTTTATGTTAAGAATTAAATTTAAATAGCTACAGTAAAGATAGCAAGTTTAAACTTTGCACGTATTGTTTTAATAATATTTAAAATTTTTTGACAAAAAAGGAGCTTGATCGAATAAAAACTACCCATACCTCCCATACAAATATATAATTTTTTAATACTAAAATATTTTTTTATTTTACAATAATATAGTACCGGGTATTTGAGCTTCGGCATAGTCGAAGATAATTGTCTTACTGGTTCATATTGAAATATCTGACAACCATGTGAACACAGAATTTTCAACCTGACAACGTTGTCAGAAAAGTCATTGTCGGATCATTGTCAGTGTCACACCTTCATCTGACATAGAAATTGTAAGAATCCTAAAACCGCGTGAACGGACAATTTTGTATTGTAAAATAGTTGGCTATTGTAAGCTCATTGTCAGTAATTGTCAGAGGATTGACAGATCTGACAATATTGTAACAATAATATTGTTAGTTTATTCCGTTTGTATGAAAATTATTGCGCGGTACTAATATCATTTTTAGTGTCCAAGCTAAATTTTACGAAGTCAAGAAAATTTCCATATAAAATTACCTATTGTGACCGTCAAAATATAATTTAATATACAAATTTGAAGGTTAAAAATGATTATTGATAAGGCCCATTGAAAATAATAACCGTGAACTAAATGTTCACTATAGTGAACGAACCTATACAGAATATTTTGACACTATATTCTGTCTTGAAATATAAGCTTACGGATAAGGCCTTTCGACCAGGCTTTGCCTGTGCCAAGGAATTGAATTTCTTAAAAATCTTTTAGTCTATGTTCCAAAATCTGTAGCTCACTTAATGGCCAATTCACAATACAGCGAGAGAGCGAGACGAGAGCGAGATCGAGTCTAGCGCGAGTTGTCAAATAATTTCCAATCAAAGGAAATGCATGCAGCAATACACAATGGCGCGAGACTCGTTGCCTCGTCTCGCGACCATTTCGGAAATTTGGAAAAATCTCGCCCGAGACACCGATGACGTTTACTCTCTGAGTGGGAAGCGACGCCATTTTCATAGAAATGTACTTAAGGTTGCCACTTGTATTTTCTCAAGCAAACAGGGCGGCACTTTTATCGTTTTTTGTTGTTATTATTTTGATACGGTTTGATTATTCTGAGAAATTTTTAAATAAGTCAGCGATAATGTTAGAACTTATTTTCCCATAATAATGAATGACGGTGAAAAGGGGAATTTCGTATTTCTTTAAACATCAGATCAAATAACACGTTTTTGATTCGAAAGTCAAAAAAACTTTTTTTATTTGAACACACACCAAGCGAAACAGAATGAAACAAAACAAAACGTATTGTTTTCTTGTTTCGTTTGGTGTGGAATTTGAGACTTGCTTTTAGTGTTGGTCGGACTCAGACGATGAAGTTGTGCAAAAACAACGAAAATTAAATTTTGTTTCGCAAAAACAACAAGTTAACTATCGGCAACGAAACATGTTTTCCTGTTTTGCTTTGGTTTTTATGTTTTGTTTTCGTTGGCGAGTGTTCCAATTATCGTCAACGACGCTGGTTCGAAGCAGTTTTGTTGCATTCGGTGTATTTTTGACAACCACCACCGAAACACTTAAAAACAAAAACATGTGTTTTGTTTCATTTGCTTTGGTGTGTGTTGGCTCATAAGAAACAATGTGCTCTTGTTTCACAAAACAAAAAAACACGTTTTGCTTTATCGGGTGAGTTTCCAACCTTAGACAACAATTGCTTAATTTTTTTTTTAACTAACTTTATAATTCATAAGCAACATTTTAAGACCAAGATTGAGTTCTGTCATTAAGTTTAAGTGCTCAAAAAAAGCAACAGAATTATTTTCGGTTGCATTTTACTGATAGTTATATAAGCGACGCCTAAAAACTGCGAATTGGTTGTTTTTAGAATATTCAAACTGCATGCAATAGTGCTAAAAAAGCAATAAAAGTGCAGCTCTGTTTTGTAAAAAAATCGAAGTGGCAATATGGTTTTGTAGTTTCAGTGGTCCCTCTATTCGTTGTCAGATTCATTGTGAATTGCCGGACGAGGTTAAAGCGAGAACGAGGCGAGAGCGATTCTCGCCTCGCTCTCGTCTAGTTATCACGCCCACATTGTGAACGAGGCATAATTGTCAAGAAATAGCATTTTAAATTTTCTTTTGTAAAAATCAAAAATCTTTCTCTATACTTTTCCTTTTTAATATTTACTATAAAAAGTCGCTTGTGTCCTTCAGACAGACAGTCAGGCAGAGTTACTTTCGCATTCATAATTGTAATGTTCATGTAAAAGAATACTTATATGCATTTGAAGTGGCATTTAGACGATGGCCATGGTGTAGTGGTTAGAGTCATTGCTTGTGACCCGAGCGGCTTTGGTTCGAGCCCCGGCGAGGGACAGTAATACTCTGCACGGACCATAAAGAGAAACGAATAATATCAGAGTTTCTCCACCACTACTCCAAAAAAAAAGGAGTTTCTGCTTGGTAGCAGTGTTGCCACTATAAAAAGTGGATCACGTCAAATCTGACCGAATGACCGGATTTATATTTTCTAAATCCGGTTAAAAAAATCCGGTGAAAAGTTAAAATGAGAATTTTTGACCTGAAACCCGGTCAAAAAGAGAAAATACCTATACTGCATTATCGATGTTTAGAAAACGTTTTTATAATATGTAAATCTTGAGTTTGTGAGCTTGTTTTTTATTTCGTTTGTTTAAAATTTACTGAAACTAATTTTTCATTTTATATGACATATTTTAAGTTCTGAAATACACTTTTAGTGCATGGCCATACACGCCTTCCAGTGAACATCGTGTCCAGCGACACAGGTAGATTTTGAGTGAGTAAAGGAGAAAGATACATAGCATAGAAAATGTACAGAAAATCCACTTTCAGAAGATACCTTCATTTGATGTTTGCGTTGATAGAGTGAGGACGTCAAAAACGGGCATCCGCTACGGCTTAACTATAGAATTTGTTTGTGTTTTTAATTTCACTATTCTTTTACCTACCTGCCAAATTTTATTTCATTGCAATGACGCCTAGTTTTTGTGTGTAGCCAAATCGTTAATGGAAATGAAAGTCATGAGAAGACGTGTATGGCCAGGCCATGTACTAAGGCCGTGTTTCAATTGGGCTAAATAATTATTCTCTGATAATTTTCTGACACTTGAAAAGAGTAGTTCACCAAAATGCAATCTGAGATTTATCGAATTTCACACTTTAATTAATTGAAATTCATTGTTTAATTTCCTCTTCAACATTCTAGCAAAAGAAAACGTCAAAAAATTAGCCTATAAGATAATTTATTATCCTGCTCCCGGAGCAGAATCCCATGCGTGATGTTGTAGCCCATTATTCGCATTAAATTGGTTTCTGTTTGAACTTGGGAGCATTTTCGTAATGTATCTATGGCAAAGTTTTATTCAAATTATAGAAATCTATCTCTATTTATAGTCAGTAGGTCAACTTTATTTTTCAAGTCAAAAAAGAGTTTTCCGGTTAAAAACTTTTTTCGTTCCGGTCAAAAAACGGTTAGGCCGGATTTCAAAATTTTCTCCGGTCAGAGTAAAGAGATTTCGGTCAGATATGACCGGAATCCGGTCAGAATGGCATCACTGCTTGGTAGTACAATAGACCGAGATTCGTCTGAAAGCTCCAGGATTTGAAATCCCCTTTTAATTAAAAAAAAAATACGCCTTTTCAGTTAGCTCCGTCTTTGGCTCACTGCCTCCAGTTGCGCACTACAAGTTTCGCTTGACGTCACCTTACATTTGTGCGCGCCACCTAAGGAAAAATAATCTTCCAAAGATTATATTTCTAATGTGGCAGAACGCTGAGATATTGCCGTCATTGGGTCGTATGAATAAAAACTAGCATTTGCTTTGAGTAAAAGGTGGTAGCAAAGTAAAAGCACTTAGCAATTGCTTTGAATCGGTATGAATAAAAACTTACTTTGCTAAAGTAAGTTCGAAAATTCGAACAAAGCATTTACTTCACTGCATGTGTCCTTCCCTTGCAGTTTCTGTCAAAATTTGAATTTGAATTTGAATTTGAATTTTAGAATAAAAAAAACAATTTTTGAGGAAAAATAAACAAATGATAAACTAATTTAATAAAAAAAATTCACATAAATACGAAAAAAAAAGTTAAATATATGATGAAGAAGAGTATTTGGAAGATCTCACTGGTACGCATAAGTGCATAACCTATATTCGATTACAAATTAATTGCTCTGCAGCTGACGATGAGGAATTTCCATCTACTTCTATATCCAATAGTGATCAAATAGTGGTATTCGTGCAAACGTCAGAAGCAGTAGGAAAGATTTAATTTTATTTGAAGGAGCACCACCCCGCGTCTCCAGATTTTCTTCAAAAAGTAATCTACATTTCGACGCGTGAAACGATACAGTTGCTTAAAGTTGTTATCGTAACCAATTCTTCTTAACTTATACTGTTTTTTTTCACGAACGTTAACAACAGTAGGTAAAACAGGTATAATGTGCCAACTTATTGCATCCATTTTTTTGTTTTTTTCACAAACAAAAATTAATTTAACTATTTATAAAAAAATAACACCGAAAACTCACAAGGCTAGACTGTTTTTGTAGAAAACTGTGCGCGCAAAATATTTAGCAAATGCTCTGAGTCAACAAAATAGCAGACTCAGAATTTTCGTAGCAATTGCTTTGTCTTCCATGTTTTATTCATACCAATCTGAGTAAAAGGTCGGTGGCGCCGCTTTTCGAATATGTCAAAAGTTGGAGTTAACTCAAATCAGTTTTTATTCATACGAATCTTAGCAATTGCTTCGATTTTGACATTTAGTCTGAGTAAAAGCAATTGCTACGTTTTATTCATACGACCCATTGCAACCTGTTTAGCAGCTGTTGTCACTGTCCTCAGCTTAAAACATGCTGCTGTAGTCGGAAAGTCTGATTGAACTGTACCTATAGACCAAAGGATTTCGGAGTGAAACCCCCCACTACCGCTTACATCCATCTTGGAGCCATTTGTGTACAGTAGATGGATATCGGTTGGTCTTACGAAATCTAGACGACGAATTGTGTAGTCTGCGATGCATTATTGCCGGTATATTTCTATACGATTTACGCATGACCATCAGCCACTAGTCACTCAGGGTTTCCAGGCTTTAATAGTTGTTGAATAGATCTGACATTTTGAGCAATAATTATTGCGTCAGGCAGATATTTCATTTCCTTTAGTAAATATGTAATTCTTGAAAAACCTGATACCCACTGATGATTTGTTATTCACCTAATTAAACATACCTACATTATTTATTAGATGTACTATCCTAGTACGGACTTAACTTTTACTGAAAGCCTCTTTGTATTACTTTACTATGAAGTGATAAGTAAATACAATAATTGAGCTGCAATTATGAAGTGTGTATGCATATTGAAAAAAAACAAAGTTTTTATTCTACCACGCCTTCACAATAATTTAGTCTAGCATAAAGAAAGCTCAAGTTCATCAATGGGACATTTACACCTGATCTGCCCATATCAGTGTGGTTTTAGGCCAGGAAAGTCTAGGTTAGGTTAGGTTAGAGGAGCAGTTTGCAATACAGGGTGTCCCAGAACAAACAATTGTATGGCAGGGGGGGGGGGGTCTATTTTCATCGTATTTCCCGTTATAGCCATTTTTTGTCACACATGCAATTTTTTGTTCGGCAGAACTTCAGGAATCTTCCATTAATGAATTATACTTCTTAACTGGGACACCCTGTATATGAAATTTGCACTTTCAGGAAAGTCTATCATCTATTTGTAATTTTTCACAATCCGACAGATCTTAGAAAAAAATTGTCCATTTAAGGGAATCTGCCCACTTAAAATATGAATAGAAGTCAATCTACCTGCTGATTAAATTTTAATGAATCTATATAAATATAAAAATTGAGCCGTAAAATGTTTGTCTCACGCCTTAACGCATATACCGTTTTTAACCAAACGTTCACACATATTTGGTATTGGTCCATATACGGTTTCTGTCAAAAATTGGACAAAGGGGCGGGGCCCCTCCCATACAAAAAAAAACATTCAAAATCTTATATCTCGAAAACCGCCGAATCGATTGAGTTAAAATGTACAGACAATCTTAGGTATTGGCCCAGGAGTGTTGCTGTGAAGATTAGTCAAAATTGGACAAAGGGCGTGGCACCGCCCATACAAAAAACATATTCTATGTGGTGAAACTCGATGACGTTATAACTCGATAACCGTTGGGCCGATTTTCTTGATTCATTTTTTGTTCGTATTGCTGTATTTCAGGTTTACGCAGAAAGAAAATTCCAGAAAATCGATTTATTCTCATTTTGCGAAAGAACATTATTATCTATGATCTATAATCAATACAATTTCTGTGCACGGGCAAAGCCGGGCGGATACAGCTAGTAGTTTATAAGAAAGAAAGCCAGCCAAAGTGATGGTAGTCAGTGTCTAATGACATATTATAAAGCGAAGACGTTTCAACGTTGTTTGTGAAAACTAATAAAAAAAAAACGTTGCAAAAAGTAGTGAAATCACAGCAAAAACATAAATGTAAAAAAAAGAGCCAAGTTCTCTTATATAGAACAGCAAAAATTAGGTGCGTAACTAGTCAGCCACGAAAAGTGATGAGATCTAAATGTACGCCAAGTTCTTAGTTTAAGAAGGTTCAATGTAAAAAAAAATGGTAGTTTCACTTGTCAAGTTTTCAAATTCTAATATATTGTATGTATATAATATATAATGAAGTAATAAACGAAAAACTTGCCAAGTAAACCTACCAATTATTTTTTAACATTGAACCTTCTTAAAGTTAGAACTTGGCGTACATTTAGATCTCATTACTTTTCATGGCTGACTAGTTACGCACCTAATTTTTGCTGTTCTATATAAGAGAACTTGGCTCTTTTTTTTACATTTATGTTTTTGGTGGGATTAACTCTACGTGCCCTAAGACATATAAGCCGCCTAGTGCAAAGTTACTCGTTACTACTCGTATGAATCTGTTGAAAATCTCACAGCTTGCGGGAAAAAAAGAGAGGAAGAGGTGAAGAAAACCGAGAGAACGACAATAAACAAAAACACCTCGTAGCAACAACAACGCACAGAGGTTGGTCTTCTCCTCCGTTCTAATCACCAGTTGGCGGGCTTGTATTCGTCGCTCAATTAGCGCAAGTGGTAGTCACTTGGTCAATTGAGGAAATCGAGGTGCAAGTTCACTTCCTGACAGGGGAAAACAGAAATGTCTTCCCAAGTGGATATATACGGAGAATTGACTGTCAGAATTCAAAACTATTCAAACAATCACTTAAAGGAGTCTGATGATGAATTAGTGGTGTAGTTCGAAATAGCTATCATTCCTACCAAAGTGACTGTGTCTACGAGTTGTTGTTAATGTAATTCTCTCAAACAATAATTCAGAGACTGAAATTCGACATAATTTCCCAACAGAAATTGTCAGGGTCAATCCCAAACAAGCGAGAATCGTTGTTACTCCTCGCTTCCCCACTCAGTTAGCAAAGTTTGTATGTTTTTTCCTTCGCTGTATAATGTGTTGTTGAATCTTCTCAATAGCCTCAAAAAAGGACCCACACCCAATTGTTTGTTCCCAAAAAATCTAAGGCATTTTCAATTGCCTTAAAATTAGTCAATGCATATCCATATACATAGTAGTTTTGGGATAATAATTAATTTGGGATACAGTATGTCAAACACCACTTGACAGGGAATAGGTATTAACTCAGTTATTGCTTGTTTTTAACTTTTTTTAGTTCAATATAGGTTAGGTAGTAACTCAAATTTCAGAAGAACTAAATATCAGACATTTATACCGACTGGCAGATCAGTTCAGCGTTTTCCAGGCAGAGATCTACGCGGCTAAGAAAGGAGCTGAAGCTGTCTTAGCGAGGGAATTGCCAGCAATAGAAATTACCTTCTGCATGGATAGCCAAGCAGCACTTAAAGCGATTAACTCCAATCTGGTAAACTCAAAACCCGTAGGTCAGTGTCTCTCATCACACAGTAATGCTGTGCTGGGTTCCTGGACATGTTGGTGTAGAAGGGAACGAGGCAGCAGATAAACTGGCCAGATGTGGCTTTGAAATGGACGTACTATTAGCTGACAGACAAGTATTACCAGCTTTCAACGCATCTATGAGGGCGTCATTGACAATGTCACATTAAACTTTGGTAAAGAACGATGGAACCACACTCGCGGTTGTACTATAACTCGTAGCTTGTGGCCCGCAATTGACACTAAAAGGTCAAAGATCCTAACATCTCTTGATAGAAACTAAATCCGAGTGCTCGTCGGGGTAATAACCGGGCACTGCATCATTGGAAAAATGGCAAAAAGACTAGGTATCTTTGCAAATGACTTCTGCAGAAGTTACAGAGATGAAATAGAATCTGTGGAACATCTCCTGTGTCACTGCCCAGCCATCGTAGAACGCCGTTGCCTCTTGTATGAGAGCACGGTTCTTCGACGGCTTGGAAGCATTAGCAACGATACCTCTATCAGATTTAAAAAGATTATCAACATATCCGAATGGTTTTGTTACAAAAGGATAATCACAATGGGGCTCAATGGCTTCTGG
The DNA here is from genome assembly GCA_955612985.1 of Cheilosia scutellata. Taxonomy (NCBI): domain Eukaryota; kingdom Metazoa; phylum Arthropoda; class Insecta; order Diptera; family Syrphidae; genus Cheilosia; species Cheilosia scutellata. Next base: position 34,241,665 of record OY015312.1, on the reverse strand, counting down.
GTGAAAATTGCATATATTGCAAACTGCCCCTCTAACCTAACCTAACTCAAATTTATACCTGTGAATGTCATCAATTCGAATATTGCATTCACGCAATATTATTTCTATTGGGTCATTAGACAGCCATAATTCAAACGTGTGTCCTCGTTAAATCTCCTCGCGGGCACCATTTATTCAATCGTTTTACTGAAACCCTACCCGAGTGCGAGTGTCTTTCATTGTAATCTGACACTCAAAGCAAAGCATAATCTATTCACTTAAGGGAGTTTAAAGCAATTGAGAGATGTACTTAAGAATAGCAGGCAACCAATCGTATTTGTACTATGGCTTCTTGTTCACACTTTCAGGCAGGCTCAGTTAGGGTTGACTTTTATTTTGATCCGTATTAAATAAACGAAGTGGATAGCAAGAATTACCAACGCCAACCACACATGTAGGTATGTACTAAAATTTGTTTCGTTTCACCACAACAGATTTATTTCTGACATAACAAGCGATGACAACATGTCTTCATTAACAAGAGCAAGGACAGATGTGTACTCGAATATTTTATTAATCCCAGTGATGAAAACATTTTCTACCTAATGACGATGCTTTTCACTTTGCTTTTTTTGCGCTACAAATTGAACGTAGGCGACACCAATTTTGTTGCTAAAGTAAAATTGTATCGCAATCGCAACGCAACCCTACATAATCGCACAAGTCAACCCCAAGTATTAGAAAAGCGCGTGGAGCTAATATTTCCAAATAAAACAACAAAAGCACGAATGATACATTAGATACAAAGCGTGTATCTTTCTGACATAGTACCAGTCCCCATGCAAAGTCGTGTCTTTAATTGAATGTATCCTCCTTTGATTATAGTTTAGTATATGTAGTAAAATTACCTACAATGAAATCACAGACAGATACTTTAGTTTGGACCTTATCACATTGGCGTCGATATGGTGCCTTTTCAAACGCGACAAAAAAAAGAAACAATTTAGCTATAAGCTTAATTTCACCGTAAATCTAAATCTGTCAGAAATTTGATCTCATGTTAAAGAGTAGCTTTAAAGCGAAACACATTTTCGCATTTTTTTTTTTTTTTTTTATTTTAACAGAACTCGTTTCTGATGGATTTGTAAAATATAAATCTGAATTGGATTGTCTTTACCGCGGATACTGAACCCAGTTATTGCCTTTGGGCAGATTGATTGTACCTTAGTTTTGTTTTACATTCAGATACAATGTAATAATCTTGTGCGGATGAGTAATTGCTCTGATTGATGTTGGGGATAGAGAGAAAAACATTTTAACGAGCATGTGGTTAAAGATATCGTTATACAATTTTGCATTCCGTAAACCCAAATTGATTAGATTAATTAAGATTTTGTTCACAACTTGGTAGTGGTGCAAAAAAAAAAGCATTAATGCAATTAAATTAAATTGAATAATACAAGAAACAATTGACCTTGAAAATTATTTTTAGTCATGATTTTAATTTAAATTGCGCTAATAAATTATGTTAACAGGTACGTCAACTGGCATTTTTTTTATTAAGGCGGTATTACTATAGGTCTTTCTAACTGGAAACAGAATAAACCAACATTTGCGAATGATTTTCATGACTGGTATACAAAACAAATGCAGGAGACAGGAGTTGAAGCTGAAGTATACAGCACTGTATACACTGTATACAGGTACACCATGAAGGCCGTTCCGATTGTTAGGCTAAAATTCATGCAATAGTTCTGTTTTAGGGAAAGAAAGATTACATTAATATTCTCTCCCGAATTACTGCCTTAGAAATAAGACTTTAAATAGTCTGGTCGATACCCACCATCTTTTTATTGATTTTAAGGCCCCTTATGACAGCATTTATAAGGCACGAGCTATATAGAGCTATGTCCAATCTTGGTATTCCTGGCAAACTCGTCCATTAAACTCGTCGGATAACGATGAAGAATGCACGCTGCTCCATTAAATTTGGTACCTAAAGAACTTACCGACACCTTCGATGACAAAAAAAAAAAAAATTTAGACAAGGCGATGCGCTATCATGTGACTTCTTCAACATCGTTCTTGGAGAAGTAGTGCAAAACTCAAACGCCAACACCCAGAGACACGATCTTTCAAAAGTCCGTCCATTTACTTGCCTACGCCGAACGACATCGTCGTAATCGGTAGAACACATCGTGATGTCATTGGCGCGTTTGTGAGTATTGTGACGGAAGCTGCGAAGATGGGTTTGGCGGTCAATAAGAGCAAGAGCAATTAGTAAGATTCTCAGTGGAGACTGGAGAGGTAATATCTTACTTTCTCGAAGCCGCCCTCTTTTACGCATTTTTCAAGTTAAGGAACGACATTGCGTAAAAATCTTAAAAACAAATTCGTAAAAATTAGTAAAAATTTGTCAGATTTCATATTAAAGGAACAGACCTAAAGTATATGCTGTCAACAAGAAAGGCCCCCGCAGCACCGACGTCTAGAACAGAACGTCATACCATAAACATATATATAACTTTGAGGTGGTTAGAAACTTTGTCTACCTATTCTCCGCTATGAACTCAGACAATAATACCAATAGCTCTGATATTGAAAGAATCATAGCTCTTGCCAATCGCTTGCCAGTCTCTTTGGGCTAAGAAGGCAACTGAGTAGATATATAGAAAAACCATCTCTCAAACAACTAAAGTTGTCCTTTATTCTTTATAAGACCTTAATTTTCACAGTTCTTCTCTACGGTGCAGAGGCATAATAGAATTTATCAAAAGAGCATAATGTTACCATTGGTTGTTTCGAGAGGAAAATTCTTCGAGTAATTTTTCTGCCTCGTCTGACCGAAATTGACCTAGCCAGAAGAATGGAGCTCCAACGACTGAGGTGGCTGGGGTCATATAAAGCGAATAGACGCGTATCCTCCCGCCTGCAAGATCTTCGAATGCACACCCTAGGGACGGTGCCAAAAGAAAGCCAAAAAGTATCGGATTAAGTGTTTTTGAACTACATATTCGAATCGTCTAAAACGTTGAGAAAACTTAATAAAAACGCATTACAACGCAGCTCTCCACCCCGTTGTGTAATAGTTGTGATGTATTACTTGTTCCCGGATAACGTGGTCGGATCTCCGTGTTCTAGGAGACCTCTAAAATTTGTTTGCATGCCTTTTGTTCTAAACATTTTGAAATAGAGGAAATATTCTAAACAGTATTACTGCTTATAGCTCATTGCTCATTTGTGTCGATCTAATGTGCCGTGCGAACAATTCTGATGGACTGCTGTTGACTTCACCGTATCGTTGATAAACCACACTTGACTAAGGGGCATGTCCACTTTATATACGACTATATCAGAGCTAAGAATCATATAAATTACAATATACATATTTTCATTGCAATATCCCGCAGTCAAAATTCCTCATTCTTATCGAATTAAAGTACTTTTCCAAGATTATTTCAATTGAATCTTGTGGACTGCCGGCGGCGGTTGAACTGAGTTCCCATTTTCTATACAGAACTAGATTTCATATTCAGTCGGAGTCGCGTCAGTTAAATGAAGAAAAGAATGTATGTGTTCCACAAAAGACTACCGGATGATGAGATTTTTTTTCTCCTTTAGTGGCACAAATTCAATTTATGCTTTCCTTTCAAGAGTGAGCTACAAGAGATTCTTACGATGTACATAAGGTTTAGATAAAACACATTGGAACTTCTTTGTTCGTAGATATTTGCAGACAAATAATGATTGTCTGTCCCGCATTGTGCTCTTGTTTACAACAAAACTGGTTTTTATGAGAAACTAGCTGACCCGGCAAACGTTGTTCTGCCTAAAATAGTTATTTTGAATATTTCAAGATCTTTGATATTTTTTGTTCAATTACTATTTTTTTAATAGAAAATGAAGGCGGATAGCTTCACTGGTTCAGCGGCCATTCTGAGAACGCCGGCTACTGTTACCATTGTCTCTTCTTGGCATCGTAACAAATATCGAACTGTAAATGATCATTTCACCCACATAAATTTTTCACTATCAATAATTTACCTTCGAAATAGCCAGTAAAGAAAGTTAACAAACGAAAAAGATACAATTGAAATTTGGAAATCAAATTGAGAAACAAAACAAATCGATTACTTTTAGGTTTTTTTTTCCTAAACCTTCGGGTAGCAATTACGAACAAACCCACAGAAGAAAGTGTACAATTCGGTCGCGCTATGTCCCTTTGTCCAATTTTGGCCAATGACCACTCCTGTGCCAATACCTTTGATTGTCTGCAAATTCGAACTGAATTGATTCGGTGGTTTTCGAGATATAATATTTTGAATTTTTTTTTTGTATGGGCGGTGCCACGCCCTTTGTCCAATTTTGACAAATCTACAGAGGAGCACTCCTGGGCCAATACCAAGGATTGTCTGTAAGTTTCAACTCAATTGATTCGGTGGTTTTGGAGATATAAGATTTTGAATGTTTTTTTTTGTATGGGCGGTGCCACGCCCTTTGTCCAATTTTGACAAATCTACAGAGGAGCACTCCTGGGCCAATACCTAAGATTATTTGTAAATTTGAGTTCAATCGATTCGGAGGTTTTCGAGATATAAGATTTTGAATGCTTTTTGTATGGGAGGTGCCACGCCTCTTTGTTCAATTTTGACCAATCTCCTTCAGTGCACTCCTGGGCTAATACCTAAGATTATCTGTAAATATGGGCGCAATAGAGTCGGTGGTTTTCAAGTTATACGTATCCGAACACATTTTAGAACTCATTTTTATATATATAGATAAAGTTCCAGAAATGTAATTGCTTAAGCAAATTATGCACATAGGATCGAAGTTCGTAGGTAGATATACCTATATAAAGTTCGTATTTTGTGATGATTGGCATTTATTTACACATATCATCAAATTGTACAGCAGTTGTAATAACTAATAAGTAATAACCATTCAGATTTCAGATTTGTAAAAGGATCTTGATACTTATGTTGCTTCAATGCTTCATAGTCAAGTGGAATTTGACTATCAAATTCTGTAATAGAAGCCTGCACATGTCCGATCAAAAAATATGTTGTAATATTTGCCTCACCCACAATATCAATTGACAGAAAATTCGAGGTGGCTCATCGATAAATTTGTTTTCTAAGCGACATTCCACGCGCCCACAATGAATTTGTTGTGACGCAAAAAAGTGCATAATACCCTGTTTTTGATTTCTCTGTATACAAAATTGAAAAACAAATTTGATTCCAAATCCAAATGCCCTGTGGTGAATTATTCAATCGCAGAGATGCACGATGAGATACCTGGAATAGTGACTTGATAATTTTACAGCAAGTAAACTTTTGGTGAATGCATTTCTCCAGAATAAGTACACTGAACCAAATCGCGTAGGTCATATTGACGAAAATATTTTGTCAATCTTTGAAGAATTTATTATTCGACTCGACAATTTTTCATCAAACTTTTCGTTTTATTGAAAATTTAATATTCAAAATCAATCAAACTTCTTCAATTAGCATTTTATTCAAACGAATGAAATTTCGTCATATTGACAAACTGAAGTCGTTGACTGAACTAAATCCCGTAGGTGGTATCGAAGAAAATATTTTATTAATTTTTGAAGAATCAGTTATTCAAATCAACAATTTTTCATAACATATTTTTAGATTTTTAATTTTCTTCAAATCGAAGAAATTAATCAATTTGAATAAGTTTAATTTTTATTGTTCAATATTGCGCTCGAAGTGATAACTTTTATTCTTGAAAGTGTGACAAAGTGAAGTCGTGTCAAGAAAATTATAAATTCAAGTGAGGTAACTGAGCAAACTTCACAAACACACTTGGATAAGAAAAACGTAAGTAAAATAAATATTTTTCATCACTTCTTTCTAGAAGAAAATGTAGAGTATTCCTACCTATAATCGCAGCTAAAAAATAAAAATAAATAAATATGTGGCGCTACAGGCGGTAGACACCCTAGGCCTAGCTTCTCGCAACCATTCGTTTGTGTGAGTTTCTATTTTTGGGACGAATGGAAGGGACCTACGATTTTATGCCGATTCCGAACGGCTGAATTGAGAAGCTTTTTCAGGACAGTTATACTCTCGGATGTTTGTCAGACGTTCGCGAGAGGTGGCGCAGTAGAAAAAAACACTAAGATGTAATTTGTGTTTTTCCGGGGATCGAACCTGGGATCCCTCGCACAGCAGTCCAGCACACTAACCACTGCGCTACTGCGCCCATCGCAGTAATTGAGCAGCTAATTGAGTTTAAAAAAAACATTCACTTTTTATTATAATTTTTCCCCCCAAGCCAACATGCTTTTCTAGGCTATCTTTCTCGTTAAACCGAGCGGAGGAGATGCATCAAGACAAATAATCAGCCAATGATCATCATAACTGGGCGGTAAGTAAGTCGTCGTATTTCTAAATGACATAACATTAAACAAAATCTAATCAATTTGTTTAATTTTTCCAAATTTAGCTAGGACCTTTACCCAAACCTGTTTTCATCAAGTCAAGTCCAATTATGACAAAAAAAGTATTTAAGTTAAATCACTTATAGAAATGTAAGTTAAAATAAAACTTTCAATAAATTGTATATACCTAATGCTAATAAAATAAAAAAAAAAAGTTTTTGACCTTATAAAAATGTTTTTTTTTTCTGTTCTGTTTATCATCATTTTGAAGAAATAGATGTGTCACAATGATGAATAAATTAGTTATTTTGAAAAAAATCGATGCATAAAATTGAAGAATATTTATTTAATATGAATAAAGTGAAGGGTTGAAATGAAGAATTGATTTTCAATTTAAAGAAGAGAATACGTAAAAATGAAGAAAATTTCGTTGATTCATAATGCACGATGCGTCGAATTGAAGAATGTTTTTTCAATTTGAAGAATATTTTTTTTTAAAACGAAGAACACTGATTTTGATGAAACTTTCTTCAAAGTGACCATATTTCTTAAATATAACAAAATATTATACAGGAGGTGTTGGCCTTATATTGATCACCATTTCGTCAAGTCTACGTACTTTTTTGTCAATATCACTACCAAATTTGGTTCAGTGTAGGTGCCTTTCAAACGGAATCGGTAAAGATACGTCAGCAACTATTTTCCGGTAAATAAAGATTTTGTACTTTCTGTATTTATTATGTAAAAATGTTACACATGTAGGAAGTTATCTTTTATGACGCTTTTCATTCATTCACTGACACGTTTAAAAGCAAATTAACCCTTCACAGGAATGTATATTCACTCTGTCTTTACATTTGTAACCCCAAGAAGGAGTCAGTGCATATGCAAGCATACCCCATAAATTATTATGTATATTCTGAATAAATGTGCTAGTACACGGCATGTAGCAAGCCACATACACGTAGCTCTGACGTCAATAGAGAGTACACAAAGAGAGCTTGTACATGGCATGTAACCATTTGGACCATACCATGACGTAAAAATGACGTCAGTGCTACATACGTATGTGGATTGCTACATGCCGTGTACTAGCACTTTAAGGATCAAATTATAAATCCATTTAGCCATGTTTATCTGTCTGCCTGTCTGTCCGTATGTTTGTCTGACTGTTGAAAACACGGTAGCGTCCTAACGAATCGACCAAGGCGAATGAAATTTTGTAAGAGCACTTCTATTAACCGTCGCGTCGCGTTGTCAGGTCAGATATTGTATCCTGAGTCAAGCTATGATGATTACATATTAAAAATAAAATTGTAAATATGTACAGAAAAAAACGAAGACACCAAATACCCTTTCAGTATACTTTTTCAGACAATTTGTATACAGAAACTATGAGATCCGCTACCCCAATATATAAAGTTATCTAATTATGCGCTACGCGCATTTGTCTTTCGTTAAAACCTTATTTGGACTATTGCGGGAACATGTCCTCGACATGTTGCATACGTATTTATTGTTTCGTGTGCGAAACGCCATTGAAAATGTTGGCGGTGAGGAAATAATTGGTAATGTCGTAGACACTTTTGCGCCTTTCATGTTAAATAGTGAGCGATAGGCATTAATAAAATGTTTGAATAATAATTTAAAAAGGTTATATGGAAATACGGGTTTAATACGGCGCTAAAAATTAAATACGAAACATTTGTACCGTAGGTACTTCTTTAAAAAATCGGGACAGTCAATTCAAATACGGGTCCCGTCATATACACTCAGAGAAAAATCGCAAGCTAAAATCAAGTATGCTCAAGCTTGATTTTAGATTTTTTCATTCTTACGTGCTAAATCTTAATATGACACCAATTGTTTTTGAAAGCCGAAACAATCTTATTTCAAGCTTGTTCATGATTGAAACAAGCGCAACAATACTTAAACTGCATGCGCATGTAGGTACTTTATTTTGATTTCTATTCGTTCCTAAAATTTACACTCACTTACTGAGTGAATTCTCATAAGGCAACATTGAAAATTTAATATTATTACCTATGATATCTACTGATGTGAAATGTGAAATAGCACAACCCAACGCTTCGAAACATTTGAACTTTCTACTACTTTCTACTTTCTACAGTACAATGCGGCAAAATAAAAATAATTATGCAATAAACATAAAGAAAGGCTTCAATCCGTCTGAAGCGATTCATCGTAATGCCTTTTTAAACATTATATTGGGTGTTTGTTAATCCGTTACTCAAGTTTGGAAATCATTCCATTCCTAGGTCCCACTTTCAAGCGATGAAATATTTTTTACGAAACGTAGTTATCCTTTTCAAAAGTTTTGAAACATATGTTAGCATAATTGCGGCTTTACTTTTTAAGGACCGGCTCTAATGGTGTCATTTTAAATGCCTATTTGTTTTCTCTAAATATCTATTTTCGTCGAAATCCTCCAAGTTGTTTTCGAAAAAAAATTTAATTAAAAATGTACCTAAATAAAGAATTTCGACTCCACATATCCCATATAGGCCTCTTTTCTATTACGAATTCAATCTGCTGTTAATTAAGACTCAGTATTAGCCTTCTCAGAACAGGTAGACTTTCGGATGTTTGTCAAACATTGCACGAGGTATGGCGTAGTGGAGAATACGAATATCAAGCTGTATAAATATGTGTTCCGCAAGGGGTTGAAACCTAAGGAGAGTTACAGCACCCACAATCTTCTCATTTACTCGTATAAAACAATTAGTCATTGTCCCGACTGATTGGTGATCAACGCCCAGCCCAAACGGTATAAGAGCTAGGAAGCTGATATTTTGAAACTTATAAGTAATTTGGGGAGATTCAAACTCCAAAAGGCAGAAAAGTGGGAAAGGGGATCGAAGTTAGTATTTTTTCATCCGATCAATTTCAAACTTGGTCTATGTCTTTTGTTTGTTTTCGTTAACATAATATGACTTGGAACGAATGTTGTTTAAACTTTCAAAATTAAATTATGTACTTAATCGATGAATTAAGTGAGTTGTAGTGAACAATCATACACCTGCTGTTGACTACCAATTTTAAGAAATTCGTCTATAGATAAACAAGGGATGGGCCATTAATTTACTTCATGTCATTTTAGAGAATTTAGGCACAATCATACTCCTTTTCAAGCCTTGCTGCTCTGTTTTTCGTAGGAGTATGTGCATATACATATATCAAATTACAAAGGCTTATTTTAAAAACAGCCGAGAGTGAAAGTATACGATCAAAAATAAATCTATTACATATAAATGTTCAACTTGCATAAAAAATTGTCATAAAACGTATTTGATAAATTCATTTGGTTTATCAATCTCATTTCCTCAAAACAATAATTGTCGATCGGATTAATTTTCTTGCATTAAGAGATAAAGCCTAAAAGGTCTCCTTCCCAAAAGATTACTTGCAGTATAAAGCTCGGTACGTGAGACATCTGGTCGAAAGGGTGAACAAGAGTTTTGGTGTTAATTTATTACCGTCATGTTAGTACATATATCGAATTTTTTTTTTTTTACATTTTTAGCACTAAAGTTAAGAAGACATCTAAAAACTCACCAGTTCAATAAGTGTAGTAAAGTTTTCCTAATTGCAATTTAATACTCTGCAACTGTAATGTTACTGGTTACTGACCGAAAGATAAACATCTAGACATGTCTATAATGTCAGCACATACTATACATATACATTCCTATATATAAGTCCGAAATTTCATTCGATATAATATCATGCACCAATATTGGTTAATGGAAATTGAAACCTATGGGTACTAATTAGGCCATAAAATACTTTTATACGTATTAAATTAATGTTGTGCGTGTTTTTATCTTTAATTGGTTTCGGTAGGTATGCTGATTTATTAGGTTTGATTAATTGCTTTCGCACATTAACGTGAAATGTGTTGATATTGATTTTCGCTTGTGAACATAAACTTGGAAATAGTGCATGTACATATTTTAAATTTTTGTTTGACTGACTACCAATAATAGTATCTAAAGAATATTTGGTAATGGAGTTTAAGTTAAATGTTACCGCCGAAATGTCATATGTATCTAGGTATATGAGAGGGTTTTGTATGCGTGCCAAATAGCTTTTCTTAAGAACACATTAATAACAATCGAAAGACTGTACCTGTTGGTTAGTTTCTTGACATTTCCTTCTGCTTGCTAGAGTGTTTACGAATACATAGTAGGCAATAAAACATAACATTTAAATTGATTGAAAGCATGATATTAGAGAAATCTCTGTATATATGAAGATTGAAGTTTGATGAAATTCTCTTCTAAACACTCACATATAAAATTAGCCGAAGATAATGTTTTTAACCGAAGATAATTTTTTAACGCAATTGATACAAGTCCTAAAGCCAAAGGAAATTGCAAAAAATAATCAAAAGAATAATTTAATATCTTGCTCCCAGAGCAGTTTTAAAATATCTCTTGTTGTTGGAAGAATAGTTCTTGTAGCCCGTGGTACCGCCACGTATGTGATCATCGGTCACACAATTGCAAGGTAAAAAGTCACACCCTATCGGATTCGGAAGATGCTATATAATTTTTGTAAATGGCGACAAATGTCCATACTTCTACTTTGACATTTGTGAAGTAAACAGATACAAAATACACATCCCGCCGTACCAATAATCATTTTTAGTGTCCAGGCTAACTTTTACGAAGTTACAATTGCGAAAATTTCCATATAAAATTATCCATTGTGACCGTCAAAATATTTAAGTTGAAGACTAAAAATGATTATTGGTAACGCCCATCAACAAGACATGAATCGCTATAGGTAGGTATAGATACTTTACTTACTCCTAAAGAACGCGGAATAATTGTTTTTGATTTTTTTTTTTTGCGAAATAATTCGTCGGTGGTGTTGGCACAGCGTGAGTTTCGTCACAGATTTCCCGGTCGGCCGACACCAACTGGTGTCGCTCGCCTAGAAGAGTATACGACAACACAATATGCTGCCAAGTAAGTGTTGGCCGTTGGGACTTGTGAGTTTGTGACTTGAGAGTAGGCAAAAGGTGGGAGATTTGGGAAACCAAAAAGTGGTAGAAAGTGGTAGATTTTTAAAACAAAACATAAATGCTACAAAAAATTAAATAACGCTCTTTTCTTCTGCTAGTGCTAACAAAAACAAACAGCTTTATTTGATTTCGATTGACATAATATTAAGAATTATAATACTAAGAAAACGATCAAAATGCAACCTAAAGGTATATGAATCAAATTCGAAATGGAAGAAGCACTGCAATCCCACCCAATGTGTACCATGTGTTATGTACACTGCATAGCATATAGCTATATCAACAGGCAAGGTACCTATATCGGGCAACAAGCTTATACGAATGACGAAAGCAATCCGTACATTATTTACCTCTTCGGTTTACAGATGATAAAGCGGCGCATTTTAATTTTAAACTTAGATAAAATTATCATTACCCAAAATAGGATGAATCATTTTTTGAAAACATTCAGAACGCATTTTCTTGAGCTCTCTAAACGTCACCTCACAAAGCACCACCGATTTTTTTTTCCCAATTCCAATTTTTAATAACAATTTTTCAGTGCACAAAAATCGAAAATTATTTAACCGCCCGGGTCACCTCTCGTTTTGCCGATTTTCACTGGCCGGCAAGATCGCCTGAATTAACCGTTCTCTATATGTGGGGTTTTATGAAGTTACGAGTCTATGTCCACAAGCCTTAGACTTTTGAAGCGCTCAAATAGAGTATCCGTCATGAATCCGAGGACTTATCGCCGTAAAGTTCTGGCAAGAGTGATTGAATATTATATAAATCGGACCCGAACGGTCGTCAGTTCTTAATTTCTCATTTTAGTTAGCTATATCATTTTAGTTATATCTACGTATACCTAATGTTCCGATTGTTTCAAAATTAAAACGCGTATATTCGATCGCAAAAATTAGAGCAAAATCTTTATTCGATTCCATTTAAACATGTCTTCCGTCTTCAATTAAAAAAATACAGAAGAAATTTTTATAGATTCCCTTGATATTACTGCATGAAGCAAAGAAATATAAAATGTCCTGCAGAACGTTGGCATAATTCGTTGTTTTTGTTGCAAAATTTGACAGATTTGCGGACACCAACATTTATGGGAGCTTACTACATATTTCTGTTTTTGTCTGTGTTTTTAGTCAGTGACGTATAGCCGCAGGGTAAGAGAAAATTAAAAGCACTTGTGGCGGAATCATGCAACAATCCAACGTCATGTATATGCAATATGCTGGTCAAAAAGTAAAACATTTTGTTTTCCAATTTATTTATCCATCCATCATCGAAAAACAAAAAACAAGATTTTTATTTTTTTTTTTTCTAATTTTGTCTAGCAGTGAATTTTGTTCTTTTATAGTACCTACAAATACTGAAACACAAATCCCTTATTGGTTAGCAGGGTTTCAACTTTATATTCATATAATTTAAAATTGAATAAGTAGCACTAAGTAGCACCATTTAATGAACATCACGATCCGAAATCATAAAAAAGGACAGTGAACAAAATTTAGGGTAGATACGTAGATATTCATTGATCGAAAGATTGAAATTGCTCTGCACCTTTATGAATAAGTACTTATAACTTATTATTCTGACGTTAGAAGTCAAAGACCACCACAAAATATTAAATTTGGACCAAGGGGTTTCAATCTGAAAAATTACATTCATTATAAGTATCTATATCTATATTTGTAAGTGCAACGTAGGCATACCCCAGCCTCAGGCAACAAATTTACATCGGAATAATGAGATGTCAAACACCAAAAGCAAATGTCCTTATGACAGCAATCTGGAAAAATACTTAAATCCGCGATTATCATGACTAGATTTTCGACAAATGCTTGCCATTCATTGTTATATGTTATGTGCTTATAGCATAAGGTTCTGGTAATTCAGACTTGAGCTATCTTCGTCCTTATTTTCATTTGCGTTAAAAATGTTCTATACTGCCAGGAGATGTATTTTTGTGCAAACCATAGAAGCCGATTTGATTTTGTTACCAAAATGTGCAGAATTCACAGTATGACATTGTATGAATTGCACAATACATCGTAATGGTATATCCCGCCCCTTCTCACTCACACATCTCAAACAATATTACAAACGCACAATTGTGTACTGTGAAGAGGCTTGCAACAAAAAGTACCTAGGTAGGTACTTGCTTAACTGAAAGTGTTTATGAATCTGGTGGGGGTTTCTAAGTCTAAATATTTGCATAAAATATCTAAACAAAGAGGCTTGCTGCGTAAAATTGTATAGGTACCTACTAAGCCCAAACCAACCCTCCTCGTTTTAAACAGACGCGACGTCTATACTGAATGGAGACGGAGAGTACCTCACATTGTAATTGTATTTCTCAAGACGTCATTCTACTCTTGTGTTCCCCTGCAAAAAGTCATTTAACATTCAGCACTTGATTGTTCAAAGCAGACATTCCAGATATATAATGTATACATTCACCCCCTCTTAAGCCACATTTCGCTTTTCTTCAACGAATTCCAATGCGTAGTTATATTTGCAGCCACGACTCTTGCTATAATATATTCTATAATATACATAGAGCTAATAGACATCTGAAAAGCTCACACATGGCGGCCATGTCCTTTTTAGATCTAGACCCTAAGCACTTTTGCTGATGATGATTTTTTCATTCATACTTCTACATTCCAAAAATAGATACATAATACATAGATAATTGTATGTAAATTTTAACTCGAGGTATCAACGAACCTCTCTAAATTTAAACAATTAGCCTGTATGTAGGTATACGCACTTCGATTCTTGCGTGTTATTCACTCGCGAAAAAACTACTTTATTCTGGCATGACGCAATAATTTTGTTTTAAAACTTAAGAGCACTTTTTTAATTAAAAATTAAATTCACTTGGCAAAACCGGATAACGAGCTAAGAAATTTCAATTATTCAGCGGAGGACTGCAGGTAAAAGACGTTCTACGCCTTTACCGCAAACGAAACCAACTGCGTTGATAAGGATTTCAGTTGTGAGAGAACGAAAATACATACATACATAGTCATCGTCACAGCATCCGCTACAGGATGCCACCCACTTTTAGGACACCCACACTTCTTCCTTTGAGGGGTCGGGTCTTTTACGTCAGAGAACCGAAAAATCACCTAACCTTCAAAACTTATTCAGAAAATCCATTTCTCATGGTAGAAGTGAGACGACTACGTGCACAGAATGACCATTGCTTTCTTTGTTCCTCCTCTGTGGAGGCATCATGGACCATCATCCGTGACGTCATGTGCTCCAGCGCAGATGCTGTAGCAAGCATAATTCCCAATTGTTCTCTTTTTTATGTTGCTCCACTGTGTGCTACATTTTTTGTTGTGCATACCTATATTTGTGTCGATACTCTCACACATCCTGTCTGTATGTATCATCTTGAAATTCAAGCTGCATACAAGTACAGTAGGGAGGAAAAAAACTCAAATTTTCGGTACTATAAGGAAACGTGAGAATCCAATAAGTATGTGCTTTGGAAATTGACGCGCGTAATTTCAGTAATTTTAGGTTGGAACGAATCATAAATGGAAAAAGTCTTTCAGCGTCCAATTTTATGGTTTCTTATGAATTTCCAAAGACACAGCATGACATTGCATCATTCGGCCCTTTTTTTCGGAAACGATGCGGCAAGTTTTTGTTTTGTTGTTATTGGAACCAGTCTTTGGTTGTTGAAATTCCAAGGACGTTTTTGCGAATCAAATTACGAAAGAGAATGAAGATGAAGATAATTTCTAGCGAAAGGGTAATGACTTTGATGACGACCATTAGTGCGGTCGTGTCTGAAACATTATTCCTTTGAAAGGTTACGCGGAGACTTGAGTTGAATCAATGCTGTGTTGCTACCGAAGACAACATTTGAACGGTGTGGTTTGTTTTCATGACAAGCAAACAATGTAAAGGGCTTTGGTTTTTTTTTGTTGTGTTTCATATTTTTAAAAGGAACAAACTGTCAAATGCGAGTCGTTTTCCAGACGACATTCACAATGCGTTCAGTGTTCTCTGGCAAATCATATTTGTATGTATAATACTTTCAAAGGAGCAACGCTTTCAAATTGTAGAATCTTGTTTTTGAAATCAAAGATCTATTCGAAACAGAGCATTTTGTCAAATTTTTGATAGGTGTACACAAATAGCTAAGGGAACACAACATGAGTGAATTTATAGATATACAGGGTGTCCGAGTTAAGCGATATAATCCTTTAAGCAAGAAGATTCCTGAAGTTCCGCAGAACAAAAAATTGTATGGCAGGGGTAGCCCATCAAAGTACTACCTGGTGCTACCACTTAAATCGCTATATAACTTCTAAACAAATTATTATAGGCATACAAATTGTTTTATACATTTTGAAAATACAATTTAGTAGCGCATACAAGTCTTAAGCACTTGGGGTATGTATGTTGTATGTATACATCTGTGCAGCCACAAAAAAGTTATGTCTCCTTAAAGTCAACATTTTGGAAATTTGTTGTTAAATTTTTTTTACTTAAAATGCTTTTTTCTCAAAATTTCCTAAAAATTAAAATCAAGAGTAGTAAAAGCCATTTTTTGTCAGACAAAAATGGTCCAAAAAGACTCGATATTTCTCTAAAATAAATATTTGCTTTCACCCCACAAGAAAAAACTCAAGGTTTTTAGGTCAGGAGATCTGGGTGGCCAAGGGTTGGGGCCAAATCGATCAGTCCACTGTTCGTTAAAAGTATGGTTGAGGAATGGAGTTACCCCGTTGCTACTGCGATAAGGTGCTTTGTTGAAAGGACATCGCCCTTCTCTGAACAAGAGGAACATCTTCAAGGAGGTACGGAAATTAACTAAATTTGTGGAAGAATGTGCGGGCCTACTAAAGTATTTGTAACTTTGTAACTTTGTTTGTGAATAGCGCTTCGTCAGTCCACATAATGTTCTTGAGGATGTGCCCGTCTTCTGACTGTTTGCGCAATAGCCACTGGAAAAATTTCACCCTTCTTTGTGCAGCTCCTGGTATAGGTATAGTAAATCCTGTACCGGTGCTAAATGGAAAGGGTGAAATCGATTGCACTGTAGAGTTCTGTGAACCCTGGTACTGGGAAGTTCCAACTACACAGCTAGTCTGCGGACCTGTCTAAAAGCTTAACTTACACAGCACGCAAAATCCAACCCTCAATTTCTGCCGTCGGCCGCTGCGTCTGAACGTCGTTACTTTTTATTTCGAGGAACTCACCCGGTATCAACAAGGCGCTGATAAAAAACAGCGAATACCCGGAACCCGGATGTACTATTATGGTGTACTACGATCGGCGTTGGTACTTCTATCTTTCCAACTAAACGTTTCGATGGCAGAACCCGTTTACAAAAACTATTTCCGCGTATTGAATACATTTTGTGGAGATCGACTTATCAATGTTAAGCTTTTTTTCCTATTCGACAATTAACTGTTAACCATTACTGATAGGTACGTTAGTTTTTATTATTCTCACTAAATTTTGTTTGACCATTTTTGGCTGACAAAAAATGGCATTTACTACAACTGCTGTTGATTGTACGTAAAAAAATAAGATCACTAAAACTCGAGAACGGCTGGACCGATTTGGCTAATTTTGGTCTTGAATTATTTGTGGAAGTCCAGGGAAGGTTTAAAAGGTGAGAAATGGGACAAAGGGGCGTGGCACTTCCCATAACATTCAAAATCTTAAATCTCGAAAACCACTGAATCGATTGAGTTCAAATTTACATACAATCTTAGGTATCAGCCCAGGAGTATTCCTGTGAAGATTGGTCAAAATTGAACAAAGGGGCAACTCCCATACAAAAAAAAAACATTCAAAATCTTATATCTCGAAAACTGCCGAATTGATTGAGCTCGATAATCTTAGGAATGGCCCCAGGAGTGGTCTTCTGAAGATTGGTCAAAATTGGACAAAGGGGCGTGGCACCTCCCATACAAAAAAAAAAACATTACAAATCTTATATCTCGAAAACAGCCGAATCGATTGAGTTGAAACTTACAGACAATCTTAGGTAATGGCCCAGGAGTGTTGCTATGAAGATTGGTAAAAATTGGACAAAGGGGCGTGGCACCGCCTAAACAAAAAATATCTTGAAAGCCGCCGAATCGATTGAGTTGAAACTTACAGACAATTTTAGGTACATATTGGCTTAGGAGTGTTGCTGTAAGATTGGTCAAAATTGGACAAAAGGGCGTGGCACCGCCCATACAAAAAAACATCTTCTTTTGGGTGAAACTCGATAACCGCTGAGCCGATTTTCATGATTCTTTTTTTGTTTTGTTTGTATTGCTGTATTTCAGGTTTATGCAGAAAGAAAATTCCAGAAAATCGATTTTTCTCATTTTCGCATTTTACGAAAGAACATTATTATCTAAGAACTATAAGCAATACAATTTCTGTGCACGGGCAAGCCGGGCGGGTACAGCTATCTTATATAATTTTTCTGTAGGTATACGAGTGTTGTAATCGAACTCCTCCTAAACGGCTGGACCAAATTTAATGAAATTTTGTGTGTGTTTGAGTGGGTCCAAGGATGAATCTAAACCATCCATTTGGTGAAAATTGGACAAAAGGGCATGGCACCTCCCATACGAAAAAAAACCAAAAAAATCTTATATCTAGAAAACTACCGAACTGATTGAAATCCAAATTTTAAGAAAATATTTGTTATTGGTCCAAAGGTTTTTCTATGAAATTTTTATCAAAATTGGACAAAGGAGCGTGGTACCTACCGTATAAAAAAATATACATTTTAAATCCTATTTCTCGACACCCATGGGAGCTAAAGTGGGTGGGATTGGAAAACGGGGCATGGCACCACCTTTACAACAAAGTTATTTAAATCACGATATCTGAACATTGCCTGATTGAAACATTTTACAAAACCTGGCGGGACTGGACAAAAGGGCGTGACACCTCTCATAACAAAAAAATATATTTCAAACGTTATTCTTCGACAGTCATGGGAAAAAATTTGTCTAGACAATACAATTCGTGGGCACACGTCCGAGGAAATATCGGTCGAAGCAAAGGGGTCAGGGAGTACAGAATCAGTCTGGACACATCGGTTAAATAAAAATGAAATGAAAATATACGAGCAGGCAAAACAACGTTTGCCGGGTCCGCTAGTATTTTTATATTTATGTGGACTTAGACTTACCGCGACTTCATTCGATATGTTTTGTTATTTATAACATTTATTGTCAAAGATCGACCCTGCCCAGCCCAGCCCTAAAGCCCGTT
Source organism: Cheilosia scutellata (assembly GCA_955612985.1). NCBI lineage: Eukaryota > Metazoa > Arthropoda > Insecta > Diptera > Syrphidae > Cheilosia > Cheilosia scutellata. The sequence goes on along the minus strand of OY015312.1, from coordinate 34,222,979 downwards.
TTGAATTATCGTATTTGGAAATTAATAAATGTCTTCTTATTAATTGAAAGTGAATAAAAAAAGGGATAGGTGTGGTTTAAATATTTTCAGCTTCACTAATGCTTAAACGTGCAATAGTATAAATATTTATAAATGGCTACTCATTTTTAAAATTTGAAATAAAGCCCAGCTCAATAAATTAAAGTCAGATGGACATAAGGCATGCAGTCGTCTTAAGGGGATTTTTTTCTGGCAGAAATACAAACTCACAGCATGCATTTAAAGACTAAAAATAAAATGCCATTCCTTCCCAATTTGCAATGCGGGCTGTCAACTTTATCCCGCATTAGGGTAAATCTCTTTAACGCCATTCGTATCGTATACAGAAATTTATTTCAATTTAACACATCGTTGTGCGAAGTTAAATGAATGGCGAAAATGGAACATTGAAATAATTTTCAGGATATTTTTTTTTATTTTGATGAAACAATAGGATTATCTAATGCGTAACGTTTGCCTTTTACTGAGGAGCTTTACAATTTAATAAAGGGTGATACTAATGGTAGCAGCATAACAAGCTCCATTTGATAATATGTCGGAATGCTGACGACTTTGGCTTAACTTAGTAGTTGGCTTGTTGCATTTAGAGTTGAATGTGAACTGTGAAATTAAACGCTCTATTTTTAGTAAGGAAGAAGTTTCAGGTATATAATCAATGAAGACAATAAGGAAGGAATAGATAGGGAGACTATGGAATGAAAGATTTTATTTCTGATGAGGAATTGTTCATATAGTAGGTTGTACATTCGGTCTGGATGTATACGGCTATAGTAAGAGCTATATTGACCTATATAGACCTATGGCAGTCTCGTATGGTGGCCGACAACCAATAGGCCCCTTACCTAAAGATAGTAACAAGGGTTCAAAAACTAGCGTGCAACGGCACCACTAGTGCGATGAGGACAACTCCTACCGCAGGACATCGACATGAGGCTATCCTCAACCTGCTTGCGCTAGACATTAGTGTCATGAGAATCAGCCAATCAATAAACTGTAAATTGAACGAAACGGGTCATTCGATGATCCTACAGAAATACTTTGACCGTGTATCTGTCAAGGATTACTTCCCGCCTTACCTAGAGTTTACAAGAGCTTTCTCGAGCGCCTATCCCATCAGCAGGGAAGAATGGAGAGCCGAACTCGTACCTATCATGCAAACCATAGCCTTATTTACAGACGGATCTAAATTGGATACTGGAGTAGGGTCAGGTGTCTTCTCCGAATCAAAATCGATACGGCTCCCCGACCATAGTCTTCCAAGCAGAGGTCCTGGCAGTGACAACAGCAGCCCATTAGTCTGTGGTAAGGGCAATACCACCTGGAGGTATTACCTTCTTTATCGACATTCAGGCAGCAATAAAAGCCATAACTGCACCAGAAATAAAATCGAATATTCCGCCTTGATGCTCACTCAAGCTTAAAGCAGGGAAAAAAGTCACAAGAGAAGCGAACGCTAGATGGGCCACCTTAAATACTTGTAGCACTACAAGAAGGCTATGGCCGTCCTTTAACGAAACCAGAACCGAGAGTTCTCAAACTTAACCTAACCTAGTACCTACATTCGGTCTCACTTATTGCACGTCACTCTAGCATGCTTATAACGGTATATTGCGGCGCGTTAAGACGTCTACAGATAAGAGAGGTAGAAAGGTGCCATATTACGGCCAGATTTGTAGATTTATTAAAATGCAATCTTTCCATTGACAGCTAGATATCTATAGCACATAATATGAGGTTTTTTATATATAGGTTCAGGTGTTCGGTATATGTAGGTACACCGAGAAAAAGTATATCGCACCGAAAAATCACAAAGAAGCCTTAACCAGCCTTAACCTTTCCTTAGCTGAACACCAACGATATTATATTTACTTTCGCAGTCATATGTCAGGCGTAATCTAATTTCAGTTTGACGCTAATGTCATCATGTACAATTGCGACCCCGGTGCACCAGTTGCACGCCCCACAACAATTTATTAACTGCATCTAAACCCAAATTGCGCTGTCAACAACGACAAATTACCGTTTCAAGTGCTGATCAACTGTCAGATTCTCCTAAAACCACTAGCACAGAGTAGCTGTCAGCAGTAATGCACTACTGAGTAATTGCTTATAATCTCAGTAAGATCAAGAAAGCCACTTGCCGATAAGTAAGTATGGCAAACAAGAAAACAAACGATCGATTTATGATGGATCGTTAGCTGCTGTTGAACCGATGTCCATGTTTGATGGTAGCGCAAAAATTATCCGCCTGGTAGCTATTTCATGAGTGTTGTTGCATTCTTGTCATAGTCATTAAATCTATAATTGTCCACTCATAACATTCTCGAGTGTGTTTACAGCAAATTTACGCATAGCTTAGGTAAACAGCTTCAGGTGAGTCTCCACTCCATGCACTTGATCGTGTTCGTGCAGTCACTTTACATAGATCAGAGCGATCAAAATGTGTTAACTTGGTAAACGTGGATCTAGCGCGCTGATATAATGGTCGCGGTTAACCCACTGACCGCAGAGCCACAAGTGTTGATGAATGAATGGGGATGAGATTCTATTTGCGAGTGCTAGACAAATTGTGTCACTAATGAACGGCTATTCGAATTATATAGCACGGAACGTTCGAAACGGAAGACATTTGCGATATAGCTAGCTAAATTGGATACCACAAATTCCAACCGAACAAGGGTGAAAGAATTCAATTAACGCCGTCGGAAATTACACCCGACAAGCTGGAGATTTAGATATAATATCGAATGGTATGGGGTAATTGATAAATTGCTAATGACCGTTTTAAGTAAGAAAAAATAATTAAATGGGAAAAGGTTGAAAACGCGCTAGAGTTAAATATTTAATCGTTAAAACAAAACGTGGCTTTTGTTCATTTTAAGACATAGGTTCATCACAGCAAAAGGTATTAGCTTGTAACTGGCTGAAGTTATAAAGTTGACCAAGAATCGAAAGGTACCTATTTGAAGGAATGGTATCTTGATAGACCCATTTCATGATTGGTTCAGCCAGAGTATGCAATTGATGGATTGTGAATGTGATCCTCGTCAAAGTAAAATTCTATAAAAACATAGTCTCCGTCACGTAAAGCAGTTTACGAGATTTTTAACTTTTGACTTTTTGATATACCTGCAGTAAAACTCGCGTATCAGGCTTTAGTGGCTGTTAGGTGCTTTGGATTGTTAATATTGATGTTCCCCTTTTTTTGGCCATAAACCCAAATACGCTGCTCGAGCGAAATTAAATTTTAGTGGCTCTCCAATTTTTCTCTCAGAACATTAACGAAAACCCTAACTAAATTTTGACATGGAGTATCTACGTTGTGTATAATTATGGTCAACGAAAACAGATGTTCGTTGAAAATAACGTACCTACTTCAAAAATTCAGTGCAAGGCTGAGTATATGCAAACTTTCTTTAAATTATCTTAGTTTACCCAATGTCAACAAGATTCTTCAGTAACAGTCTCTGGCCTAAAAGTTCACATTATAGAGATAATTTTGCTGATTTGCACTATAGACAATTTAGAAGATATTCCTAGCTATGAAAAATGCTATAGTACTTTGTTGTTAGTGTTGCCATTGATTTTTAATATTTTATTTGCATTTTAAGTTTTATTTTATTTTAAATTACCCCTCCCTCCTAAACGGAGCGAGATAGATCCCCCCTCCCTTGTATTTAACCCCTCTACATAAATCCATCATTAGTTTTCATCGCAAAAATTATTGCACTCACCCCAATTTTTGTCCTCAAATTTCAAGTTTGAAATTGTTTTTTTCACAAACTATTAACAGAAATAACTTGATTTAAAGATAATATTCAAGAACAGATTCCAGGCTTTCAAAAATGATATCTTTTAGTATAAGTGTTGCCAATGTTTTTTAATAATTTTTTTTTTTCATTTTAAGTATTATTTTTTTTAAATTTTCCCTCGCGCCTAAACGAAGCCAGATAGACCCCCCCCTCCCATAGTAAAAAATACTTATATTTAACCCCTCTACAAAAAACAACCGTTATCAATTTTTGGCGCCTAAGTTATCGTACTCTCCCCGCGCTAAATTCTGACAGATACATGCAGTACAGTCTAAAATGAAAAGTTGATTTTTTAGCTAAAAGCAGCGTACCGCTCGGCTAAATGCTTAAATTTAGCTCAGAGAAATTTCGGAAAAAATTTTGTATGGGAGATCAAATTTACCACGAGCAGCGTACTAAGCTTGAATTTGCAACTTATAGTCGTCAATAAAATACCTACCTACTTGATGTTGATTAAGTTCCAATTGAATTTGATTTGAATTTGGTTCAATTTTCATTCGTTCAGAAATTCGCATCGTTTACCATCAAAATTCCTTAATCCTATATACATATATTAGGCGTATTTTTTTGGGAATCTATAGCTAGCTCACTTTTACTTTTAAGCCCAGTATCCTGCTCGCGCTAAATTTTAGCTCCCATACAAAAATGTCTACAGAGATAAAATTTAGCGAGGCAGCTTAGCAAAGCAGTATCCTGTTCCGCACGCTAAATTCTTATTTTCATATAGATGGGACCAATGGGACACACACTATGTCAGTCGGGTATAACAATATTGTGTGTTATACGTACTACGTACAATTTTGTTATACTCGGCCAAGAAAATGTCTCCACTGATTTAGCTCACGAGAGAATTGTCTGGTACATTAAAATCGGCGATAAATTTTGACTTTTCCGAAACAAAACAAATTCTGAATCAACTATTTCATGGAATACTTGAAAATCGATGTTAGTGAATAGGAAAAAAGTGAAAAAAATAACAAAAATCAAAACACATGTGGCAACAAAATATGGGTGTGTGTCCTATATATCCTCTACAACGAATTTAGCGAGCATTTATCTGTGTTATGGAGAGAAGTGCGGTCGCTAAAATTTAGCGCGAGCAGGATACTGGGCTTTACATGCAAAACTGGTATACTCACTTTTTGTTTTGTTATACACACTTTTGGTTTTACATGCAAAACGGTTATACTCACTTTTGGTTTTGTTATACTCACTTCCCAAAAAAATACGCCTATTATTATATATATTATCATTGAGTATTTATACATAGAGGAATCATCATTTTGAAAAGTAAGTTTCAAATTTACCTCGCGTGGAGCGTTGCAATCATTTATGCTTCTTTTTTTACGGACTTGAGTGAAGAACTATGAAAGCAAAAATACAACTCAACACAGAAGAAGAAGAACAAAGAAGGACTGTGCACTGTGGGACAGATACAGTCATCTGTCGATTGAGTAGGTAGCACTTTTTTATCGTTTATGTTTTATAACCAGACTCAAATCCTCGCGATCTCGCCAACCGATTCATTTTTTTAGTACGCGGTGATGATGGGGGTGGGGGATGAATAGGTATGCGTTGGATCTGGAACTGGTTTTGCATATGGATGTGCAAGTGGATATCTTTTCTTTCATGGAGTGAAATTTTTTCCTGTATTTCTATTTTGATGTTTGCTTTGGTCATTCACTCATTCAGTTTTCAGTACGCAAATTGGCCTTGGAGCGTTAAGACGTATGTGCAATGCATGTAGATTTTTTTCTTTTTAATAGGAATAGGAATAAAAATTGGGGAATTTAATTAATTTAAAAATGAGTTCCATCCCCTGTTCTTACTGGAACTGTTTTAATATATACCTATACGCCAGGGTGCTCTAAATCTTTTTTTGGATTGCCCTTTAGTAGTGCCAGGTTTGTTTGGATAAAGCATTCTGGAAATGTTTCACTGCACAATGGTAAAGGTGTAGTAGCGAAAAACATTTTCCAGCATCAAACATTTCTGTAAAAGGCACAAAAAAATGTTTGCTACCAAATTCCTATCCCCTTCCCCTTCCTGGATCTTGTTCCTGCAATGGCTATCGTATGGACGATATTTGTAAAGAACTTTTAAAAAATCTATAAATGTGACAAGACAAACATGAAAGGAAAAAAAGTGTAAAACCAAATTAGAAGATTCTTATCTTCCTGACTGTCTCCAGAGTCAAAAGATGGCTCTAGGACCCCACCAGGGAAGGCACAATAGGCTCCTCTAGAGAGGCGCAGTAACAGGGCCGATAAAGCCTCTCGCGATTTTTTTAATCTAATCTAATCAATGTATATTTCCTAAACCACAGCACACCAAATCAAAATAAAATTATTACAACGACCCCAACGGAAATATCATTGCAAATACCAAAGTAGGTATATTAAAGAACTTACGATTCTTTTTCAATACAAATGTAAAATTGCATAATATTGTGTATTTGATGTGAGGCTACTTCTTGTCAGTTGTCACACTTCTTCATATTAAATAAAAAGGATAAAAAGACAAAAAGAATTGAGTACATTTAAAATGTTCCCTTTCCTATATTCCCTTTTTCCACTTGAGCGTATTGTTCACTTTGAGTGTTTTTTCGCAATTGGACATGCAGGCGACATCTTGTGAGGTAAAATTTAAACATTCTTGATTCCTCTATGTATATAAACTCAATGATATTATACAACACGTAATTTCATAAACGCAATTCCAAAAAAAAATAAAAGCTACCAAAAAAAAAATAATAAAATCTAGTCTAGAAAATTTCGTATTTCAAGTAGAGTTGTATTTCAAAGAATTGTTATTTATTACACAAACCCTAATATTTATCGTAAGTTTGTCGTTAACTTTCTGAAGTGCTCCATTGAACATCTAGATGGCAAAACAATCAGTAGAAGGGTAAGGTTTTAGGTTTGCAAATGGCAGCACTTTTTAATTAGAAAACATTTTTGGTCGGTATGGTTCTTGTATCAACTAGTTCGAGTTATAACCTATGTTCAACACTTAGATGGCGGTAATATCAGAAAGGAGAAAAATATTTAAATGTCGAAAATTCAAAAAAGCATTCAAATCAAATTCAACGAACTGTCGCATTTAGTAACGATATTAAATAACTTTTCAAAATTATGTAAAAGGCATTTAAGAGAAATATGCATATGTACAGATGTTTAGCTATTTATTATTCAACATTCAATTTCAGTGTAGAATGAGTACATATGGCGGTGTTCTTGCAGCGGCTATCTTGGAGAATCGATCCATCACTGCGCTTGCTGGTCGGTTCGTTTTAAATGTCACTTGGAGTGTAGTTGCAGTCGAATTTACACACATGCCGATATACGATGCTCTCCATCAATGTAATATAATAATGTTGGCCTGACATTTTCCACTGTTTGCCCACAAACAATTAAATAAGGCTTAAGTAATCATCTTAATGACTGGTATCCAATGTCATTAACTGGCGGATCGGTGGTGCAAAGGAAATAGACTGTGGTAATACAAATGTAGTACGAATATAAGTGGGTACTCTCACAGTGGGCGTGAAGTGTGTATGGACATAAATATCTAGACTAGATGCCTTAACTTGACAGTTGGACTTTATCACAAATTTGAAATTGCCCTTTTCTTAAATACCCTGATTAGATAATGATGAGTTACGAGTAATGTCGAGATTATGAATAGGAACTTGTTCTTGATCAGCCGTTGCCAATTCACCCACTAAAAACAATAGTAGGCGCAACAGGTCCGTATATGGCCCTAGTCCCATTCGTGTGGGAATTTTTTTATTTTTAGAACAATTCCATGCTGAGTCTGAGCAGCTGAATTGAGAAGCTTTCTCAGGACAGTTATAAAGTCTCAGATGTTTGTCAGACGTCCGGAAGGGATGGCGCAGAGGCTCAGAACGAAAAAATGAGGCATCTGTAAGGCTTAGCCCTGGGTTTGTGAGTCTATATTGCGACCATAATATTTTTCTGACTATCTGAAGTGTCAATAAGTGCCTCTTTGAATCGTCGAAACCTGTCTAATTCGGGACTGTCAAAAGGACGGTCTTTTATATCTCTGAGTTGTCTTATCACGAACCCTGTCATTTTTCAAGACTGTCGATATATTCAAACGATTGAGGTGGCTGGGTCATATAGAGCGAATGGACGCGAATGCTCCGGCCCGAAATTTCTTTGCATCCACACCTGAGGGAGGGCGCAGTAGAGGAAGACGGCTACTTCAAGTGGCGCACGCAAGTGGAAGGTCTCCTTAACCAACTTAGCGTGCGAAACTGGAGACAGCTGGCCAAAGATCGTGCTAGCTGGAGACGGTTGTTGGTTGAGGCCCGGGTCCACTCCGGACTGTAGCGCTACCTTAAGTAAGTAAGTCGATGTAGAAAAACATATAGGTACCTCAAGTCGTTTTCGTGATTGTGCCAACATCAACCTCTCAATTTTCGGGATTGCCGTATAAATTATTTACTCAAGCTGGATAATTAAACTTGCGATCGTCTGGACTATATCTGGAACTGGATGCGTCTCCCAAATTCGTAATTTTAGTACCTTTTTTGGTATCTAAGCATTTGGGCCTATATAACCTGGAGTTATATAGCATTTTCTTGAAAATGTCGAGAAATGACAGAAAAATAACTCGTGTGATAGAATAATGCGCTCAATATTACAGACGCACTGACACTGACACTGACAAGTATTCCTTTCAAGTAACTGCTTCATTTAGTTACATGTGAAGATGTGTGAATATAGTATTATTAATGTGGCACCAAGCAGCGCCAGCGCTCCCAAGTACCCATTTCATTATCAACTATGTCTACTGATACTGAGCTCTTGGTGATAGTAATAATTAAAAGTTAAAAAATTAACAACGCTTCCATCAATTGGCTCATCATCACCAATGTACGAGAGGCTCGAGACATCATGATGAGCATCTTCTTAGAGTGCAAAATCAACCTCATGGTGGCTAAGGCTAACATCTGGATCGGATGTACTGTAAAACATCTGTAACAAGAATCGCATTGCATTGCAATAGTCATAGTCCCCGTCCCCGCTTGCCGGGCATATGTCTATAACTTTGCAGGGTCTCACGCCTCGCCTCGCAGTATAGGGAAGCTGTGTTCTCTCTTGCTTGGCTGTATAGCTTTGTAGATGGATTACTTGATTTGCGATCTGGTTGAGTGGTGTTGTGTATCTGTATCTGCGCGCGTTTTCAAAGTCACACTCTGGCGCAAAGCACTTCGCGGCGCAGTTCAGACAGAGTGGTTCTGTGGAAATGTCTCGTCGCCGCTGCTACTGGGTTCTCATCGTGCTGGTGTTGTTATTAGTTTTAGTGAACGTTTTGGGGACTTTATGATTCGGGAGCGTGTTAATTAATTTGCGCGTTTTTGTCGAAGAACAGCCGGGCGCGCATTAGCAATCAAACCCACGCACGAATCATGTGCTGGTGTATTCGCGTCTACTGGACAGTTTTGCAGAACTTGTTCGTTCGTTTTGTGGACAATATCACCAATGCGTACTATAGTGGCTTTTGTTGTACCAAAAAGCGAAAGCACATTGAGCCAAAAGGCAGCGAAGATCTATCGCCGAATTTCGATGATTATATCATCGTTAGTAAGTATCTATACAGTCGATAGTGACTTTCATTTTATTGTGTTCGATGGAATGCCGTCTTGCCGGTGAAAAAGAAACATAATTTATCTAATCAGTTTTTTTTTTGTTTGTAAACAAAGCACAAATACAATCCTATGTGTGTGTCTAATGTGATTTGGCATTCATTGATGCTGACGGTAAATTCGATCGATTTGCTACAAATTTTCCAAATGCTTAAAATAGCAATGACTTTTTTTTCGAAGTGACCGAGCACATGGTTTTATAGCGTCGCGTCGGTTTAAAAATATGTGATCCATAGTTGAATTAAATTTAACCTTTCAACAAGTGAATTAATGAAATTAGATCAGAATTTTTAAATGGAATCTAAAATATGCTAATTCAGTATTCAGAGATGTTCAATTCGTTTCTAAAGTTTCAGTGAAAGTATTTTTATTTTACGAGCAACCAATGCATTCATTATAAATATCACAACAGAAATATTAATTTTAATTTTAACACATGAGATGATGAATGCTATACGCACCAGTTGTTCTTTACATTATTGTTTTTGGATTAAAGTAATTTATACGTCAGAAATCATTCGTAAGGCGAATTGAGAAAAGAAATTTTTAAATTGACATATTTTTGTTACATTAATTCATACGGCATTGATGTATTCGACGTCTTTAGTGTACAATGGAATATCATCATTGAGAATTTTCTAAAGTGGCTCAGTTATTAAAGAGACAGTTTCTATGTGTTCTATGCTATGTGGTTAGGGTTAGTATGTGCTGGATTTCTGAGTGAGGGGTCTCAGATTTGATCCCCAGAAACACACAAACTAAGGTATTTTTCACTGCGCCATCTGTCGTGAGCGTCTGACAAACATCCGAAAGTATAACTGTTCTGGAAAAGCTCCTCAATTCAGCAGTTGATGAAATCCGGCCAGATATATGGCTCGCTCGTGTCATTGATGTGCCCTGGGAATGCGGCGAAACACCCAGCGATGGATAGGTTTGCGATGTCTCCAAATATAAGGGTATATCATTTTTAAGTTTCCCCGGAAAAGTTTTTTTCAAGGTAGGTACTGGAAACGCGTTGTCGGGCTGTTGTCGATGTCGAGTCACGATCAGGGGGTGAGTGGTGCTGTTTTCGTCTGGGCAGCAGCACAACCGAACAGTTATTCACTCTCAGAATGGTAATTGGCATGGGAGTACTTATGCCACACCTGTTTATGCATGATTTATAAACTTTCAGATGGCATACAACCGAGTGAGTTTTCCTATAGGATTGGTCAGGCTTGGTCAATCTTGAGACAGCTTGGCCATTCTGTTATTAGGATGACTGAAATTGGTGTCAAAGCTTGTCAGTTTTTAATTAGCCGTTTGTTCCAACTCTTAGATACCTATTGTCATGAGATTTAAGGAATGACCGAAAGAATAAGATCGTGGATAGAAGCCGCCGACATTAAATTCTTCCATTGTATTGCTGGTGTGACCCGCAGAGATCGTATAAGTTCCTCACCAGAATACGTGCGGAACTCAATGTCGAGCAGCTACTTCTCTCATGTTAAACGCATGTCCTCAACCAGGATCCCAAAACGTTCTATGGAATTCTGACTGACAACTTAAATTAATGAATAAATACAAAACTAGAACTAGGATTAATTCGCTCCACTTTTGATGGCCTCCGTTCCGTACTGTCCGGACTCATCGGCGAAGTGCACCGTCGTCGTCCATTTCGCCATAGTTCATTTTAAATGTTTCATTGCAAATTCGGATTATACTTATCGATGCCTTTGAGCAATTAAAGGCTTCAATACGATTACAAGCCAGCATCAACTGGTCTTCGCTGAATCGTCCTACTTAAGATCTTAAGATTTAAAACATTTTAAACCACAAGGGGTCCTTTTTGATAAGCCTGCTGATCGGATTATTTGATCGAACAATTTGGACACTTCCACAAAATTCGGAATCGACTATAATTATGCAAAATATCACGAACCCAATTATTAGGTCTGGCAACAAATCCAATCTTATCTACTGCAAATATTAATGAATTCTTTTAAGGTTAACAATACTAAAAAAAAAGTTCGGCTAAATTTCCAATAAAAAAAAATTTATCTAGTTGCTTTAACTAGGAGTTTTTTTTTTATTTTTGGAGCTATTGAAAGGGACCTACAATTTTATGCCGAGTCCGATCGGGTGAATTGAAAAGCCTTCTACTCTCTGCTCTCGCGATAGGTGACTCAGTGGAAAAATATTGTATATCTATGTAGTTCTATTCTTTCTTTTCCGGGGATCGACATCGAACCAAGGACCCTTGCTTAGTAGTCCAGCACATTAATAACGGAGCCACTAGATACATATATCAAAAAAAAAAAACTAATAGTGTGAAATATATTTTTTGTAAGATTCATGGTTTTATATTATCTTTTTGAAAGAATACGCAGAAAACAAGAAATCCGATCGAATTCGCTCAGTTGTGAATGACAAATCATTAGGTAATCCTCGGTCAGGCCGGTCCATTGCACAAAGATTCGTCAAAGATTAGGAGAATTATCGAGAAAGGAAGAATGTCATCTGAATTTTTATAAAGTTGTGCGGTACGAAGCCGCGCGCGCCGTACCTTTTCAAAGGGGGTTTTCACAAAGGAACTGTTCAATGTTTTTGGTAGAAAAAGTGTCTTTATCGATGAAGTGTACTGACCACGGCATCCGCGAAATGACCAGAATTGTTCGAAAACAAACAAGCAGTTGACCTTTACAAAAAAGAAAGAGTAGCAATTATGCCTTTGAAGTTTTTGTAAACCAAAGGTTCTATTATCTAGTTCCTTTGTTACTAATGCTTTAGTCTTTAGTGAATGCTAACTATTTACCAACTCATCTCCTCCAACTTTGGAAAATTTAGAAAACATTTTATATCTGCAATATCCAGAGGCCATAACTACGTAGAAATACTTTTCTTTTGTAATCCAAGATACTAATTGGTACCTATTATTCGTTCTAGGTGATCTAGACTTAGAGTACTATGTGATACCCACCAAAAAAATCGAAACTGAAACATACTATCGTACAGTGGATCGTAAGGCTGCTGAAGAAATACTCATCGGACGTGAAGATGGCGCCTGTTTAGTTCGTCCCTATAAAGAACAAGTAAGTGAATAATTTATAAAATATCTTCTATTTATTTTATTATATAAAACATTTTTTTTTTCTTTTCTAATTCCCGCAGGATATCTCAATTAAATATATAGTCAGCGTATATGCGCAGCACAACTTTTTCCATTTGTATATTCGGAAAATTCTCGGCACCGAGATGTATGGGATTGGTCTGGAGAAGCCCTTTGAAAAACTTTTCAATGCACCTAGTGATATTATCGATTATTATAGACTTAACCAACTTTTATGTACAAATAAAAAAATTAGCATAAGTCTTCAATTAGTACCGATATCGTAGAGAAACATTTTACAATTCATCTATATTACATAGTACATATTTTATATATTGTATATTGCATTTAAAGAAAAAAAAAAACATTATTATATATGTACAAATTCGTAGTTGTATTAAAAATTGTTAATGATATTCGAAAGGAAACAAAATACAAACAATTTACTAAAATTATTACGTTTCGACAATAGCTTTGAAAACGCATTGGTTATTTTGCATCAAGGCTGGCCAGAGGAAAGCCTTTATAAGATCGGAACGACGATCCGAGTGTTGATGGCGATCGTGCTTCTCTGGACGAAGGAAACCTAAAAGTAAAAAACAAAAAAATGTAGATAAACATAGGTATATGTATGACATCAAAAATGGGTATAGTTGTTTCAACTGTATCTAATTGTTAAATAATTGATATTTAAAAACAGGTTATTAAAATTTATTCATTAAAAAAATGTTTCTAAACATTTTCAATTTCACATATTTAAAAAAAAGGGTTTAATTGGGGAATCTTTCCTGGTATGTGTATTGAAAATGAAGTGAATGAAGTTGTACCCTTCTTCAAAAATGTTTAATTTCGAATTGGTTTCTACGAAGCAAATGAATTAGATAGGTAATAAGTGTTGCCATATTGCCATTTCAGAATCGCTGGCGATTTGCCATACTCCGCCCGAATAAATAAAATGCGAACATCTTGTGAAAGTTTATCAGAATTGGGGATGGGGATCTGGCGGTAAACATGAATACGTGAAATATCGAAACGGACTCGCTTCTTTAAAGAAGTTACTCATTTGTCATTTCTCATATGTTTTTATAATATTTTCAAAAAAAATCGATACTATCATCTAGGACAGTGTTTTTCAAACTGTGGGTCGCGACCCCCTAGGGGGTCGCCAAGAGTTCCTTAGGGGGTCGCGCTCGCAAGCCGGTAAGATTAATAAACAAAAGTCCTGTGCAAAAAAAAAAAAAACAAAATATAATAAAACACAAAATTTGTTAGTGCGACATAATGTGAACGGAGGGAAAATAACCAAATATTTTTGCTTGTAAAGACTCTGACCACAAAGGAAGTTTTGCGAGGAATCCTCTGATTTTGTCTTTTCCATAATGCTTTCTTCTCTCCCTTGGAGGCTCTTATACAAGATCTGCGAGAAATGATAATTCTAAAAGTCAGGTGGGAACAGAAAAATGATTCCAATTTCCAGATTTTGAATCTTGTAAGAACATAAATAATTCAGCTTTTAATTCCAGAACTCGTGTTAATACCTTTCATTTTGACCGTCATCTGACCTCTGTCTTATAAAGGCGATTTTGATGGAGTTAGGCTGACCAGACATCCTCTTTTTATACAAAAAAATTATGTCCGGTATCTTTTTGAAAAAATTTGAATTTTGTTCTCTTTTTGGGATTTCCCAGTTTACGGAATTTTTCGACACCACAAAACTACATATTGTAGTATCGGCACTGTGCCATGCCAATACTTGACTATATAAAATGTAAAACAATGAAAATAAAGTCGCACTATATAAAATAAAAATACGGAAAATAAAAGTCAATTGATAGTAAACTATAGAGAAATCGGTTCTTTATTAATATTGGGTCTCTACACATATAACAAAACTTTTTTCAACACTAATTCAGAAATTTCCTGCATCTTTTTGGTACGACACGACCTAAAATTTGTAGTTAAAGGTGGAAATTAAAATGATGCCTTAAACATGGAAAAAATGTATTAGAGGTTTATTCAAGGTGTTTTAAATATCTTCATAGTTGGGGTGAATCTCTGGATGAGTTTGATTGTTTAACATGGATGGATTTAAACAAAATTCCCAACAAATTAAATGAAAATAAATTGTTTGACAAATTTTGTAACCTAAAAATATTTGTAGAGCAAGAACAAAACAATAATAACTTTTCAAATGCACCTATGCACGAAAAATGGGTAGAATACTTAAAAAAAAATTTACAAAATTGAATTACACAGCGAACTTTTACGACTATATTGTAAAAAACCACGATATTTCATATTTTCATTTGAAATTTTTGAAGGTGTCCTCTTTTTGGTGGGCATGGATCTGGTAACCCTAGATGGAGTGAACCCATTTTATCACATATGGTCCTAAACAACCGACTTTTTCAAGGCCTTGCACCTTGGGCCTTACCAATAATCATTTTTAGTCTTCAACTTAAATATTTTGACGGTCACAATGGTTAATTTTATATGGAAATTTTCGCCATTGTGACTTCGCTTGCCTTTAATAGAGTTCACAACTCTGATCACATCTTTAAGTATATCATTTAATTCAGAAGTAACACCTTGGATGCCAGAACTTGTCAATGAAGAAAGCAGTGTGTCCGCAAGAAACGTTTGGCATTATTAATTTTAATTTTGCAATGAGTCCACTTTTGTTGCTCGTCAAAGCTTTAGCACCATCTACAAATAGCAAAACATTTTGTCGAATCAATCTCGCAGTCGCCATAGCTTTCTAAAAACATGTCGTAGTGGCCATTAGTGGCCCAAAACCATAACGCCCATATTTAAAAATGTCATAACGCCCAAAAACCACCACATCGCCCAAAATTTAAAGGAATAAAGAGTCGCAAAGCCCAAATAGAATGACATATCGCCCAAAGTAACGCATACACCCCAAATCTGACAGTCAATCCAAGCAGGGGGGTTGCAGGTGGGTAGCATGCCCCCCCCATACGTATTTTTTTTTATTTGTTTTTGGGCGTTATGCATTTTTTTGGCCGTTAGAAAAATAATGCCATTACGTATTAGCAGGAAGAGCTTTGCAAAATAAAATTTCCTTTTCAATAAATAAATAAAATCTTATGGAATTATACCGGGTGTGGAAGAGGATCAGTGTATGTAGCTTTTTGAATAACCGACCCATTATAATGTGGGGGTCGCCAAAATGTTTTTACTAACAAAGGGGTCGCATACTCAAAAAGTTTGAAAAACACTGATCTAGGAGAACTCGTGCGCCCAGTGGTTTGCTGGGAACTATTAATACTGATCAAAAATGGTGAACCAGAATGACACGTCGCGCTGTCAAATTTAACTAAAAAAAATCTCTCATAATCTCTTACAATTTAATTAAGGAAACGTAGCGTCTCAGTGAAAAAATTGAGATGTATACATAGGTATTTTAAATTTATGTAATTACATACTTCGAAAAGTCTGATGATCAATTAGTGGTGTTGTTTAAAGTAGCTATATTTCCGATTCCGACCAGCAACTGGTAACAAGTAGTTTTCGTGCTTTAAACAAATTCATTAAAATTCCTTCTTATCCTTCAAAAGGTACATAATTATTCACTCCTGATGCTGAATTCCGACCGAAATTTAGATGGTGCGGATTTCGAATTTAAATCGCAGTTCGTTTAATAGGTACCTACATAGTTTTTTGCTATTAGCTGATTTTTTGTTTGAATTAAGGAGCATGAAATTTGAAATTAGAAATCCGCACGAATTCAATTTCAGCCGGAACTGTTGTCTAGGGTTGCTGTCTGAAACGATTTTATTCGTTGCTTTCCCATATTTAAAATAAAAAGATTTAAAAAATCGTTTACATTTTTTACAATCGGAAACGGAATAGGTAGCTAGGTACCTACACTTTTTGAATTATTTCTGTACATCGAAGAATTCGTAAGAAATTTGTTTGAAAAACTGATGAAAGTATCCACATATATTTTTATGTTTAGCGTTTTTTTATTTAGCTTCATACATTTAGTAGTAGTAGTATTTCCACTGAGTAATACATAGATAATGATCTGAAATGCACTCTAGACTTGAACGGTGATATCAACCACGATTTTAGAAATCATGACAAATTGGCTCGTCGTGCATATAAACTTGTCGTCCTACTAAAAGAGCAAGTGATTTATTCGTAAAAAATGTCGGTGATAAATGATAAAAAAAATGCCGTATGTCTTCTCATCAAAGGCAAAATTTTGAAGGCTGAGGTTCCTATATCCTCAGCCTTCAAAATTTAAATCGAATTTCCACTTAAATTTATTTTTTTACTTGAGATGGTTTATTCTAAGATAGGTATACCTACTGTGTACAAATTTTGGAGAGGAAATTATTTTTTTTATACTCTACTTTGCATAATATTCTACCTCGCATCTACTCCAAATCCTACAGTGACTACAGAAATAAAATATTTCACCATTTTGTAATAACAAAATATACACAACACATAAGTAGGTAATATAAAAAGTTTATAAAAAATTTTAAAATGTTGAGGGCCAGTTTCAAGACTAGCTGATAAAGTCTCGGATAGCTTATCCGTAACTTATCTGTCAGATAAACTTCAACTTTTGGTATCGGATAGTGATCTCTGACAAATCGGTATCGGATAGCCTATCAGCCGGTTCAAGTGGCTGTTAGTTAAGGCCTTTATCCGGAAGATAAAAAAATATTTTTTGAAGTGGCTGGAAGAAATATAGTTTCAGAGCAGTTTTTCGTTGACGAGGGTAGATTTCTGTTACAATAGTGTCCTAGCATGGATTTATTTGAATTTTTAAAAGACGAGTTACGAACGGCGTATTTTGCCTAAGAACAAATTATTTTGTTTGTGGTCCATATCGAACCAGATAAACTATGAAATGCCTTCTCTATACCCTTTCTAGGCTTTTTCTTTATCTTGCCTGCTAAGTTGTAGCGTGACTTATTTTATTTTCAATTACGTAGATGTTTTTTTCCTTCTGTAAGCGAAACTAGATGGTCCGTTTTTTCTTGAGTGAAATTAGTATATTTCTTTCACGCTTGTGCTTTGAATTTTCACTATTTTTGTAACTTTATCCATGTTAAAAATACAACAATAAAACAACACCAACACAATTCACTTTAAAATCGTGTTGCGTCGTTAAGTTTGTAGTAAAAACAAAATAAACAAAGACAAAACAGCACTGCTATTTGGTCAAACAATTAGTGGCTGATAAATTGTTCCACCAATTTGTTTATCAGATACTTTCAAAAATAAATAAATAAATAGGTGGCGCAACAGGCGGTAGACACCCTAGGCCTAGCTTCTCGCAACCATTCGTTTGTGTGAGTTTCTATTTTTTGGACGAATTGAAGGGACCTACAATTTTATGCCGATTCCGAACGGCTGAATTGAGAAGTTATAAGTTTCAGGACAGTTATACTCTCGAATGTTTGTCAGACGTTCGCGAGAGGTGGCGCAGTAGAAAAAAACACTAAGATGTAATTTGTGTTTTTCCGGGGATCGAACCTGAGATCCCTCGCACAGCAGTCCAGCAGACTAACCACTGCGCTACTGCGCCCACATCATCATGTCTTCTTCATCAGACATCAGATACTTTCAGCCGTATTAATAACTGGTAGTTAACAATTTAACTCCCTGATTAAATTTTCTTGTGATGGCAACGCTCCTCCAAATTGTATTGAAAACTGACAGGAATGCGTCCTTCTTTTCTGCTGCCATCTTCTTCTTCTAATAAAATTAGAATTTTCTTACTATTACTAATGCAATTACTTTTTTTTATATTTCCTTTTCAAAATCTATATTTATTTTTGAATGTTTTATAAGTATATAAATATTCTCATATAGGATTTTTTCTTTTTTTTTTTGTGAAAAAATATTCAAATTATCCAAAGAGGGTGAGCCATTTTGCCATTTGCATAATTTTTGCAAATTTATTCAATTATTTATCACCCTTTTACCACATTCATATCAATCAAACGAAATTTCACCCGAAACACCATTTCTCATTTTGCGCGGGAAACATGTTTTGCAAAGCTAACAAATCGCTAACACACCTACCACCGTGAGTTAGTTCTGTAAAAGTTCCGAAAGCCTAGTTATCTTCTAAAACAGTTTATAAATAGGAATTTGGGTTTAACCAGTGGGTTAGTCATTGGTTAGGGATAACACGAAGTTCCGCAGCTATTATTAATACGGCTGTTAGACGATGAAACCAAAAAAAAATATCAGCAACCTTTATCTCTTGTGTTAAGTGTTGACTAACTATCCGAAACATTATCTGGAACCTGAAACTGGCTCTAATATTTTTTTTTCTTTTTTTTTTCATTTCCAAAAAAAAAATGTTATTTATGTTTTTAAACCATTAAATTTGAAGGTAGATAAAATTAAAATTTAAATTTTAGCAAATTACCTAGGTATATTGCAAACCCGCCCAAAAAATTAAAATTTTTCAATACAAAAGATCTAATACATCTGCCCCTATAGTACTCGCAACTAGAGGATGTGCCACCAATTTTAAGTAGGCTTAATTTAGTCATAAACTTCATAAATATTATTATGTACTATTCAAAAATGCATTAACATTTTAAGGGAACAAAAACTCCTTGAGCACTAGTGAATTATAAAAAAGCCAATTACATAGATGCTAAAAATTGTTAATTGGCACTACTATTGAAATAAATAACAAAATAATTTCACCATAAAACTTTCAATCACTTCTCTCTGACGTACCTAAATTAAAATCGCTATCCAAGTAGTAGGGATTCTTCTGATTGACCATCTTCCAAGCTATCCGCACACAGTCGCTGATGAATTTGGTTAGTGGCAAGCATGTCTCCAAACATGGATATTCATGAAGTGTCGACAACACCTATAATTTTGAGGTTACATGACTGTTTCGAATTGAACCTATATATTAGTAATTTATTCAACTTACCTGATTCGATACCTGTCGTTCGATGTCGCCCATGGGGAACGTTTCAGCTGTATCATGTAGATGTGCACGCACAGATCGATCTAGGGCCAGCGATACCTCAGTTACACTATCCATTGGGCAGTTGAGCGTTCTTCGTACTTCGAAGACTTTGCGTTCACGCATTCCATGGCATGCTCGGAACGAAAGCTGACAGAGGAAAAGAATTCAATTTAGCGACTGAGACCTCACACAAAAAGAAAGTGTGCGTAGGCTTTGCATCTGTTCCATGGACCATGGGTCTCTTCAGTCTATTAAGAAAGCTTGGAAACACTAAAATCTAGGCGGATCATATAGAGTTTTTTTTTACTGTCAATTACTGTGATGTTATCTGTCATCGTTAATGGGTATAGCTTGTACAAAATAAGCGCCATTAGCATTTTATTTAAATTTGATTACAGGAAGCTGTACACGGCTTTGTGTGTGTAATTTTCATAATTTCGATATTGGACCTATTGGATTACAACTTCGTTTTAATGCAGAACGCGTGTAAACCGATTACTGGTGATCGAAAGTGGAGCTTCCTTCCAATTTATGCTTATAGCTATATTATAGCACGCAAAGGCCGGCGGCCAAATAGTTCAGGTGGAACAAATTGAGATTGAAAGTAAGTTCTTCGACGCAGAAAAGGAGCACTTTCTCATCCAACCACGTTGGAATGGTAATTTGTCTTCTCTGCAGAATGGCGTGGCCTGTAAGTGGTCGATTTGATGTCAGCTTATTAGAGTCCACCCCAAGGCTTTTGAATATCAGATCAGCAGCCAGACCACGTAATTGAACGAGTTATCAGTTATAAAAATAGCACAGTTGATTGCTTTGCATTTGCGTCCAGTATAACGTATGGAGGAAAATGAGAGTGGCTTCGAATTGCAAATTTAAAAGAAAAGGGTAACTCGCAAGTAAGTATGTGCGAGCGGAGCAGCATTTATTCAATGTTCCGTCAGGATAATTAAAACGGGTGGTAACGAAAGACAATTTGTGTCTGAAAGAATACGCATTGCTGTACGTCAACGTCAGACTTCATTAAAAAATATTGACTTCTAATTAACTATTCGCGAATTGCGAACTATGAACTAATGAACATTGAACAAGTTTTTGTTCTAGTTTTAATTTATATTAAGAAGAAAGGTAAAAAAGAATACCAATAATGCGTCCATTGCCAACTTTTTAAGAGGTTAAGTTCGAATAAATTTGTCATTAGTCGATTTGTCGATCGGGGCTTTATTTTCTGGGTTGTGAATTTGGTCTGACTGTGAAGAATTTTTCAATTTGCGCGATTATAATAATAAATTTCTCCAATAACTTAATTGGCATAATATCTATGCGGTTCTAGGCCAGGAAGGTCAACCTTATAAAAATGCTCCCACTTTGGCAAGTATTAGAGAAAGCGCAGGAGGTCCAGACCGATATACAAAGGGATTTAAAGGTGCCGACAATGCTGTGTATACTCATGTGTCATGTAGATACTGTATAGGAGGGCGCACTGGGTTAATGGTTAGTGTGTCGGACTACTGAGCAAGGGGTCTCAGGTTCAAGAGTTATGTCCATTGCGCCATCTCTCCACAAATATCCAAGAATATAGCTCAGCTGTTTGAACTCGGCATCAAATTGTATACTTATGTTTATTCTATTCGTCCCAAAAATAAAAACTCACCCAATCCAATGGTTGTGAGAAGCTAGGCCTACGGGGCCTTTACGGACATGTTGCGCCAACTATCTTTGTTATATAATTCTTCTGTACGTGTTTGTTAGCAAACTCCTCCTAAAGGACTGGACCGATTTTAATTAAATTTTGTGTGTGTGTTTGAATGGGCCTAAGTTTGGTTTAGGTTCACAATTGGACCCGGTAGATGACGCTGCGATCCGATTCCACAAAATTTCAAATAATAACCACTCAACAATAAAAAAAAAATTAAAAATCAAAAAGCTCATAAAATTTCAAATAATAAACACTCAACTAAAAAAATCATGAATAAAATTTAAAATAATAAACACTCAACAAAAAAAAAAAGAACAATTGACGGACAATGAAAATGCACGAGCAGACAAAACGACGTTTGCCGGGACCGCTAGTTTATAACTTTTATTTTTTTGTAATTTTTATAGAGACGAATTAATGACTGCCAAACTCATTTGTCTGCAAGACGGATAAACCACGCTGCTCCATAGAAGTGGGCAAGAACCTCACCGAACCCCTTGATGTCGAAAAAGATTAAAGGCAAGATTGTTAAAGGTAGGTTCGCGCTATTAGATATACCAAAATATATATATGCCAAATGTATTTGACAGAGTTTGGCACCAAGCTCTTTTGCCGAAAATGCGTGCTTATGGGATCGATGCGTCTCTTATTCATTAGATTAGAAATTTCCTCTCTGGACGTTAGCTTCTCATATTCGTTCCAGGAATCACGTCCCTGCTCTTCGGCCGTAGAACTAGGAACGGCCACGTATGTTAAGCTCATTAAATTCCGAAATAGACAGCATTTTAAAATGGAATTCAGCCAATAAAGTGGAATTTAATGCTTCAAAAACACAGTGCTGTCTGCTGTCTCTATAACGAAACCAGAACTTACAGCCATTGTCCATGAATGGCACTTGCATCACCGAAACCGAAAAACTTTCCATTCTCGGTATGTGCGTCCATGTCAACCTTCGGTGGAATGACCATGTACACGAAATCGCCTTGTATGCTGCAGAATGTCTAGGTTTCCTCAAACGGTATGCAAGAAATATTTTACACCTTCTGATCTGGCTACAATATATAAGGCGTTCATTCGCACAAAACTTAAGTACAATTCTCATATCTGGTCTGGTGCACCGAAAACCATATTGCACCTACTGGATAGGATCCAAAATCGTGCTATCTCCTATTTTCCTCTATCTATTAATTCTATCCTATTTTCCTTAACGCCCAGCCGTTCGTTACATCATAACCTCTTTAGTGCGTGTCAATTATAAAAAAAAATTCTTTAAAATTATTCTTGAAGCCATTGTACGAAACCCACAGAACGTCATCAGAGTCTTGCGAAAATATTCGAAATCGAGGCATCAGCAGACTCCATCCCCTGCGAAAACGATATCTCGAAAAAAAAATCTCGAATGTAAAAATCTCGAAAAAAAAATCTAGAAAGCATAATCTCGAATAACAAAAATCTCGAAAAAAAACTTCGAATTAATATTAAAAATGGTGTTAAAAAGTGAGATGCGTATCGGGGGGGCATGCTGCCCCCCTCCAACCCCCTGCTTGGGTTTACTGTTTGCCTATGGGATGGGTGCAATAAAAAAATTTCTTTATTTTCGAGATTTTTTCGAGATATAGTCTTTCGAGATTTTTGTACATTCGAGATTTAAAAAAAAAAACTCTTCGAGATTTTTAGCCTTCGAGATTTTTGTCATTCGAGATTACGTTATGATCCCAAAGCAGGCATACGTTACAAACCTATAACTATAACCTACAACTACATACCTACGATATATTCATTACAAAAAAAAAACTCAATTGTTCAATGATGCAGAATATTGAAAAGAATTCAATTTATTTTCACCGCTTTATTTTTATCAGGCTACCAGTCTACATAGCTCTGCTTCATCAGTGTATAAGCTATTCTTCTCTTCAAGCTCCAATGAACGCAATTGACAATGCTTAAGAACAAACCCCACATTATTGTAGATTGAAGTGTAGGTCAGAAATACCAAGTACCCGCTGTGAAGCTAATTTCTATCTCAACAGTTACACCCAATGAGAAAGTGTTAAGCTTACCTTTTAGTCAGCCATCACTTTTCTCAACCTAACATTTCTATTTAGCCATCTTACACCTTTATATTTTTTTTTTTTTCGCAGAGAGACCCATGCAAAAACAATGACTATCATTATCTGGTTAACTGTTCAGCGTCTACTTACCACTATAATGGAAAAAAGAAGTTTCGCTTTCAGATTATGCACGTGCTTCAGTTGTGGCAAACTGTCTAACACCTCCAGTGTATCTGTCCTATTTTCCTCGTACAAATACCGATATCGTGATACAATTTCACTGCAAATATAAACAATAATTTCTAACAAAAGGAAAAGTATCTACATTAACTTTAAGCATAAATGCCAGTCAAATAGGCATCCGCAGCTAAGTGCTTTACAATGGAATGACACCAGAAGAGATGCCAATTTGAATTGATGTCAATTGATTCGTTTCAGTATGGAAAGCAACTGCCACAAGTAGGCGGACAAGGTGTGACCGGCCTTTCAATGGAAAAATTATATTTTGAACTTTTTAACACCCACTCACCTCAGCTCATCAGCCGCCGAATCATCCGAATGATAACCGTCACTGAAATTACTTCCCGCACTCGGGCTCGGTGGTGCACTCTCCGGTCCCATAAGACTGAGTACAGCTTCGCATCCGCGAGTGAAATTCATCAGCAAGCCCGCGGCAGGTCGTTTCTCTATATTCGACTGAGCGTCAAGTCGTTTTATCTGGCCAACGCACTGTAGCACTTCCTTGTCGTTTTGTACCCTTTGGCTGAGATTCTCTACTAAGCTGGTCAACTGCTTGAGGACAGGCTTATCGAGCATCGTGAGCAGTGTTTTGTTGTCGATTAGCCGCTGTTGTATGTCACCATAATTGATGGCCAACAATCGTTGATGGGATGAGTGCGCCGGGTGTTGATTGACAGTAATCATACTCAGTTCTTCGAGTTTGTGAATGGCTGCTTTGTAAGTGTCTATGTGACGTTGTAGTTCAGTCTTTAGGGCGATGTGTAAGGATATCAGTTGACCGGTATTGTCTGCTGTTAGACCATGGATTCCAAGGCCTTGAACGGCCATGTCTAAGGACTTTCGTCGTTCGCGGATGTTTTGGCGGATGGATGGCTCATACTGGCCGATGGCTTGCAGAAGTTTGGAACAGCGCTGTCGGAGTCCGGATTCATGGGGATTGGAGAAGAGTCGCACCAATTGCCAAATAACCGAATCCACTGGCACGTCGGGCTTTGGCGATGGATTTACGGTGAGTAATCTAAGGAAATACAATTGTTTGTGATACGATCTTTGCGTCTAATGTATGGTATACATACCTTGAGAAGAATGACTCCAAAAGATACGCGCTGTGCGGTAGAGCCTCCAATAGCAAATCAATAGGAAGCTCTGAAATGACCGACCGTAGGACGGATGGGCCCAAGCGGCCCACAACGCCGGCTGCTTCACGATACTGTCGTCCTTCGGACAGAAGCATCAGCCGCCGAAGTACTTGCCTTGGGCTAGTTAGGAATTCTCTGCCATCGCGGGATGGGCCTCGTATTCGCTCTCTACTGTCTGCCATTTTGAATTGAATATTCCTTGTTATCTGTTCCAGGAGTCTTTGTTGAGTGTTTATTGCATTAAACCATTTCAGCGGTTAACAGCTACACCGTCCGATAACCTGTAATGGAGAGTTGAACTAGAATTTAACTTGCAAAACTTTAGTTCGCTGATCAACTCTTTTGTTTTGTTTAAAAGAGTTGGTCAGCGAGTCATATTTTTTCATTTTTCGACTTAGTATATTTAAAAGAAATTTGTTGTAGCAGGTGTTAATCTCAAGATATGCGAAACAGAGCTTAGGTCAAAAAGGTGTATTTAAGAGTTGTTAGTGGGAATGAATGTCCTTTCAATTCCAATTGCTTACAAAAAATGTCATACTTCCTGAAAGTAACATCACTTTCACCCTATTTAAATTGTGCGAGCAATATAATTAATCATTTGCAAATTGTGTCGGACGTCTAACTAAGTTAAGGCGGATAAATTAGACAAATTCATTGTGAGCTTTGAAGCGTGGGAGACTCTTCGCGTTAAGGAAGTATTTTGTCATGCATTTTTTTTTACAATTAACGATCAAAGGGTTGGGATATGTAAAAAAGCGAAATGCACAAGCACAAGGTGTTAATTGTGGGATCTTATATTTTATTGTGAACAGGTAGCGGATCACAGTTCTCTTGTTCATGATGTTCAAGGTACGAAAGTGATTTGAAAAATTAAATAAAACGAAAGTTTCATTGTGGTGTCAGTTTTTGTTTGCGTGTCGTGAGAAAATCCCATAACAAATGGTGCAGTTTAATTGACGGTTTTGCCCATGACGAGAGGTAAGTTATACTAATTTATTGGGAGCTACATAATATACTATTCCATTTAGAGCAATAAATTGATAATAAATCATTTCGAAGGTGCATCATATCAACAAAAGATTGTCTTAGTTTTTTATTATTTATTATGGAAACAGAGGTTTCCACTTTTTGACAGATTGAATTATTCTTTTCTCTTTGGCGATTGTCTAAGAACTATTGTACTCTTGACTACAATAATTTTATGTTTCGATAAATTAGAGGAGAGATGATAGATGAATCCACTTAGTCAGTAAGGAAACATTCGTATACATAAACCTTTTCAGCATACAGACGCATACTTATATCCGGCAAGCAGGACTGCACATTTTTCGCCTATATGCTGCTAAAGAGCTCTGTTACATTTCTACAACGGGAGCAAAATGCGACAGAGCAAATATATTTACACAAACTTTGACATTTCATTAATATGACAAATTTTTGTTTTCAGTCACAAATTCAAGTTGTCAGTTTTTATTTTTAACTTTCTCGTATACGTAGTAAGAGAAAGATTTTGTTTTCGTACAAAATTTCGAACTCGAGATTTTGATCAATATTACGATGATAGGGGAACTCAAAAACGGGGTCTCGCAATTCTATCCGTCCGTATGCCTGTCTGTCCCACACCTGGGGAATCTAAGCGCTTGGACGGATTTGTTTGAAACTTTGTATTTAGAGTTTGTGGGCAGCCCGCCAGGATTAGTTTTTTTTTTATGTTAGCCCTAACATTAACGGAATATTCCCATATACGAAATACTAGCGTAGCCGGTGCACACTTCGTAGTACAAAATAGTTAAATAGATAAACAGTTTTTATTGTAGGTAATGCTCTGTGGTACACAACATTTTTTGTTTTTCCAGAAATCGTATTGCCTAGACAATATTCTTGACTTTCAGAACAATGCATTGTTCATATCAATATTACAAATTTTAAAAACTTTGGCTTTCAATGCCAAGACTGTCGAAGAAGCTATATACCCGTGCACAGGAATTGTATTGTTTACGTCTTAGGTAATAATGTACTTTCGTAAAATGCGAGAAATGAGAATAAATCGATTTGCTGGAATTTTCTTTCTGCCTAAACCTGAAATACAGCAATACAAACAAAACAAAAAAAAAAGAAAAATGAAAATCGGCCCAGCCAGCGGTCATCGAGATATAACGTCATCGAGTTTCATCCCATAGACCCTCGGTTCTTAAACTGTGTTCCGCGGAACCCTGGGGTTCCGTGGAACAGTTTTAAGGGTTCCGCGACTTTCTTTAATTAAGAATAGTAAAACACAAAAATAATTTTTGTAAGTATGCAATTACAAACATTTTTGCTCAAAAAATGTTTCACGCTTATATTTTCTTTTTATTGAAGTGTGAGCTACCCATAATTAGAAAAAAAAAAAAAAAACAAACACCTTACATGGGAACTAAGACCACTTCACGAAAGTGGTTTTATTTCCCTCAGTGGAATTAGTTCCCGGGGACTTATTTCCCTGCGCCAAAAATTAGGAGCAACAATCCATGAAGTATGCATGCGTGTGAGTATAGTTCGCGCATTAGATTTTTTGAGGTCCTCCACACTAGAACTTGACACAAAAATGCATGCGTGTGGGTATCGTTCATGCACAGCTTTTGTCAAGTTTCTGCATAATATCTCACAAAGAATGAAACCCAGCCTACGACACTAACGGCCATATTATTCACTCCGGGTGTAAATCAGATTTAAGTTAATTTTACAACCGATCATTAAACCGAATTTTTTAAGCCCGCCAATTTAAACCTATATCCATAATATTCACTCAAAAACATGCATTAAACCCTCTGGATTAAAAACGGATTTAAAACAGTTTAAACCGATTTTTAATCCGATTTTAACTTGTTTTTAACCCACGTAATGTCAAATTTAACATAAAATGACATTTGTTTTTTGTTGTTTGTCACTAATTGGAAATTGATTTGATTTGTTGTGACATCAACATTTGGTCAATTTCACAAATTTTTGTGTCCAAAGTCAAAATGAGTGGACTCGTGTACAATAATATTAATACATTTATTTTTTTAATAGAACAAAGGAGAAATTTTAAATACTATAAAGTTAATTCCAAAATGTACATGTGGTGTCATATCTAACTGTTGCCAAAACTATAACAAAATCCATTTTTCTTATCTGCTTACTTTTTGTTATATTTTCTTCTTGCTTTTTGTTATATTTTTTTACTTTGACTTAATTTCTGCGAACGTAGAAATGTCAAAAATGTTACATAAAAAAATATGTATAGTCAATAATATTAAATTGAGTTTTAACCCGTGTTAACGTACTTAAACTGGTCTACGGAGTCCAGTTTAAACTTAATCGGATTAAACGCCGACAAGGTTAAAAAAACGGGTTTATTATCGGGTTTAACAACTGAATATTATGGACTTGGGTTTAATTTTTGGGTTAAACTCACTTAAACCTGGGTGTAAATTTAAATCCGGATTTAAGAGAGTGAATAATATGGCTGTTATAGATCTTCAGAGTTGTATCATTGAACGAATTTTGGGTTGGTATTAGGAGTGAATACTCTGAACTTGCCAAACAGGCTATATTAAATTTACTCCATTTTGTCACACACAACGCATCGCTGTGAAGCTGGATTTTCAGCGAATACAGTGGCCGGCATAAGTATTTTGACAAAACTAAAGTTAATTCTACTCATAATTTGAACTTACTTCATGTAAATGTTGGCATCAATGGAAAGGTCACTTAAATTCCGTTTGAATGATACAAAACTTTCCTTAACCCATTAGTTCCAATTGAAAATTTAGAATTTTTGTGAAATTCTACTTTTTTGACTTTTTTCCTCGGTATCAAAAAAAAAAAATGTTTTGATGCAAAAAGTTTCTCCAAACAATTCTAATAGATTTTTTGAAAAATCTCTGCGCTAATATTTTTTATGATTTTTTGAAAATTGCTAAAAATTACTATTTTAGCAACTTTTTCCTCCTTTTCATAAAAAATTTTTCTGAGATCATCCTATTCAAAAAATCATATGCGAATACAGCTTTCGGAGATAGAAGTCAATTTTAAAAAAATTATAAATCAAACAATGAAACAGTTTCATTCTTCACACTATTTTTATATCGTTAAGAGTTGGGGTTCCAAAAAATAATTGGGCCTTGTTTAGGGTTCCACAACTTAATAAGTTTGAGAACCGCTGCCATAGACGATGCGTTAAGGCGTGAATCGACGACAAACATTTGAAGGCTCAATTTTTATAAGTATAGAGATGACAATCTAGATTTTTTCGAAAACGGCTCTAATGATTTGAACCAAAATTGATAGATAAGTTAATGTAGGCATGCTAAACCTGACTGCATAACCAGTTCTTCGCTAAAAAGTCCAGCAACGGCGGTTTGAAAATTGTCTTTTTCTCGAAAACGATAAAAAAGATTTTAAAAGAACTTATTTTTAACTTTATAGCAAACTCAGTTTTTCTCTAAAAAGACTGCGTCCTTTGATATCCACCCAAATCCCTAATATACTACTTTAAAAAACTGCTCATATATCAAAAACGCCATTTTCGATTTGGATGAAAATGTAACTGCTAGGTAATGTTTATATCCTGAAGAACACGTCGTACTCAGTTTTCAGCTGAACAGTTTAATAACAGTGCTATTCGAATCCAAAGTTGTAACATTTGTCAGCATAATTTTACAAAGAACCGCTCTAACGATTTTGATCAAAATACATATGTAAGACAACACAAGCATTCTAAATATGATCACGTACTTAGTTTTTCTCAGAAAACTCGAATATAGCGACCCAGTCGCGCACATTTTTTTCCTTGCAGATATCTTTATATAGTATCTCCTAAATAATAAACTTTAAAAAACGCAGCGTTATTTTCGCGAAAAGTTTAAGCTATATAAAGGACTGTTTTCTTGCCTTACTACAATCGTTATCGAACAATGGGACAGCTTGAGTTTGAGTATTCTGTGTAATAAAGGGTCCGCAAATAACTTTTTTTTTTTTTTTTTGAAAATGCTATAAAAAAAACTACTGAATATTTTCTCAAATTTCCTTTTTTATTTGAAAGTACAATCCTTCCGGTTAATAATGGAAAATAATTTCATTCAAATGGCTGCCTCGGCTGGCCATGCAGTAGCCTACACAATCGGTCCAATTTTTAAGCACATTATCGATTGTGTGCAGCTGTATTTCACCAATGGCTTCACTAATATTGTCCTTTAAAGCGTCAATTGTCTCTGGCATGTCGGCGTAACACTTATCTTTTACGGCACCCCACAATAGTCCAACGGTGTCAAATCGCAGCTCCGCGGTGGCCAAACGACATCAGCTCTGCGGCTGATAATGCGATCTTCGATCGCAGGCCCACTTAGCGAAGCGAAAACGCATTGGATGGTCAGTTGGCTTCAACTCCTGAACCAATTGGTCTTTGTATGGCGTCATACCAAGGTCTTTATGCAAAATTCGTCTCAATGATGTCTCCGAAATGTTCAATTGTTGAGAACGACGGTGAATTGATGTTGATGGCGCTTCACGCACACTTTCTGCCACAGCAGCAATTTTCTCGGGTGTACGCACTGTTTTTGGCTTTTCACGCTTTGGTTTATCGATGAGGATGCCAGTTTCTTTCACTTTTTTCACAAGATAACGAACATACGGAGCTGACGGTGCTTCTCTTCTTCCAAAATCCGTACGCAATTTTCGCACACATTCTGCAACATTGCGTATACACAACCGTATTCGTTCAGCGGAAGGATACAACTAATTATCTGTCAAATCAGACAGGAGCTAAGTGCGAAATAAGCACTAGGTAAAAAAAAAACGTTAGATGGCGGACCCTTAGTAGTAGTAAGTTCTTTATTTTTCGTTCTAAAAATAATTTTGCAATTTAAAATTTGAGCACATACGACAATGACATTTAGTCGTCTGTCGGAGATTTGATTTGAAAGTTTTATTGCATAGTTTTAAATGTTTATTTATTAAATTCTTCAATTAAAAATGACTGAGTACTCCGTTTAACAATTCAACTGCCTCGTCTTCTAATAAGTATCTCTTTTCAAAGTATTTATATCTTTCTTTAAGAATAGTACATCTTCCTGTGAAATGTTGTATATTTTCTATTTCTTTTAAGCTGTGCAATATTCAATATTGGGTATGAGTCTTTGATGATTTTTTCCAGCGTTAAAAAAACTAATTTGGCCTTTGTTCTATATCTTTCGCTTTTATATTCTAGCCATATTAATTTGGAAAGAGGAAGAAGTGCACGGTTTTCTTCTGCTACTTCGACTTTATGCCCAAAAGTACTGTTATGAACAACGTGAGTATATGCGAATATCTTTGCGACTTAATCCGATCATGACATTAGATCTCTTCTCGCTCATCACTTGCCATATTTCCTTTTCTTTTGTATGTCTGAATGTTTTGAGATTGGTCCAGTGTAGGTTTCTTTTACTGAATGATTCAATATCGATCTTATACTTTCAAGCGTACACAGCGGACTTTTTTCAGACTTTAAGGCCAAAAATTAGTTAATTTCCTATCCATTTCTTGGAAGCTCATCCGTATCTTCATTATCCGCAATATCTAGGTAAAGGGTCCGCCATCTAACGTTTTTTTTTTCAACTAGTGCTTATTTCGCGAATGGTAACACTTAGCTCATGTCTGATTTGACAGATAATTAGTTTTATCCTTCCGCTGAACGAATATGGTTGTGTATACGCTTGAACAACGCTGGGAAATATTGCGACATTACTTTGAAAATCATGGTAATGTTGCAGAATGTGTGCGAAAATTGCGTACGGATTTTGGAAGAAGAAGAGAAGCACCGTCAGCTCCGTATGTTCGTTATCTTGTGAAAAAAGTGAAAGAAACTGGCATTCTCATCGATAAACCAAAGCGTGAAAAGCCAAAAACAGTACGTACCCGAGAAAATTTCTGCTGTGGCAGAAAGTGTGCGTGAAGCGCCATCAACATCAATTCACCGTCGTTCTCAACAATTGAACATTTCGGAGACATCATTGAGACGAATTTTGCATAAAGACCTTGGTATGACGCTATACAAAGTCCAATTGGTTCAGGAGTTGAAGCCAACTGACCATCCAATGCGTTTTCGCTTCGCTAAGTGGGCCTGCGATCGAAGATCACATTATCAGCCGCAGAGCTGATGTCGTTTGGCCACAGCGGAGCTGCGATTTGACACCGTTGGACTATTATTTGTGGGGTGCCGTAAAGGATAAGTGTTACGCCGACATGCCAGAGACAATTGGCGCTTTAAAGGACAATATTCGGGAAGCCATTGGTGAAATACAGCTGCACACAATCGATAATGTGCTTAAAAATTGGACCGATCGTGTAGGCTACTGCATGGCCAGCCGAGGCAGCCATTTGAATGAAATTATTTTCCATTATTAACCGTAAGGATTGTACTTTCAAATAAAAAAAAAGAAAATTGAGAAAATATTCAGTAGTTTTTTTGTATAGCATTTTCAAAAAAAAAAAAGTTATTTGGCGGACCCTTTATATGCCCTGGTACACAGCGTTGGATCCCTGTGTTGGCATATGACACTTCGTTGTTATAGTGCTTGACCAATTTGATGTATGTTATAATGTTTGGGAGATTTTTCCGTCGGTTTTTTTGGTCATAAGTAGATGAATGACACTTCGCCCAAATATATATTTCTTCTCATCTTTTACATTCCTTTTGACTTCCCACACGACTGACAGATTGCATGGATTTTATGGCCGCTTGGCTGTCAAAGTTAGTGATGTTTTCGTGGTCAGTAGCGTCTCTTTAAACCTTCGCATCTTAAGTAGGTATACGGCGCAACACGCAGATTGCTAGCGAGTAGCGAGTATTGCCAAGAAGCGCTGACAGCTGGATGAACTCGATTTGATTGGGCGAACTGCTGAATTTATAAAAAGACTATCCTGAAGTGATGTTACAGATGCTTAATGGGAGTATCTCTAAAGATTGTAAAAGACACGATTTGTCGATGCGATAATTGGAAATCTGTATGATGGCCAGATGCCACTAGGCCACGGTGGAAGAACTATATGTAAAAGCGGATAAGTGATGCATCATCGTCAATTATGAACAAAATGGTAAAAATGTCCAAAGCCGAGATTCAGTAAATTTTATGGCGGCCTATAGTTTAACTAAATGTAGAAGAAGCGAGTTAATACAGAGCCGATACCCACAATTGTAATTTGGTAAATGGCAAGCTTGACAACAAGGTTAAAAATTTGTTATTGCTATTGGGAACTGCTTTCAATCCAGTGTTGCCTTAGCAAGATCATCTCTGTGTTCACTACCATCTATAAAATTACCACAATATGCGCTCGTACTCCACGCAGATAAATAAAAGTGCAGCATAATGCTATTACATCATCTCTGTTGACAAACATCTTAATGTAAGAAACTCTTTGGGCACACACAAATCATGGACCGTACTTATAACGCTAACGTATACCAAATGTCTGTTTACCAAACCCACAGCAATTAGAAAGTGTAAACTGTTGTGGTGCAACACAGTGACAAAGTTTGTTTTTAAAACTCTTATCGAATATTTGAACAGATTGTCTTCGGATGAAGAGACGATCTCCCTAAAAGAACAGCACATTTCCGTTCTACAACAATCAGCCGCTCAAACATTTCATAAGAACAGCGTATAACGAAAAAGGTTCTTGCACCCATTAAATGATAATTGTAATAATTGTACCTCAACTTGTAGGAACAACCGCAAGATAGGTACTTAAACAAAACGATAAGAACGGCTACAGAAAGAGGCAATAATAAACACAGAGATATACTATTATGTCCAAAAAGGCCCCCAGCAGGGGGAGGGGGTTCGTTGACCCCCACGACGTCATTACGAATTTTCGGTTCAACTAGAGTAAGGTGCACCGACGAGAGAGCTATCCGTGAAAAACTGTCCGTCTATCGTGTTTTTGTAATAAGATTCGTTCTAGGTCTAGCGCACACCAATTATTGTCATGCCAATAATTTCGTTACAAATTAGATACATTATGTAAACATATGATCGCATCGCAACACGTATAGTCGTATATATAGGTACCTGGGAAATGGTTTGGTTTCGGGTAATTAGTGATGACTTCTGATGCTCAAGTGTTCGGAATCGACTTTTCGAACCATCTTTATGTCATTATAGAGTGTTGTTGCACATGCGCGCACGAAATGCAGTTATAAAGACAATTGTTGACTCTGCGCTTCGCACGAAGCACATTAATAAGTAGTTCGTGGTAAATCGTAAACAATGTAGAGGTATAGTCAGAACTTGGCCACCTAATTAGGGAGTCAGTGAAAATATTATTTGCGTGAAGAAATATCTACAATGTTGGCCGGGAGATGATGAGAACTTTCGAGTTATTTGAGAATGCTAGAAAAGTGGAAGTTCTGACCATGCTACAGCTAGATTAGGCAAAAGAATGAGGTTATCCAACTAACCGTTTCTAAGTAGATGTTTATTGTTTTTTTTTTTTTTTTATGGTGGGACTGATTCGCATGGCAAGTGCTTCGTTGTTTTATGACAAAAATTATGGCTCTTTGTTAATGATGGCTCGTATAGTTATTAGTTTTAGTACAAGGGTAACCCTAATTGTATATAATGACCCAATGGTGTAGCAACTGCTCACATTTAATGTGGAAATCACAGTTTCGAGTTGTTTAAATAATTTGGCTCGTAAGGCAAATATGAGATGCATGATGAATTAAAATTAAGAAAAATCCACATACGTTTCAGGGCATGAGGAAACTAGCTTCCGCAAAGGCTTGGTGACAGCTAGTTGTTTTTTTTGGATTTTGGCACAATGGTTATAATATAAACCGGGCTTGAGCATACATTTTGTTTCCCCTGCCACCACTGACACAAAAGAGTCAGTCACAGCAGAAATAGGCCACATTTAAGAATCTAGTCATCGTAAGTCGACTTGATTTGTCTGGATTCAAATTTAATTGAACGCGAAAACTAACTTGAATTGTCGGTATGTCACTTATTGACAATTATTGTATTCTTTTCTCCTGAGATCCGAGTTTCTGATTGGTGCTCTACAGTTCTACACGTCATCATGCGATGACTACAACTGTCATATGCGACACAAAAAAAATACATTAATCAATTTTGACGTTTATAGTGTATGAATGAATTAGTGCTTCTGGTTTCGATTCTGAATTCAAATCCAGAAGCAAAATTCTCTTCGTTTCAGGAGAAGAACTGTCAGCTGAGTGCCAATCGAACGCTTTCAGAAGCGTTCGGATTGCTTCCGGACGGTTCTGGATTACCAATCAAAAAAGCCATTAATAATAGATAAGTCGAGAAATTCTGGACTTGATTTGTGGGTGTTGCGGAAATAGACGTCAACTGAGAAAACTGTTTAGGTGAACAGTCTAGCCCAATAAAAACTCAGCAACATGAAGATATAGAGCTGTCAGACTTAGGGCCGGTTTGTTCACAGCTGGTTAAATCTGCGGTTAGGTTATCATAGATTTAGTTTATCCCATGATTAAATATGTATGGTAACCCAAAACCGTTTGTTCACTTATTTTTCACTTTGGTCACCAAACCATAGATTTGCGACAAATCGTCCCAGTTTATTTGTCAATTTAGTTGTTAGAATTAATCGTTGGTTAAAATTGTTTATTTTTTGTGTGCATTTATTTTCGGTATTTTATTGATTGATGTATTTTTTTTTTTAAATTTAACTGAATATAAGTGTTTTCAGCGCAAAACGTGTCCCAGCCACAGCAATGCATTACATTTTTTCCACACTGCGTGCATCGTATTCATCTGTCAGTAGAAAATGCGCCGATAAAGCGAATACGAAGCTGTTGACTGATATGTCAAATATTGAACAAACAAAATTCCAGAATATCCTTGGTTAAATGCTGTTAACCGACTAAAATCAGCTGGTTATTGATTTCTCGGGTTAAATAACCAAACCACGGATTCTCTGCTTAAAATTTGAACAAACAGATTCTACGGTTATCAGCTGGAATAACCTTTGATTAGAGGTAACCAAAGATGTATAAATCGGCCCTTACTAAACTAGATTCTTGAACGCCCTCATAGATAAAAGCGATGGTGTGTTCTACTAAACTTTTTTAAATTTAATGATATAAACCTACAACAACATTTTTCCTAAATAATTTTTCAAGCTTTCTGATTAACAAAGGTACCTACAATTTTATGCCGAGTCCGAACGGTTGAATTGAGAAGCTTTTTCAGGACAGTTTTACTCTCGGATGTGTGTCAGACGTTCGCGAGCGGTGACGCAGTGGAAAAAACCTTAAGATGTAGTTTGTGTTTATTCCGGGGATCGAACCTGGGACCCCTCGCCCAGTATTCCAAAACATTAACCACTGAGCCACTGCGTCAGTTATTAAAAAAACGCCAAACAAAAAAAAAATGAAATGAGGCCCCAAAAAATTATACAGGAAACAACAACAACGATTTTTAATAAAATTTGGGGTGTTATTTCCCTTATTGGGGCCTTACTTCCTCATGAAATTAGGGCCTTATTTCATTATGAAATAAGACCCCAAAAGAAGAAATGAAATAAGACCCGAAACGTATGGATATGTTGCCCCCTTGCAACCCCCCTGAAGACTTGGGGTGTTATTTCCTTTTTTTAGGCCTTATTTCCTAATGAAAATTGGGGTTTGTTTTTATCCCAAAGTTATTATTATTCCATTTTCTCTTTTGGGGCCTTATTTCATTGCGGCCTTATTTCCTGCAGCCTATAATATTAGCTGCGATGCTCGGCATTCCTCTTGTGACAGTAGCAAAAATGCAATATCTGAGCTAAAGCTTCTCTTCTATGACTACATGCTATTTGGGTTTAAGCAACATTTAAGCAACTACGGACCATTAATCCTAAGCCAAATCCGAACGGTTGAAGTAAACAGCTTTTTCAGTACAAATTTGCTTTCGGATGTCTGTCATATATTCGCGAAAGTAATGGGATGGAACAAACCTTGAAGAGGGTTATGAGAGCTTTCTTCAAAATCTCTGTCCCGCTCTGTGTCATATTTACCTATGAAGCTTTTTCTTTGATAATCTTGACGATTTTGCAATCACAAAACCAAATGCCTTCATAAATTTGTTAATATAACATCAACTTGTTTAAGTATTGAGTAGCTTAACCCCTGTTTGGTAATAGGTCCCTATACTAAAGACTGATATTTAGTCTCTAAGTGCGATTCATAGACAACCCTTTTACTTGCATACCTATCTAGGTTTAGGAATTATAGTCATGCAATTTGAAGTGACTGGTTTATTGGTATACCGTACTTGAAGCTTGCTTTAAATAGCAACCGCTTCCCACCATTGTGCGGGAATTTGCTTGGGAGATCGATTTCCCTTAATATAATTCTGAGATGAAATCAAAGACCAATTCCAGAACCAATATAAAAATCAATGCCTTATTACAATAATAGTCCCAGAGCTTCAAACTATAAACGAGTTCCCGAATTATTGTTTGAGAGAATTACATTAACAACAACTCGTAGACACAGTCACTTTGGTAGGAATGATAGCTATTTCGAACTACACCACTAATTCATCATCAGACTCCTTTAAGTGATTGTTTGAATAGTTTTGAATTCTGACAGTCAATTCTCCGTATATATCCACTTGGGAAGACATTTCTGTCTTTCCCCTGTCAGGAAGTGAACTTGCACCTCGATTTTCTCAATTGACCAAGTGACTACCACTTGCGCTAATTGAGCGACGAATACAAGCCCGCCAACTGGTGATTAGAACGGAGGAGAAGACCAACCTCTGTGCGTTGTTGTTGCTACGAGGTGTTTTTGTTTATTGTCGTTCTCTCGGTTTTCTTCACCTCTTCCTCTCTTTTTTTTTCCCCGCAAGCTGTGAGATTTTCAACAGATTCATACGAGTAGAGAGGTATTATTGGGAAGAATTCGTTGGCTAATACCCAGGCCATGGTTTTTTGTTAACTGAGTGGGGAAGCGAGGAGTAACAACGATTCTCGCTTGTTTGGGATTGACCCTGACAATTTCTGTTGGGAAATTATGTCGAATTTCAGTCTCTGAATTATTGTTTGAGAGAATTACATTAACAACAACTCGTAGACACAGTCACTTTGGTAGGAATGATAGCTATTTCGAACTACACCACTAATTCATCATCAGACTCCTTTAAGTGATTGTTTGAATAGTTTTGAATTCTGACAGTCAATTCTCCGTATATATCCACTTGGGAAGACATTTCTGTCTTTCCCCTGTCAGGAAGTGAACTTGCACCTCGATTTTCTCAATTGACCAAGTGACTACCACTTGCGCTAATTGAGCGACGAATACAAGCCCGCCAACTGGTGATTAGAACGGAGGAGAAGACCAACCTCTGTGCGTTGTTGTTGCTACGAGGTGTTTTTGTTTATTGTCGTTCTCTCGGTTTTCTTCACCTCTTCCTCTCTTTTTTTCCCCGCAAGCTGTGAGATTTTCAACAGATTCATACGAGTAGAGAGGTATTATTGGGAAGAATTCGTTGGCTAATACCCAGGCCATGGTTTTTTGTTAACTGAGTGGGGAAGCGAGGAGTAACAACGATTCTCGCTTGTTTGGGATTGACCCTGACAATTTCTGTTGGGAAATTATGTCGAATTTCAGTCTCTGAATTATTGTTTGAGAGAATTACATTAACAACAACTCGTAGACACAGTCACTTTGGTAGGAATGATAGCTATTTCGAACTACACCACTAATTCATCATCAGACTCCTTTAAGTGATTGTTTGAATAGTTTTGAATTCTGACAGTCAATTCTCCGTATATATCCACTTGGGAAGACATTTCTGTCTTTCCCCTGTCAGGAAGTGAACTTGCACCTCGATTTTCTCAATTGACCAAGTGACTACCACTTGCGCTAATTGAGCGACGAATACAAGCCCGCCAACTGGTGATTAGAACGGAGGAGAAGACCAACCTCTGTGCGTTGTTGTTGCTACGAGGTGTTTTTGTTTATTGTCGTTCTCTCGGTTTTCTTCACCTCTTCCTCTCTTTTTTTCCCCGCAAGCTGTGAGATTTTCAACAGATTCATACGAGTAGAGAGGTATTATTGGGAAGAATTCGTTGGCTAATACCCAGGCCATGGTTTTTTGTTAACTGAGTGGGGAAGCGAGGAGTAACAACGATTCTCGCTTGTTTGGGATTGACCCTGACAATTTCTGTTGGGAAATTAATGTAATCCATTTGTCTTCCTCAGCGAATCCTTATTGGTATCTACATTAAGTATAACTACCTACATATCGCTTAAGAAAATCTCACAACAGATGCAACACAAAACCATCCACAATATAGTGCAGGAGGCGACCAACATTCCTAAATTTATGTCAAGTATTTAGGTTAACTATAGGCACTAAATCATTAAACCGTTATGAGATCACTCGAAATCCGAAAAAAAAAAACAAAATCTAATCGAACAACGCCTAAAATAGAGTTTTGTATCTATAATTTTGAACTGATGATCATGCATCTGTAGCACACTGACCCAATGACTGGTAAAGCTTATCTTGGAATTTGTCATTTAATTTACATATAGCATTCCGCTTATAGCCCTAAGGCTTATCACCTTAACCACCATCACAACAGTTACCCAGAACAATGGATCTGTCTGCTTAGAATTAGGCTAATTTAATTCAGAACTTCCATAAAAAAGCATGACTTACGTGATATTCTGTTGAAGGCTTTTCTCTATATTACCAAATCTGTGTATCCAAACTTTAGGTCAATGGTCCACGAATTATATTCAAAATCAATAGAACCAGCGACTTAAGCAGCTCGTGGTATCCGGAAAGATGTAACCAACACAAAAACACTCAAAATAGGTTAATCACTTTTGCACATGAGAGCTTTACTATTCCGGTAAATTCTATATTACTCGTAATCAATTTCACTTCATTTCCATTCGAGATGCACAAGGTACCATAAGATTATCTTCTTTATTTTTTGTATATTTTATATTGAATGCACTATAACAGTTCACTGAAAATCCCAACCGATATCATGCGCGCAACCGACCGTTGATGGTAAAATCCTAACGCAGACTGAATGTCATGACCAAAGTCGAGACCCAAACGGGCCTCACAGTGCACAGTCACAGATTCAGATACTCGTGGTATGGGGATCTTTCTTTATGGGCGAGCTCAATGGAGGCAAAGATTTACATCTTTCACCGCACTTGCCGCTTGCGTTTTATCTGGCGATGTGTGCTCAAAGTCAGCTTCATGTCACCTGTGTTTTTTTGTGCAACAGGTAATTGGAATTTTCGCTTTATTTTTTTTTTCTTTGGCAGTACGTGTTCAGCTCAGCCTAATAGATTTAAAGATGCTGCACTTCAGGTCTGTAATACGCTTTGTGTTTGTAGCTGGTTCGTATTTTAAAGAGTTTGTCCTTCTTCTTAATTTGACATAAAGATATTGATTATCCAAAATATTTTGATTCGTTTGGTAAATACCCGCGGAAATAATCTTCGGAGATTAAAATTTTCCTTAGGACTAAAAATGGAAGTACTGAGCTCGTTACCTGAAATGTAAGTCAAATAGGTATTAAAAATGGGGTCGCATGTATGAAATATATGACGTCCAATCTAATAAAAATCGCTGTCCACACTTATTCATTCGAATTCTGTATTTCTACCTATTTCAAAACCAGTCCGCTTAATAGGGCGATTTTTTTTAGTAAAAGACTTTTAAAGAAAGGGTTAAACAGAAGCAGTTTTAGAATGATTTAGAAGATAGATAGTGTTTTAAGAAAATGTTTAAAGAAAGTAGTATGCTTGTTTACTTATTTATTTTAAAGCCCGGTAGCCTTATAGAGCGTTTTTACCCAAAAGCTCGTATATTCTAGCTCCGTAAACCTCCTCTGTATGTTCCAATATACTTCCTTAATGAATTCTAGTTCGCATTTAGTTCTTTCCGCGGGTTTTGGTGCATATATCGCCGGCGATTGTTACTTGGAGAGCCGCTAAAATTTAGTTTCACTCGAGCAACGTACTTAGCGAAACTAAATTCTAGCGGCTTTAAAATTTTTCTCTCCAACATTAGCTAAAACCCTAGCAAAATTTTGACATGGGGTGAGCTGTGGATATAAGTGTCACAGAAAACAGATGTTCGTTGAAAATATTTTCCTTCAAAAATTCATCGACACGAAAAATATTTTATTTTCGTTGCGCTTTCTTTTTTCCTTGTCTGCTATTCTTTCATCTCAAATTTTTCACGTTCAAAGGCTACCTCATCGAGGTATTCACTGAAAAAATGCATCCTTATTTACTTTTCCGCAGTGATGTTCCACGACGCGTCGTTTTTAATTGTCGACACTCTGATGTCGACAATAGCGTCGTCTATGTCGTCAATGTCGTTAATTGCGTCGTCAATGTCGTTAATAGGATTGTCAATGTCATTCAAAACAGCTGTTAGTGCAACGTCTCTAGCTCTACTAGTTACTAGTAATAGTAAGCATACGCGCAGGAACAGAGCAGGACTGCTTGAATATGAATTTATTAATAAATTAGAATTCAATGACTGAACAACTTTGAGTTGGTCAAGTTGAATAATAAACAAGCAGCTAGTTGCAATAATTGCAAAATAAATCTTTTAAACACACCTGATCGCCTCAAACACTTTTTTTTTATTCATCTATTTAGAAATGTGTGCAAAATTTTAAATAAAAAAAAACGTTTACCTTTTTAAAATAAAAAAGTTACCTATTTTATATTTCAATTGTCTTAATTTTATAAAAATTATATG
This sequence comes from Cheilosia scutellata, assembly GCA_955612985.1. Taxonomy (NCBI): domain Eukaryota; kingdom Metazoa; phylum Arthropoda; class Insecta; order Diptera; family Syrphidae; genus Cheilosia; species Cheilosia scutellata. Next base: position 34,181,480 of record OY015312.1, on the reverse strand, counting down.
TAATGTATTGCTTGATTGAACTTTGTCGACATGTCGTGTCGTCAATTTTGAATTAACGACACGTAATTGACGACCCGTCGACAATTGCGTAGTCTACATGGTGTAGTCTACGGCTACGCGGCACAACACTGCTTTTCCGCAACACAAAATCACAACAGAAAAAAAACCAACAGATCTGTCAAAAATGTAGCTTGAAAAAATGTGCCGAATCATTATGGGCTCGCTAAATTGTGACAGATACATGCAGTACAGTCTGAAATGAAAATTTGATTTTTTAGCTGAAGCAGCGTACCGTTCGGCTAAATGGATTCGCTTAAACTTAGCGCAGCTAAATTTTGGAGAGAATTTTGTATGGGAGCTAAAATTTAGCTCGAGCAGCGTACTAAGCTTCATTCTTCAATATTCCCTGCACGTCAACTATTTGACATGAAATGTACCGCAATAACGTTTTTCAGGTTAATATGTGACGAAAAAAAAATGTTGTTTTTGTTTCGTCAACAACTGTCAAAAAAACGATTGCAAGGAATACTGGCCGATTGATCTCTCCACCCTGCCAGGTGTACAATTAGTTCCCCACAATTTCATCACTGTATTTAAAAACAAAACTAGGTATAAATCTAACACCTCCATAAAAACACGACATAATTTGGGGTGATAAGAGACCAATATTATGTCATTAGTAATTTTATGACCCTTAGTTTGTGTAAGCTTTTTGAGATTCAAGATTCACCCAGTTCACTTCTTGATCTCTAGTATTATTATCGTAATACACACTTATTTTTTATTGCCCAAAGAGTGCAAAAGAAATGTTGAAATTACATCTTCCACTCAAGGCCAATAGTGAACCATTTACATCACTTAATTCGATAGTTGCAATTTCTGTTGTTGTTGTTTTAGTTTTGCATGGTATATAATTATCGTGCAGTTATGCATAACTTTTAATTTGGGTTTTATTGAAATTATTGTAGTCTCCCTATACGGCCTACAAAATTTAATGGTTTTATGGTGTTTGGGTCTGACTAATGATTAATTTTTAGTTGTAGGGGATGGACCGATTGCAAAGTCGAGTTATTTATTATCCAAATATTGATGTAGACGAACTCTAATGATAAGTTTGGTTGACAGGACTTGCGAACAGTTTCGGTCGAAAGGTTTAATTTTGTCCGTTGCGTTGGTAAGAATTGATTTTTTTGTTGAATTCGAAAAATAATTGCACAATTTGCATAAATTTAATTATAAGTAGCTACTTAAAGGGAAATATTAAAAAAAAAATTGATCTGTTTGATTTGGCTTTAATTTTCTTAAATTTGGGCACAGCTCTTAGATAGCTTTCTCATCTGTCGAAAACTTTTCAGAACTCAAATGAAGAAAGTGATGTCAAATGTTTTGATGGAATTTTTAAATGTTTTCTTAAGGTGCTTCTCCATTTTAGAGTACTTTCTGTCGATATGAGAGTAATATTTTCAATATTTTAATATCGACAGCTCTTTGGTAGAACTTTGAGAGTTTATTCCCTGAAAGTACTATTATAACCGTGTCCACTTGATATTTATTCCGCTAGTTATCTGTTGTAATGTATTCTTAAACCATGTTCCCACCAACGTGATTGAGTTAAATCCACATCATTTTCATGATTACGTATACGTCTAATTGATTTATCTACACGCCTTTTTTTTTATTATGTAGGGTACGTCTACTCACCGCGAATATTTCTAAAATAAAATGGAACATACTATTTTAGCTGCAGCTCTTTAGTCAGCAGCAAAAAAAAAAAACAAGTAAAAGTGTTATCATCGGCCTGGCCGATACTTTAATACCCTCCACTGCATAGAAATCAAACAAAATGTTCGCCATGCGAGCTAGTATGTACTGTATAGTGTACACGCATGGGTCTAATATTGGCTTTGTATCGGAGGTAGCAGAGGTACTTTACCGACGTAGACAATTTTACCAACCAATACCAACCTGACGACGGTAAAAAGAAGTCTTCTCACAAAATTTCATTCACCTAAGTCGATTTTTTTTTACGCTATCGTGATTTCAACAGACAGACGGACATGGCTCAATCGATTCAGAATACGATCCTGATTCAGAATATATATACTTTATAGGGTCTCCGGTGACTCCTTCTTTGCGTTACAAATGTAATGACAAAGTGAATAAATATACCTTCCTGTGGAGGGTATAAAAAACGACTGTCAAAAATAAATTTCCATGAAAATAAACTCAAATTTTTTAATTTCGCACTTGTTTCACAGAGTTTCTGATCTTTTAATAATGTACTCTATACATTGTAATTAGAAACTGATTCTATTCATATTGACTGATTGTTGATTGTATTCCCAAATCAGAAGCAAGTAAAAACAGCCAACAGCGCAATTTGGTCCGAAAAAGACTAGTTCTTCCTTTTGGAACTTTGGAAAGAAAAGTTTTATAGGAATTAACAGAAATGTCAAAATAAAACACTTAGTTCGCTGGAAACGGCTTTCGTGATTTATAAATCACTTCAACTTCATTACATTGGTGGAAACATGGTATTAGGAGCGAAAGGTTGCAGCTGCTTACATTTTTTGGGACTGTTCTTAAAAAATAAAGAAGAGTAAAAAAGAAATACTGGATTAAACCACGGATAGATCGTCGTCGACAACTCAATCCTTCAAGAGAGCTTCAAATTGAAGATGCTCGCCAGGAATTCAGCGCTTTTACCGTTTCACAAAAAGTGAAATAGAAAAAATAATTCAATCTGTTGGGCCAAATATTTTAAAAAGGATACCAAATTAAGGGAAGCCATGCCAGTACGTGAGTGTGTATTGCTAACACTATGAGTTGATTTATTTCCTCCGATATATCCATTGTTTTGCCATGTCGACTGTCGACATCTACTCTCATAATACGAACCGTGTTGGAATTTTGAGAGCTAATCTCCGATAGTGATAACTGATAACAACATGTGTCCACTTGCGAGTGATTTCAAACGTTTCAAATGTCGGGAGTAAAAAGTAAGCTATCCGCAAATTACTTTCAAGACTGTGACCACTCTCGAGAACTGGTTGAGAGCTGCTCGCAGCATTTTTACTCTCAAATGGACAGCCGCACCTTTGGCTTTAAAAGATTTAAGAAGCGCGGTCATATCAGCTGTACTTAGCTATCGATAGTCCGCAGTACTAATTTAGTGTCCAGGCTAACTTTGACGAAATCACAACAATGGCGAACATTTCCATATGAAATTATCCATTGTGACCGTCAAAGTATTTAAGTTGAAGACTATGATTATTGGTAAGGCCCAATGTCACTTTTCAATTGGGAGGTAATGTCTTTTGCATCTACTCATTGTATAATGCATTACTTGTGTAACTACTGAAATTGTATCTTAATTTTAAAAAATGTAAAATACCAGTGAGCTTATAAAAAACAGGGCTCACTGTGTGGATTAAATTCGTGGTACTTATTAAGCAATAGAAGTAGGTACGTTAAAGAGAAATCCCCATCAAGTGCTTATGGGCTTTGGATATTTTACTTCCAGTTGTTTGCTTGTATAATTATACATCTCAGTTGATTTACAATTTGATGGCAATGGGTTTATTTAGAAGTGCGATGCCGAAATTATTTACATTTATTGCAGTCAATCGTGGGTGTAAGCCATTTTTATGAATAGTTCTGAGTAAGTTTTCAAGTGTCCTTATAAAACTGCTTATGAATGTTTCAATTCAATACATTTGTTCGCATAAATTATAAAATAAGAGTTCTCGTTTACCGTACCTACAGAAAATTTGCATTCAGTTTCACTTCAGCTCGTGTTTACGCTCATTAAATTAATCTGCCAACTTCTTATTGGCACGCAACATTGTATATTATAAGACTCAAATAATAGGCAATGATTAGCCATTCACCTGCACTGTCTTGATAGATAATTCCATGTTATCCATCATAGTCATAGATGATAGGATATCCTTACAGACATACACTGTATTCATCAGCCATGGTATTACCTCATGAAGAGCAGAATGAATTTCATGCTTCACGCCTTTTATCCAGCTAAATGGTATAACATTGAACGCTTCTGCGGATTCACTATACTCTATACATAACATAACCTCCGGCATGCAAATGTGAAGAGATCTTTTTACAATGGCTAGCTGGCTGGCTGGATGGATCATTAAAATGCATTTTTTGACATGAACATGTAACATTTTAGTTAGCCTCTACAAATGGATTGGTATATATACAGATACACCTCTAGACAAAAATGCCCCCCAGGATAGGCGGAAGTGGAGAATAACAGATATTTCTACAGTAAAGTAGCCTCAAATTGTGTCAGTAATGGTAGAGTGGAATTTATTGACAATAATTTGCCGATAGGAAATGGTTATTGGCTGATGGGGCTGAACATTAATGGGCATGCAATAAAGCAGCAGCTTAATGAGCGATGTGATAATTGGAAATTTTTGTGGCAATGAGACCCAACACTGCGATACGGAAGGAAGATTCCAATATACCGTATCTGTTGAGAGAAGTTTCAATTAGATTGGCATGTCAGTTGTACTCAATAACCGTTTTCAAAAAATGGCATCATTACCAAATGTCGGTCGTTGGAAGAGACCTACGACTCAGCCAAATATGGTCTCGGTCTTTTGTCATCTTGTGTTTCACTGCATAGTTGGAGTTAGTGTACACAGGTGGGCATAAGTATTTTGACAAAACTAAATTTAACTCATAATTTGAACTTACTTCATGTAAATTTTAGCATCAATGTAAACGTCATTTAAATTCCGTTTGAATGAAACAAAACTTTCCTTAACCCATTAAGTACCCATTGAAAATTTATAATTTTTGTGAAACTCTACTTTTTTTACTTTTTTCCTCAGTCTCAAACAAAAAATGTTTTGATGCAAAAAGTTTCTCCAAACAATTCTAATAGTATTCATAAAAAATTCATAAAAAATATTAGCGAAGAGATTTTTGAAAAAAAAATGTTTTTGCATTCACTATTAGAATTACATATTTGAAGAAACTTTTTTGCAACAGTTCAACAATTAATTCGGTTTCATAATTGTGTTTAACCCTTGAACAGAGTTCATTGTTTAGTTTAAGTTAAACGACAGTATTCTTCCATTTAAACCAGTGACATTTCAATTTCAAAACTGCCGATTGTCAAAAATACAAATATTTGACGTTGTTTTGATTGAAAGATAAGACGAGGAACGATAACGGAAAAGTCATATAAAAACTACGTACTGTTCAAGTGTACAATAAACAATACTGCCAAATTCTATTCATAAAATGTAAACTCAAGTTCAGGTTCAGTTGAACTTAAGTTTAAACTTCCCCTGTGAAATTTGGTGTTAAATAATTATGTATTTCGATCAAAATCTTTAGAGCGGTTTTTTTAAGGCAAAACCCACAGGGACACAACGGAACCTTAGGTATTGTTTTTAACTTTGTCGTATACGTAGTAAGAGAAAGATACATACATATATGTATTGTTTTCGTACAAAATTTCGAACTCGATATTTTGATCAATTCTGATATTACGATGATAGGGGAACTCAAAAAAGTGCGTCTCGCAATTCTGTCCGTCCGTATGTCTGTCTCCCCCACCCCTGGGGAATGTAAACGCTTTGACGGATTTGTTTCAAACTTCGTATTTAGAGTTTATGAGATTCCCGCTGGAGGAGTTTTTTTTCATGCTAGCCCTAATATTAACGGTACTTCCCATATAAAAAATTTACGAAATATTAAACAATTTAGATTTTTTCGAAAACGGCTCTAACGATTTGAACCAAAATTGATAGTTGATTTAATGTAGGCATGCTTAACATGACTGCATATCCAGTTTTTCGCTAAAAAGTCCAGCAATGGCAGTTTTGAAAATTGACTTTTTCTCGAAAACGGTAAAAAAGATTTAAAAAAAACCTATTTTTAAGGTACTATTGTCATTCTTAACTCGATAGCAAGCTCAGTTTTTCTCTAAAAAGACTGCGTCCTTTGATATCCACCCAAATCCCTAATAATAGTACATACTTTAAAATACCATTTGCTCAGTTTTGAGCTAAACAGTTGCAAAACAGTGTTTTTTGAACCATGAGTGCGTCCTTCGATTTCCACCACAATCGCTAAAAATGGTACTTTAAAAACTGCTCATATCTCGAAAACTCCGTTTTCGATTTGAATAAAAATATGTTTAACTGCTAAGTAATGTTTATATCCTAAACCTAAAGAATACGTCGTACTCAGTTTTTAGCAAATCAGTTTAATAACAGTGCTTTTCGAATCCAAAGTTGTAACATTTGTCATCATAATTTTACAAAAAACCGCTGTAACGATTTTGATCAAAATACATATTTCTTAGACCTGTTTCTAGACCACAAAGAAAACTCAAAGGAGCATCGGTGTTCACTAATTTTTGACGCTTACTGTATGTATAATTCTTCTGTACGTGTGTTGTAATCGAACTCCTCCTAAACGGCTGGACCGATTTTGATGAAATGTTGTATGTGTGTTTGAGTGGGTCCAAGGATGGTTTATATTCACATTTTGTGAAAATTGTACAAACGACGTGGCACCTCCCATAAAAAAAAAACTAAAAAATCTTATATCTAGAAAACTACCAAACTGATTGAACTCAAATTTTAAGAAAATATTTGTTATTGGCCCAATGGTGTTTCTGTTAAAATTTGATCAAAATTGGACAAAGGGGCGTGCTACCTCCCGTATAAAAACAAAACAGAAAATAAATAGCAAAAAAAAACGCTATTCTTCGACAGCCATGGGAAAAAATATATCTAGGACAATATCGGTCGAATCACATGGAGTACAGAATCAGTGCGGACATATCGGTTAAATAATACGGCCGCTAGTAGTAGCTATATAGAATACTAAAATTATCTCTATTTAATTAAAATTGTGAATTTTCGTAGCAGTTTGAAATACATAGTTTTGTGTTGTTTAAATTGGTATTTAGTTTGAAATGGCTCAAAGTAGCTCAAAGTGTATAATACAACACGTACTTTTGGTTAAATATTCCGGTCTTTCTTAAATTTATAAAAATATGTATAATGCATATTATGTCAATGTTAAAAAGTATCCATTAAGCTAAATCCTTTTCAGTTAGGAAAAAGCAATAATATCCGTGGGCAAATCATCTCAGACTAATAAGCGATTGCTTTTAACACCCGCCAATTTGCATGCCAAAACCAAATTAATAACCCCATACTCAGAGGTAAAAGATCAATTTGCATCTGAACTTTCGAGCTTTGAGTCTGGATACCTTCGTACGAAGTCATTTTATTACATTATACCTTTTCTACATCGTCAACGATGTGTGCCGGCCGGCGGGTTGCGGAGCTATTAATGAATGCACTTGAATGTGGTTTCGTGTAAATACCGGATGGATAGAAGTCAAAAAACTCATCTCCATTTAAGTTCAGGTGCTTACAGTTACACGTACTTATACCTACGTGTACCTTTACTTATATTTCTGTTTTACGCTCTTTTCCTGACACATTATGTGGTAATGGAAACCCCACAATTATGATGTAATTTGGTATATGCATTGACTTGTGGTTATAAAAATTAATTATGCCTGATCAGATGACACTCATGTGTAGATACTCGTACATATCTTCGTTAGTTATCTTTAAAATGAGGATTTCATCCAATCGTTTGATTCCTAATTTTTTTTTTATGATAGGTACTTGAATATTATTTTTTTGGGTCATCACTAATCGCTACAGGAAAGGTATTTAACAAAAAATGCTATCATTAGCATAAGCGCAAAAGAATGTTGTAAAAGCAGTTATCTGCTTCGCGAGCAGTTATTTACTTTAATCGCTTAGAAGAAGCAAGAGTTATTTATCTCAATTTGTCTGTTCTTGTAGTCAGAACGAATTATTGAGATGTCTATGACTGGCTGCAAAGGGGAACTAAGAAGTTTAGAAAATGACGAAGAAGCGCCTTGGGGAAACTTTCCATCAAAGTAATGATTTTGTGTTTAAAATCTCTTTCATTGGCTATATTTAAAAGCGAACGTAGAACACTACAAATTATCCATTTGTCAGCCCTCATATGAGTAATTACAACAAGTAGTTTGGTAGTGAACAAAGTCTTTATCTCACGATATGCTACTTCGAATCGTTATTGATCTATACATATAATAAAACTGTAGGAATTTTCTTTGGCTATTAAAAACTCGAAAACTACTGGACAGATTTCGACGAAACTTTTTTTAAAATGTTCCTTAAGACTGTGAGACTGCTATAGGCTATGTCGTTTATAGCTTTATAGCCACGTCCTTAAATAAATAAAAATAAATAGGTGGCGCAACAGGCAGGTAGACACTTCTCGCAACCATTTGCTTGTGTGACTGTGTGAGTTTCTATTTTTTGGACGAATGGAAGAGACCTACAATTTTATGCCGAGTCCGAACGGCTGAATTGAGAAGCTTTTTCAGGACAGTCAAACTCTCGGATGCTTGTCAGACGTTCGCGAAAGGTGGCGCTGTAGAAAAAACCTTAAGATGTAATCTAAATCTAAATCTAAATCACTAACCAGTGCGCTACTGCGCCCACGTCCTTAGGAACAGTTTTTAGCCAAAATATATTTTTTGAAGTGAAAATATATACATACACTACACATATTATATCTTGCTACAAATGGATGTTTATACTTTTGCGATCGTGCGACAGGACAAACAAAAACAAAACAACCCTAGCATACGCATACCTCGCATTCGAAAATGGTTGATTTGTTTTAGCAGTGAGTAGTACTATTGGCAGTTGTATATGTAGGTGATCGTATGCCCAATGCCGGATGGGGATGGGGTTGCGTGCTGCACCTGCAGTATAGCATGGGATATATTAATAATCTTCATAAGAGAAGAGACGTATAATACAAAAGAGGTTTCATTGCAGAATTTCATTCGATATATTGTGGTATGGTAACAGTGTAGGGTTGGGGTAGGTTGTTGTTTGGATTCCATAGGAAGAGGCAAACAAAGGAAAGGAAAGGAAATGCAGTATTTTAAACAAGTGGCAAGATCATGGAGAGGGAGGGAGATGCAGAGGGTGCACAATAAATCGATATCTATACTTATAATAAAAGTGTAGGAATTTTCTTTGTCTCCTAAAAGCGCGAAACCTACTGGACAGATTTCAATAAAACACTCAAAGTGTAATCTTAAATGGACCAAATATAAGTTTGTTTTTTTTTTGCTTAAGGCGAGCGGCGCAAGGCGAGCACGGGTCAGCTAGTATATAATAATAATTATAATAGGATATTTTCAGTTTGATTATTCGAATTCATTGGCTAATACAATATCCAACGACTATTTTAAACATTGAACTAACAGTGTATAGAAACTATGGCACCCGCAAGTCATACACAAAACTACACAACTCGAAGTAGAAAATTCGATTTCTGTAAAAAAAAGCGATGCTTCAAGATGCATTTAAAAAACACTCGAAAGTTTAATTAAAAAATATATGTAGATCCCTACCTATCACACCCGAAATATATCTGCACTCACAAAATAATATTCACGTAGTTTCTACAGATAGAAGGTGGTGCCATCAAGACACTATGGCTTCGAATTTCAATTTGCTTTTGACAGTAGTTGTATTGTGGTGCAAGCAGAATTAGAATATTTTTGTGAAAAAGCAATGAAACGCTATACCTACTCCTTAAGAACACGCAATAATTCTGGCAATGTTTTTGATAAACTATTCGCTAGTGGTATTGGCCCAACGTGCATTTCCTAACCCTTTTTGTTAGCCACCCAGCTCACACTCCGTCGAAATCGACCAGACGTTGTGCCACGTAGTTAGCCATTCCGTAGTTAGCCATTCCAATGCTTTCAGAAGCGTTCTGATTGCTTCCAGACGGTTCTGGATTACCAATCGAAAACGACATTAGATAAGTATTCGGTTTGGATTTAGTTCTTCCGCGTGCGTTTTGTAGAATCGCTGATGCGGCAATTTCTTTTAAACTTAAGCTCACACGATTGTCAGATCATACAATATTCTCAGATATGTCAGTGAAAAATATGTCCCAAATGTCTTACAATCGTCTTAACTTACAAATTTGTCAGACAATATTGCCAGAAAAGTCAATGTCAGCCCATTGTTGGCCGTATATATGACAATGAAATTGTCAGGTTGCTGACTTTCGTCTGAACACTTGTATTATTGGCCACGTTCCAATTACCGCTAGTCGTCTAGCACATAATATCCCTGATGAAGGAACGCTGGTGCTAGAGATCTAGCGGCAGCGGCAAAGTGACATTAGAACCAATTTGAGTTCGTATTATTTTATCTTCATGAGAGTCAAAAATGTATTTTGTGCTATCATGCCGCATATTTATTATTACACTATAATTTAAATAAATAAATACAATGTATATTAATTACATAGAAGTTGGAATTCCCATTTTACACCAAATTGGAAATATTTGACTTCTGCACTTTCACTTTTATTTTGACAGTTCGTTATTTTTCTCAATCTAGCAGTTCATTTTGCGCTAGATTGAAAAATTTCCCAGAAAAGGATATTTCACAAAATGTGCTAGAGCTCTAGCGCAAATGGTGAAATGTCAGTTTTTTTTATATGGAGTTTGGCATGCCGCTAGTCATCTAGCGGTCAATTAAACGCTGCCATTGTCAAATAATTAGAAGATTGTCAGACTCATTAGAAATTGTCAGATGTCGTTTTTTATGGAAGCTGACAATTACTACAAATTTCTTCATTGTTAGACAATAAACCAGTGGTTTAGACGGGATATCAACGTTTTCTTTTAAACAATGGTCACTAATTCAGAAGGTATTGATTCGATACGAACAACAGTGTAAACTGGAATTTAGATTCCAATTGAAATTGGATAAGTCGAAAAAAAAAGAATAGAAATCGTACAGGAAGAAAGTACAGAGTGTATGGGGAATTTTGACTGCACAGTGCACAGAGTATAAACTACCCAAAGAAGCCCTATGGTAAAGAGGTCGTCGACGCCATGCACATGACACTTATCGAGTGTGAGGGAAAATGGACCAATGTGCGCACCACATTGAAAAGCCACCTCGCCAAATACAGAAAAAAAGTCGGGTCAAGCTGCCAATGAAACGGTCTCGAATGCCTGAAAATGTTTCAAACAAATGTTGGAATCCAACAAAGTCTTTATGTGTGGAGTCACCAAAACTATAGAATATCATCGAATTGTGTTGAGTCCATTCGCAAAAAATTGTGATAAAGTTCCGGCTTTATGACAAAATCTTACAACCGTGTGAACGGACAATTTTGCATTGTAAAGTAGTTGGATATTGTAAGCATTGGCCGCGTTCCATTGACTGCTAGATGACTAGCAACAAGTCAAACTCCATATAAAAAAAAACTGACATTTCACCATTTGCGCTAGAGCTCTAGCACATTTTGTGAAATATCCTTTTCTGGGAAATTTTTCAATCTAGCGCAAAATGAACTGCTAGATTGAAAAAAAATAATGAACTGTCAAAATAAAAGTGAAAGTGCAGAAGTCAAATATTTCCAATTTGGTGTAAAACTTCTATGTAATTAATATACATTGTATTTATTTATTTAAATTATAGTGTAATAATAAATATGCGGCATGATGGCACAAAATAGATTTTTGACTCTCATGAAGATAAAATAATACGAACTCAAATTGGTTCTAATGTCACTTTGCCGCTGCCGCTAGATCTCTAGCACCAGCGTTCCTTCATCAGGGATATTATGTGCTAGACGAATAACGGTCACTGGAACGTGGCCATTGACAGATCTGACAATATTGTAAGATTAAGATCTGACAATCGTGTGTACCTACTTAGCTTTACCAAAGAAACATTACATCACAAAGATTCTCGGAACAAAGTGAACAACAAAATTCTTCCGGAAATATTTCATGTTGATTATGATGGTAGTCGTAATACTCCAGTTTGAGAACAAACTTATATAACAGGCCGATATGTTTAATAGAGATTCATAGAATTACATGAGCTGTGACTCTAGAACGCCTCCAATCATAATACAAAGCGAAAAATAATATAACTATGTCAACAAATGTCAACATCCAAACAATTTACGTTAGTAACACAGACAATCTCCGGAAAGCCAAAAAAAAAGAACTATCTATCAACTAATTCAATGCTTGTGGGTAAATATAGTTTCCTCTTCGAACACGGATAATCGATTAACCAATAAACCCTGCATGATTATTTTCCCGGTAAATAGAAACTAGCTAACATTTCTATTTCACAATTTATTTGCAATTAAATGAAGAGAAAGATGCCAAATAACTTTTGAACGCCAGCTCCAATAAGGCAAGCAAACAAACAAACAACACTCGTTCGTTATTAACAATTTGATTTACTAATCGAATAAAACTGTCGTGTCTTTCATATATTCAGTTCACTTGTTTAGATTTCATCATCAGCGGCTACCTTTTCTCCTCCCAATAGACGACAGGTTCTTCCCTCCTTTCATGCGAGATAAAGGCGCACACAGCAAAAAACAAATCCAACTGTCATCTGGACATAAAGTTTCTCTTTCTAGGAAAAATACAATTTCAAATTCCAATTCCATTTGCTCTAGGCGCTTCGCGTATCAATGCGTACACGCAAAGCGAAATTCTATACCAAATGTGAACACGAATGATGCTCCATAACATCTCTGTACCTGTATGGTCCCAGGATAAAACAACACACAAAACAAGGCCACGCACTTCGCTTTCATTTGCGCGAATAGATTTAACCCGAGATGTGGTAAATCCACTTGCCAATTGGGTAAAAGTGAAAAGTTGCGACGATTTGAATAAACAAATAAAAATGTCTTCTCAGTTCGAATTGTGACAGCTTGACCGCGTAACCTATATTTTGCTACTACAGGTAGGTACGCGACCTTCAAAAGAAGGAAACGTTTAAGAATCTCATTAAGTCTAGCGCACGGGAAGCGAGCGAATGCACATGTCTGTGCGCGACCATATACTGTCAGTTGTCAGTTCCATCGACCCGAATGGCCGAATCTGAAGAATGTCCGATGCGATCTCTTCTCCGACATTGAATTGGATCTCCATTCAATTATAAATGATTTTATGAGAAGGTATTATTTGTTGTTTCCGTTACGACTTCCGAAATCCATTAAAGTATCTGCACCATGGTGGATACATTCCATTGTTGTAATGGATGCAGACACAGCATCCACGTATCGCCATCCAGTCCCATCATCATCTTCTTTGTTTCGTTGAGTGAATTACGATTATATTGCATGCCGATCGCTGGAATGGTGTTTTCCGGATTCAAATGAAGGAGAAATCAAATCACTGATTATCCGTGCGGAGTACAGGAACACGAAGACACTGACGTGATAGCTTCTCTTTGTAGTAAACATATTACGCTGCGCCGGAGTATATTTTTCGTTTGAAAGTAACACAAATTGATGGGTTAACTAACTTCGATATTCGATTAGCTTGCATTGATTAATCCGACTAAATCGTTGGGACTATGTACGCTCAATGAGAAACATTAAAAAAAAATCTTGATTTCCAAGTGCTCCAACCGTCCAACGTCTATGGTTCAAATCGGCCGAGACTATCGAATTCACATATTCCCACGGAAAATAATCCGTATGTGTGAGATCATAAGGTCGTGGAGGACAGTTCAAATGTCAGTCCACTACCGCTAACGCGCTCTTTTTGAATATTTCACGCGATAAATTGATGGTGTCGCGCATTGTTTTGTGTGCGTGTGGCATACACAGAGCGTCAAAAGTCATGGTACCCCACATACTTTATAAGCTTGTTTAAAATTAATAAATTTTTGAATGAAAAATTCAAAATAAACTAGTCATTAACAAGTGAGGTTCTTTTCTATATTTACAAAGGGCCTTACCAATAAACAATCACTAAACTCGAGTTTTACTAATTTCGAAACTAATTTTAGTTTCGACTTTTTATTTTGCCCTACCAATAAACAATTTAATCGAAGGGTTTACTAAACACGACTTTATTACAAATTCTAGTACAATGGAAGTCAAATCTTGTACGAATTTCGCAAAATTGTCAGATTTATTCGAGCACAAATCAGCTGTTCATATATTTTTTGCTGAAATCCAATAGTTTCACACAATTTCTTGGATCTTGGTAGGTATCAGGAGTCAGGACGCAAATAAAACTACACATTCGGATTTCTGACCGTATAATGAAATGCACATAGCACATTTTGTCTTTTGGCCATTTGGGTAAACATTTTTCCTTTCCATCGCTTTGGCTATTTCGGAGAGCAAAAAATCGCCTCAATTGCAGATTTCTTAGAGGAAAGAAAGAAGACGAACCATATTTTGGGATATATACCATATTTATTTCAAAATGTTATCAGGAAGACCTAAAATCTTAATTTTTCCAACCGAAAAAAAAAAAATCACTTAAATTTTGAATATTTTAGGGCTTTCTGGTGACATTTTAAAATAAATACAGTATATATCCCAAAATATGGTTCGTCTTCTTTCTATCAAGCCATAAAGTAACAAATTCCATCAAAGGATGGCTACGATGTAAATGGATTAAAAAACGTCCAAGAAATCTTCAATTCAAACGATTTTTTTTATTCTCCGAAATGAAAATTTCTTGGCTGGAAAACTGACATTCCACCTTTGAATGACACTACTACGATGACACATATACTTAAACCATGAGTTAGACACGACTTTCTCAGGATCGAAAGTTAGAGTCGACATTAGGGTTAACTCGCAATTTTTTTTAGTTCCGACTTTTGCGTTAAAGTCGAGTCTAAATTTGTTTGTTAGTAAGGCACAAAGTCTACTTACTTGACTTTAAAAATTTAGGATTTTTGTGAAAGTCTACTTTTTCGACTTTTTTCCTCGGTCTCAAAAAAAAAATGTTTTGATGCAAAAAGTTTCTCCAAACAATTCTAATAGTGACTGCAAAATTTTTTTCTCAAAAATCTCTTCTCTAATATTTCTCAGAAAAAATTTTGTATGAAAAAAGGAAAAACTGGCTAAAATAGTCTAGCAATTTTAAAAAAATCATAAAAAATATTAGCGAAGAGATTTTTGAAAAAAAAAAAAAAATGTCTACTGCTGAATATTTTTTTACTGAATATTTTTAATAGTTTAGAGATAGACAATCCGCCTTACCAATAATCAACTTTAGTCTGGCAGCTAACACAAAGACTCAACACTTTCGAAAATGCCCATACCAATAAACAAATTTAGTTGCCAGAATATCGTTAACTGTAGGGTTAAATGTTAATGTTGAGAAAGTCATGTTTATCTCGGCCATTAGCTAATTAAATCCACCCTAACGTCATTTTCAAGAGGAGTGATGCCCATACGATCAAAATTAGAGTATCAAAAATTGTAATAGGAGTGGATTGTAATACCCTGCATATGCTCTAACTGAATAGATTATTGGTATTAATTAATTAATTTTGGTAAATTGTAACGTGATTCCTTATTTTATTGATTGGGATAAAACAATGCAAATCTACACGAAATAATAGAATATTCCATTTCTAAACACAGTAAAAAACAAAAATCGAATGGAAAAAAACGATACAATTGTATATTTTTCTGTGCAAGTGCAAGGTAAAAGAATGTGCTCTTAGTCGACAAAGGGATAATATAATATAAACAGGTAGGTTGTATGTATTTAAACAAAACTACAACATTTCTTGCACTCTTTTCTTTTCTACATCAAAAAAGTATAGACCATTCCATTGGTAGACTATTCAAAGCAATATTATAAATTTCTTATGCCACGTAAAACTCAACCAAATACGCAAAATGCAATGCAATGTCTAAATTGTAACCAATATTTTTGAATGATTCAAGTTTTATATATCGCAGTTCATATATGAATAATAAGTAATATATTACTTAACTATGCATACTATTTTGTAGCTGTCCAACACCAGACCCTCCAAATTCTTTGAAAGGAAGTTTTCGTTTGCTGAGAATCCTTGGTGAAACATGTTTTGTGTAAAATGGTTGATGTCGCGCCAAATGTAGTTGTAAGAATTGCCGAAGACCTTCAGAACATTACGTTTACATTTTAAATAACTTTTCAAAGCTATTTTATAAAATGTGATGGCTTATACACTTATATATAATTTCGTGTCACTTTCATTCATATACTATATTTTTATATATCAGTGTGATTTTTTTGGAAACAACGTTCCATGAAATCGGCAGAAAGTATGTTCACATATTCGTGTGATGTTTCAGTTGTTGTTCTATTCGTTACATTGTATTTGTGATTTGTATACTACAAATAAATTTCTTTTTTGCATCATTAGCCTACGAATAATTTATAAACGGTGTTTTTATTATGATGCAGTAATCTGAAATGAATTTTATTAGAACAGCATCAATTTTCGAAATTAATACAAAAGTACCTAAATGCATAGGATAACGTATTGTAAATAGTATTGAAAATAGATCCGAATTATATGATATGGCAGTACTAATTTTCGTATGAATTTGACAAAACAGCTGACAATTTGTAGATTTCCTAATTGGGGTTTCGGTTTTTGCTTTTAATAAGCGTTTTAAAGCTTTTGGGAGGAATCTGATGGGCGAATTTAATTGTAATTTGTGTATAAATTCGTTTAGAATAATTTATTCGGCATAAAAATGATCAGTGGCCTTGTTTTCCGCGAAACCAAATTATGGAATTTGAGTCCTGCTATGACAGAAAATGTAATAGATCCTAATAAAGTTGTCGCACTAGTAAATGTGGAGATCAAATTGTTTATTGGTACCATTTCAATAAAGCTATACATTTTAGGTAAACCTGGCAGCCAACTAGTAGTCGGAATTAGGGTTTGATTATTAGTAAGGCCGAATAAAAACTTTACAGATTACAGGCCATATTTCACCAATCTTTTTTCACTTTGCACCTTGCAATTTTTTAATTTATCTTTGCAAATTTCGTTGCATGGACATAATTTAAATTGCGAATTTTTAATGCAGGGGATGCAATGTTTGCATTTTCTACTTCCTTTCTTTTTCTATTTTTTTTTTCTGGAAAGTATCATACGTTCACAATAGTGAAACTGTATACTACGTGCTTATCTATCTATCTATCTATATATATAAAAATAAGTTGTATTGTGTTTGTAATTAATGTTCTCTGTAATGCGAGAACCGATTTTGATTCTGGAAATTTCCCATGAAAGGTGAAGTAAATACCTTGGTTTATAAGTGTATACTGTCTTTGTATGTGTATTGGTTCATGAGTTATAGGGGCGTTGCACCCCTCATACAAAAAATACATTCAAAATCTTATATTTCGAAAACCAATAAATCGATTGAGTCACAATCTTAAGTGAAAATCTTAAGTATTGTCCCGGGAATGTACCTGTGAAGATTGGTAAGAATTGGACAAAAGGGCATACACAAAAAAAAACATAAAAAATCTTATATCTCGAAAGCCACCGAATCGATTGAGCTCAAATTTTCGGACAATCTTAGGTATTGGCTCGAGAGTGTTCCTGTGAAGATTGGCCAAATTGGACTATACAAAAAAAAAAACATTGCAAACTCTATTCTTCGACAGTCATGGAAGCCAAAGTTTGTTAATGTTCTGTTACAATAAAAACTGTTTATCACTGATTTAAATGAATTTGAAATTGATTTAATTTTTTTCTTTGCACTACGAAGTGTGCAGGGGGTTTTCTAGTGTATAGATACTTATATAACAACTGACTCGGATTGACGATTATGTCAACCGACTGTAAATTGGACACAATAAGTTTGGCAAACAAGGATCTTGCATTCGGTGGACGAAATAAATAAATAAATTGATCAACGATTTCCGATAAAAAAAATTTAATTTGTCACCAGTCAAATTGGCTGATACTAGAAACAGTGCTGATAAATTAAAAACCAAGCTTTAAAAAACCTCTATGTTTTAGTCCTTTCAGTTATCCTAACATCACCAGGAATGCATCGTTCATACTGTTCATATTCTAACATGAAGGGCATTTGTATAATGTCTCTCAGAAAATAATTTTTTTGGTTCCATGTTACCCTATCAGGTGATGGGTTGGATTCAATTTGCTTTGAGACATCGTTTGTCATTTTTGTTCGTTATTATTTGAGATGTCATTATCCACCAGGCTTTCTTTGCTATCATTGGGTATAAATATTTCTCAAAGTCGCCGTACAAAACAGTGAACAGATTGCAATGCACTTTGACACAAATCTAGCACAATCACAGTCACCAGCCTCTCTCTCGTTTGTCCACGATCTCAATTCAGCAAATCGTGTGTACCCCTCATCACTGTATTAAACGAATCACACATCCCAGACATGGTCTAGTTCGGTGACTTTAAATGCACCATAGGTGACCGAACTTGATCTTCCACCTGAGCCATCCACTCCGCATGCACATAGCTCCAGTCGGCCAGTCTGCATCGGCATCATCTTTTTGTTTACTGCATGCTGTTCTCTTTCTCTGTCTCTCTTTGGATCTAAAATGTTTGTGAAAGTTGTCAAGAGACGACTCCACCACATTGTGATTTTCACTTGAAAAGTGCGCCATCGTCATCAGAGCCATCATACTATCGATTTGGTATTGCTCCTTCTAAGCCTGTTCTATGCGCTGCACGGCTTGCCATGTACAATCTCTCACTCATCGGCGACTTGATTTTCGCAGCAGCTCCTTCTAATTGGCTCCAATTTCTCGTTTTTAATAACTTTTACTAATCGACGCAGGCGCAAACTACTTGAAAGTCTGAACGTGAGCTGAGAATACTTGGCCAAGAGTAGATATTCGCATTTACTTTCATCGAAATGAGCCGAGTCGGCTTGACGTTGTGTTTTAATTGGCGAAGCAATACAAATTAGCAGCATTTCTCTAACCAGGCGCTGTACCTACAACCTTCCCAACGCACAGTAAGATTTATCATTGCGTTAGCAAGGCTCAAACGTTCTTCTTCCCGTGACAGAGACAGAGAGCTGGCATTATTCATACTCCCTGTAACCAGTTTTGTGCAGCAAATGGCTGCGAAAAGTGGGTGGCCCACAACCGTGGGCACATTACACATTACAACAGCCCACTGACCAAACGGCTGGTGCATACTCTGACTGGGAATGCCGGTGTCTACTTCGAGACTTTTCGTGTTCATTTGAATTTGGCAGGCACAGCCTTTGATTATTCGTAGATAAACCATATAGACGAATAACCAGAAGAGGAAGCTTGGAATTCTAAGCGAAAGATGAAAGTCGTCTCAGTGGAAGTGGAAGTACTTGCTTTTTGAGCTGCAAGTCGATCCGAGTTAGAATAATTTTTTTTTTTTCGCTTTTCTAGCGAAATTAGAAAGTAAAATGTATGCACCCAAATGATCGTTCAATTTAGGGGGGAGCAGTCGGCAGGGGGCAACTTTCCGTGGTTGAGGTGTAACGAAAGTAAACAAGATGTAATAATGGGGCGTTGGGGGCATGTTTTATACTACGAGAGGTTGAAGATAGGCTGAAGTGTTTCAGACGATTGAAGATTCGATTTATGGCTTAATAAGCTCAGGTTATTGGTATAGTTTTATGCGATCGTTGGTAACGCAGTTATCATAAATCACTGCAAGACGACAGTATGCTAGATAGATAATAATATAAAAGCGATTTCACTTGCATGTCGTTACAATTTAGCGGAAGATGAAAAATAATTCAATCGATTAAGTGAAACTTTTGGATAAGACGCTTCGAGTTCGTAGTAATTGTCCTTTTCCCTTTTTATACCCTCCACAAGAAGGTATATTCACTTTGCCATTACATTTGTAACGCCAAGAAGGACTGTCAAAACTTACGAATATTCGTTCGTTCGTAGATAGTTGGTCGCTCTCATGTGAATGTTCCTTTAGGTATTGGCCCAGGAGTGTTCCTGTATGGCGCCTTCCATACAAACAAAAACAATCAAAATTTTATATCCCGAAGACCACCGAATCGATTGAGCTGAAATTTACAAGTGATCTTAGGTATTGGCTCGGGATATTTCTTTTGAAAATTGGTCAAAATTGGACAAAGAGGTGTGTTACCTCAGATACAAAAAACATCTTCTGTGGGTTGAAATTCGATGACGTCAGATATAACATAACAAGGTTTGACTTCAACAAATCGCTTGAAATAGGGAACGAAAAATAGTGATCATTTTTGTTTGCACTGTGATGGAACTCTATTATCTGTGGTAACATCATGTCTGAGTATTATTGACGCTAGTTTGATCAAACTGGGACGTAGCGGTACGTCCCATTGAGTTGAAAAATGGTCATTTTTTTTTACTCTGGGTGCGATATCTATGGAACTATAGTATCTGTGATTATATGTATATCGTAGCTCTTTTAGAGCCATTTTGGTTTGCCTAGATAATGTACGCTTATGGCGACTTTTTTTTATATTTAGCCAAGGCCTAGTTTTCGATCAAGCTGTTCACCATTCTCCTCCCAAGTATAGTGCATATGGCTTCGATTTTAACTAATAAATTTTGAGTTTGATCCGTGTTTTGCAAGAGTGTCTGCTTTTCGTTTTCTTTGATCCCTGTGTGTTCTTTCACCCAAAATATAATGTCAGCTCATTCTCAGCCGTATGTAGATCTTTAGCACATACTCCAATGCCAGAAATATACCTACTTATGTTCATCTGCTCCATATGTGCGCCTGATTTTTCAGCGCTTTCACTCCTAGACTCAGATGAAAGGGTAGACCTTTCTGCCGCTTCTCCCTTACTTATGCATAGACCTATCAATCTTTAGTTATGGATCGGTGATACATTTCGAAGTCCTGCATCCTGCATAGACTCAGATGAAAGGGTAGACCTTTCTGCCGCTTCTCCTTTACTTATGCATAGACCTATCAATCTTTAGTTACGGATCGGTGATACATTTCGAAGTCCTGCATCCTATCCTATGGCCGTAGGCTTGTTATTTTCTTTGTGTTTAATACCCGGACTTACAAACAAATCGAGTCGAGATGGACAAAATTAGTAGATACCTAGTGGCTCTAGCATGACGAAGAACTGTTCCATGGACCTATCCAATGTCAGTGCCATTGTCGAGAAGCTGTACCTAACAGCGCGTTCACTCTCTGACCCCCCATAATAATTGTCTAGGGGACCATTCATGAAAATTGTCTTAAACGTGATGAACTTGACATATGTTATTATTGGCCAGATTGAAATTAAGCGTACCTACATAATTTGGGTTACCAACATATAAGATGTTGAGAAAGTTTAATTGACCATCTTGGAAGTTGGAACATCACTTCAATGTTCGTGATGCCGTGTTTCCCGCCTAGTGCTTGCCGAAAATAAACAACAATTTTGATTATTCACTTTTGTATTATCTACTTGTTTTATTTATTAGTTAAGTTTTTCGAATAGAACCTTACACCTAACGAAAGAGAAAACAATTTTGCAATTAAACTAAAATCTAAAATATAATTATTTGCTGGCACGATATATTTATTTAACAATCGGTATAATAATAGTTACAGCACTGCGTTAAGTACACACACATCGAAACATCAGGGCACAAATTTACTCCTGAACAGTGAAAGTGAGTTGCTTACTGCGAGTCGTCTCGAACTTGTTTGGTGTCTTTATATCCATTAGGGCCAGAATTCCCAAAAACAGAACACCAATCAGAATGCTACACACAAATAAACCAGACCATATGGGTATGGTGGTAAAGCCGACACAGTTGTAAGCATCACTAAAGCTATCGGCGCCCTTCAACCAGGGTTGGACCTAAAAACGGAATGCAGTTTTTTTTTAAATCGAAAATACGCAAACGGAACAGAAAATGTTGTTAGCCTACCTGATAATCACTCAAAGTGAGGTTATCCGTTTCCGTGCCGAATACAAGTGATCGGCATGAGCATCTGAAGGAGAAGCCCGTTGGAGCATTGGGTTCTTCACCGATTAAGGGAAGACTGTTTCGATACTCTTTGTGTTCGACTTCAACAGCTGTTAAAGACCAATAGTTAAACCTAGAGAGGGTAAAATTAAAACGCAAGCGAAGCTGAAATATAGAATTTAGTTTGAGGACATAAGAACTCTGCAGTGATTTAAGCTTACTCGTGTACTGTTCACTATGAACCCAATATTTAGACGGCTGTAGTCTAAACGATCATCGAATGTAATCTCCTTGTTGTGTTCCATCAAGGCGTAGGAGTGTTGCTGGCCGTCGATGATCATATTTAGGAGTGGAGCAGTTGTTGTGTATAAAATTGCTTTACCTGCAAATTAATATTAATAATTATAGTGATTAAACTTAATTTCATGTAAATCTAAAATATGATGCTATTTAATATGAGGATTTAAAATAAAATGTGTTAAGTATGTATTTTGAGATCTCTATTGGCAAGAGGAGGTATTAAGCGGAGGTAATACATAACATAGTATAATCTCTATAAAGGGTGGGCCAAATACAAGTTTTTTTTTAAAAATGCAATAAGATGAAAAAAATTAAATTTTTCCGTGTATTATGGCTTTATTATTAAGAGCAAACATTCCCACTAATTACGGAACACAACGTCGTTCAAGTGGCTGCCTCGCCTCGGCTGTGGGCTGTGTGGCATGGCGCGCCATCCTGCATGAACCAGTGGTCTTTTAAATCCATGTCTTCAATTTCAGTAAAAAAAAGTCGATTAACATGGCTCTTGAGCTACACAGAACTCATTTTGGAAATAAGTTTTCAATATTTTCCAACGTTGTTCAAGCGTAAAGCGACTCATTTCGTTCCGCGGAGGTACGATGCTGACTTTCTGTCAAGATTTTGGGCGGGAAACAGCTGTCAATGTAAAAATAACCTATGATTTAAAAAGAAACCACTAGATGGCCCACCCTGTATAATGTATATGTAAAAGTGAATACAACGTGTCTGTCTGTTATACGTTTCCAGAATCCTTATCCGATCTTATGTGCATTGACCGTATAACATCTGTGGATCTTCTGAGAGTGGTCCTACCACTAAACGAAGGATCTCGGATTGGCTAAATCGGATTTTCACCGTTCTAATTACTCCAAAAGATCTATGAAATGTAGCTTTAGATTTATCAGAAAAAGAAATCAAGTCTCTTCACCCTTTGGTAACCCTTAAAAAAAAGACTTTGGCTAGACACTGTCAATTGTCTAGATCAGGGGTTTCCTAACTGTGCGTCGTGATGCCCTGGGCGTGCTTCGTGGCGCTATCCTAAGGGCGTCGCAAGTTTTATTTTTTCACTGCTGTAAGACTCCCAAACAATAGAAAAGCATTACGTTTCTCTTTACGAATACCAAGAGCAAGGTCGAAGCGAAATCCAAAAATCCATTGCAGTCGAAGTTTAAGCGCGTTTGTGTTTCCCGCATTTCCAGTTCCAAGAGACTTGCTTCGTGGCTGGCACTCATATATTTGCCTGACACTCAAAATTAAATAAAGGGTTTTCAAATGGTACTGGTCGTTGCCATCCAGATTGGTCGGGAGGATAACCGTGCTCCATGAGAGTGTACAGGACAACCCGAGGCAGCCAATTCCGCGCAGTGCACAAGAAA
Source organism: Cheilosia scutellata (assembly GCA_955612985.1). NCBI lineage: Eukaryota > Metazoa > Arthropoda > Insecta > Diptera > Syrphidae > Cheilosia > Cheilosia scutellata. The sequence goes on along the minus strand of OY015312.1, from coordinate 34,157,939 downwards.
TCGGCCTTTCAAAGATTCCAACTTGACGAATTTTGCATCGGGACTTGGGCTTACGCCGCTACAATATCCAACTAATCAAGGAGCTCAACATTAATGACCATAGACAAAGCCGTTTGTTCGCTGACTTGGCTTCGGAGAGTTTGGAAGAGGACCCCAATTTTGCAGAAAATCATCTTTACCGACGTGGCACATTTTTAGATGAATGCGGGTATGTTAACACACAAAATTGCCATAAATATAGGACGACGATATTTCAACGTCGGTCGTCGACGCGTCCTCATTGAAAACCCCTTTAGTGAATCTTCAGTAAGATCAGCATCTATTCACATCTGTACTTTTAGAAGGGCGTCGTTTTTCAACCTCTCTAGAGAGTCGCAGTATGAAAAAGATTGGGAACGCCTGGTCTAGATTCTAGAAAACCTGATCCTGAATGCTTTTGTCATTTTCGATTTTTCGCATTACCGCCATTGTGAAAATGTCATATGTCAGCGACGAAAAAATTCGCTTGGCAGGGCGTCGCAGGTCGCCTTGTTTAAAATATGTATTTTACATTAAAATGTTCGATTATGACTTTAATGTCGCAGTGTGCTTTCTACATTGTCATCCTACGGCCTACCTCAAGTGAATGAGATTACTTACATGGATACCATGACTCTGTACAACTTGTTTCTAAAAATGTTGTCAAAAGCCGAATTGAAACCGATGAAAAATTTTACCTATCGATTTAAAATGTTTGGGATTTTTCCTGAAAAAGTGAGAAAAAATCATCAATTACGGACTTTCCTGGAATGGAACCGTACTGATAGAAACCAATCCGGTAATTAATGAAGGATGGGATCTTCTACGCGATATTAAGGATAGACACATAGATCAGCTACTGGCCTATTTAAATGGGTCTCCTTTTTCTTGTGGATCGGACACATGATGCATTCATCTGACCTTATCGTAGAAAAGTCATCTCCAGCTGTTCTAAAAAGTTCGACTAGTAAACTTTCAAGCTCTGCCACCTCGTTGGTATTTACCTTGAATAGTGTTATCCCCAGTTGTTTTTAACCAGGTGGACACAATTTCCGGATACCATCGTCTAAATTAAATGATTCGTTCTGCCTGACGTTTGCATTAGAAGTAGTTTTCCCATATTCTCAACACCGACATAAGGTTTCACTTGTCATCTCTGCAATATCACAATATCCTTAGCTTTTGGGTAAAACTTCTGTATATTGTCCCTGGACTAACAACTCACAATTTCTTCGATCGCTCACTTCTCGTCGTCATTCTTTTTTTGCCGATTATTATTTTGTTTACTTGGTATTCTAGTGAATTATTATTATATACATATGAATATATAAATCTGTAGTGTTAAAAAATAAATTTGTGTTTCAGAATTGCAAACTAGTAATTGGTTGGTTATTTTCAACAATGGATATGTATTATAAAATAATCTGATGATAATTTTTTTAACGGAACTGATAAACTGATGCAGCTTATAAGAAATGTAGATAATATTAAAAAATATTAATATGGTGTCTTTATTAAATCTGACTTTCGTTTTTAGCCAAACTTTCAATGAATGCGAAAGTTTCGTGCGAATAAGTCGTCGAATCTGTAGTGTTTTATATGGTTTATTTAATAGAATCGACTTTGATTTGAAATTTTGGAAAAACATAAAGATTTATCTGTATTTTAAGTATGGATTTAAATTAAATAGTCAAGTCATGTTGGGCGGTTTTGTAATTAGAAGTAAAAATCACAAAATTAGAAAAAGAATATTAAAACGACCACACTACGTTGTATATTGGATGTTTGTGTCTAAATGAATTAAATCTAAGTATAATAAAATAACTATACACATCCGTAAACAATTTATTTCGCTTGCCAACATATTTTTATTACTAGTAAAAATCTTCATTGCCCATGAATATATTGCTCTAGCTCTGTTCTAGTTCTCATGTATAAAAACACAAATAATATCGACTTAAAAGGTTTATAGTTAAACTTAATAGACAGGGACCCGCTTATCTTCTTTACACTTGTTAGGAAGGCACTCCCAAAACAATCACAAACAAAGATGATGGTTCGTGGATATATTGATTACGGACCCAAAATTGGATACTTGCCCAATATAATTAATATCAAAGGACATAAGTAGAACGTATCTGTACATCAGATATGATTAGATAATTACATCTGATTACAACTCATGTAGAACGGGTACAAACAGTGTATAGTACCCACGCGACTATCTTGTGGTATTTCATGTTTTGTGCATCTATCTGTGCTAAATATAGACACAAACGATTGAGTTGGAAAAATATAGAAAGATATCACCCAAGCAATATACACAAAATTTAAAATATGTGTAAACAATTCGCCAGCGCAATAGCTAATGGTATGTGGATTGTGGGTGTGTAAAAATAACTTATATCTCACCTGGAGCGCGATAAATGAAATTAGTCTCCGTTTGCTCCTCTGTCGGCGCAACGATTGTTGTGGATGGAGGTGATGTAGTAGAGCTTGTCTGTTCTTCGTTTGCTTCCCTTTTGTACATGTAATGAACTTCTTCCTCTCGATAGGCCAGCATTCCCAGTACCTCACCCTCTCCGTAAATGTTTACAGAGTCCTTGAATAGGGCTGTTATTTCAGTGTCTTGTTGCGATGTTGGGCCGACCAAATTAATCACCTAACACAAGGAAATTGTCACTCAAAATAATATAGTATAGAAACACAATTTTGCATTACCTCAACATTTCTATTATAAATGAAGGGCTCCACGACCAGGGTATGCTGTGGCAGATAGGTCCAAGCATTGTCGGTAACCAGTTTACGAAATTTTGGATAATTATCAGCATCCAATCGATTCGTATTGTTCCTTATGAACACCACCACGGCTTTGGCGTCAGTGAAAAGTGTCGATAGACTTTGCTCGTCTGCCTCGGTAAGGGCTGGATAGTTCATATTTTTAAGTTTCTCATGACCCCACATTAGATAGGGTCCACTTAAGGTGGCACTGGCCAATCCTAAAATTCCCAGAAACACCACAAGATTTGTCCACTCCATTTTCACTGCACTGAATTATTGAGAAAGAAAAACTGGTATACTTCTGTCAGGAGATCGATATTTTTATGAGACTTCTAGGACATGCGCAATGTGGAACTCGAATAAAATATTCTATGACATTTCTGTCATTGCGGGGTTGTATCTCAGAGGATTTCTGTTTACATTTTCTTGCTTGTGTTTTCGGGGTGGGAAGCCTTTTGTATGGCAACCACCTGTTGGTTTACGTTGGATTGCGTTCGCAGTAGGTATGCGCGCCAATTTGGTTGTGTTCAATTGTTATGTAAGATTTAATAGTCACAAACAGATGCAGAATGGCGTGTGCTTTGAAAATCGTATTTTATTTATAAAACAAGATGTACAAACTTAATGGATAATACAAAAGATAGATACAATAACATAAAACAGTATGAAAGTCTTTGGTCTCGAACTATTGCCACTGCTGCTTCCATTGAACCATTTTTTTTCTACAACAAAATAGCATTATAATATTAAAATAAGACAAATAAATGGAATACGTACTCTTTTTCTCATTTGGATCTCGTACGCCACAGGTTCTGTATGATAGAGTTGCCTTTCGCTTCTGATTTACGAATCCTGGAATGTATAAGCTTGGTGCGTCCAGCCGTCCAGCTGCTATTAAACGCGACATATCCTACAAGATATATCATTTAATATTTATACGTAAAGTTTTTTTTTAACAGTTTTACCAATTCTAATCGATGTGCTATGGGTCCCTTGAAGTGAATAATCATTTGAATGCAAGAACCGCCATGCAATTCCTTTGTTTTTCTGGCATCAACGTCAAGCATCCATTCGGGTATGCCCATCACATCACGAAGGTCTTCAAGAAATTGTGCCCTACAAAGAAATTGTATTTCAATTATTATTATGTTCAACCGAAAACTACAATATCTATAAATATTTGCTGAAACATTGTAACAAAAAGAAAGGCATTGTGTAGACATGTGGAATCTGAACCGACGATAATTATGACTTTAGCCAACAAATGCCCTACAAGTTAGGTTAGGCCGAATCGCCGCATTCGTAAAGGAGTATATCAAAGGGCACGATAGTGCCTTCCCCCCCCCCCCCCAACTCTCTAGTAAAGACACTTACCCTTTTTACAGGAACACACTCAGGCTGTTTTCGACCCCCCTCTAACTTCGGAACCAATTGAGCCAAAAACTTCAAACTTATAGCTCATTAAAAAGGTCCACCTCACCAAAATCTATCTCTATAGCATTAGCGATTCTCATCTCAACATACAGGACTTCAAAAATCACAAAAACCGTTACTGACTCACTCACTCACCTAGATGATGATCATCAAAATTATGAAGCACTTCCTGCCATCCTAGAATCGGGAAATTTGGCAGAGCGCTAGATCCTATTGCATACACTGGGAAAAGTCAAAAAATTATATTCTCCATTCAGGAGGCGTGGTATACGCCCATTTTTTAAAATAAGTTATTATTAATTTGGAGCACTTTTGATTGCCGTAGAATATTAAAATGTAGTAGAGCTGTAGGGATTGTATTGCACGAAAGGAGAAATAAAAAAAAATTGCCGGGGCGTGGAATCTGCCCACTTAAAATAAAATGAATAGAAATTAATCTACCTGCTGAATGAATTTTAATGAATACTGTATAAGAAAGAAAACCAAAGGGACGGTAGTCAGTGCCTTGCCTGTTGATATATTAAACACCGAAGACGATTCAACGTTGTTTTTGAAATCCAAAAATATAAATGTAAAGAAGAGTCAAGTTCTCTTTTATACTAGAAAAAAAAGTTATGTGTGTAACTAGTCAGCTACGAAAAGTTGTGAGATTTAAAAGTTCTAAGTTTAAGAAGGTTAAATGTTAAAAAAAATTGTGGGCTTACTTGGCAAGTTTTTCGTTTATAGTTATAACGTCATTATATTATACAATGTATACTATAATAATAATAATAATAATAAAATATTAAATAAAAATGTATTAGTGAGCTTATATTGATAACGGGTTGTATGCAAAAAGATGAGTTAAAGCCGTTTAATCACTTTGGCTCAAGTTTCGAGCAAATTTTTTTTTTGTTTGAAATTGACTTATTCTAAGATGTACTGTAAAATAATTTTTCGGCGGAAACTTTATTTTCTATTTTTTTATATATTTAAAGTTTTAAAATTTGCTTGAGGTTTCTAAGCAAATTTTTAAATTTTTTTTTTTTTTTTTTTGTTCAAATTGACTTATTCTAAAGCCGTTTAATCACTTTGGCTCAAGAAAAGTGCATGTATTTTTATTGACTGAAAATATTATACCTACTGCTAAATACCCCAGAGTAAATATAATTAAACTTTAGCACCAGGCGCCTGCCAGACAGTTATTGACATACCCTTAGCCGAGCGACGAAACCCTGCGAAAAAAAGGGTAAAAATCCTGTTAGCGAGCGAAGCGAGCCACCCACCACATACTTTAAGTATACCAGTCTTTCTTACAGGCGCCTATCTGACAGTTTTTGGTATAGACAATAAAAAAAAAATCATTTCCCCAAAAAAAAAATATTATATTTATGTTTTTTAGGTCATTTTAAGCCAGAAAAAAAAATTAAAAAAAAAATGTTGCTCAGTGTTCATAATGGAAACCCGCCCCTCACTTTTCTGAGATCTTTCTTATAGTACCTATGCAAAAAACAATAACTACACTGACCGAGTTTAGTTATTGTTGTGAGCAAAAAGTTATTGTTTTATATTCAAAAAAATTGACAAAACGATTGATTGACAAATAGTTAAGCATGGTATTTCTCTTACTCAGTTGATATAAAACAGTCAAGATGATAAAATTTTAGCCAAATTTTGTTACAAATCAAATTTATATAAATAGATGGAGTCAAGTTAGTGAAGATTTTCGTAGTTTTAGTGGAAAAGGTGTAAAATTGTTAACTTAAAACCCTAAAATACACGGTTGTGATCCGACGAATGAAAATAAATGAAAAATGAATGAAACAATTTTCTGCGTTAATTACACGTAGAATCCAGATTTCAATAAGTTTTTTCCCAAACTTTAACTAAAGAAGTTAATCTGCTTATTTTTGGGTACTACATAATTTATTTTTCATTCAAAAACTAAATGGATATTTGAAAAGAGAAATCATTTATTACTTTTCATATATCGGTTGTTCCGTAATTAAGCTTTTGTTGAATAAATAGAAAGCGTAAAATTATATGAAGTTTTTATATATTGAAATTAGCAACCCTTTTTCCTAACTGTAATATATCTTTTCCGGCTTTGTTCACCACTATTTTGTTTTTTAAAACTTCATATTCGCCACTTTTATGTCTTCACCAAATTGGTTTTTAATGTACCTACCTATAATTTTAAGCACTGAATCAATCTTCTTCGCCCTAATAGTGAGGCGGCATAGTAAAAAAATTGTGCACTTTGTGATGGAAGCATGAAATTTTTACGATGGAGGACACATTTCTCTATGAGAAATAAAGAAAACTCATTTCTCCAATTTTGGAAATTCAACTGTTAAAGGGGTAAAAAGGGGGTCGAAGTTTGTATGGGATCATTTTTATTTTTCATTCGATTGACTTCAAACTCGGTTTGTGTACTCTCTATGAGAAATAAAGAAAACGTATTTCTCCGATTTTGGAAATTCAACTCTTAAAGGGGTAAAAAGGGGTCAGAGTTTAAATTCAAATACACAAAGGTATACGTTTTAATGTATTGTGGTATAAAATATGTTGAGACAGAGGCGGACTCAGAAGCAGTGGCACCCGGGGCGGTAAAGCAAGCTTACACCCCTTAAAAATTTTAAGAAAAAACAGGAACAAACATTGACCCCCATTTTACCCCTTTAAGGGTTGAATTTCCAAAATCGAAGAAAATAGTTTTCTTTATTTTTCATAGAGAGTACATAAACCGAGTTTGAAGTTAATCGGATGAAAAATAAAAATTTTTCCATACAAACTTTGACCCCCCCCCCTTTTACCCCTTTAGGACGCAATCTGAAGTGCCCCAATATCTTAAAATCATTTTCATATAATGTGTCCTCCATGGTAAAAATTTCATGCTTTCATCACAAAGTGCACAATTGTTATACAATTTTATACTATGCCGCCTCACTATAAACATTAGGCGTGATTTGTTTGCTCTCCTATCCCAGACAGCAAAATATTTTCATACAAACGGTGGCCCAGATAACCTTTTTTTTTTGTAAGGCCATATGGGATATCAAAACGAACACGTTTAGCTATTTGTAATTGTGATTTTTCGAGCAATTTTTTTAAATTTACTTATTTAACCAAAAATTGATTAAAATAGTAACCCAATTTACCGTTTAATACCATGGTTGGTTGGTTGGTTGAAACGCCAACACACTTACACCAGTATAAGTCCATTGTGAGCCACGAAGAGGGATCTAAGATCTCCCTACTAGTTGAACCATTTTGAGCTCTTTATAAAGCGTAAAAGGCTTCTGATGTCTGTGCTTGTCAGATCGCCCAAGTCGTTGTAATGTCCTAAGTGAAGTTTCCTTCTGCGGGAGAGAGCTGGGCAGGAACAAAAAAGGTGAGGGATAGTTTCCTCCTCTTCCTCATCCATGCAGCTTCTGCAAAAATCGTTTGCGAAAAGGCCAAGCATTGCGGCATGTTTGCCTATCATGCAGTGTCCAGTAATTGCACCTATTATAGTGCCGATATGCAATCCGTTGAGAGCGATCAATTTCTTAGAACGTTTCAAATCCAGCTTAGGCCAAATTTGTTTTGTCGCTAGACAAGGGGTTAAACTTGTCCACCTAAGATTTTTACTCTCGGTAGCATTCAGCTTCAATTTTTTACAATGTTTACAAGTAGCGATTGGTATCCCTAGGGTGCCTTTATCCGGCAGAATGGGTTCAGTTGTTCCTATTCTAGCGAGTTCATCGGCTTTACAATTCCCTGGAATGTCTCTATGCCCCGGCCGGCACCCAAATTAGGTGAATGTTGAACTGTTCGGCATTTAATACCATGCTCCCATTACACTTTTAGTCTCATAAGACATACCCCCTGCTTAAAAAAAAATTACACTAGAGAAAGACCAAATTTTTTTGCATATGAAACTGAGTCCGAGTTCCGGTTTGCACAATCGATCTGACATGTGAGTTCAAGCTCGTCATCTCTGGCTTTGAGATCGTGCTCATCTTTTTGCATACTAACCAATGTGTGGCATATACTCCAGAATGCGTTTCGAGAGAGAGAGAGAGAATGCCTAATTCTCGAAAATTATCGAAATCAAAAAAAAGATTGATTTTTTGTCCATAAATAAAAAAAATTGATTATAAGTACCTAAGTATTAATGTCATGGGGACTTTGACAATTTAGATCATTGTTTCAGAAATTTTATTTTGCTTTTCCAAATACCAAAGTTTTTTTTTTTTCTGTCTTGAATCTGGCGGGTAATTTTATGCTAGATTGGGAACATAAAAAATCTCTGCTAGAACTTCTTTATATGGGGCTTAAGATGCCGCTTGTTATCTAGCGCATATTGGAACACGGAAAAGCACAACTCCATTGTCCAAGCTTTAAAAGCTAAAGCTACATTTTTGTGTCAAAATAAAATTTATATATTATCACTGTCAATGGATACGTTCCATTAGGTAGGTACCTACTACATACATAATATCGCAGATGGAGGAACGCCCGCAAGAGCTCCACCGCCAGGGGAACAAAAACTCATATATTTTTAATCGCATTGCAGCATGAGAGCTCATTTTTTGTCCTCCTTTTTTTCAATCTAGCGGGTAATTTGTAAATTCTGAAAAATAGGTACTAGTTCCATTCCCATATATCTGACAATGTATTCAAACAATTTTAGCGTAATTAGGTCAATTTCAGTATCCTTCTGCTTCTTCTCCATATGGCTGTCAAACATTTTAAATGCGAATTTGTAGATGACAATTTATTTAATTTCTTTAGGTCTGTTCCTATACTTTTGTAGTAAAAATGGAAAAGACTGTCAAATGGCAGTGGTGGGGATAAATTCTTTCAGAAAAAACTTTCGAAAACCTTAGGGAACACTTTTGCAGTAATCTACGAAAAATGACAGGCATTTTGTTTTTCCATAAATTTAAGTTCTTCGAAGTAAGCAAACAAGCAAAGCTGTTTTAAATAGAGATTTTGTACTTTGTATCTTTCGCTGAAGTTCCATTAAAGAAGATTTTTTCTCACCAGCGGGTTCACCTGGGAATCCCATTCGATCATTGTAGGTACTTTGTATCGTGTGAAATGGTGGACATAGTGGCGGATATTCATGAAAGAACCGCCGACCGATGATTCGCCAGAGGCTACACGAAAGAACAAAATGCGATCATCTTAAGGAAGTTTATGCGAACTGGTAAGCGACATGCCAATTAACAGAGGTTGGTAAAGAAAAATATGCGAAATATTTTTAATATTGGAACCTAATGGCTTTATGGCCCTTCACATGAGAGCGAACGAATGAATTGCTGAAATGCGAACAAATCGCTCTTTAAGTATTTGCAAATAGAAAATTGCACATTTTATTATTCCAAGAGGAGGATAGTTAATTATACCATCAAAATGTATTAAGAAAATAAGTTTATAAACAGTTAAAATAATGAAATTTTGAATTTCAAACTTTTTCTCGTGAACGAAAACACCCTTGGCGCGAATTGTTAACGTTTATTCGCAATTCACATCATTTAATTCGCGTTCCACAAACTAGCGAATACAAAATTCGCTCGAACTTAACCTCAAATGAGAAATTGCCGATAGAAACTGATGACTGAAATTCGCAAACTGTCGCGATCAAGAATAGTGTTCATTTGAACAGACTGTAAAAACATGCGAATATTCGTTCGTTCGTAGGTAGTTGGTCGCTCTCATGTGAATAGTCCTTAAGTTGAGGAACTCAACCAGTTCAAGTTCAAATCTAACTGGCATCGCAACTTTTATCTCTCACCCCTTAAAAATGTTCCCTTTTTCCCTTTTAATCTATTTGTATGAAGACAGAGATGTTCATGTTCAACACTATAGACCCCTAACAAACTCCTATTTATTATATACACTAATTACTGCCCATCAACTGCTATTCTTGCTGTCATTTTAATAAAACTGAAATCGTGGATATTTCCATTAAAATCACTGTGGCGTATGTGAACTATTAATTTCACCATTTGCTACTTCTTATACCAAATATAACTTTAAAACTGGTCAACTTACACAACAAATCTCGGCGGCTTCTGCAAATTCACATATTTTACAATATTATGATCCGGTTCAATATTAGCACAAGCATATCTCTCGTTTGAAAACTCTGGCGAGAATATAACAATCGACCTCCCAATAGCTCCGACAGGTTGTTCCAAAGGAAAGTTCGGATCCGTGAATACCGTTCGCTTGTCACCAAGACCTTGAAGTTTAGAAAAATATTGCAACGCTATTTGTCAAAAATTTACTCGTCATACTTATCGGGCCCAATCTGGCGGAAATATCACCAACATAACATCTCAGGGGATTGTCTGGTCCACATTCTTGCTCATATAGGTCAATCTAAAAACAAAATACAATCTCCATTGGTACTGATTCTCTCACTTAAACCACTTGCCCTACATTAAGAGGATCAGCAAGTTGAGTATAAAATGGATTCCACACATATCCACCGGCCACACAACGAGTCGCAGTCGGTTTGACAGCAGCATCCACACCAACTGGATTCACAAATATCTGCCACTTGTGATTGTGAGTCTGAAAGAAAGTACATAACTCATCGGCGGTTCCATTTTGAAAACTCTTCCACATACCACATTTCGGTCGTTCTTTCCTGGATGCCGTAACTTGACCTCAATCACCGTATCCGATTGACTTCCGTCCGAGTGAACCAACTGGGTCATTTTCACATAGCCAAATGCATACCCCGTGGGATGATGGAAAGATGCAATGGCCCGCAGCTCTCTAGCCTCTTGGGGGCTATATCCACGCTCGAGGGTACTGCAGGCCCATCTTGCGTTCTTGTGCTTTTTATGGATCACAATCGATCGGCCCAAAATGCTGTTGTATCCGAACAGTGGAAGATTTGTATCATTGTAGGCATCCTCGAATTGTGTCAACCCATCGAGAGTTCCGAATTTGCCGCTCAAGTCACCCATTTCGTATTGATCAGTTGAGCCGAGCTTTGGCGGAGGAGAAAGTTTCGGATTTATGCCAAACGGATTCCAGTGATCGTACAATGAAGTAGCTTCACAGGGAAATGCAAGGTTAGCTTCCACGGGCGTCTACAATTTTACATAAGTCTGTGAAATGATTTGGACTCGATTGACAACTCACCATGTGAATATGATATCCGCTATTCTCGACGAGACCCTTCAGTTCAACTTCGACATTGCTCAGGTCGTACTCGGATTGTTGGAAAATTTCGAGCTTGCCCTTCACTGTGAGCTCTGATCCGTTGGGATACCATTCCTTTGCCACGGCCTTGCGTCTGAAGTGACCAATTATTCTGAAATTATGTTAAAAATTAGTCTTCCACACACTGGCCTTCAAAAAAAACTTACACTGAGCAGCCCAACCGCTCTCCTCTGGCCTTCGGCCCATTGTCATCATAAATCACTAAGGACTTTCCCAAGATGTTGTGTTGCCCGGACAGCGGTAAATTCGAGTCGGTAAATATCTTTCGGCTAATCGTCGTGGCCTGTGACTTCCTACCGGCGATGGCAATGTTTCCCAGTCGGATATCCATAGCTCCAACCCTACACATCGGCATAAGATGGGGCTTACAGAAGTCGTCAGCCGGCCTTTGACCCCAGTCGACCTTATAAGGATTGAAGACATCGCCAGCACTGGCGCACCGATTTTGCCAATCATAGAAATCTTTGCCCGGTGCACTACTGTGTATCGCCCATCGATGGCCAAAGGTGTTATTCTGCGTCGATCCGTCGGCATGAATCAGATACTCGAAAATCACTGTGGTGTCTTGCCAAGGCTCTTCGGCTGGCTGCCGAAAGAGTACTCTTCCTACAATCGGGTACCGAAAGAGGACCTGCGCTGTAGACATCTGTTTCTGATAGACTCCGTTTTTTTGGTACTGAATGATCGTGGAGCAACCCCAAGGATTCTCCTTGATATTTTCCAGATCTGTTCTGTCGAATGTATAGATAACCATGCCGCGATGTACGACACTATTGATTCCCTGCAACGGCAGAAAGACGTCCCAATAAATACCACTCAGCTCTGAACTGGCCCCTGGCAGCAGGTAATTATGGTAATAGTCCTTGTTTCGACTCTGTAGCTTTCCACTCAGATCACCAATAGCGTACTGATCTTGGGTTCCGAACCCTGGCGGTGGCACTGATTTTAGGTCCAACTGATGGGGGTTGTAGATTTCATCAGTAGTTTCGCAATAATCAGGCTCTCCTCTTCTAATCGGAGCTGGGGGCAGACTGTGGATTCGAAAGCCGGATACGTCTTCGGCGAATTTCTTGCTAACATGATCGGTGTTCCGTCCCGTTGATGTCAGGGTAAAATTCAAAAATGTCGGATCGAACTTGGATCGCACGCTGAACGACACTTCACCCTTGATACCGCCCGAGTTGAAGAAGGTTCTAAAACGAGAAAAGTCAATTAGATCGGCTTTTTAAGACTATTTAAGACTTACTTGTACAACAGCGGCTTGACATGCCGGATCTTGGTGCAGGCCAAATAGTTATTAGAATGCAAATGATCGAACAGCACCAAATACAGTGTTCTATGTGGAATCGTAAGGTCAGATGGTAATAGAACCAACTTGTCATCCTTGAAGATCGTCCGTTGGTTTTGCCTTAACGCATTCTTTGCCACTTTTATCTTACCCAGGCGAGTGTCCAGATCACCGATACCTTTTCCCTCACCATTGCCCTGTGGATCGAAGACCAACTGCAGGAAATTGCAGTTGTCCTCGCTCCTGTGATGATCGTTTTCCAAAATATCGGTCACAAATACTTTCCAGTAGTGCTTGGTGGCGGGTTCATCATTGTTAGGCACTGGTTGCGATTGAATATGGTACAAATCAGTGTAGATCAGCGTGTCACTGTTTCCTCCATCACCTGTGGCCAACCAACGAAAGTACACCGACCCTGACAGTGGAGTCCTAAACCTGGCTTCAGCCATGTGCTCCACTGTCGCATCAACGGTGGTGATACTGCCACATGCTCGAGTGCTGCCATCGCTTAAAACCAATGACTTGCCCCAGATTCCCTTTTCACCTACACAAAAAAAAACACTGTGAGTCTCACTGTGGCCTTTAAATATCACATACATACCCGTCAGGTGCATTTCTTTAGTCCATGTTGTCGTCTCATTGCCAGGTAGTGTTAGGAACCCCAAATCGTCATCAAAACTTATCAACTGCTTGCCCAGATTGCCCAGATCGCATCGGGCATTTGCATCCGTTTCGGTGTAATCGACTGGAAACTCGTGTATACCCCAGCTCCAGGCTTGATCGGGAAATTGCAAAGTAGTCTCAAGCTTGGCTTTGATTTCAACAGAAGAGCTCGAGATCTGCCGGAAGGTTATCTCCCCATGTAGACCATGTTGTGATATATACACAATCAAGTTAACACCAGCAACTGTATGGATACAAATGGAGAAGTTGTTTAGTTTCCGTTTGAGTCATTGTTCTTGGAATGTCTATGTATGTACCTGTTTGGTAAGAAACGATCACAGTGGCCAAAACAAAATTCAGAATGTTAAATAACATGATACGTTGGCGTGTACGCTCTATGAATAATTGATTTCACTTTTTTTCCGTTCGCCTCTTCGAACTTCTTTGAGTAGTGTTGCAGTGGAATTTGTTTTTTTTTTTTCACTTATTTCTTTTATTATTCAGGTTTACTTTCACATTTTCTTTTGTTAAGATCTCGTTTCAAACGAGCGAGTCAGTTGCGGTTGAGATCTGAAATGTAACTGAGAGATGGTCAGCGGAATATAGCGTAGAAGACCGTCATTTGGAGCTTGAGATACTTTCGTCGATTGCTTTGTGAATAACACTCGAAGCATTTAAGCTTGGAGTGCGACAAAGGTGGCTTGTTGTGACTCGGTGATACAGGGTGTCTAAGAATAAATTTATTGATCGGCGCTCAGACTGATATTGTGAGCCGACTTTGAATTCGTGGCGCCTGCCTTTTGTTCCTGACGAATGGTGTTGGTTGATAATAAGTTGAGCGTGGGGATACAATGCTTAACAATGATACCCACTTATTTGGGAGCAAAAACCCGAACATTTCTAGGGGAATTCCAAGGATTTTTTTAGAAAATACTTTGCTTGAATTTGTATCTATTTGGAACAACACCAGTAATTCGTCTTCAGATTTTTTTTAATTCTGGATTTTTTTTTAAATCAGAAATATGATTCAAAGAAATGTTTAGTTTTCATGTGGTAATTTATTTTATCTCCTTTAAGGATTATATTAAAACACTTACGAAAATACCAATTCCACAACTTCTTTTAGAGGTACACCCCTATCTCTGACAGCGCAAGGTAACTGAGACTTATACTAGACAAAAAAAAACTCAATTAAAAGTGGACAAACGAAAGAATCATTAAAGCCATACAATAGTCCTTTACTCCTGGAACAAAAACGTTGGTAAGTCCTGCAGACCATCCCCCAAAATTAAACTCGCTGTACACAGGACCTATACTGACCTACGGCAGTCTCGTATGATGACCGTCAACCAACAAAAACACCTGCCTAAAGGCCATCAGTAAAATTCAAAGACTAACTGTCCTTAAAATGATTTCGGCAGCCATTATTGTCGTAAGAATCGGTCAATCACTAGATTGGACATTTAACGAAACGTATCATTCGACGATGCTACAGAAATACTTTGTCCATGTACCTATCACGGACTATATCCCGCCATGCTAAGAAATCACTAGACCTTTCTTGGGGGCCTATACCTGCAAGGAAGGATAGTGAGGCGGACTGTTACCCAATGCGCAAACAAAATCAAAATCATTGGTGACATTAACATCCCGTGAGTCTATGGTAAGGGCAATACCACCAGCAGATGGTCATCCACAGCCAGGCTTATGAAGCTTGTGAAATGCTGTTAGGAAGAATTTTAGGTTCTTGGAACATAGTACAAAGAATCGTTCTTGTGGGTCCCAGGGCATGAATGCATTCCAGCTAATGAGGACGAATTAGTAGGACAAAACTAGCTTATCGGCTCTGTGAATATCCCTACTTGCACCTTTGAAGCAGGGAGAAAAGCCATAAGAACTCTAAATAGGCCACCCTGGCAAATTTGTGCACCTTAAGAATGGTATTGTCGTCCTTCAATGTAGTCAGGACCGAAAGACTTATAGGGAAGGGCAACGGGCACAATACTCTGCAGTACCACATGAGAAAAATGCACCTGACGGAAGAACTTCGCAGATGCTGCCGTAATGAGGGACTTCTTGAGGAAACAGCCCACTTCGTATGTCAACAGCAGGTATAAATTCCTTGCGAGGTACTTCTTCCAATACCTAGACGTTAGACGAGCTTTCCAGCACATCAGCAGAAAGAGTAATGAACTTTATAAAATATTTGGAATGGTTTAGAAGCTCAGTAAGTAATTAATTACAGCATTTATATTTTTATAAAGAGTATTGTAATAAGTATCCATACTCGGATATCACAATGAGTACTCCTGGCCAACCTATTAACCTAACCTAACCTAAAATATTTGCGTCAATTTCCAAGGGTTATTATATTAAAAAGGGGGTGGTGCAAGTTGTATATTCAATTCAACTTTAGCTTTAAAAACAAGAATAGTTGCGATAGTTAATTCCAGTTTGTACTACAATAATCTAATACCTATTCTATAAATGCAAAGTTTAAAGCCTGCGGTATTATAAGAAACAGAAAATTCGTTCTTATTGCGCTTTTTATCAAGCACTAGCGAGCCCCCTATTTTCCTAGTGCAAAATAGGAAAATAAAAAAATCAATTTCAAATTCATTTAAATTAGAAATAAACAGTTTTTATTGTAATGCTCTGTGGCACACAACATTTTTGGTTTTTCCAGGAATCGTATTGCCTAGGCAATATTCTTGTCTATCAGGACAATGATTATCAATGTTACAAATTTTACAAACTTTGGCTCCCATGACTGTCTGTCTAGCGGTTGCAATGTTTTTTTTTTTTTTGTATGGGTGGCGCCACACCTCTTTGACCAATATCTCCGATATTCACAAAAACACTCCCGAGCCAAAACCTTATATTATCTGTAAGTTTGAGCACAATCGAGACCGTGGTTTTCGAGATATCGATATGTGCACATACAGCGCCACCTGTTGAGAATTTTATAACTTTTCTTTTTTCCTAAACAACCACCGATCTTGACGTACTGAACTCGCGGTCTCGAAGGTAGGACGATAATATTTATATTTATACAAGGTGGCGCAAAAGTAATCCTCCTATCAGAAAATGCTATAAATTTTGCGATTGGCCCCTAATGTCAGTTCTGTTTTGACATTTGTGTATTGGTGACTATTTATTTGAGCAATAATCGGTCGGTGACTTTGGCACAACGTGAATTTCGTCGCAGATTTCCTAGCCGTCCAACGCCTACTGGTGAAACACTGCGACGTTTAGCCGCTCGCCTCGAAGAGACTGGCACAACACGAGATGCTGCCAGGCGTGGCAGACCCCGGAGTAGCCGTTCTGCAGAGAATATTGCTGCTGTAGTCATCGGACCTTTTTTCTTCGAAGACGTCGCGGGCCAAACGGTTACTGTGAATGGTGAGCGCTACAGAGCAATGATCAACGAGTTCTTTTTGCCGCAACTTGATGATTTGGGATTGGAAAACATGTGGTTCCAACAGGACGGTGCAACGGCACACACTGCACGTGCCACAACCGATATGCTGAAGGATGCATTTCAGGCGATCTTGCTGGCCAGTGCAAATTGCCAAAACGGGAGATTAGG
This sequence comes from Cheilosia scutellata, assembly GCA_955612985.1. Lineage (NCBI taxonomy): Eukaryota > Metazoa > Arthropoda > Insecta > Diptera > Syrphidae > Cheilosia > Cheilosia scutellata. The sequence continues at coordinate 34,140,957 of OY015312.1, read as the reverse complement.
CGCCCGTGCACTGGCCAGCAAGATCGCCTGATTTGACCGCTCCAGACTTCTTTTTGTGCGGCTTTTTGAAGTCGCGGGTTTATGTCAACAAGCCTCAGACTCTTGCAGCTCTTAAAGACAATATCCGTCAAGAATGTGAGGACTTATCGCCGGAAGTTTTGGCCAAAGTGATGGAAAATGCCATAAAAAGGGCTCCAATGACAATCAACTGTGGCGGCGGCCATTTACATGACATCATATTCTCGACTTGATGTAAAAAAAATTAAAAGACCAAATAAAAATAATCCACAAGAAGAATCAAAGTTTTTCATTGTTTTTTTTTTTTTAAATTACAGCCAAAAAACATCGGAAGGTTATTTTTGCGCCACCTTGTATTTATATAGTATTGTCGCCATTTTATTTATTATTTTATTATATAACGAGTTTTGTAATTTTATAATATATTGTAAACCTCTGTCAACCTCACTAAAAACCCTGAACACGATCGTAATTTTCGTTTGTCAAGTTAAGACTTCACATTTTTTACTTGCACCTTACTTAATTGCTTAGGTGGCGTTACAGTCCTGAGTGGACCTTAACCTCAACCAATACCCTTCTTCTGTTAGCGTAATTTTGCGGTTATCTGTCTCCAGTTGCGCACTTCAAGCTACTTAGTTAAGATCCTCTTCCACTTGTGTGCGCGATCTAAGGTGAGGCCTGCCTACTGCGTAGTCCATGCGTTTTGGAATCAGAGCGAGGCTCTTTAACCTGAGGGTAGATTTCGCTTTTAAATGTAACTCTCCAAAGTCTGTCAAAGGAAATGAAACCTAAAATCCCTGGAATAGTTTTGCGATTGGCAAGCTTAAATGTTCACTCGATTTCTGATGTGATGCCATTTTCAGAGTTTATACATAGAGAGTTGAGGTCCATGAGGCCCATGTTTACTATGTTTACCATGTTTACCATGTTTAAAGTTTTACAAAAAAAATTAGCTGCAACAGCCATATTTTTAACCGCCCGCGCAACCGTTGCTTCCTAATGTGATATCCAGTTACTGGCAATATTTTAGCTTTTTAACTAAAAGATTTATTTAAGGTGCTATTGTTATTGATTGCAGGTATGAATAAAATGCAGCAGTATGGTTAGTGTGTCGAAAAGAATCAGGATTTTGAGATTTAAGCTGTCCCAAACCAAGCATGCTACAGACTTAATATATATATATTTTTTTTTTTTTTTTAATTAAAGTTCATTTAATTGTTGTGATTTGACCAGAAGGAAGATTACATACCGGACGGATTGTTAAAACATATTTAGAGAGCCAAAATGTGGAGCTATTAAGCTGACCGGGCTACTCACCGGATTTGAATATCATCGAAAATGTTTGGCGATAGTTGACACGTCAAGTTTATAGATCGGGGCACCAATATTCGACTATATGTAAACCAACACAAGCCATCGAATTAGCTTGGAGCTCTATTGCGCTATATTATTTGGCCACCCCTTCCAAACCGGGGAGGTGTGAGCAGAAAAGTGGCTCAAAATCAATACACAATTGAACAATTTTCTTAAATCTAAAATACTCCAATTTCCTTAAATTTAAGTAATGTTTGTGTTAAAAAGAAGGCGAATTCTCTAAAATGTTTTTTTCGTTTAAGTGTTCTATTCAAGTGGCGCAAAATGAATACCCCACATTTTGCCGGTTTGTATACTTAGTTAATAATTGTTTGTTAATGCTTAAAGCTTTAGTTTTAAATCTTCCTTCTGGTCAAATCACAACAATTTAATGAACTGTAACTAAAAAAAATTAAGTCTCTAGCATGCTTGGTTTGGGACCAGTGGGCAATAGAAAACCGACCTTAGGGGGTGTGCTATTAAAAAAAAATGACATTTCTCACCCCCATTAAAATCATTGCGGATTTCATAGCTTTTTGATAATTTTTTTTTTAAGAAAATGTGCATTATAAAAAAGCTGATTTAGCCGCAAATTTGTAATAAATCTGTGCAATATTGGACTGTATTAAAATCAAAAAATAATCTTTCTAAAAACACATTTCATCCGGAAGTTCCATGAAATCATTCACTGTTCCTCTTAATCTGTCTCATATTCTTCTCTAGGAACACCGCTCATCTTCCTCTTCTGCTTCCAAAAATAGAGCTATCGTGTCCATTATTAAATACTTTATTTTTTATTGAAATAGGTAACTTTTAAAAGAAACTTTTGATATACATCCAACGAATGAAGCTACAAAAATTTTTATTGACAAATAAAAGACAGCCGTTTGACGTGAAACTACCTTTCAAAAAAACATGTCGATAAGGAGACTTTTCCAGCTGATTTCACGATAGCAGTAGAAAGTGAAAAGGAATCGAATAGGTGAAGTGAAACTCAATTCCGATGGATTCCACGATAGTGGTGAATGAAATCAATCAATTGCTCTTCCATATTTGGTTGTTCAGTGGACTTGTCCAAATGGCAAACAGTCGTATGAAATATCAAATAACAAAATTTGTACCAAATTGTACTATTTGCTGATCCATTACAGTGGGTTTGCTTTAAAATTAGAAGTAGAGACAACTTGCATCAATATGGGTTGCCGTGCAAAACAGATGTGTCCACTTAGGTACAGTGAGTGTCAAAAGTAAGTGCACATGCACACCAATGCTGTCTAAAGTTTTCTTTAGGATCTTCAAACAGGTCCAAAAAAATCAAAATGCAACTTTTGGGCGCCCCACAAAACAGGCTGCTAATGCTCATGACCATACAGTACACTTAACAACCGCGAGGACATCAACTTTCCAAAACTCCTTCTGTTACAGGACAAGCAAACTTTGGAACTCGCTTCCTGGGGATATATTTCCAGAAGACTACAATTTGTAGTTCGGGGTGACTACTGAACACGAAAATATATTTCTGGCAGCGCTGCGTTGGTTTATATTTATATATAATGCCATAACCTTAAAAGGACAAACAATTTAGGTACCTCATTTTAGCAAGCTTTAGTCTTGGTATGTGTTAATTTACGACCGATGTAGACAGAAAATGCAATTGCCATATCAGTTTCCCGGTTTTAAAGTGCAAAAAAGGCAAAATTTAAGTCATAATAGCAAAGTCAAATTTTTGATATTATGTTAGAGATATTATCACTCTACTAATTCCTGAAAGCTAAACCAAAACTCCGGTTTCATCATATACCAAAATCTTAAGTTTGCTCAAATGAGGTAAATTTCTTTTACTTTTGAGGTTATGGCATCCCAATATAAACCAACGCAGCGCTACCAGAAATGCCTTTTCGTGTTCAGTGGTCACCACGAACTAAGCTCACAAAGTTACAGCCTTGCTAAAAGAGAAAAAAAGTTGCTAGCTCTTACTCTAATATATCATTTCGACACATAAGAATATTTAAACAAAATAGTTCCCAAGCTCCAAAGATAAATATATAAACGCCATTGGTGTTCACTTACATTTTTTGACACTAACTATACAAGTAAAGCGATGTTCTATAATTTTGCTGGTCAAATTTCATTGCACGTCTGTTTCGAGCGAAAGTTTTAAGACCCCTATTATTATGGATTTTCAATTTTAAGTTCCTTTCAGTACTAAATGGTTTTCCCAATTTCACGTAGAGGTTAGGGTTTCATCTACTGAAATGTAGGTTCTCTAGTCTTAATATCATATATCATAAAATTTAGACCACGGCTTTTATCAATTGTTCTCTGTTCATTTCCGTTTTGACGATGAGATGAAATTGTGTTAATAAATTTTAGAAAAACAAACTGTTAGCGCTCATAAAGCCCGCATGATTCAAAAGCCACATGTAGTTGTTTAGTACATTTTAGTGCATTACGCAGTGTTAGTGCATTATAGCAGATCCTGTTCTAACTACCATTAGAAAAATATACTTTATTTTTGAATATATCAGTAAAAAAAGTCTAAGAAAATAATTTTGAAATAAGAAACGAAATTTTTGACGACTTTTTTTCAACATGGATGTTTTATTTTGTTTCTTTGTATGTTGACGTTGGTATTTTTTTTTTAAGTCATCAAGAAGCAATATATATTTTTTTGCAAAAAATTATATTCATATAATTATATTTAAATTTAATGCGATTTCTCAATTTAACATCAAATAACTCACAACAGCTCTGCGTTCTTCTAAACAAAAAGTAAGCAATTTCGTCGAAAGCATTTTATCTTGGGTCCTAAATCATTTCCAATTTTCTTTCTTTGTTAAAAAAAAAGTGTTATGAATAAATCATGTATAGAATAATCGATTAATAATATATGTAATATTTATAATAATAATAATAAAATAGTTTTGTTTAAAAAAAATAATAATAATTTTCTTGAAGATTTCGTGCGTTTAAACCTAATAAAGTGTAATTTTGTGTGTGTATATTTTGCCGTTTTGATATTATTTTTAATTTCAGAAAATCAATCCACACACGAAATTGATTTTCCACTAATGATAATAGAATATTCTCTGCTGGGTAATAACCATACTAGATAATATGTGTATATATAAGAGTAATTAATTTTTCTGCATACTTAAACTAATATGATTAGAATATACGTATAATGGTTAAATAAATATATTCAGTGTTGGATATTTTTCTAATTTTTTTTTCTATCGTCGCTTTTGAAATAAGTATGTTAGGTTATAATACAAACTGTAATGTTTATATTATAAAGCAGTAACTAATCTTGTGTATAGTCATGCTGTGATCTAGTTTTGTTTGTTTTATATATCATAATTTTATTTTAATTTTTTTTTTTTTAATTTTTTTATGGAAACTTTAACCCTTTTTTTCATTTTATATGCTTTATGCGATTGTTAGTAATATATATTGTTTCACACAAAATTTGTTTGGTTAGTTATTTTTGTTTGATATAGATATATGTAAATAATGTGTGAATATCATAATAATAATATAGTTTGCGATTAAATATAATAATATAGTTGTATTGATGCTTCTCATTGATCAATTGTATACTTTTTGCATCAACTAATGAGTAGAATAAATAGAGTGGGTACTAATTAATAATAGAAGATGAGTATTTGTTGTTTATATATATACGAGTATTTATATATATGTTCTGAAGATGTGGTTTGGTATAATAATTCCTTTATCTAACAATAACGCATTCAATTAAGTGATTTGTTCGTTGAAGGTGCTTGATTGGTAACATTGCTTCTCAGATATAAATGGAATTAATTGATTGCGTTATTGTTGTGTTTTTTAATTGTTATTTATAGTTCTAAAGTATTTTTTTAATTTTTTTGGATTTTTTTAATTGCTTGCTTTCACACAAAAAAAAAAAGTTCACACTCAAAAAATAGATATATATAATATAATATACGAGTAAATTCACGATCGTATTAGTTGCGTTATTTAAAATTAGATTTTTTCCACTTTTTTGTATGCTTATCCATTTTACGCTGTTTATCATTGTTATAATTAATTATTTTGTTTATAAAGGTCTACACTTGTGATTTGGTAAATGTTTATAAAGTTTAATTTTTGGTGTTAGTAAAAATCTCCATGAGAATTGTTAAGATTTAGATACTTTTTGCTTTGCTTCTGCATGAGATAATGGACGAATGATTGATGTTTTGCGAATTTGCTTTTTGTTGTCGAAAAACGAAAGCGTTCGGCGCCATGAGATGTTTTTTTTTTCTTGTCTGTTTTTTTTTGACGTGGCACAACGGAATGAGAGATTTGATGTAAATTGATATTGATGTTTCACTTTTGTTTTTAAGATTAAATTAAAATATATTATATGTTGTTGTTGTTTTTTGGTATTTTTTCCTTCATTTATATTTTTTGTTTTGGTAATTTTCGACCGCAATGGCGACCGAAAAGGTGGTAGATAACAATATTGCTTTGATTTTTTTTTTTTTGAAAAATAATAATAAAAATTATATCATTTTTGTAAAGTAGAGATGGTAATATTTACTTGGTATTTTTGTTGCAAAAAAAATGAAAGTTGTTTTTTTTTTTAAATTAAACTAAAACAAAATTATTAAATTAAAAAAAAATTATAAGATTTATGCAGCCTCCTCGCCTTCCTCGTCTTCTTCCTTGCCGGTAAGCATGGAAATAAGGGCGGCTGTATCGATCATGTTCTTATCGTCAATGACCATCTGATCGTAGGCGTCGTCGACTTCCTTCATGGTGAACTTATCGCCGAAGTTCATGAGCATTTCACGGAATTTATCACCATCGATGAGACCATCGTTATCGAATGTTTTGAAGGCGGCAATGACAACTTCATCTTCATCGTTGGCACCTGATGTGGCCATACGATTGGCGAACAATGACAACAATTGGGTGAAGTTAATTGGGCCAGTTGCCTCGGATAACATGGAATCTAATTCCTTGTCGGCAGCGATTTTACCAACGGAATCGAATGCGGCGCGCAAATCGTTCTTACCGATGATACCATCCTTGTCGGCATCCATTAGTTGGAAAGCCTAGAATAGAGAAAAAAAAATCGTAAGTAAAATTGTTTCAGAGACGGTGGCGTTGTCGGGGATGGGGATTGGAAGGGGTTGAAAATGTATGTATAACAAAATATGTTTTTCATGACTGATGCATATTGAGTGAAGCACAGATGTGTTCATATGTTGATCAATTATTTGAAATTCAATTTCATCTATTTTCTGAAAATCTATTTTGTTGTCTGCAATTGCACTGATTTTTTCAACATCCACTGTAGTTTTTTATAATAAAAAACTTATTATTGTGGGTGTTTTCATTGTGGTGTATTATTTCTTAAAATTCTTCAAATAATCATTTTTTTGGAAAAATTTTACACCATATCAAAAAATGTGAAAATTTCAAAGTAGATATAGATTTTTATATGGGAAGTCTTAGGAAAATAATGATAAAAAATGATGTATTGAAAATACTTACTTCCTTGAACTCAGCAATTTGTTTCTGTGAGAACACAGAGAACACGCTGGAGCCAGCACGCTTCGATTTCCTTGATCCACGGGATCCACCTGACGCCCTCTTTGAGCCAGTGGTCGAAGCTGGTGCTGGAGTTGCAGCTGGGGCAGGGGTTGCTGCCTCAGATGCGGCCTCAGAAGCGGTCTCTGAGGTGCCACCTTCTTCCTTGGTCTTCTTCTTCTTAACCTTCTTCTTCTCATCGGCCTATTGAGAAATAAAAATATTTATTAGGAAAGTGTTTTCTTGAGGTAGTGGTTGATAGTTTTTTCTTTTTTTAAACAAATTTGCTCTGGCATTTAGTTATTTATTGTATCTTAAAGTTGTGGATTTATTCGAATGTGCATATTTCAGAAATAATATTTATGCACAAGATTATTGTATTTGTGTCTTTTCCAACTTTTATTTTTAGTTCTGTTTAGTTTACAAACTTCCGACAAGTGGATATTTTTGTTTTATAATCTTTTATTATTTTTAAGTTTATTCATTTTTATTTAGCGTGGATCCATATAAAATATAACTCCCAAATTGTGATTTACCTATTTGTTTGTAAAATAGGTTACAGGAAAATGTGTCAATTAATTTCTAATTGATAAGTTAGGTATACTTCACGATACTTGACAGTTGAACCAAATTCTCTTAATGTCTATTGTTCAAAGTATACATATATCAATTTATTGTAGTCAAAATGAATCATCTCTGCTCTTAATTAAGAATAGAAGATGCAATGGAAAAGTAAAAGTATGATTATTAACTTTTGGGAAAAAAAATTCCCAAGACAGAATATCATTGACATTTGGGGTCAAAGCGTTTTGTTCTTTAATAAAAATATCACAATTGCTAATTCCCTCGAACGAGAGGAGTGAAATTTAAAATAAAACTTGTGTGTATTAAAAAAGTATTGCGTACAAAAAATCATTTTTAAATTAGTATCAATCAAATATGATTGCAAATTGAAAACACTGCAGTGATTAATACGAATGAAAAGTGTAGATCGAATTTCAAGAAGTTTGATTCTTTTTTACGGTTCAACACGGCAACCATATTCAAAAATTGTATTTCGTTTTTATAGTTCATCTATTTTAAGAAACAGTTTCGAAATAGTCTGGCTTACGTCATGAGGCCGTTTGGATCATGTTACCGTTTAGATACACACGCAATATTCTATTTAAGTTTTAAGGGTTTTTTTTTTAATCCTTATTTTGTTTTCACCAATTTAAATCATTATTTCACTTTGTGAAAATATATCACAGGATCACTTGAGAAGAAAAAAACAAATCCACAATATCCATGTTTGTGAACAAGTATTTATCCATAATCCTTGTGCCACAGGTTTGATGGAGTTAAATAATCCTTTTCGCACATTTTAGTTTTTTTTTAGTTATATGTCACAATTTAAATTTTATATACACTTTTTAATTTTTGCACTTATATTTTTTGAGCAAATTTGTTATAAGGAAGAAGGTAAAAGGAAAAACTTTCACTATTCACTGTTATGAAATATTTTATTCTCGTATCCTTACCATCTTGCTAAACTTTGCTTGTCTGGTTGGATCGAGTGGTCAGAGTACACTGACTGTTCTGATCAATTTTGTCCCGAAGACGATGTACTTTATGTTAAAATTTCGTCGGTCGGAAATTTTCCAAATTTCGCATACATACAAGAAAAATTTACTGTAGCTATGAGGTAAAATAAAAATACGATATGAGTTTTTCCTAGATAGATAGCTAACAATGTGTTTGTAGTGAAGCTGTAGCTGTTGAGTTATATATGCTGATGCCTTATTTAGTCGCTTTGAGTATAGTGTGGCTTTCTATTCATTGGACTAAATCTAAAATTAAATTTTTTTTTAAACAATATTCTTGTGGGTCTTACACAAGAATGTTGGGGAATGTTCTTTTAGTTTTTCTTTTGGTGTTTTTTTTTTTTTTTTTCTTCTGTATTTTATTGTTGGGCCTTTGTCTTGTGCGTATTGAAAGTGAGTCACACGCATACACCTTTTGGATGGTATGAATACGTGTACGTCTAAGGAAAGAAATTATTGGCAGGGTATAGTTTGAGTTCGTAGTTGAGAAGGCTGCCACAGTCCATGGATGGGCGGGTGGGTTTAGCTTAGCTGATTATAAATATAGGATTGATATGTAGGAATTGTTTTACTTTATTTTGTTATATTCCGATGAGCATATTGTGACATTTGAGCTATGCGCGTAATGTTATATATGAGTAAGATTGTTTTTTAAATTTTAACCAGGAATTCTGAAGCAATGTTATGGAAGTTAATTTTTATTGCATTTTAAAAGTATTTATTCCTGGTGTTTGAAAGTCCACTGGAATGTCCCTTTTAGAGAGGATACACTATTGTTTTTGGTAGGAAGGTAAATGACCTTTCCCAACCATGTTCAAATTTCAGACATACATTCGGTGGGTTTACTGCCAATACGGCAATACGCTGAGTTAAATGAAGCGCCAAGGGCTTTGAAGGGAGAACGTAGCACGCAGAATAACTATGATGACATAAAAGGGATTTTTGTCAAACCTACCTACTATTTTTTAACGCGAACGTGAAAACCCTTTTTATTTGTTGTAAATATTCTTGACCTTGCCATCGGTAGCCTCAAATATAGAATATAAACTCTCAAAATTGATTACGGCTTGCACGAAAGATTGCATAATCATGTGACGATGTATGGTGGAGATTCATCAAAGGAAATTAATTCAGATCAAGGCTTACGGCTTAGAAGGAATTTTATACTAAATCCTTTGTGTGAATAGAGAATGCTTTCTATACGTTCTACCACGGCAGGCGTTTCTGGGAACGAAATTATTCTACGAAATGCGACATATGAGCGCCCTATAGGAAAGATAACGAATGTAAATCGCATATAACTTCACAACTACATAACTTTTCCAAAATTCAATCGGCTACAGGACAGGCAAAATTTAGAACTCGCTTCCTGGAGACATATTTTCAGTAGACTTCAAATAAATATTTTGTTTATCTTTCGGATAAAGGATTTAACAGCCACTTGAACCGGCTGATATTCTATCCGAGACTAGATATATCTGTCAGATAGCACTATCCAAAACCTTTGAAATAAAAAGTTGAAGTTTAGCTGTCAGATAAGTTCCGGGGCGGATAGGCTATCCGAGACTTTATCAGCTAGTCTGGAAAGTGGCCGTAAAGCTTACAACAATTTAAAAACAGAAGAGGAATGTATTTAAAAAAAAAGCAAAAGAAAAAATAGATAATCGACAATCTCAGTATCCATGAGAAGAAAATTGACAAGGGCTTTCATGATCGACAGGAGCTTGTATAAAACTATGTTAGACTAGATGTCATGGGTCAACTTCATACCTATCGCCTAAAATTTATTTTTTCGATTTGATTCTTTCTAATCCCGCCCGGTTTACCAAATTTCAAAGCTATGTAAAGCTGTGATGAAGATTTGGTCTTTTAAACAAATTTGTTTATGTCCTATTTTCCAATCCCACCCGCGCTTCTCGGGGTTGTTTGTTTGGACAATGCACATCAACGTTTACAATTTTACATCTTTAGATCCTCTGAGTGCGTCGAAAAATTGTATTTGAAATGTATTTTGTTTGTAGGTATAGGAGGTAGCACGCCCCTTTGCTCAATTTTATTTGAGCTCTTTCGTTTAGGTGGTTTTCGAGATACATATACGATTTTTATGTGTTTTTTTTTTATGGTGGGCGCCACGCACATTTGTCCAATTTTAACCAAACTTACTAACAACTCTTTTGAGCCAATAACTAAGATTTTCTCAAAATTTGAGCTGAATCGGTTCAGTAGTTTTTGAATTTTGCGATCATTGATTTTGTATGCAGTCATGTTAACCATATCTACGTTAAATCAACTAGGAATTGTGGTTCAAATCTTTAGTTAGAGTAGTTATTGGAAAAATTAAAAACTTTGGAAGGTACAATTAATATTGATCAACCAAGACGCAAAATAAAAAATGATCCTGATCTGTAAGCCCAAAAATTAAAAAACACAAAAAAAAAACAAATTCGCCTAACCGTTTAGGTGCTAGGCCTCAGAAGCAGACGGGCATAGCAACGGAATTTCGATACCCACTTTTTTCGTTCTATGATTGTAATCTCAATTTTTTTTACGAATTCTGAGATTCGAGTCGAATCGAAAGTCATTCGATTTCAGCCAACTGACATATTGCAACTTTCGATTTTGATGGAGATCCCTTTTTTGTTAATTTCTCCCTACATTCTTAGTTTTGATTGCAGTGAGGTAAATGCCAAATTTTATTCGATCGAAACTTTGTGGTCGAAAGCTATAGCCTGGCCGATACTTTGATACCCTCCACTGCATACAAGCAATGCAAAATGTTTGCCGTGTGAGTTGGTATGTATATTGTACTCACATTGATTTTGTACGCGATGTACCCAAAGTACTTGACCGATATAGCCAATTTTCAATACCAACCTGACGAAGGTAAAAAGAAGTCCTCTCACAAAAATGTATTCACCAAAGTCCATTCGTTTGGACACTATTGTGTTTTCAACAGACAGACAGACGGACATGGCTAAATCGATTCAGAATTTGGTCCTGATTCAGAATATGTACTTTATAGGGTCTCCGGTAACTTCTTTTTGGCGTTACGAATGTAATGGCAAAGTCAATCTCAAAATTGGCAAATTATCTTTCTCTTACTACTTATACGAGAAAGTTAAAAAACATTCCTGCCAGATCTTCAACAATTTGATACATATACGTTGCTAAACAATTTCGAATAAGACATCTTTGCTTTATTAAAAACCAAAGCTTATATAATAAGTACATATATATTAATAAATTAAAAATAACTTCTTAGTTGGATTGACGTTGTACTCGCATTTCCTTTTTACCAGTCAAAAAAACAAAGACCAAGTCACTTTTTGTACACTTTTTTTATTGTCACTTTTGGCACTTTATTAAGCATTGTGTTTGAAATGGTAGTTTTGAGTTTTTACTTGGCGAACGAAGTAAACAAAAGCACTCTTTCTACAAATGTTCACCAATCACAAACAATTAAGTTCAAGTTTTATAAATATTCGATAAAGAAGAAAGAAAGTACTACTCCTACTGGCGACCTTTGATGACTGCCATTGTGACTTAATAGCCAATGCAGAGCTTCTCTTTATGCAGGGGGAACTGAAGCCATTTAAATTCAAAAGTTAATCAGATGAAACAAATGGTGTGCGTCATGTCGGTACACCATTTCCAAGTGCAGGCACACAGGTGCTATAATAACATTCGCATGGATGGTTTTCACTCTTGTTTCCAACACTAAGTTTGGGTGGTTTTAAGCTCGTCGAGGAGTATACCTGTTTCGAGGAATAGTCTTAGGAAGCCAGGCAGATTCAAAGTATTGACAAAGTCCGAAGGTAAAATAAGTGTGTTATCCATTCGCATCACCGAGCAGTATGGAATTTCGCCAATCGAGGGGGAATTTCTTATACACACCCAGCTATTTGATAGTTCTCGATGGTTTTATAAAGTCAACCTGCCTTTGGGGGGTTGTTATTTATTTTTTTTTTTTTTTATCTACCAACAATCCTTTGTTTTCAAATGGAAAAGCATAGTGTTATTTTTAAACGAGTTTAATTGGATAAAACTTGAGATTCGATATCGAAAATAGTGGTTCGTCGCTACTCTGACAAAATTTGTTATATTTCATTCGGGCGTTCAATTTGTCCATTTATGCAGTCAGATGCATTGCTTGTAGTTGTTTCTTGAATTTTGCTCGTAAAAGGACATTTTATTATATTGCACTGGTAAAAATTACGTCAGTGCTACATACGTATGTTAATTTTTGTTTGCGATTAGTATGCCCAAAATGCCATTACCAAAATGCAAATTACAATTCCCTGAAATGTTTCTGAGGTCCGGTATTCAAAATAGGTGAATGTTTGAACTGTTCGCCCATCTCCAAAAGAGACGATCGGCAGCTGAGAGCTACTAAAGAAACTATATAGAGATCGAAACCAAGGATTTGCCGTACAGGGGTTTGTGCGGAGTTCACCGCTTAGCCTTCTTGACTCTGTCTTGGATGTTAAGTTGCCAACTAAGCTTCCTATCGAGGATAAGTCCGAAATATTTAGCTTTGTCAGAAAAAGTTAGGGTGATAGCATTGAGAGAGGGATGGTCGACTATCGGAATTTTATATTTCCTGATGAAGAGCTAGAGATCAATTTTGCGGAGGCTCGCACCCAAGCCACACAGACTCGCCCAACTATAGTTAGCTTGTTTAAAGCACTTTGTATAGGAGCCCTTTTAGAGTATTTACGTATTTTCCTGATGCAGCTATAACAACATCATCTGCATTATGGGATCGCCGTGCATCCTTCATCTACCAGGATTATCAGTAGTTCGTTGTTCTACATCAACGAAGGCAACCATTATCTACTCCTTTTACCTTGATAGTAAAACTGAGTACATAACAACTGTGATTTAATTGCGTCCGATCGTAGTCCTTTCGTACCATTTTTAAATTTTACAATTTAGAAATAAGTTCAGCTTCAACGGGCGGCATTCTAGTATCAAATATAATTTAAGAAAAAATGTTACGTATACGCCATGTATGTTTTTCGATTTTTGTTAAGTTCTTATTTGCTATAGTTTCCGTTAAAAATTATTTTTTCTCAAGTTTCGAGTCGCATCTTATAAATGCAATATTTGACACAGACAATCGTTTGGCATTTTCAATATTAGACGCGTTGGCAAACTACAGTGAAAATCTGCTATAACGAACTCGATTTATTGCAGTTAAGGGATTTGATCTAAGTGTGGCACGTACAGGTTTCTCCTGACCTGCCAACCCACTAACCTAACCTAACTAACTAACCTAAGGTTAAGGGCGGCGTTCTTGAATACCTAGCAATCGGTAGTGCCGAGTGCCGGCCACTTATACCCAGCATTTTCAGGCTTTTTGGTTTCACAACATCAGAAACACAATGGATCCTTTGCATTACCTTTCTGGATTATCGCCCTATCCAGATTATCGATCTTGGAATTTTAACATTAAATCTGCGAATCATTACCACATAGGAACTAGGGTTCTCCTTTGACTGCCACCACAATTGCATCGGGTCCGGTATTTTATTTTTATTTATATTTTTGTGAATAGGCACTTCTCTCTGGAAAGGCAACGCCAAAAGGCTTCAAAGGCGCCCTGAGATGCTTGCAGGTAGGTGTTATTTCTGAGCTGAAATTATTATAAATAATTACGCAATTATTAATACTTACTACACAAAAACAGATCTCTCTCTCTCTCTATCTCTCTCTCGATCTTATTTTTACAATAGCCATATTTTGTAATCTTGTAGATTACATTTGGATTGGATCATGTTAATAAAGAGGAATTGGTCTAAAAATCTGAATTTTAAAGGTTAGAATAAGCTGCTGTCAAAGTTCGGAACTTACCGCCTAAAAGCACAGCTTATAGGTCATCCTTTTCGTTACCTCATCACTGACGTCCCATTTGGTTATAGTCCAAATTATTTTCTAGACTGTCGTCATGTCGATTTTAACGGCGACATTTCATTCATAGATAAGTTCCATGGGTACGAGATCGAGGTGGAGATGATCCCTACCCCGGATTAACTATTATTGTTGTGAGTTTGTGATTAAACCAAATCCAGATCAGATTACGGTGGGCGCAGTGGCTCACTGGTAGTGTGATGGACTACTGGACAGATGATTCGATCCCCGGAAAAACACAAATTACATCTTAAGGTTTTTTCCACTGCGCCACCTCTCGCGAACGTCTGACAAACATAACTGTCCTAAAAAGCTTCTCAATTTATCCGTTCGGAATAGGCATAAAATTGTAGGTCCCTTCTGTTCGTCCCAAAAATAAAAAAAAACTCACAACAAACAAATGAAAAGTTAGGCCTAGGGTGCCTATACGGACCTGTTGCGCAAACTATTTTTGGTACTTCACGTGTCGCCTCAGTGCGGAACTGTTGTTTTGATGCCCTGCTTATTCTGAACCCTCTTGTTCTGCAAAGTATGTAGCTGTCAAGTGAATACCTACACCCTATGGGAATTTCTGTCATACGGCATTATTTCCCACTCAATCGATGGGTGTTGAGTCTTCAAGATGATTTTGTTAATTAACGAAAATAGCGATAAATAGCTGTGACAATTATAACTAATAGTCCAAATAACTTGAAAAATATGCAGTAATTGTAATATAACTAAATTTATATAAGATACAATTCATGTACATCTGTATGTGCATATAACGACTGTCAATTTGGATCCAAGCCAATATTAAAAAAACGTTTTTATTTCTATTTTATGATTTTCCTATTCTCTTCTAATTTTAATTGCAAGTGTTTTCCTTTTTCTTTGCAGATCGATGGTTATCAGTGATCACGGTCTACCCATACACCGACTCCTGCAATGAAATGCAATTCTGATTCCTTCGAACAAGTTCATTAGACACAAATGCATAATACAAGAAATGGGGTGACGAAAAACCATTTCTCAAATCCAATGATTCGAATTTTTCTGGGCTCATTCAAAGTCGCCATTTTGCTATTTTAATTTTGGTGGTTAATTTGAATTGGTTATCATTTTGTTTGTTTATCTCTTGCGGTAATTTTCTCTACGTAGTTTCTTTTTTGCCAACAACATCTTTCGAAGCCCCTTGCAACACAATATTCAAAAGCTAAAGTATTTTAAAAATAGTTTTTCTTTTCATGTTGAAAATATTTCCACATAGATTCGTGCCAGTCGGCTATAATGAACTCGAGATTTTGGGTTTCTAATTTAAAACACAACAAGAAAAAAGTTAATACCATAGCAGAGCAGCGCGCTATGTGTACGTGAGTGTATAGTATGGGAATGAATGGCATTCGCCTTTTGGCACACATTACCTGCGATATATCTTGTATCGGTACAGTTTCTGGTTTTGAAAATCTGAGTGAAAGGTGATCGGTATATGCAATTATGGGCATTTCAATGTGCGCAAAAATGTTGAAATCCGGATTTTTAGACTTGTTGCATGAAGTACCTACCTACAAAAAAAAAATACAATAAATTACGCGCGTCATGCGTGCATACTGAAATATTTGAGATTTTGCCAAACGAAAAGATATCCTATTTCTAGATGGCATCGCTTTTACTTTTGTAGAATAACAAATATTTATAAGTAGGTATGTACTATATGAAACGCCTTCAAGGATGTAGGATGACGATGGAGAAATCTCACTGCTTCGTCAAAATCGGAAAGGACCGAATCCTTTGATGTCGAAAAAGTTAAAGACAAGGTGACGGTGCTATTGTGGAACTTCTTTAACATTATTCTTCAAGCAATTGCAACTATTAAAACGGTGGCGGTGAAGATGGGGTGTGACTGATAATTGAGACAAAACGAAACACCTATCGTATATATGCTGTCATCGAGGAAGGACTCTGATCGGACACTGGGACCAAACGTCACAATAAACAGATATAACTTCGAAGTAGTTAAAGACTTACACTAGTCTACTTAGGCTCTACAATTACCTCGCTCCTTATCAAAAACGGATGAGAAACCTTTGGATCGCTTTGAGAGAAAGATTCTTCGTGTGATTTGTCCAGTTTGTATCGATGGAGTATCTAGAAGGAGATTCAACGACGAACTCTACATGATATACAGCGACGTGGACCTTGTCAAACGTGGAGCGTATAGACAGCAACGCCCGAAGAAGACACCACCTTAGGTTGGCAGAATTAGAAACGACCTCAGTCATCTAGATAGGGATCAAACTGGCTGGATGGGTTTGTTGGTTGAGATCGTAATTCATCCCTAGCTGTGAGCGTCATCTAAAGTAAGATGATGCGTTAGTGGTGTAGTTTGAAATACTTAGCTAAAATTAAAAAATTATGTGTTCTGTAGGTTTGTTCCCGTACTTCTGGATCAATATTGGGTAAATGTCATATTTCTAATAGGATTTTGCAAAATCGTTTTATTTGCAGCTAACCCTCTAATCTGGCATCTGATACTGACGAAGGTGCGGCTCGCGCAATGCACATTGCTCCTTCATCTTTCCGATTAAATCCAAAACCGCTGAGTTTATGGAGTCTCTGTTACTTTATCAATTAAACTAATTTAATTTTATTACGGTTTCAGACGTTCACACAAAGGATTGACATTCACACATTGGTTAGTTCTTGCAAGATATAGGATCTCCATTTTCGTAGATGGGGCATATGAAGCTAAGCGTCCAGCAGCCATCGAGTATGCTTTCTTCCACACACTTGGTTGATGATTTGGAGCATGCGCTCAACCAAAGCATCGCCATCGTGTTTGAACTGCTGGTAGACCATCAGAACTTGCGGCCTTGTTATTCCTAAGCTTTTTTTATAGCCAAGCCAACTTCTTCTATAGTGGGTAGTGAAACTGGTTCTTCATTGACTATGAATTTATGTAGGTTCTCTTTTTGTCCCATCACTCTCTATATGATGCCCATTTAGCAGTTACTGGAAATGCTGCTTAAACACATCTATTATCATCCCCTGTGCTTTGGTGACTAGGTTTCCTTTGCACTGTGTTCCGGTCTGGGCCTTCTTAAAAAAACTCCGGATATTGTTTCGATAGCGGGACTCTTCAATCTCATTGAGCTGGGATACTGCAAATGTTTTCAAATTGAGAGTTGCCCTTCGAATATGCCAAGCTTTCTCATCAGAATAGGACGCCCATGTTTATTTGGCAAACGAACTTGACATTAACGATTCCCTTCTAGCAATTGCGACTTATCCAAACTGCATCTACGTATACCATCATCTACATTAAATGTATGCATGCAACGCATATGTCAACTATTGGAATTTTGTCTGCAGTTAAAAGCCAAGGCCATTGTCTATCATTTGCATATACCACCTAAACATATAACATCCCCTCCAAAATAATTATTATTTTTTTCGCACAGCCACTAACACTTGTATAGTTCTACTTTAATTACCAATTATTCATCACAACACATAAACGCATTTATACATTGAAAATAATCGTGTTCACCCACCAAGAAGCGAACGAGAACGAGAACGAGAATTTTCGCTTAAAAACAAAACAAAACAAACAAAAAGTGTTAAACAAAACATCGCCTCTCGAGTATTTGCTTGTAGAATTCATTGTGCATCTCTCACTCGCTACCACTGACGGTTATCCGGACGCATTAGGCGGTCTTCTTCATGCGATGGCCAAAAATAGAACTTCCAACACGAACGATAGTGCTGCCCATCTCAATCTGAAAATCACCAAAAGCGTTTTTGTGTGTAGGTATAATGTATAACGAAATAAATAAAAATTGTTTTAAATGAGAGCTGCCATCGAACTATAAAAAGAATCGAAAGTCTTGAGTTTCCTGCGATCATTGTGTTACGTACCGCTTTGTCGAAATCATCAGACATTCCCATGGAAACATCGACGGCGGAAGGACTGAGTTTGAATTCGTCGCAAATTTGCTTGTGACATTCCATCAGAGCTATAAAATCGGGATTAGGACCCAGGGAATAGTCATGACCAAATTGGCCAATTGTCATCAGGCCATCCACTTGGAGATTCTTTAGATTTTCACGAATGTGTTTGTACAGTGAGAGCGCTTCCGATGGTTCGACGCCATTCTTCTCTGTTAAAAATAGAAAAATAAACTATCATTCGAAAATTTATTTTGTCAAAGTGCGGTTTGGTATTTAATACAGATAATGGTCATTCCAAGCCTTTATACGGAATATATAGGAAACTACGATCAATAGGAAAGACTGTTCTCATTGCAATGATGTGATTCTTGGGTTTTGCGGGTCCTAACTAGGCTGGTTATCAAATACAAAATTGACGAGAATATTTGTTCATTCGTTTTCAAATATCCCGTCTATCCCCTGTAAGGGTCTAGAATGGTTAAGAGAATAGAGAACCCAGCATAACTATCGATCTTCCGACACCGATTCTAAATCATCATTGACAATCTCTATACGAGTAGAGGGGAGGTGTCGAACATAATCTAACCATCTCATCCTGGGTCTGCCTGATGACAGGGGTTCCATAGCATATACTGGAATATAAGTTAGCATTTGATTGGAGGAGTGAGAGTTAAAGCACAACCGGGTGCAACAGTGTACTTTATAATACTTAGGTGGTACCTGGCGAATGCGTACGCAGTGGCTCAGTGAAGAGTGTGCTCGACTACTGTGCGAGGGATCCCAGGTTCGATCCCCGGAAAAACACAAATTACATCTTAAGATGTTTTTCTACTTGCGCCACCTCTCGCGAATATCTGAGAGTATAACTGTCCTAAAAAGCTTCTCAATTTACCCGTTCGAACTCGGCATAATATTGTAGATTCCTTTCCATTCGTCCCAAAAATAAAATCTCACAAAAATGAATGGTTGTGAGAAGCAAAGCCCAGGGTGTCTATACGGACCTGTTGATTATTTATTTGTATTTATTTGTGAAACTCTACATTGCCTCTTAAGCACAATAACGAAGGAGAATATTTAGCAACTACTATGTATTAGTAGAATAAAACCTTACGAGCTGCATTATTATTTTTATTTTCCGTGCTTGCTATGCGGTATACTTTTGTGGTAGCTATACCTACGTATAAGACATAGCACTACCGTCAGAAGTGCACCTGTGTCTCAACAAAGATGCCTCTATAGCTAGCTGTCTTCATTTAAAACAACACTACACGTAAGAATGCGAAAGCTTTGGACCACAGAAATCAAATTTATCCTATCTACATGATGCTGAATTTGTATCATTTTAGTCAGGTCGATACTACTTTGCAGCAAGTATAGCTACTAGCTGAATCTTGTTATCCATATCACACCAAAAACATAAATGTAAAAGAAGAGCCAAGTTCTGTTATATAGAACTAAAAGTGTGTAATTCGTCAGCCACGAAAAGTAATGAGATCTAAATGTACGCCAAGTTCTTAGTTTAAGAAGGTTAAATGTTAAGCAATTGGTAGGTCACTGGTCAAGTTTTCAAACTCTTATATATTGTACGATATAATAAAGTTATAAACGAAAAACTTGCCAAGTAAACCTACCAATTGCTCCAACAAATAAATAATGACCGATTTTCAAAAGTGGGCGGATACCACGCATCCTAAATGGAGAATAATAGATTTTTAATTTTTTTCTTTCTGCACACTGCAAGTCTCACTGCTCTACCAAATTTCAACATTCTACGGCAATGGGAAGTGGCCCAAATAAATAATAACCAATTTTTAAAAGTGGGCGTATACCACGCCTCCTGAATGGAAAATCTCAAGTTTTGGACTTTTCCCAGTGTATGCACCACAGGATCTAGCATTCTGCCAAATTTCACGATTCTAGGATGGCCGGAACTGCTTCATAATTTTGATGATCATCATCTAAGTGAGTGAGTGAGTGAGTGAGTCAGTCAGTTACGGTTTTTGCGATTTTTGAAGTCCTGTATGTTGAGAACCACTAATGCTATAGAAATGAAATTTGGTGAGGTGAACCTTTTCAATGAGCACAGTAAATGTTTCAAGTTTGAAGTTTTTGGCTTAATTGGTTCCAAAGTTAGAGGGGGGTCGAAAACCGCCTGAGTTTGTTCCTGTAAAAAGGGTAAGTGCCTTTACTAGAGAACTTGGCTGGGGCACTACCGTGCCCTTTGATGTTATTAACCAGATAATAATTATAAATTGTATTTCAAAGATTGTGATAGTATCTTATCTTGGCTCTATCTTAAAGGGGCCCTACCAATAAACCGTCTTCTATCGTCAAAGGAACACTGATTGGCGAATGTTTCTCTCTTTTTAATTTGCGCACGATTTTTTTTTTAACGATTTCAAGCCCGCATATGATGATAACATTCAAGGTTCATAGGATCTATAAGGTGATGGTGGCATTTGGGAACTGTGCAAAACTGATCCAGCTGGAAAACACGAGATGCAATGTTCAATTTGCAAGTGAATCTTCTGAACTATTGCAAACATGCACCGGATTTCGGCAAAGAGATCATGCAACTCGAAAGCACTATCGTCAACAGATCCGGTAGCCACTGTGGTATGAGAACGATATCGACAGCATTGCGATTGAGGAAATTGGACTGACTATAATATGATATCAACACACAACCATGAGTCACACCTAGGAAGCCGCTCCTACACCTGTTTGGCATACAAATACAATCAACTCGGAGGAAAATGAACGCGTAACACTATGCTCGGGTAGTTCCCGTGTATACTTTTAAATGCCCCACCCAACAAAAGTATCGACTAAGGATGAAAATCACAATTTCTAAAACCATTCACTTTCTGCTAAACTAATCGATCAGTTATGGGAGGTACGGATACTGTATCCGTATCCCGGATACAGTATTTGAGCACAAGGCCTGACACAAAGTCAATGCCAACTGATGCGCACCGAACAGCTATGATATATCGACGACAATTTGGCGATCAGTCGACGCTTTACAATTTTAGACGTCCGTTCAAACACTCCTTAGCTCCTAATAACGCAGTTATTGACACGTCCCAATCATAATATTATATGAAACCAACTAAGCCCGGAGCTTTTAAGAACAAGATGGTAGGTACTGCTAAACTGATTTTGTGAGAATGGGTAGAAAACAGAGTTTGCTCATTCAAAAACTTACCGGGACTGAGAATTTAAAAGACTCTAGTAGAGTTAGGGCAAACATATTATATTGAGTAAGCCACTTGGCTATTACTATAGGAAACATGTTTTCTGTGCATAAGCTATTTGAGAAAGGTGGAGATATCGCGCAATTTTGTTGCTCGATATGAGGTTGGTATTTGAAGAAAATATACATTTGATATTCAACAGAAATCGTGCTCAGACCAAAAACGCACTGAGAGGAAAGATCGACGACGAATAGTAGCTTATATTTTAGATGACAAAAACACTTCTTTTACCTTTTTCATTGCTAGTGTTCACTTGGACCAAGACCTTTAACGGCTGTTTATTCTCCTTCACAATACGTGCCCATGCAGAATTTAAAGAATCAGCTAGCTTTTGACTGTCCACAGTCTCAATCATATACAAGTTGGGAACATTCAATACCTACAGATATATAATTGTCTTGTAAAATGACTAATTAGTTAACAAATATTTCTTCTCACCTTATTAATTTTGTTACTTTGTAAATGTCCAATGAAGTGCCAACAAATATTCGGACACTGAGCCAATAGTTCCGGATTAGAACCTTTGTCTACTAATTCTTGAACGTAATTCTCACCGAAATGTTGTTGTCCAATGGAATATGCATCGATAATCAATTCAGCTGGTTTTGTCTTACTTACAGCAACCAGAAGTGGTTTAGATGCATTAACGTTCTACGGAATTGTGTTATCAAAATGTCTAATCAGTTGATTATGATTTCGTAGTGTAAAATTAATGGAAATGATTTGTTTGTTCATACCTCTGGCCTATTTGTATAAGCGTGTTCCATTTTCTGCAATACGAGCCTAACTCCAGCTTTTACATCAATATCGGTCATCGTTCTTTTGAGCATTTAATTAGCAAATTTTGATAAAAAAGTGTACCTACTCAGCAAATAGGTAAGAAAAACAAATTTTTAAAACTATTGACAAATGCTAATGTCAGGGAAATGACATAACAGCGGAAGGGCTGTGTTCGTTTGACTTATCTTCTATAGTTTAGTTTGTTTTGTAAATTTCACTGTGCACTGAGAGATCTTGTAGGTCCACTCAGAATGGTGGGTTTGATTCCCGCTGAGTGGAATTAATGAAGCTCAGAGTCAAGGTGAGCTGCCGATTCGGTCTTAGCTGACTGCTCTCTTAAATTAAATAATTAATTTATTTTATAATTTTGTTCTTCTTTGTTTTATAATTGACTTAAGTTAAATATTTTCAAATACATGGAACACTCGTTTTTTGTCTCGTACCTACGGAAACAGTAGGCGTATTTTTTTGAGAAGTGAGTATAACAAAACCAAAAGTGAGTATAACAGTTTTGCATGTAAAACCAAAAGTAAGTATAACAAAACCAAAAGTGAGTATACCAGTTTTGCAGGTAAAAGTAAAAGTGAGCCAGCTATAGATTCCCAAAAAAATACGCCTAGTTTTTGATATTCAACAGATTTATTATTTAACTTTAAAAAATCTCTATCAAAACACATTCATAAAAACATTCAACGCCTGAAAACGCTCACTGGACACCGCCAAACGTAGTCATTCACGATCCACACAATCCACAAATATGCCGGCACAAACTCCTGCAATTTGACTTTTTCGTAATCGTAATGCACCAGAGTGAGACAGATTGCGAAATATACAGTAACCATTATATACGCTATTTCGAAAGGTAGTGAATAGTGATGCGATTATATGAGTACACAAGCGTCCTCACACTAGCCTCCACAAACCAGTAAGAATAGACCGCCGACTTCCCGTGCACCTACCCGATTCCCCCCGGAAGAAATTACCCTGTCTGTGAATACGTGTAAATGTCAAAATTAATGGCGGCAATGATTTTCCATGCTATACCATGGGCCTAGGATTTTTCAAGTATGCGTGCGTTAATGGCGCTCCTTTGCTTTTGTACAGCACCAATACATGAAAAATCCTGGGCCCGCCGGCAGCTTGTAGGCAAAGTCCGTTATGTGGGAGGAGTCGACGGTCTATTCTTACTGGTTTGTGGTGATAGCCGGGTGCCTAGTACCTCGACTGGAGATTGGGTACCCAACCCCTTTGGAAGGTCGTTGGTGGCAGCGGACGAGTGAGGGGGGAGGAGTGAATCTTCACTTAAGCACTTCCTCTTGTTTCCAGGCGCAGCGGACGAACTCCCTAGATGGAATCAACAGTGGCGCCCACAGTTCCAGTCAGGCTGAACTACATATACTTATAGTGACATCCCTATAAGAGCTGCTTCGACATATTCGGATACCAGGTCTATAGGGATATCCAATATTACACCAGGGTATTGGAAAAGAGTTGGTCGCGGATGAACCCTTCATGGGCCAACGGCAGCGCTCAAATCCCGAAGTGGGTTACTGGTGCCCCTCGTCCTAGGGGTATGATATGGAACTATGGTCCTCCAAGTTGGGGGTTGTGCGTCGGGGTAACTTCCCTACCACGGGAAAAAAATACATGTTATGAAACAGCAACATGCCTCGGAAAAGGACGGATTTACTGATAACGACCCTGGAAAACGAAATATTGACAATGACATTCGGATCTGCACGTGGAATGTTCGTACACTGAACAGACCACGTGCAGCCGAACAACTAGCAGAAAGCAGAGGCCCTAGACTGCCACAGGGCAGACATAACCGCCATCTAGGAAGTGCGATAGGATGGGCCAGGCAAAAAACGGTTGAAAAACTGTGATATATACCACGGCGATTGCTATAGAGTATAGAGAGCAGCGACAGCGTTTATTTAGATGTGGATTTGTCATACGCGGCAGACTTAGGCAAAAAGTCTTGAGTGAACGACTTATGACAATCCGCATCAAGGCAAGATTCTCGAACATCAGCCTCATATGCGCTCATGCTTTTTTACTGCCTTTCTAGGAAAAGTACGCGATTAGACCTAATTTTAATCTTCAACTTAAATATTTTGCAGGTCACAATAGATAATTTTATATTTAAAATTTCGCTATTGCACCTTCATAAAATTTAACTGACACTAAACATGATTATTAGTACCTACCTACCGAGCTATGATTATGAAAAAGTCATCATAACTTGATCCAAAAGAAATCACATTGAACAACACGTTTGATTAGTAGGCATTTGACTTTTAAAAACAAAAAATTAAGGTTTTCTTTAATTTTTGTTTGGGTCATTAATATTTTTGTATTGTTATGTCATTTTAAATATAAAACTCTTCTTTGCGAGAATGTTTTATTGGTCTTGCATTACATGAAGTTTATCCCTCCTGATTGTTCTTGAATTTGATGCCATTGATTCCGATGGCATTTCTACAATGTACGGGTACCTTCCAGATTGAAAGCTACTGTTACTGGCCCCAGTTTCATAGTACTTAAACAGGAGTCTTGAAGTTAATGGTGACTCGAGTATTTCCCTCTCAAACTAAATGCAAATGACAAAATATTTATATTCATGCAAATAAAATTGAAACTTAAATAACTTACCATGAAAAAGATTGCCAACGCGATTTCATAAGTCAAAAAGAGAAAAATGGAAAACTTTACCAATTCCAGGAAAATGAAGAAAATAAATGTTAACCACGTTCGAAATAAGTACCAAAACATCTATGAACGAATTTTAAATTTTAAATAAAACCAACGGAAGTGAATGGAGTGACCCCTGTTTGTCATATTTTATAGAATATGCTACACATATTTACGACAGACAGTAGAAATTACGTGAATTTCCTTATTTGTTTATTTTTGCCACAAAGAGGAAGGCCCTAGTTAATAAGGTTATTTAGGAACCTAGGACTAGTTTCAGTTATTATTTTTAGGAAGGAACCTACAATTCTATCCCGCATCCAAAGAGCTGTATTGAGGCACTTTTTAACCCTTAAACCCTACCCAGGGGTCCAGCGCGATGCATAAACAAAACTTTTGTGGATATTTTTTCAACTAAAATCCACACGATGGCGCTATTCAAGCTAATCCTCTAATATCTCGTTATTAGTAATTTTTAATTGTGCGTAATTATAACAATTACAATCGTAATTATAACAATTTCCGGGTCCCCTAGACCCCAGGGTAGGAATACTGTAATATCGGAAGAGAGAGATTATCATATAAAAAATACCTTCTGAACATATGAATTATGACGAAAATGAGGATTTATCGACTTTCACCAGTCTACGCCCTTCTTTGGCTAAGGACACGAATATTAGAGAAATAAAATTAAAAAAAAAGGCCTCAAAAATCCTGCACTTGACCTCGTCACGCCACAAAACTCCCTTTGCGGCGAACATAGCTGGTATGTGTGCCAAGAATGCCTCGATTCTAAACTTTAAGGTATATTTAATATTCAACTACGTGTGTGATCTTAATAAAAAATAATTTATATTAAAACGGCCTTTTTGTTTTTGAAATAATAACAAATTTATATTGGGGTTTTCTGGACGCCAGGGTAGCAATAGTGTTTCTCCAGAAATGGGTAGGGTTTAAGGGTTAAAGGTCAAACAAATTATAAATAATTAATTGACCGCCAGTTGTCGCAAATTAATGTACTGCATCATAACAATAGGTAGTCATTGTGGACTTTATTACAACAAAAACAAAATGATCCGTTGCTAAACAATTAAACCCGAAATGAACTTGGGACAATAATAATCAGAATTACAAAATGCGAATTGTTGTTTATCGAAAGAATAAAATTCGATATGAACGAATCGAAACAACAAAAATCGAGACAAAAAAGGCAAGTTATACCATACTCGTTTTTAATTGCGTATAAAAACACCTGAAACTGCAAATGCAAGATCACTGTTGTTTACTTTATTTGTTTCTTTCGTTTATTTAAGATGCATCTCGGTGTTACTTGTATAATTTTAAATTTTATCTTTCTCTTTGACATAATAAATAATTTAAAATAAATCGTGAACTTATACAGCTTTAACAATCATAATAATATTATGAAAAAATAAAACAAACAAAAAATATATCGAACTACTTTGATCCATCCTCCTTCCCTTATATTTTTTTGTATAATGCAAAAACAAAATCATACTCAATAATAAATTGCACACTTGACATATTTAGTTTTAAAATTTAAATATTGCAAACAAAAAAAATATACTAATATACAGATTTACTTGTAGCAACAAAAAATAAATAAATATTGTGCTTGTGTTTCCTTTTTTACTTATTCCTTGCTAAAAATAAAATATATATGTATATATCGATACATTTTAACTAAACACGATTAATAGGATGCGTTTGTTTAAAATTGGACAATTATAGGCGGAAACAATAATAATTATAGAATATAAATTTTACTTTTAGTTTGCTTTGTTACAGTTGTATATAAAATGTTTTTTTTTTTTGTATATATCGTGCAATTTTATTACATAACTACATATTATTTCAAAAAAAAAAGTTTACACTTGACATTAACACAATAGTGTATATAATTTTTACCTAGCTCTTCTATATTCACTTGTTTTTGTTATTATCTCATCACACATTTCACAATGATATTTACGTATACTAAAACAAAAATATAAATGTATATTTGTAATCTGCATCCAATTTGAGTTGATTTTCTAGATTTTCTTATTTCCGTTTTAGCTTTACAAAATTTATTAAATATTTTTACTTCTTTCAAGAAAATAATAATTGAAATTATTTGTTGATGCTTTTTCTGAAGATTAGCATCGTTTCGACGGTGGAACTAGATGGTCAGGCAGTACATTCGGCAGTTCATTGCCATCTAGTTTGACATTGATTAAGTGCATGGCTAGAGCGAATTCGTCGGAATCCAAGAAACCATCGCCATCGACATCTGATAGTTTCCAGATTTTACTTAGCACAGAGTTGGGTAGTTTTGATTTAATCAGTTCCAATTTGGCAGCTGTATGGATGGAAAAACATTCAAATCGTTTTTGTTTTTTATAGAAAGTGATTAGGTTTAGGGTAACTTACCAGCTCCAGAAATCTTGCCATCTGTTGGATTGAGGGCGGCAAAGAGTGGATCTGTACGAGCCTTGTCCCTACTACAGATCCAGTCGAGTTCTCCACATCCGGCGTCGATACCTTCTCCCTTTCGGTAGCCAAATGGTGAGATTGTGTCATCGACAATACCTTCAAATGCGCCGCCTAAGCGAATAGGAGTATAAAATAAAATACAAATTAGCATAATTGGTTCAATGTCAAATAATTAAAATGCATAGAAGAGGACGCAGTTGTGTTGTCCCACGGGTTCGAAACAAGGGTTTGTGTCACGCGTGATGCGCTGCACGGCTTTGCATTGAGAGTCGTGCGTGAGCACGGGGCATGCAATAGGGCTATGATATGAATGCATCACTTATTGAATGAGTAGATTGGAATAGAAAGAAAGTTGCCATATAGTTGTATACGTAGGAGTGGGACAAAAGGGAAAATTGTCTTCGTAGGGTTACATGTATTTACAAGCAACCGTGGATTGTTTTGTGTTGTTACGAAGGACGTGGACAAAAAAGAAAAATTTTGTGTGGATGAAATGCAACACAAAGATTGAACATCCGTTGCTGCAGATTTTAATATCGCGACCGAATTTTGTTGCACAATCGGCCGAAATCAACAACTTTTGGATATAGATTAACTTTCAAATGCTCAATTTAAGCTTCATCGCTGTCATGCAAGTATCGTCAACTCCACATATTGGAGCACCTGCAAAGTGCGTCTATTTCTTCTTAGTGGACATAAAAAAGTGTGGATATCCCTGAAATAAAACGTCTGTAAAGGAGCAAGACAACGCCGCAGCTGAAGCTCAACATAATTATAAAATAAGAATTAGATAGGATGCCAGATGTAGGGGGTTACCGGCCACTGACAGAGTTCATTACCTTCGGGAAAAGCCATACAGTGGCCGGCTCGTGCATTGCTTGCTATTGTAATGGGCCAAGTTATGATGAGAACCTTATATAATTTGCAAATACCTACAGTCCTACACAATGAAAACTAAACTCATTGGTGTATTTTTTTATAAAGTACCTACATACATAAATATCTACACGCAAAATTGTTCTGTCATCGCGTACAATTTAATCGCAACGCTTGAGTAAATAATAACGCGTAGCGCTCTAATTTTTTATTTAGCTCGAGTTCGCATTTATTTTCCACTTGAAATAATCAATACGTCCCTGAAACAAAATAAGACAAACTTCTTTCTTAAAAAAAAGCTAGACAATCAATTAAAAAATGCCAAACATTAGAGCCTTTCAGAGATTATCATATCGCAAGAAGAGTGTGATAGTTTTAATTAATAACCGAGGGATTTCGTTAGGAACTTATAAAAACTAGTCTAGAGAGATAGAGGCAACAAAAGCGGTATCATCGTACATTTTGTTTGCACGGTGAGCTTAATAAACTTAATTGAAGTTTTTTTTTTATTTATTTTTTGCTTTCATCGTTCTCATGGTATAGACGGAAGTGGACATTTGTATTATGTGTTTGTACTACCAATTAGTATACAGTTTCTTTATTTATTTATTGGGTTGCTTTGATCTATGATCATGTGAACTTATCATTGTTACCATGCTCATGTTTAAACAATTAATATTGACGCATGAGATTGGAGTGCAACAAGTGGATTCCTTATGAACACCATTTGTCTATAGTACATTTTAGATTTTGAACGTTTTTACAAGATGATAAATCTGAAAACGATAACGACGAGCATACTGCAGACAGTTGTTGCCAAAGAAGAATAAAAATGTTTAATTTACTAGTGTTAATATTGAGGAATAATCCAGAAAACACGCATATGTATATGATGTTGCTTGTACATGAACGTTTTGCTATCTGCTTCTGTAAGCTATTATTATCTTTAGTGATAACGTCTATTAGGCAGACAAATTTTAGAAAAGTCTTGTGATATTATATTCAGCAGTTTTTACTTGTTGAAAGTGCTATGACTTCATAGACTGTTTTTAACTATTCAGTTACGTAAAAATGACATTAAAAAAAAAATCTCCGGTTAGTTACGTAATGGATGAAAACATTTCGAAATTCGAACTACTTCAGAAATATATATTATCGTTTGAACAATGACGTCAAGTTTAATGATCACAAAAGTTCTAATTAACTTAGTGTTTATTAATAAATCATCGTGAGTTCCTAAATTAGATATAGAAATACTTGTGTGTTTGTATTTAAATCATAAACTGCTGTGATATTCAATTAAAACAGATATTTTGGTATTTTTAAACGCAACACACATTTCGCCGTGAATTCTTGCAGTAAATTTTATTATTTTCTGAATATAGGAAATAACTTCTAACTCTATTGAACAGTTCCGAAACAGCTCGACATTAGATGGCTTGTCACGTAATCCAAAATAATAATTGATCGATAAGACAATTGATGGGAATATGAGTATGAAATTCTTTCATGTCGATATTGTCACTCCAAAAATGTAAATGACGTTCAAACGACGGGAGATCAAACGGAGAAATATCGAAATGCGACAATCGAAGTACTATACAGACAAAAAAATGGACTACTCTCGAGGCTTGAACAGCTTTGAAAACAATTTACCGACAGGAGTACCTACTCGTGCTAAGGATGTTGAAGTCGATGATTAAAAACATGAAACAGTTGATGTAAGTTTGTATTGGGGCTATAAAATCGCAGTAGTCCGAAAATGTACCCACAAATAAATAAAGAAAGAAAGATAAACAGGACATTTTATTTGTCTGAATTTCTCGGATGACCGAGAAGAGAACACACCGACAGACAGATACTAACATCTGGCATAAGTCCGGAAATTGCTGACTCGAAAGACGGTATTTTTTTCATGCTCGAAGACCCGCCAGGAGAGACCTTGAGGAGACAGCCCTTTTAAACCACTTTTATCCGCCTGCCGAACTTCCCCGAATAGCAACCTTGCATTTACAAACGACATAATCGCGCGCCGATGGAAGAACAACCTCTCTTCATTTTTTTTTCATTTCATTTCATTTATTTTTATTTTGTAATGCCTATACACTTTAAGATATAATATCTTATAAACTAGTGATAAGCTATATTCTGCAGGAAAAAGCTACTGAGGAAGACGAAATAATTCAAAGATATTATGTATTTATACTACGTGGTCAATACTTAAAACTAATAATTAATACAATTAAGATATATTCGAGAATGCGAGATACTTTCTTAATTCATTTTTAAACCTTCTTGTGTTATTAATTCTTCTAATAGTACGCGGTAAAGAGTTCCAAAGACGAATAGAGTTAACGAAAAATTGACGCTCAGAGGTAAGGGAAGAGTAACGCGGAGGAATCAACTGACTAGACCTCATTGAAGAAGGCATAACCAATTTCTCGTACAGACCGGGAGGTTGTCGTGTTATCAGGATGTTAGAGAGAAGGGTTAAAGTGCGGAACTGAAGTAGGCTGTCGAACGTCATGTTAAAAAGACGCTTTGAGAAGTGCGATACGCGGTCGTACCTTCTTAGTCCAAAAACATACCGAACGGTGTTATTGAAAGCGACCTGCAGTTTTCTTTTGCTGACGAAACTGCAATTGGCAAAAACTTCGCACCCGTACAACAATTTTGGTATAACCAGCGTTTTTGCTAGCATGAGGCGAGTTTTTAAGGGGGTGAAAGCTTTAGTTGCCCATAATGTTCGAAGAACCGCATAGGTTTTACCGGTCGCAACATTTATGTGGTTATCCCAGGTTAATTTCCGGTTAAAGATCATACCAAGGTTTTTGGCCGTCTCAACATATTCAATTGGAGAATTGTCTAAAATCACAGAAGGAAAGTATGACAAGTCCAAAGAATTTCTTGAGATGACAAGACACTTAGATTTTACAGGGTTTAACAAAAGACCATTCGTTTCAGACCAGCGCGCAATATTTTCAAGATCCTCATTAACACAGGCAGCACCATGTTCAATAAGACCGAGATCAGAACTCAAGTACAACTGTACGTCATCGGCATACATCTGAACCTTACTCTGGTTAATGATAGATGGCAGATCATTGACATACATTGAGAATAGCAGTGGGCCCAAAATGGATCCCTGTGGGACACCATTTGGGATCGAAATGACATCCGATCGAACGTCACCCACTTGTACAATTTGCCTTCTACCTGAAAGGTACGAAGCAACTAATTTGACTGCATCGTGTGAGAAGTTAAATAGCTGACGCAGCTTATCACACAGGTTTGTATGAACCACGGTGTCAAATGCCTTCGAAAAATCTAGCAACACTAAAAAGGTCACCTTGTCTTCATCCATCTTTTGCCGTAAATCTTCGATGACGTTCACTAAGGAGGTTATACAACTATGGCCCTTCCTAAAACCCGATTGTAGTGTTGTCATCAGATTGTTGTGGTCAAGAAATAGGTTCATTTGCTTCTGCAAAATCCTTTCAAACGATTTCGAAAGAAAAGGTATTATTGAAATGGGTCTAAAGTCGGTACCCTTTGCATTTTTTGGTATAGGTACTACTTTAGCCAGTTTCCATTGTGACGGATATTCACCAGATGTAAGAATCGAGTTAAAAATATGGGTAATGTACGGGATAAGGATTGGCAAAATGAGCTTTAAGAATCGAGGATTAATATCGTCGAGTCCAGTTGCGGAAGATTTAATAGAGAACAGGCTTTCAACGACCTCAGCACAATTGACATTTCTAAAACCGAATAAGGGTATTATAGTTTCTGCTTGATTTGATAAAAACCTCTGTGAGTCTCTTGCTGAGTTCAACAGATTAGAGGTAGAGGATGCAAACTGCCGATTAAGAGCATTGCAATCAACATTTTCAAAGCGGCTCGACTTTGGCTTAGCGATGCCAAAGCTGCGAAGATTACTCCACACTTTACGGCAGCCAAGAGAGGGATTGAGTTGGTTCAGATATACTTGGGACTTAGAATTTCTAATTTCCATTACAACTTGGTTTCGAAGAGAACTGTAAGTTTGCCGCAACTCATCAAGACGGAAACGCTTCCAACGGTTATAAGCCTGATCCCGTAGGTTAATAAGTTGGCGAATATGTGCAGTGAACCATGGCTGTTCTTTAGGCTGAAAGATTTTGGTTCTCAAAGGAACGTGATGATTGAAAAGTCTTTTGATGTTTTCGTTGAGAAATTCAACCTGTTCATTAGGTGATGTTAAGTAATAAACAAACAAACAACCTCTCTTCTGTTCGTATAAGAAAAGACGAACTCCAGTGCACCTTTGAGTTACTTAAAAAACTAAAATCTGTGTGAGTTGACGGTGTTCCAAAAGTCGTATTAAGATACCTGCCTCTTTAGGAGCGATTGAAAAATAGCATAATATGGTACATTCTATCCCGGAAAGGGATAATAATAGGACTAACCCTGCTGCTAATCTTCGGTCAACTAATTTGCTGCCGAATGAATAAGGACAAACCAATCCACGGTTGCCTGCCTGGTCGACTTTAAGAAGGGCTTCGACACCGTATGGTTGGAAAGGTTCAACTACAAAATGACCATAGGTTGGGTATGTACAAACCATGGCAAATCTCACAATGTACCTTCGAGCTAAGTGTTTGAAATAAGCAGAACAGATCTTATAGCGTCGACGACGTGCATTTTACAACAAGATGGCGAGTCAGGAGCTTAAAAAAAAGTGTTTGAAATAAAAAATTACTTACAAAACAGTGAATTCTTCGATTATGTTTAATATTTATTGGAAATTGAAAATGAATTTGATTCGAAGACACGTCGCAAATGACAATATCGGATTTATGTGGCATTTTTTCCTTTATACAAAGTCCGACTAAAAGATCGGACGGTTTTCAAAAAAATCATAAAATCGTTTCATAGCATTTGAGAAAATCAAGTGTGAAAAATCACATCTGTCATGTAGTGGCGAATCGCTTCCTTCAATTCTTCCATTGTTTGGGGCTTTTGCTCATAAACACATGACTCGAGGTGACCCCACAAGAAATAATAGCACATGGATAAATCAGAGGACCGAGGAGGCCAGTGAATGTCACCAAACCTGGAAATGACGTCACTTTGTAAAAGAGGGCGAATAACGGTCATTGATGCATAATCTGTGTGGGCTTGTTAAAAGCACACACGTCGATTCGATGTTCGTCCTTTCGTAGTTCAGGCAAACAGAAGTTGTTGATCATATCGATTTGAGCTCGATTTCTGTGGATGTTGAAGTAGCGACGAAATTCAAGCTGAACTGCTCTACCGTCCTCTGGTCCATGGTTTCAACTTGTAAAAATGTGCTAAGACCTCGCAACCCTATAACGGTGCGTTTACTAGCCATTTTAAAAACGTCCTACCTTTCTCCCGGAGCCTGTATAGTACAGTACATATATGGATAGGGTTAATGCAGAATAAAGATGGTTGGCAGGCATTTTAACACAACCACCGCTGAGCGAGGGATAAGAAGCTAATGGCCGACGGGTACGCTGCCAATGTTCAAGAGCTACTCGGTTTTAGTAACGCAATTGCGGAGCGAGGGACATGGTCGAAGCCGAAACGCAATTCACCGAATTTTAGTGGACTAAGAAAGCTGAGGGTCGAACGCTCTTTCGGACCAGTTTGTTACATATGTAAGCTGGATTATATTAGTTGTTAGCATTAGCTTAGGGATCTTTGGATCATAATAAATAATAAAAAAAAAAATAAAAAATTTTAAATGAAAAAAAAAAAAATTTTGGTCGTTAAGTGAGAGGTATAGTATAATACATACTTGTTTACGTCTAATACGATTTTTAATAAGGTCGAGCTGAAATAGTCCTCGCTTTCTAAACTTAGACGAGGAAGCATTGTAGTGTTTATGAAAAGCATATGGACTCCAATACCCGATTTCGCACTGAGAGCGTAAGTGTCGATCCAAGGATAAACTCAGGATTAACACAAATTTGGTTTCCAAAGTGCAGGTACGATAGGATAAACTTCACTTAAGTAGTGCCTTAAGTTGAACCACCGACTTATGTGGCTTAAGTATATCAATCCAGAGAATACATAATTGCCAAGTGAAATAAGATAATATTTATCCCAAAATACTCTGAGAAAACCTAAATAAGCAACAATATAAAAATTGTGTTTGGCAATACTGTTCAAGAGAAATGTCAAATTATCTCTTCGTTATTGGTGGAACTACTCTCTAACATTGAACATGCAACAACATCGACATGCTTCGCTTTCAAGCACACTCGCACTCGTAGTTTTAGATGGCACACACATTCGCATCCAGTCACCAGGTTTGTATATTGTACATGCAATATGCATAATAAAGGGTTTTTCAACAGGGACGCTACAAAAGTAGAGCGACAGGGACAGCCACAGCAAACGACGCCGAATTTCTTGCCGCTCTTTTGACATTTTCAGTAAGGTTTGCCATTTCATGATGGAAAGATATACGAGCCAACAACGAGTCGAAATTATTAAAATTTACTACCGAAATTCGGAGTCAGTGGCCTCAACGTTAAGAGCGCTACGTCCAATTTATGGTCGTCAGCAGATCAACAATTGAGCGTCTAGTGGAAAAATTTGAATCTACAGGCACAGTACAAAATGCTTCCGTGCCAGTGAGACAAAGAAGTGCCCGTAGTGTCGAGAATATTGCTGCCGCTGAGGCTTCAGTTGAAGAAAGCCGAAATGTGTCTCTCACACGTCGTTCTCAAGCGTTGTGGCGAATTTTGCGAAAAGATCTTGGCCTACATCCTTACAAGATTAAATTAGACTATTTCCTGTGGGGCTACGTCAAGTCTATGGTCTATGCCAACAGGCCAGCGACGATTGATGAACTTCGTACGAAAGGATTGCCGAAAAAACGAACGTCGAAGAATGAAAACAAACATGAGTTGGGAACGAATCAATCTGATAGGAAAATTGACATTGACAGTACAATTTTGAATCAAAAAAATATTATCTATGGATTATCTATGGAAAATTCGAATTCTAACACTTTTGGTGCATTTATCAAGAGATCCATCAAATTGCATTAAATAAATTTGTCAATTCGTTGATAAATTGACGTGGCAATAATGGTGATAATTTCCTTTTGAACGTTAAATAACTTGAAGTAAAACCGGATTTACAACGTCGCATTAGTCGTACTTGTTAGTACAGTATCTTACTGCGGAATCCACATCTTTAGGAATAGAATAAAATAACAAATTTCCCAAGTAAAATACATTTGAAAACGTTTTCATCCAATCCATTCATCCATTTGTCAACTCGTATAAATAAAGATAGTACTTAGTTTCCAAATACATATTTAAATAAGCATATTGCATGTGCCTCGTCACGATTAAATAATTAAAAATCATAATAAGTACATAATAGCTTAGCTTCCTTTTGGAATGCCATTCAACTTCATCGTACACGTATCTTAAAAAATTCGCCCCTAAAATAACAATTAAGCTTAGGTATATGTATAATTTTCTAATTACTCGACATGCTGGAAATGCGTGAAAATAAATTCTCGCACTATGATAGTGATGAACTTTTATTTACATGGCGTATAAAACAGCGATAATAGAGGCAAACAAACCATTCGTAGCAATATTGTTCCTAATGGAATTGTATTCTAAATTGAATCTCCAGTGTATAGTATATAATACAGACAGAGACAAAGTTTCTTATGTTCTGAGATAGTGTGTTCGCTTGCCCGTTGGTTGGTAGTGCTGTATTCTAAAGTGTCTTTTAGTCTTCCATACGCAAAATTTGTTGTCGAACATTATTTTGTTGTTAAAAATAGATTTCAGAGGCCACTATGGGTGTTGCTCACATTGGGTATTTATATGATGTACTTTGTTCAAACTAAAAACATTTCTTAAATCATTGCAGCGTTTTGTGATAAGTAATCAGTTGTAAGGTTCAATATAAAAGGTCAAGATGAAGGAAGGAAGCTTGGTGTAATTTAGTGACTAACGCATACAATAAATTCTGAGGTAGGTTTACCGACTTTCTTTTTAATGGCTATACAACTATATATGGCAATTGAAAAGTCACGATAGGTTTTCCTTATCGCGTATGCATAGTGCATTATAACTTAAGCTAAGTACAGACGATTGTCAGATCTCTCAGTGAAAAATATGTCCCAAATGTCTTTCAACCGTCTGAACTTACAACTTTGTCTGACAATATTGTCAGAAAAATCACTGTCAGCCCTCCATATGAAATTGACAGGTTGCTGACAATCATCTGAACACGTCTGCACAACCAATTTTTATTTTTGTCAGACAATTAGGATATTGTCGGACTCATTTGAAATTGTCCGATGTCGTAGCTGACAATTGCATACAATTTCTTCATTAGCAGACAATATAACTAGTGATTTAGACGCGAAATTGGAGTTTTTTTTACATAGGATGGAAAATTCAAAAGATAAAACTGCGAAATGAAAAAGTCGCCACAATCAAAAACACAAAAAAAAATCGTACGTAAAAAAGGACAGCGAAACCATTCTGAAATTTATCCAGGAAATCGAGATCCGAAGCAGTCAGTGGGAGGTTGGGCTGTACAGAGTATAAACTGAGATCGCCAATGCGATTTATGCCAGTAGCTAAGTAGCATAGCTAAGCAAGCCGCTCACCCCCTTAAGTGCTAACGCGCATATTGGTGATTGGAGCCATCAAAGTAAGAAGTTCATCGAATTGTTTCGAGTCCATCCGCAAAAAATTGTGATAGAGTTCCAGCTCATCCAGCTCGCAATTCGACGACCAATAAGAAGTTGTCAGAAAAGTTATTGTCAGACCTCCAATGAAATTGTTAGACTTTGGGACAAAATCGTACAATTGTGTGAATGGACAATTTTACATTGTAAGGTAGTTGGCTATTGTCATTGTCAGAGCATTGACAGTTCTGATAATATTGTAAGATCTGACGAATGTCTTCACTTAGTATTACTCATTTTCAGTTTCGACTCTAAATTTAAGTTCACAGTAGCTATTTTTGTTAATGGCAATTGTGAGCTTAAATTATAGGCGTATAGTTACTAACAAATGGAAATTATTATACCATGTCCGTCAGGCTGTCCTACAAAAGGATGACGATATGATATTTTAGACTTTACAGATAGATGTAGTCTCCCAGTTTCGTTTGCGCATTAGAATATTGTATGAATTGAAGCATATATTGCTTAAATATGCTCTTGTCTATTACCATTTAAAGGACGACGTGCTTTACTTTTCATATGACAGTCGTGTCTGGATATAGTGAACACCCGATATAGTGAACATGTTGATACAATGAACACCTACATTTGTACATGCAGTACTTTAAATAGTGAACAATCTCTAAATAGCGAACATTTTGAAAGCACTGTCAGGCAGAAAGGAACAAAAACATACAAGTTGTTTTTCCAAAAAAAATTAAAGCGTTCCAGCTAAACTAACTTTATCTATTGAATTTGATGACGTTCGTGTGAGGTATTTACAAATAAGCCAACCATTTTCTTTTAATAAATTATTAGATACGAATGTGTCGGTTGAGATAAATGTCACAAAAAAAGCTGTTCTTTGAAATTCTTCCTTCAAAACTTCATCGACGCTAAAAAATGTTTTATTTTCGTTGCGCTTTCTTTTATTCCTTATCCGCTTCAAGAATTGACTGTCAGAATTCAAACTATTGAATAACAATCAGTTAAGAGGAGTCTAACGTTCGATTAGTGGTGTATGTAGTTCGAAATACAGTTTGTCAAAGAATTGTTTTTACATAGGAAAACAACTGGTAATTTAGACAGTTTCTTTATAAAACAAAAGAGCTTCTTTGATGTTTTAATTCATTTTTTTAATAAATTTCTTTTTATTAATATATCTACTAACGAACAGTAACAAAAAATACTACATTATGAAAGTAATAAAAAATACGCAAAAATGAGCTTGTCAAGAAATTTGTAAAAACAATTTCGTGACAGACTGTAGGGTAGGTATATCATTCCTACTAAAGTGTCTACGAGCTGTTGTTAGTGTTATTCTCTCAAACAATTCATAGACTGAAATTCAACATAATTTCCCAACTGAAATTGTCAGTGTCAAACCCAACTATCGAGAATCGTTGTTACTCCTCGCTTCCCCACTCACTATTTTTATTTTTTAACAATTATTCATCAGGAAAAGTCTCGCACACAAAGATAAAAATGTTATCGTTCAAGGAATGTAAATAAAGTTGGCAAGAATTTAGCTATAATCTAATAATTCATTCTGACTAATTGGAATGATTTTGCAAAATGTATTTCTCATTGACAATAAACCGTTATTTAAAAAAAACGCTGATGGGAATCACATCAATTCAAGGAACTAAGTAATACGAAACATGACTGTATTACGTAAAAAGGCTATATAAACTTTCATTTTATCGTCAGCATTAACTGACGGAATCTAGTACATAATCACTTGATATTTCTAAAAGTAAGCCCCCCCCCCCCCCTAATTGAAGCAAAAGACATGTGTCACTCTCTCTTTGGCACTTAATCATGGCATTGGTGATTAATTTGTTTCGAAATGACTTTTACTTTCAAGTTGTGCACCCGCAGTAGACAAGTTGTGCAAAAATTAAGGCTCTCTGTTTTTTTTTCATACATGAATTATTGGACTCAATATGTTCACACAATTGGTAATACCTAATACAGTATGTCAACTTCAAATATTTTAGGTGATGACTCACTGTCAATGCAAGCCTACCTACTTTTGATTGTAGAAATGTAGACATGTCAAACCGCACCCATAACTATAACGAAAAAACCGCCAAAGTGAACTTGCCCTGATAAGAGCTTCTAATAAATAAAACCTATCCGTTCGCACAACGTCCAATTGCGAATAATTGTGTCCATTTACAAGTTGAAAGCAATCAAATGACGCTGCCGATCCCAAGCACCGACGACATACGAGTCAAAGCCAAGCTTAGCAATCAGTAAAATGGCAACAGGTCAACTCTACAAACTGACAATCAAAACGCACTGCATAAGAAGAATAGTCTACACTAAACACTTGTTTACATCGCATATAGGCGAGTACATCGTGTAGTATAGAAGAGTAGATGACAGATACAATATCGCATAACGAGGCCACCACTACCTTACTTAAGTAGTCACACGAGCCAACCACACGCAAATCAATGACATGCATTGGATCACAACAAAGCCAATACGGCAAAGGCATTTTCTAAATGAAAATGAAATTGAAAATTAAAGTTCGAAAAAACTGATGTGGTGCCCCTTAATTGCACGCAATTGAGATGGTATAGATCAGTTTTTCATTCATCTACGCAAATGCAAGCAGTAGCAGACGCAACTCATGATGGAGGAGGTTGTCGTGTATAAAACGAAAAAAAAAAAAAAAACACAGATTCACATCAAATACGAACCTGCATGGGATGAGCTATTGAGATTGAAATTAAGATTTCAACGTGGCATCAATTGCTCATAACATTACTCACCTAAATTAACGAGTTTCACCCATCACCGAACGAACTGAACCATTTTTGTGTTCGTTTCGAAATTAGCGAACCGCGATATGTAATTTTGCTAAAGCTTTGCTTTACTCTTGCTGTTTGAGTGTGTGCGATGAGGTGTTTTCACAGACGTGGGTAAGTGATGATTCAAAAAAAAAAAAAAGTAAAAACTGCCGATGACTGCGCAAGGTAATTGAG
The DNA here is from genome assembly GCA_955612985.1 of Cheilosia scutellata. NCBI lineage: Eukaryota > Metazoa > Arthropoda > Insecta > Diptera > Syrphidae > Cheilosia > Cheilosia scutellata. The sequence goes on along the minus strand of OY015312.1, from coordinate 34,100,789 downwards.
AAAGGTGAATTTTTTTGCGATATGATGTTAAATTACTAAAAAGCGCAGCGTCGCTAATTTTTTAGACGGAGATGCATTTTTGAAATACGCAACTGAACTTCAGATTAGTAAGGCATCACTAGTTCCGACCGAGCAATGTCTATGTATACGAGCTAAGCCTCTCATCAAGGTAATCAACCAACAACGACCTCTCAATTGTTTTCAACAGAACAATAATTAGAATTCCAATAAATTCTAGATAAGTAGCTACACTGCAAAAATTTCAACTCCATTCGTGTAAGAACTTAAACCCTTAAAAGGGGAATTTCCAAGCTAGAGTACGATTTCTGACTAAAAAAAAACAACAACCGAAACTTTTCAAAACAAATCTGATCTGACTGATCGTTTGTCAAATGTGAAAAAGTTCACCGATTTTTTGATTTGTTGAAAATGGTTCCATTGACGGTTAGATGTGAGAGCTCAAAATTAAAAAAAACAAAAACGTAAATGGTAAACTGTCAATTTTGTGTAGATGGTGTTTGACATGGCGGTCAATGGAACGCAGCCAATTTTTGGCCTCATTTTGACGTTTGTGAATGTGTCTTAAAATTACAATTAACTGTTTTTTTCTGAAATAAAAGAGTAAAAAGTTCTATACGACGTTATTAAACACATTGAGTGGAGATTTTACTTTTTCATTTAATTTGTATTGTGTATAACTTTTGTTGCCTAATAGAAATCGTAATAAAACCACTTTTAAGGGTTTCAGAGGATAGCGGCCAATGTCCTTTTAAGAAACGAAAAAACACGAAAGCTGTATTTATTTTCGAGGTATAGAACTTTGAAATGGAATGAAACAAAGATGATTTTTTTAAATTGGCATTAAATTTACTTTATTCGAAAGATAATCTTCTGACATTATAGTTAATCGAACGTAGAGGAAGACCCGAATCAGTCTATCGGCCATCGTGCACAGGAATTGGATATGTTTCAATGTCATCGAAAATTGGACCTCCAGATTAGACTACGTCCAGCCGTGGCGGTCATATGCCAGAAATCATTATTAAATTATAATGTCAGAAGATTATCTTTCGAATAAAGCAAATTTCATGTCAATTTAAAAAAACTTGGCTGGAGAAGCTTAGTCGTTTGTTACCTGCCAACTAGTAACCGCAGATGTTACGTAATATGAGCAATTGCACTGACGAATGACTGACCGATAATGCTCTTCTATCATATGGTTATAAGGGGAACAACAGTCAAAACAAAACAAATTCGTTTGTAAACTTGTTTAGACTTTGTAGCTTTTATATACAGATTCCGAGTTAGGAAGGAGGTAGGAGGACTATTTTTCAAACAATGGCATAACTAGCCTATAAGCGAGATAGGGTTCCTTTCCCCTATTTACGTTATGTCATTAGGTGCTTTTGAAACTTGGGAAGTTGTGACAATCGAATAATGCCGTTCTGTAACGAAGTCTATATGATTCTTGATTCTTTTACGACTAAATTACTGACCGTTCAAAAACACATCTTCTGTACGGTACTAAACTAATTGACGAGCTTATGACGTAAATAGCGCTCACGTCCGCAATTCACTCGGCATAAACCATCGAAAGTCGTCGATGATTGCTATCAGAGCGCTTGTTGCATAAGAATCGATAACCGCGGCTACTTTTAGCGGTATGCGTATGATGTATAGAAATTAGAAAGCGATCAGTCAGGAACTGCCTCAGTTTGGCGAAGGGGTAAGAAGATCCATAAAATTAAACAAACTTGTAAAATTAACGAACAACATGATCTCGGACTATGTATACGAAACGATATTGCACGTGTTCGGAATTACTGTGAATGCCTGCATCCAATTTCAGTTGTTTCGTTTTTTTTTTCTCTAAAAATACCTCCTCTAATCTAAACAAAACAAATTGCTACATTGCTCTTCTATCGCATATAGAAATTCACATACAAAGGTATAAAGTACATCAAAAGTTAGTACGTGTACCTCATACGTGTTCTAATTACTAACCGAAGGTCAGATACAATCGTCTATAATACATACATATATGGGGTCACTTACGCTACACCCCGCTGGCTATTTTATCTAAAAGTTTCATTAAAATCTCTACACTCAACCACTGAACACTGGAACACTTTTTTTACGAGTCTTGATAAAGAGCAGAACAATAATTGGAAAGGTTTCCTGTGGAGCATCCATCCATCATGCCATGCTCCTATTATGCATTTGAATAGTAGCACGTCCGCCGCACTGGCTTTCCAGTGCTGCCATGTGCCAGAGTGTGGCATACAAATTAAATGTGCAAAACGATATGACATTCTCAAGCGCGTATCTTGCCCATATCGCGCCACCTAACGATCTGTATCTCTGTAATCCATGTCGCCATTGTGATTAGTTTCGACAGAACACAGAGACCAGTGTATGTGCCTTGAAATGCTAATGAATTTGCAACTGGCACAAAGCAGACTCAAAAGAAGAAGAATGCCCCTCTGTCATCCAAGATAGAACGGGCGGGATTGGGATTATTACATGCCCACTTATATTTGTCCCGTCCCGATATGACCGGAAATAAAGTAATTGTACGCGAAGAACAAAGTTCAGCTGGTTGCACTTGCTGCAGTGCTGCCCAGCGACTGTGTTTCATTTCGGGAACACTACGCGAGCATGTAATGTCGATACGATACATCAAGTTCAATATTGAATCACTTGACGGACGCGCACACAATGAATCTGTGACTCTAATTACACTTGAATTGGACACGCTGGGTGCCCTGCCTATACGCGCTGACATGACGTTGTCATTGTGTTTGGCAACACGGACAACTTTAACGAACGCTTCAGTTCATTCACTTATGGATGTAATATGGTGTGCTGTTAGTGTCATTGTGCACAAATCTAAAATAACATATTGGCGGGCAGTAATGTTGTGCACGCGAGTAAATCGAATTCTTAGGTCCAATTGTAAAATTAGTCACAAAATGACGTAAGCATTTTACCTGATAATGTTGAAGTGGTACACAGTTTGTTAGGCAGTTTTGATAAATATTTGGGCGTTGCGGAATTTTCTACACAAATAGAAATTGGTCAATATTTTGTTTAATCGAAATGATTGATTGATTGGATGATTATATACAAACTTTAAAAAATAAACAATACATGTATTTTAGTTACTATAGGATTTAGCTATTCAGATAGGAATAAAATGGCCGCAAATTAAAAATATCTAGATATAGTTCGAATCGACATTCACTTTGTTAATATTTCTGTACCTAAGTAGTAGTTTGGGAGAGAGTACGATAACTTAAGCGGTGGAAATTAATAACGGAATCTTATTGAGTGGTAAGATACTTCCACTACTCGTCCATCTCCGCCGTTTAGGCAGAAAGAGCATTTTTGAAAAAAAAATACTTAAAATGATAAAAAAAAAATAAAAACCGCAGTTTTGAAAGCCAGAATTTTATTTTATTTTTAAATCAAGTTATTTCTACAAATACCTACCTAGTTCTTGAAAAAAATACTCAACATTTAAAAAAAAAAAACTTTTTTCTTAAAAGATTGAAATGAAAATTCTGTAACTCTTTTCTATGTTTTGCATGGATTTAAAGAAACTTTTCATATACCCAACGTCGCATCTACTCCAAAATGCAACAGTAATCACAAGCGTCTCCCTCAACCTCTCGAGAAGTCCTGTGTAGCCAGCATCAAGTGCTGAAGACCAGTGGCATCGATGTCAAGAAGCCATCAGAAAAGCCGCAACTGATGTGCTAGGTTTCACCCGACCACCACCGCGAAACCCTTGGTTTGATGAAGAGTGCCGGCAAGCACATGCAGCAAAGCAACTGGACTACAAAGCGGCGCTGCAGAAAAGGACGAGAGCACCTGGGCGATGAAAGCCAAGACTTCAGTCCACCTGACCAAAATGAGGTGAGGATAGCAATATCCAAGCTGAAGTCCAACAAAGCTGCCGGTCGGACCGGGCGGTTTATCGGCCGAGCTTTTTAGTTCGGGACTTTGTCTACCTCGGCTCCGCTATTAACTCTGAAAATGACACCACATCAGAAAATCAAGCGAAGAATTACACTTGCCAACCGCTGTTATTTCGGCCTAAAAAGGCAATTGATTAGTAAAACCTTGTCGAGAAATACCAAGGAGACTCTATATAAGACCCTCATCATCCCAGTCCTGCTTTATGGCGCAGAATCATGGACGTTATCAAAGGCGTATGAAGATCTCCTTGGTCGCTTCGAACGCAAAATTCTTCGAGTGATTTTCGGTTGACGGGCTTTGGAGGAGGAGATTTAACAGCGAACTCTACGAGCTGTACAGCGACATCGACCTGGTCAGAAAAGTACGTATCAGTCGACTAAGATGGCTTGGACATGTAGAGCGAATGGGCAACGCAGTAGAGGAAGACCTCGCCTTAGGTGGCGCGCACAAGTGGAAGGGGACCTCAACCAACTTGGAGTGCGCAATTGGAGGCGTTTAGCCAAAGATCGTGCTAACTGGAGAGGCGTGTTGGTTGAGGCCCAGGTCCACCCCGGACTGTAGCACAAGCAGGGGTTGCAGGGGGTAGCATGCCACCTGCTTTTTCTTTGGGCTAAGAGGGAAAATGAGTAGAAGAACCAAGGCGATTCTGTAAACGACCTTGATGACCGCAGTCCTGCTTTATGGCTCTGAAGCTTGGACTCTTTGTCTCTCTCAAGCGGATGAAGATATCCTCGGTCTTCTTCGAGAGAAAGGAACGGTCGATCGCGATGGACTGGTCGACCGGCAGGCAATTTTATGTATGTATGTAATATGTATTTTTAAATAAAATAAAAGCAATTTTGTTCTATGTACTTCATTAGTTTTTATATGAATCAATTCTTTATTCAATTGAAACATGAAACACAAATGTACTGCACGCATTCATTGTTAAACTTGTCTTGTGAGGTGACAGATCAAACCAATGGTTGTTCACAAATTCTGACATAATAGGTCTGTTCCTTTACTTTTAAATCTTACGAGTTTTTACTCAATGTCGTTCCCTAACTTGAAAAATTCGTAAAAGAGAGCGGCATCGAGAGAGCAAGATATTACCCCTCCATTGGGAATCTTACTAGTTTTTACTCAACAAATTTCTTTGAGTAAGAATTGAAACAACTGTCATCGCCTGAAAATTGACAGATGATTTGAAATTTGATTTGAAACGCGCGTAACGGCTATTTGCATTTGTCTTTTGATTTCCTGCGATATGAGAAACAAATTGGTGTAAAAATGGTATCAGAAGGTGGGAAAACTAGGTGGCTTTTATCTCTTCTCGAATAATTTTAGTTCAATCACTTTAAACTCTTCCACATACTTGGATTCATACTCACATGCAATTTATGGGAAAACAAATGCAACTGTCATTTTTCATGATTACTACAAAAGCGTTCCCTAACTTTGTCGTAAGTTTTTCTCTTTGAGAGAAAATTTATCCCCACCATAGCCATTTTGACAGTCTTTTCCATTTTTACTACAAAAGTAAAGGAACAGACCTATTATTAAAGCTTGTTGCGCACATATGTAGTTGCTTGCGGTTGTTGTCATTTTTGCAGCTATTACGCAGATTTTTAAAGTCCGAAAGCTACTATTACATAATCTCAAAAATCGCGTCAATTTTTGACATGCTGGCTTCAATATGACGTCAGATTTTGTTTACACATAACTTTAGGCCAGAGCCTCACGAGAATGACAAGATTTTTGACATGTATAATACTAGCCTAACAGAAAAAGAAGAATTATTAACATTTGTACCTATAGAAGCAATCCTAATAGGTGAAGACATTTATTTATTTATCGGTGGATTTTCTTTGTGATCCACATTTCTCTTTTCAATTTACTCTAAATTTACATGTCTTGCTGGATATGACGTTCATGGGAAGGTCATTGAACTGTAGCAAAGGTCATTAAAATGTGATCGATTCGTTTTAAAGTCACCAATGAATGAGCTCGACTTTTTCTCTCATTCTCTCAATATTTTTTTTATTAATGCATCCAAAACTACCTGCCAATTGGTTAATCCCCAACATTTTTACAAACTAACAATATTATAACAAAAATTTAACAAATATTTTTTGCAACTGTGTCGAATATCCTCAAGTTAGTTTTGTGTAGCATTTTCACGGCGTCGGTCGACGTAAATGACAACTGGTCGACTTTCAATTACATTCCGAGAATCGATGATTCTATTAATATACTGAAAATTCGTATGTGCAAAATGTTGTCTAATCTTTCCTAGCCCAAAAATAAAAGAGTGAACACACTCCACAGCATATCGCCGGCAAACAAAATTCTTATCAACGAGATAACTCACTGTAGACGTCAAAGTAATACAGGCTGTCAAACTATACATACTAGTATACCTAAAGCTACAAACTACTAAGTACACCGACCCAACCCAACTCAAAGCATACGAGTACCGATGCAACGCCCAAGCCTGCTGTTATCAGAAGTCACTATCACTAAGATTGCGTAACAAATTTGTCTGACGCTTAGTGAATGCTGTCTGACAAGATTTATATATACCCGCCGGTATTCAATTTGTTGGACTTATCTTTTAGTACAATTAAATGTACCTGTATGTTTTGTAACTTAACTAAGCAACAATTATTATCGTTGTTCTCGATTGTTGATTTTACAATAATTTTATCACTCAAACCCCGTTACCAAAAAAAAAAACTCTAAACTGGGTCAATCGTTTCGCATTTTTTGCAAATGAAAGGCAAAAACATTAAAATCTACATGACTGCAGAGAGGCAGAAACACAAAATTTACGCCACCACCACAACGACACCACTCTTCTATAATTTCGCGCTTTGCTTCTGGGAGGATTTCGCAATACTAATTCCTGTAACTGGCTTTGAATTGAGATCATTTTGGAATCTGAAATACCTACATGTGCGTATGTAGTTTACCACAATCTTGTGACGACTCTTTGAAGTATAGTAGTTAAACGAAATGTCTGACAGTCTGAGGGAATTTAATACCATCGTATTCTAAGGCACAAAGTGCTTCTGGAAAAAATCAATGACACTGCGGATCGATTTTGCATGTGCACACTTGTGTTGGCCACACATTACATAATGTATGAGCTAGCGCTGATGAGTCAGGGCAGAGGTAACTTTTCCGATTGAGTTGCTTTCATCATTAGGCTTCGACATGGCAAAACAATTTTTTTAGTTTGAACAAAACTGGTTTTAACTGTGTTGCTCACGTGAATGCTTTAGGTTTTTTTTTTTTTTTTTGTTTTTTTGGTTCTATTTTCTTCTTTGGTAAAAAGTAGGTAGGTTAAGTTTTGTTTGTTGACTAGCCAAGGTTAATAAACTTATTTTCTTTCGGCAATTACGTATAATGTTGTCCGAACTCCGAAACAGAGTACCGTAGATAAATTGGATTAGTTCTATTTATGCTTTTTACTGCACTCTCGAGCGTATTACCACTGTTTTAGAATCCATTTTTGAGGAATCCACTACAGAAAAGTAGAATATAATGCAAATTGGGCTAACAAATTTAATTGATCGACATGCACACTCGTAGGAAGATACATCCTGGACATCATGCATGCTCAAACTAAGGGAAGTCCACATCTCTTCTTTATCAACTGTCATATAGGATGCATACATTCAGGAAAAACTATGCAAAGAATCTGTTATTGCCCTTAACTCTTGTTTCATATTAAGATCGGAATGCCAGGATTTATACCCAGCATTTTTGGGTATGGTTCTCGAGTTTTTAGCTTAAAACTTGTTAAAACTAGACAGGCGATTCGTTTGTTATGTGGTGAGAGCCTTACAGCCTTAGAACCCGCCGGCAATTTATATATTCCTCCAAATCCATCGCTTCTGAACAGAGGTGCAACGACAGTGTTTTTGTTGTCGTACTGCTAGGAACAGAGGGAACAAGTATGAAGACACAGGTTACAAACAAGGAGCTAATAAATAAAGTAGTCGACCTATCCTACAGACCAAGAAAAAATATGTATCAGCAGCGTGGGTGATTGCTTACAGTGTTAACATTTCGTCCCGTTTATCGAAAGCAAACGAAATCGTCGTCGATGGTTGAATGTGCTGTGCACTCACATTATATAAACATTCTGTTTACATTGTGTGTCATCCTTATCACTTGTTTTGTTCAACTAGACTTCTGTTTAATTAATGTAGAAGGAGCTGCCTTGCTCTTAAAGATAAAGTTCATTCATTGTCGAGAAACTTATTAACGGAAGCAGGTGCGTGTTTCGGCGACCCAGAAATCTCCGCTTCAACCTTCAACCCAAAACATACCTATATCTTTAATTGGCTATTAAAAAATAAAATCGATTGCTCTATATAAGCACAGTTGAATTACTTGCTAGGCAACACTCAATGAATTTTTTATCACTTCTGACCTGCAGAATGTTTATGTCGGTATTTGTGTCTAATATGTACACACTTACGCACTCGCCAATTACTCATGCAACGGAAAGGAAATATCTTGGCGCCCCATATCGCACGAAAAAACAAAGGAAATATAACAAAAAAATTCCAATTGGACACTCACCCTTTACAGACTCAGATATCAACTGGGTTTCTTCGTGTGGAATCATCTCCATCAGTCGGGCGATATCCTTCGCCAGCATGTTATCGACAACATCCAAGAGATGCGGTTTCAGTGAATGAAACTTGGTGAAATCCTGATGCTGCAAAATGTCCTGCATTTTCTTGATATCCGGGAAATCTCCGGGTGATATTTGGTGTTCCCTCTGAAGTCGATCGTAGATTTGTCCCAAGTGTTTTATCAGATCCTTCTTTTTGCTGTCCTTGCCAAACATCGAGGGCATTTCCTTACGCAGCTCGGCGATTATATAGGCGTGCACTTTAGCTAGGCGCGCTCGCTTAATCAAATCGTTCAGCTTGCGCAGGGCGGCATTCCTTGGTAGCGACTGTAAGTCTCTGAAGAGATCCTGCTCTTCATCTTCGAACAGCCGTCGATTCGCATCGAACCTCAGCGGTTGGTCCCAGAACGAACCGATATACACACGAGCAACTTCGGGCGTTTGCAATACTTTACCCAGCGACCACATCAACGCGCCATAGACTCGCATCAACTGTTGATGATCAATCATATCGGCTTTGTTGAGGATTATCCTAATCTTATCGTCATGTCCCCGAAGTGCCTCAATCGCACGTCGGAATTCATCGGAAATATCCAATTTATGGGCGTCGAAGAGTAGAATAATTCGATCGACACGTTCGGCGAACCATTCAAGCACTCCAGTAAAGTCATAGCCACGGTCGATGCGTTGTTTTTCACCCGATAGGATTCCAGGCGTGTCGACAATAGAAATAGCCTGCAGGACAGGTGAAGCCACCGTTGAGCATTGGAAACGATTCAAGAACGCATTACCGTATTTGCTGAGCGGACGGAATTGTCTCTTTGGATCGACGACTAGTGCATTGCCGGGGATAACGCCCTCCTTGTCGTCATGCATAACAGCGATAAAACGATCTGTTGTTGGCTCCGGTCCAATACGAATGCCAGGGAAATCCCTTTCGAGCAAATAACGAATGAATGTGGTCTTACCTGTGGAGTATTGGCCAACAAGTAGAATCATTGGCTTTGCATCGAAGTCGGGATCTTCTAGCTTGGGCGAATGAAAGTCATGGAACTGATAGTGCTCTTCCAGCGGAAGCAATTTGCTGCGATAGATTTTTTTCAGTTCGCCGATTACATTCTCCACAACCTCTTGGTTGTTTTTTTCTCGCTTAAGAAAACTGAACATCTCGCGTGTTTTTGTTGGAATTTCTTCGAGGGAATACAGCTACTTTTTAAGGACAAAAAAGAAAACAACGAGTACACGCACACACTTTTTCCACGTCGCTCGAATGTCTGACTAATTCGCGCACGCACCAGCACAAAAATTATGATAAAAATAAGAATGAGCCAAGTGGTGAGAGAAACTCCCTCGAATGCAAACGAAAGATGAAATAAAAAAAAATTGGTTTTACTTTTGAATTGTCAAAATGAACGTCATAAAAGTGCGATTTGATATGGATGAAATTAGGTGACGTTGACACAATTTTGAGTGAGGTTGGAAAGCAGGAATGTCCACAATGACGGTAAGGTAGTTCGAGTATATGATTAGATTTAAATTCCACGAAGATTGTCAGGGTATTTAATTTTATAACACAAGAAAATAGGCATATTTTTTTGGGAATCTATAGCTAGCCATTTTTACTTTTACATGCAAAACTGTTATACTCACGTTTGGTTATGTTATACTCACTTTTGGTTTTGCATGCAAAATTGTTATACTCACTTCCCAAAAAAATACGCCTTATATATTTATCTATGCAGCTTTACTATTGGTGGAAATTAGAACTTAAGTATGTATACTCAAATTGAGCTGGCTCAGGTTCTTGACTGCGAAAACAGTTTCTGAATCGAGCAATTGGTTGCAGGAAATATGGTTACTCATTTGATTGACCGGTAATAGGCTTGTTTTATTGAACATCTATCTCAGCTAAGTGAAGAAGAAATCTCAGCATAAAATTACAGCATTAATGCCCAAAACACACGTGCAGAATTCACTGCGCAGCAGGGTTAGAATACATATGTTCTTATGTCGTGATACACATGTAAATTCTGCATCCACCGCAGCACTACATGACTCTATTTCTAAATCCACTGCATAGCAACGTAGTGAATTAAATTAAATAGACTTGGCAGCATCGAATTTTTAAATTCAGCTACTGATGCATACGTGGAAAAAAGAGACGGGATTATTTGTCGTCTGTGTTGCACTCTCGTATTTTTCCCCGCATTGACAGCAACCACTGCAAATTGAAATCTGCACATATGTTTCATCTGCAGTACTGCATGCAGTGAAGCGTTCAGAATTTCTGCACATGTGTTTTGGGCATAACACCCTACTTGACACTTCCGAGTTTCACAGTAGGAGTGCTTTCGGTTTCTTAACTATGGTTGAGGCAACAATCAATAAGCAACTACTGACAATAGGAAACACGCAATATTATCGCTCACAGTTATTTTACTTAGAATTAAATTAGAGGTCTCACATCAAAGCAACTCAATATCGCTCGAACGCAAAATGTTGCTAGTTGCTACAATAATTATCGCTAGCGATACACAGCCATGTTGAAAAGCAACAAATATAGCGTCCTAGTAGCAATATTTGTGATTATTCACACATTTGAGCATACTACGTTCTATAAGGTTTTGGAAAATATGTCGGACGATCGTTTTCAACACAAAATAATGACAATGGGCGTATTTTTTTTGGGAATCTATAGCTAGCTCACTTTTACTTTTAGGTACATGCAAAACTGGTATACTCACTTTTGGTTTTGGTATACTCACTTTTGGTTTTACATGCAAAACTGTTATACTCACTTTTAGTTTTGTTATACTCACTTCCCAAAAAAATACGCCTAATATGTTAAAAAAAAGTTGCGTATGGTTTATTGTCAGTTGCTAATTGCGTAGTCGCTTATTGCTTGTTGCCTCAATCTGAGAGCCACCTAACATTTCATATTCCACTCTTATCGTGACCTCACCTTAGTAAAACCGCTTTCCTACTTGTTTTATTTTTGTCAACACACACAAAGAAAACACGTTAGTGTTGTCGATTTAAAAATGAGCAGGCTCTATAGATTTTATTCATGAAACATCAATAAAAAGTGCCACAGTTTTCAGCAGATTATTTTGTAAAATAATTTCAATTTTTTGTGAATAACTACGTGGATAACTGAATGTACAACGCGAACGTACTATAGGCATTTATCCCAAGAGGGACATGACACTGCTCCTAAAATGCTTTCAACACCATTCACAGGGTAAGTACTGGGAGAATGTTGAATCAAACCAAAAACCCGAGTCATGTACCTATACCACAGAATTATATAATCAGCTTATACTACTTTATCACAAATTATGCCACTTGGAACTGTTTTATTATTAGGCGTATTTTTTTGGGAATCTATAGATAGCTCACTTTTACTTTTACATGCAAAACTGGTATACTCACTTTTGGTTTTGTTATACTCACTTTTGGTTTTACATGCAAAACTGTTATACTCACTTTTGGTTTTGTTATACTCACTTCCCAAAAAAATACGCCTATTATTATATACTTTACTTAGCAGTTTAATAAAATATCTGATGGCGAGGTCTTAAATTTAAAATTAACTTATTGCTTAAAAAACGTAACCTAACTTTATTGAATTTTTATGGCCGAGAACACAACAAACCTGCCAATAATTTGACAACAATAGCCGTATTTTTTGAGAATCTATAGCTAGCTCACTTTTACTTTTACATGCAAAACTGGTAGATATACTCACTTTTGGTTTTGTTATAAGGCGTATTTTTTTGGGAATCTATAGTTAGCTCACCTTTACTTTTACATGCAAAATGATATACTCACTTTTGGTTTTGTTATACTCACTTCGCAAAAAAATACGCCTAATATGAGGGAATACGCGCTTCCTCAAGTTCAGAAGTAGGTACCTACTTTAAATATATGGATTTTTTCGTTTTGCAATACAGAAAAGAACAGTTTTTCTCTCCCTAGATAACTTTATGTGTTCGATTCGCTCAAAAGAGTTATACTTTTTAAGAATTACGAATCAAGTTTTATTTTAGAGTTGCTGAAGATTTACCAATGCAACTGCGTTTAGGTTTGACAGCTAGCCGAGTTTGTCTACGTTTTCGCAAAATTTGTCCGAGACACATTTGCACATTTCGAATATGTAATTAAATATAAAATTTAACCAGTGAGAGCACGTGGATAACTAACCTAAATGTCGACGAATAACATATCTGCTTCCCTATTAATCTATTTTTGAATTTCATCTGTCACTGTCACATTACTGCTGCCTTTTGTTTACCCATATAAACCAAAAGACTTTTGGTGATGTAATTCTTCCTTTAAATTATGAAACTTACTAATATATTGCTTAAGCCAAAAGCTTCCAAAGTCCTTACAGCATATTTAAAACAATGTAATGAACCTCCGTGGACGTCCTATTTCGTAAAGGTAAAACAAGGCGCCCATCTCACGTACATTGCATGCAATCATCTTTCTCTAGCTTTCCAGCTGAAGGATGTGGAAAACGATCAGTTTGGTCAATCTCACTTCAATTGGACTCTCGATACTGGAACTAACTATCACATCCTTCGAACTGGTTGCTATCCATACCTCAAATATCACTGCAGCAAGCGAGAATACCAAGATCTATCTCTGGAAGATAAATTCTTTAGATTTCTGAAAATTGTCAATTTGGGTAAAAGAAATGACCCCCATTTCAAGGTAGATAATACGAATGCTTTGTTTGTAGGTTTGCCTATGCTCTTTTATGGTTTAGCTGCAATTCGCCTAATAAGTCACAAGGAGATGGTTAACTTGGAGGACAAGTCGACCGTACCTATATATTTTCTCTATGAGGAGGACAAGGGATCACGTTTCTAGTGAGCAAATACGTGTCACTGTTGACGTAAGACTGATTCAGATAAAACAAAAAAACGATCATTAGAATTGTTGCTTTAGATACAATTAAAAAGCTTGTATTCTTTAAACGAATTTGTACAATTTAAACTAAACCACAACCCCAGAAGAGATTCAGCACTTCTTTGGATTTTCGCATATTTCATCGTAGTTTTCAAACAGCAAGTGTCCAATAGATTCCGTAAAGTCCTCTAAAGCACATGGAGTTGAACACCGTGGTATGCTTATGGAAGTGGGATGATCCACTCCACTATCGCTATAATAGACCAGCTGAAAGTTGAATCAATTTATAAAACAACATAAAAAAACCAAATGTCGCTCAAACTCACTCTAACTTCAAAAAATGTGGGAATGGGCTCATACAGTTCAAGCACCAAGGCGGACGCGTAATCTGGTAATCTAGACGTTTGGTCAAGGATACCCATCGAATTCATAACATTTACCAAAGTAACATCGTGACCAGAGTAGAGAAATAGCTTCCGGTCCGGTTGAAGTGTTGCCTCGGCCTTGGCCTTCATCTTGTCATTTACGTCGCCCAGAAATGCTCCACCTTTTATACGTTTCATCGCATGATTGTCTGTGAAAACTGTATAGCTGCGTTCGGCTAAGACTAGCAATCGTTCTGGGTAAATACCCTCTGTCCAGGCGGGAAGCTTCAATTCCATATCCTCTTCGGCTTTAAGGGTATTGTACAGAAACTCAACATCGAGGACTGTTCCTACGGTCTGAAGACAATAGTAATTAAATTTGGTACTACATTTTGCAGGGCTAAACTTACCTTTCCTGTGAATGTAGTCAAATTGTGGTAAAGCTCAGCATTTTCAGCATTCAGCCGGGCCAAGTCCGCAGGAGGCTTTTTGTACATCTTTTGAAGCATTGCTTCATATTTGGCGCAGGGCTTCTTTTGGGCAATTAACTGTAATGTAATAAGTTTGAATGGCTGATTACCGAAAGCCGAAAGAAATAGTAACTTACTGTATCATCCAGGCGCGGCATTGAGGTCACTGCCACAGGTTGCCAAAAAATAGGTAGCACCGAATTATATTCAAAAGTTGGCATAAGCCCAGCTAAAAGCGCCTGTGCACTCATTATACATCGTTCAGCGTAGCTGCTGAGGACATGCATATCATTTTGGGTGTAAATGCCGTTTTTTGGCAGCAGAGAGTAATAGCGCGATCTTAAGCTTTTGCCCAAATTGTAGGCCTGGAGGCTCCCTTTCTAAGTAAAGAAGAATAAACCATTGGTTGCATTCTCTTGAACAACTATTCTTGAAATGTTAGCTATTAAATTGTGAGTTGTGACGGATTTATTAGACGTCTACTAGAAAGTACTAGTAAGTAATGTTATCAGCAGAAGCTTTAGAAATGTTTACTTATGAAGGAAATATGTGTACGACTACGATTTTAATATTAGCATACTATCCTACAGATAGTAGAGACAGCTAAACATTTTCGACTTAGGCACGACAATCTCTTAGTTTCTCATTCCTCTACTATCTAAGGTTTCATTATAACGCATAAGTTATACTGTTAGATTCGCACGTTTGCAATGTGTATCTGATCCGCCCTCACATTCCTCATAAAATGTTGATTTCTTCAATAGAAAGTTCTAAGTACATTCTGTGGACATAAGTCAGTATATTCTCGAATGCAAAGACGATGGACGAAATTTAATTTCCTACGGTTTAGCTGCAGGCACCTGCTTCCTGCAAAAAGTATTCTTCGGACAAAATCTGCAAACATACCATTGTAAGTGCCCCAAGTCCACCAGCCCATTCACGTTTTGCATGCGGATCATTGGGATAAAAGCTTGTTGGGTTCTTCTCGCCGTGTCTAAACAACTATAAAAAAAAAATTTAAACAATTCAACTGATCATAACTGCACTATTAGCATACTTACAATGGCTGCCATACGGATAGTATTCGCATCCATATTGTGCTTATCTCCAAAAACATAGACCGACAGCAGGACTGCACACATGACGCCTACCAAAATCATTACCATCATTTTCATTGCACAGGTACGTTGGGTATGGCAATTGCTTTTAGTCTTCGACATTATTATTGTTTGTATATTAAAAGCGTAAGCGGAACAATTCGATAGTAAAGATTTAAACCAAGGTGATTACGTATGTGGCTTATTTGTTGTATATTTTAGAATTTTGCTGACGTCTGCATGGAATATTGTGTGTGAAATTACGGCTGTTTGTCGAAAAAACAATAAAACGATAGAACGGATTTAGAGAATATTATTAGTACACAGTTAAAAAGAAACGAAACAAAACAGAGCCGAAACAATTTGAAGAGCGAAAGCTAGAGTGTCCAAAAGCTGAACACATTTGCTTTGCTGTCACTGCATGACTGATTGATGTTCTCTTTCTCATGGCTTTTGGTTTTGGTTTTAATTTTAAGTGATCGCTGATCGCATTCGTAATCAGCTGTTGAGTAGTAGTGTAGTATTCCAAAGCTTTTGTATGTAGAGATCGAGAGCTTTTTTTAGATCTTGACATGCACGATGGATTGTAGATGAATAAATAGTCTTTAATCCTATTAACAGGTAGGTACTTGGATCGCAATAAATAAAGTTTCTCTTTAAAATTATCAGATATTTTTTAAGAGTTTATAACCATATATAAATTCGTGGTACGTATACTAATGTGAACTGTGGAGTGCTTCCAGGAGAAGTTCAATTTTCTCATTAGTTTATCTAAGTAAATATAAGAATGTAGATGTGCGTAAGTAATTTCAACGACGCCGATGAAGATGGTATCGTAATAAAAATAATCATTACGATCACCTAGGCGTATGCGTACTATTTTGTGTTTACTGCATGCCGATAATTTTTTGAATTATTCATTGTTTAAAAGCGATGTAGAGATTTTACTGAGAAGTTATTGGATTACAAAAGCGTTTTCCAAGCTGAGGTCCTGACAGTAAAACGGATGGATTGTGATCGACTCTTGTGTCATAATCGGCAAAACTTAATTTTTTTTTAGGTACATAAAATGTTGCATTAATTTTTTTCTCCGGTTTCTGCCGAAGAAAAAAGGTTATTCTGCCGAACAACCTTTCATAAAAAGTTGGCCAACCATTACGGCTTCAGGATCGGCTACTACTTATGGCATTTTTAATTGGGATTCACATTTCAGTTCCGTCCAGCACACACCATCTGACACCAGATTTAAATTTAAAAGTTTAAATGTTGCATCAAAACGCTTTCTGTTCCAACAGTCGTATCATCCGATAGTCATCCAGCCTGCCTGTCAAACAATTAGACGGTCATCCAAGCGGGTCATCTAGATGACATTCTGACATCACAAACATTGCCGTCAGTTCAGTTGTCATCCAGGTGTCATCTGTGAGCCAGTGATCCGCCAGATTACACGAATGATGCTCATTTTGTCCTAAAAGAGGTAGGGAGTTACATATTTTTAAAATGTTAAATAATTTTTGTTTTTTTCTACCCACGCAAGTAAAAAGTTTAAAATTAATACAACACGGTTTAGTATTGTAGAGTACTTACTATTCGTAAGTTTCAAGAAGAAATCATACAAACAAAATAGTTGTTTTCCTTTAAAGGATTGCCGCTCTAAAGGCGGTAGTACACGGCATGTAAAAAGCCACATACGTATGTAGTTCTGACAGAGAGTGTAACATATGGAGGGCTCACAGGTGAAGCGAACCAAGTTAGAAAAAGTCAATTCGAAGATATTTTGAGGTTGAGTAAATGAACTGCCATTAATTTCTGGAATGAATATTTCAGTTATACTAAAAACAGTTTTATAGTTTATTCTCAAAACTGTTTAATGATATAAATTTTACAAACTGCAATTCAAAACTTTTCCAAAAATTTTTCAAAAAAAAAAAAAAAAATAGAATGACTTGGTTCATTTTTACTCCGAATAATAATTATTATTGACAACTATTGCAATTGTTTAGGAAAAAGTTAAGGTTAAAATTTAAGGTTAAAACATATTTCTAAACATAAAAAAATCGTTATTTTCATCTTCATCATTTTGGGGTTGGTCCTGATGTTGTCTCGTAGTTAACTCTTGTTTGACTGATAGATTCTTTTAGAAAATGGGTCTCCCTAGAGGACGCCTACCCGATGGTACGGATTCCACAGCACGTCGTGGGATACTGGTTGGGGACATGCGCTTAACATGATCTAGCCACCGAAGCATGGACCTCTACCCAAACCTCATGACCATAGGTAAGAATTGGAACAAACACCGAATTAAATACTGACAACTTAGCTTTTACACCAAGTTTAGACTTCCTAACAACAGAATGACCAAGCTGTCTCAAAATTGACCCAGCCTGACCAATCCTACAGGAAAACTCAGCATTGCTCCTTCCATCACTCGTGAATAAGACCACGAGATACTTAAACTTCTCCACCTGTTTCAATGGACTCCACTAACATATGCAGAGTGCCCAAAACACGCGTTCTGGAGACAATCATCACTTCAGATTTTTTCACGTTTATGCCCCTATTATGTAAGACAACTACAACTAAAGTTGAGTTGTCACTTGGTTTTATTTAATTCAAAATTCGGTATTGTCCTTATTGCAATACACAACCTTGATAGAAAAGTTGTCTGTCAAAACACAACAAAGATGGTAGTGGTAGTCTATAAGTTGTTAGTTAGTTTGGGTTGTGTAAAAGTTGAGTTGAATTGAAGACAACTCAACTTACATAATAGGGGCATTACTTTCATCTCTCAGTCAACTCGGAGCTTTTGCCTGTGCATGTCATCCACACTTGACTTTCAACCTATCACTTTGATAACAAACAAAATTTCCAAACGCGAAAGATCACCCGATATCGAGGACAAATCCTTGTCCTTAGATAAAAAATTTAGAAAAATGAAAAACAATAGTGCCCGTAAGAAAGACTTAAGTACGAATTATTATAGTCCTCTTCAATGTTTACCGGACAGTGATAACGATGATATGGCAGACGAAATCTTGTCTGTCCCTGTTAAAAAGGTGTATGTTCCACCAATAAAACTGCTTCAACAGTCTTGTGATTACGTGCACTCTATAATGACCTCCTTAAAAATTAACAATTATTCCGTGAAAAAATTATCAATTGGAATAAAAATTATGTGTGAAAATATCGAGGCATACAATTCGGTTATTGGCAAATTAAAAGCAGAAAACTGTAAATTTTTCTCTCATGATTTAAAGAGTGCAAAAGCTTTTAAAGTTGTATTGAACGGTTTGGATGATACAAATGTAGATTCACTAAAAACCGAATTAATTAAACTTGGACTAAAGTGTACCGATGTTAAAAAAGTCGTTAAAACATTTGAACACTATAGTGACACAATTTACATAATTTCTATTGAAAATGGTTCTATTAAATTAGTCAACCTAAAAAAAACCATCGATCTATCTTTCACACGCAAGTGAAATGGAGCTACCAACGAAAACTTAAAGGTAAGCTTACGCAATGCCACAACTGTCAAATGTTTGGCCATGGAGAGTGAAATTGTCATGTAAAGACTTACTGCTCAACTTGCGCTGGTCCACATAAGACTGCAGAATGTAGAAATCTTACTTCGCATAAATGTGCAAATTGCGGAAAACCTCACAAATCAACTGATCCTACATGCGAAAATAGAGCGGAATATTTACAGCTGATGGAGAAATCAGCTAAGCCAAAAACATATGTTCAGCAAACAGCTTTTGCTAGACCATGATGGAATAAGTATAAGGTGGTCTCGTCGGCTGCCGACTCGTTCGTTTTTTGGTCCCTTAACGCTTCGTTAACGTACACTTACTACGCTGAATAAAGAGAAAAACGTGTCGTTAAGGGCCTACTTTTTGCCGACGAGACCACCTTATACTTATTCCATCATGTGCTAGACAACAAATCTCTTCTCCCACCTTGCAAAAACCGGTTTCAATTGCCTGCCTGTCAGAGTTTCCTTCGCTACAACAGCCCATGATGGAATAAGTATAAGGTGGTCTCGTCGGCTGCCGACTCGTTCGTTTTTTGGTCCCTTAAGGCTTCGTTAACGTACACATACTACGCTGAATAAAGAGAAAAACGTGTCGTTAAGGGACTACTTTTTGCCGACGAGACCACCTTATACTTATTCCATCATGCAACAGCCCAGCCATGATGGAATAAGTATAAGGTGGTCTCGTCGGCAAAAAGTAGGCCCTTAACGAACGAGTCGTTTTTTTGGTCCCTTAACGCTTCGTTAACGTACACTTACTACGCTGAATAAAGAGAAAAACGTGTCGTTAAGGGACTACTTTTTGCCGACGAGACCACCTTATACTTATTCCATCATGAGCCCAGCCGTCGTCGTCAACAGGCCTCCAATAATGCAGAGAGCATCACTTATGGTAGCTCTCAACCTCGAGCGCAAACATCTCATGCATGGGTTAACAGCTCTCAAAAACACTCAAATGTTCAATTCAGCAGTCCATCCAGCAACACTACAAACAACATCGATAGCAACATCGCTTGCAACATCGCTTGCAACAGCTTAACAGCAACACTGCTGCTAGCAGTTATAATGAGCACACTATTTACAGTGGAGAAACTAAACTCTCTAGCCATGGAAATTATCATGCAATTATCTGTTTGTAAAACAAAAATTGAACAATTCAATGTTATCACACATTTAGCTACTAAGTTTTTGTATCATGATGTTAAATAATATCCAATAATGCGTGGGGAAATATTTTGTCTAGTCTATCTCTTACTGTACCATTTTCTCTCCTATACCCTTCTAGTCCAACCTATTTTTCTGGTCCTGGTCGTCGTCCTTCTGTCCTTGATTTGTTTATAACTAACATGTCTAGCGATGCTACACAACCTATATCATTAAGTGAACGGAGCTCTGACCATAACCCAGTTTTTTGTCGACTTCTAAAGTCAGGGGTAAGAAAAGTGGAATATGTGCAAGATATTAAAAAAGCAAACTGGAAACGTTTTCAGTCTGAACTAACTGGTAGTCTTCAAGGTATTCCAATTAACTTGAATGATATCACATGCAAGGAAGATGTTGATTCTGTGGTGACAAATTTTACAGAAAAAATTTTGGGAGCTGTTGACAAAAGTGTTCCTAAAGTTCCGAAAAAATTGCGTTCCGTTAAGCTGCCTTCTAATATCCTGGAACTTATTAAGATTCGAAACATTTACCGTAGACATTAGCAAAGATATCGTCTGTCAAGCTTAAAATATCAAGTATCGTACCTGAACAAACTGATATCTAAGCATATTTTTATATATCGAAACAATGAGTGGAATACAAAATTAAGTTCCCTTGAAAAAAATGCAAAACCCTTTTGGAACATTGTAAAGATAGTAAAAAGTAAAAACAGACAAGTTCCTTTTCTCAAAGATTCAACCAATACATTTTGCACAGACCTTGAAAAAGCAAATGCGCTGGCTTCAAATTTTAGAAAGAACCATTTGACTGCATCTAATTTAGGAGATAGTGATACTAATGTACTAGTTAATATTGCCGTTCAAAACTTGTTAAATAATAATACCAGTCAACCATCAACAAATGTCTATATTACTACAGAAGACATCGAGTTTATAGTCAATGACCTACGAATACGTAAAGCTGGAGGCACTGACTCAATAAAAAATATATACATAAGGCAATTGCCCATAGTTGGTATTAGCTATTTAACATTTATTATAAACGCGTGTCTAAAAATGGAATATTTCCCCGATGAATGGAAAATTGCTAAGGTCGTACCAATAATAAAAGCTGGTAAGCCCCCTGAAAAGACTGATAGCTATAGGCCAATTAGTTTATTAAGCAGCCTTAGTAAGATATACGAAAAGGTCTAGAAGGAAAAGAATCTATATCCTGTGGAACAATTTAGCTTTAGACGCTTTCACAGTACATCTCATCAAGTGCTTAGAATTTGTAATCACGTTAAAACATGTCGTTCTACAGGTAAATCTACTGGTATGATCCTACTGGATATTGAAAAAGCCTTCGATACCGTTTGGCATGACGGATCAATATTTAAAATGATTAATTTCAATTTCCCCTCGCATATCTGTAAAATTGTCCATAGTTTTTTGTCTAATCGTCGGTTCAAGGTGCACGTTAATAGTGGTGTCTCTAATATTGTCTATTTTCATTCAGGTGTCCCCCAGGGCTCAGTTCTTGGACCCGTTTTATATAACCTGTATACGTCCGATTTTCCATCTTTGCCTTATTGCGAAACAGCTATCTTTGCCGACGATACTGCGATTTTGTCATCTCATGAATTCGCTCTCAATATTGAGAGGAATCTTAAAAATACGTTGACGATATTAAAAGAATATTATAACAAATGGAAAATTAAAGTGAATCAAGAAAAAATACAAGCCATCTTTTTCACCAGAAAAAGAAAAGCTTGTTATCTACCCAGTGGACAGTTACAGGTAAATGGTACAAATATAAGTTGGGAACCTTGCGTCAAATATCTAGGCATATATTTGGACACCAAGTTGACTTTTGGAACCCACATTGCAAATACCCTTAAAAATATTGCAATTGCCTTTAGGATGTTGTATCCTTTCATTAATCGAAAGTCGCAGCTCTCTAATGAAAACAAAATAATTATCCATAAAGTAATTTTTCAAGCAATTCTGTTATATGGGTGTCAAGTATGGGGAAATTGTGCAATGTGTCATATTAAGAAATTACAGGTTTCTCAAAATAAATTATTAAAAATGATGCTTAACCTACCGTGGCATCACTCGACTCTGGATACTCACGAAAAAGCGAATGTTGAATTGATCCCTCAAAGAATTCAAAAACTGAAACAACGTTTTCTGGAAAGGTGTGATTTTGCTGATGATCCCCTTGTAAATACTTTAAATACGAATTAATATATGAATCAATAGTAAGCTTATATATAACTTTTTGTTTTTTGTATTTATTTTTGTTACTTATTTTTGTTACTTATTGTTTGGTTACTTATTGTTTATGTTTTACATATTTATTTGTTTATTTATTATTCGTTTATATATCGTTTGTTTATTTATTTATTCGTTTATTATACCTATATATATATCCATTTATTTATTTATTTAATTATTTATTTATTTATTTATTTATTTATTTATTTATTTATTTATTTATTTATTTATTTATTTATTTATTTATTTATTTATTTATTTATTTATTTATTTATTTATTTATTTATTTATTTATTTATTTATTTATTTATTTATTTAATTATTTACTTATTTATTTATTTATTTACTTGACCTATTTACGTGATTTCATTGTCAAATTATTATTTGTACCTGATTTTTCTTCTTTACTGTCTAGTAATTATTTTTTATTATTCATATGTGTATTACATAATGTATTATTATTATTTTTTTTTATCTATTTCAATTGAAGGTTTTTTCGTATTTTCCTTCAGAATTAATTTAATATTTTTTTGTTCAATGCAATTCTTAAAATTAGCCTAATATATAATGTTTCAGAAGAAAGATATAATTTATCATATCTCTGTATTGTAAAATGTGTGGTAACAAAACCTATTGTAAATTTGTATACGAAATAAAATTATCTATCTATCTACTTTCATCTCAGCTTTCACATAAACAGCTACAAACCGATCGAGTAGGGGAAAGGTCGGAACAGTGAGACACTTTTTTTCAAACGGTTATATCTCCGAAAACTTTAGAGCTATCAAAATAATTTTTTTATGGTATCTTACGACATATTTCCGCTGTATTTTGCCATACAAAGTTTAGCGAATAATTCAAAGACTACTTCACCATGAGTTGAATTGTTGAAGAAGGTCAAACTGTCTCACTGTTTGACAGGGGTCCGAAGAGTGAGACAACGTAGGGCGAACAGTGAGACAATACAATAATTCCAATAAAATCTCGTCTTAAACTTTTTTTTATCAAAAAATTCATAAGTTTTATTCATTAAACATGTATTATTTATTAATTAATAAGAACAAACAACAAATAAAAACAACAACTAATATATTTAGGTATGCAAAAAAAAAAAATAAAAAAAACTTAAATCACATTTGAGTGTTCATATTATTTTTTAAAAAGGCTTTTAATAAACCAAATCAATTCAATTTGTTGAAAATTAATAGCAATACAATTAAAAATAAATAAAAACATTTTCATGTTGAATAAAACAAAAAAATAAGTATTTGAGGTTTCTTCCATAGCTTTAACATGTCTCACTGTTCGTCCATTCAATCTGTCTCACTGTTTGATTTTCATCATTTCAAAGAAAAAAATATTTACGTAAAAAACTGACAAGGCTATCGTAAATTTTTGTTTGTACAATTAAAGAACATAAATAACAAGAAAATAAAAAAAATACTGGTTCACTTATCTGAATATTTGACGTTTCTACACAAAATTTAGGAACATATAAAAAAATACTTCTGACTTTTTTTTAGGTCCTTACATACCGAAAGCACAGGCGCAGTTGGTTGTTGTTAGGAATAGAAACAATAGGTGCAGAATGAAAAATAATCGGTATTGTATTAATCGACATGTCTGTGCGTGTTTCAGGGAAGCAAAAAAATGGAATGTCTCACTGTTCGGACTGTCTCAGTGTTCCGACCTTTCCCCTACGCGTTAAAGTATAGTCTGGATGACCAAGTCACCAGCGAAAAGGAGAGCAAACAAGACGCACCCTTGGCGAAGTCCAACGCCCATGGTGAAAGGTATTGATTTAACGCCGTTTAGTCGAGCACAGATTTTATAGTTTGTGTAAAGAGATTGAATGGCTCTCAAGAGAGAACCGTCAATTCCATACTCCTGTAATACACTCCAGAGTTTACCTCGAGGGGCTCGGTCGTCGTCGTATGCTTTCTCCAAATCTACGAAGCATGCGTAAACAGGTGTAGCATACAGCATACTCATAAAATCGAAAATGAGAGACATTGGTATGGGTTTCTTACCGTTACCTTATGTCGTTTTCCATTGGTTTCACTCGGGGATTCACTCATTCCGTAATCCAATGGAACAACAAAACTGCTTCTGGCTGACCACACTCACGTATTGGTGAAACGTCAAAAATTACTGTATGGCTGCTGCCAGCTGGCTTGTATAAAATGCATAAAATGCACTTGTGTAAGTGCTCCTCGAGTGGATTCTGACTTCAAATCGAGAAGCGAAATTCTCTCCTCAGAATCAACAGAAGAGTATTTTTTGCGCCAATGGAACGGTTTCAGAAGTGATTTTCTTGATTCCGGACGCTCCCGGACGCTTCTTTTTGCCCAATGGAAAACGACATTAGGAACGAAAAACTTTTTGACTCAGTCCGTTACAGAACTGAGTAGAGTTAAACTTTGCGGAGAATTTTGCACTAGCTTTTACATTTTTTATATTTCATGACTTGATTCGGTTCAGCTATGAGCCCTTCATATCGTACGCATACGTATGCACACCATATTTGTCACAAAGAGAGCTAGTACACGGAATGTAGCCACTGGGACTATATGCTGAAGCAAAAATGGCAACAGTGCCACATACGTATGTGACTTTCTTCTTTCTTCTTTCTTCTACAACTTAAAATAGGATAGTTTACTGAAATCAAATAGCTCAAATATGTGTGCAATTGTTGCTTATTCTCTACAAGAAAAATATATACCTTTAACATTTTATCAATTAAGAAATGTGCCATTTCGAAAAATGGCTAAACAGTTCTTAATATTTTTTACTTGTTTACTTTAGAAGACGGCACTGTTCGGGCAGTGGATCACAACCTCAACCAACTAGGTATCTACGAAAGTTAACGAAAGAGAAAGATACAATTAAAATTTGGAAATCAATTTGAGAAAAAAAACAAATCTATTACTTTTAGGATTTTTTTTTAAGGGCCTGTTTCACAGATCATACAACACATACACTGTATGATTTTGAAAATTCTGCTGTATGATTTCTGTTTCACAGAATTGATGTATGATTTGTTGTCATACAACAATTTATGAATGGAGAATTGACTGGAAGTATTGGAATGTTGTATGATCCTGTTTCACAGAAATTTATCATACATTTCATACAGCAGTTTAACCTCAGATTTATCATACAATTCATACAGCACAATATTTTGTTGTAAATGAATTAAGACAAACGAAAATATGCAAGGGAAAGTACTTTTTTACTATTTAGCTTATTAATTATGAATGTTAATAGTTTTTCCTGTTCTGAAACAGTCAGCAAAAGAACAACAAATTCTCGTGGTACTGGAAAAACACGATAAAAAATATTTGCTTTTTGGGGAAGTTTGCCGGTTTGCATTGTTGTATTGCCGCCCAAATCACAAACCAGTAAGAATAGACCGCCGACTTCCCGTGCACCTACCCGATTCCCCCCGGAAGAAATTATCCTGTCTGTGAATACGTGTAAATGTCAAAATTAATGGCGGCAATGATTTTCCATGCTATACCATGGACCTAGGATTTTTCAAGTATGCGTGCCCTAATGGCGCTCCTTTGATTTTGTACAGCACCAATACATGAAAAATCCTGGGCCCGCCGGCAGCTTGTAGGCAAAGTCCGTTATGTGGGAGGAGTCGACGGTCTATTCTTACTGGTTTGTGGCCCAAATGTTATATTACGTAAGGTGGACAGGATGAAACAGACGGGAGTCATTGGCTTCTAGTAAGAGGATCTTCTAGAAAGCTAGACGAAATCTGTGAAATCGATTGTGGCCGATGATGTATAAAGTCTTTTACTTTCGGTTAATAGATTGTATGGTCTGGATGCTTGGATCATCACTTTTTGATTCAATCATCATCGGATGGAGAAGATGATTACAAGTAAATAACTATATTCTTAATGAATAGATGGATATTATTTACTTTTATAGATATTCATCTAAAATTTCCTTATTTCACTTTTATTTCTAATAATTTGTGCTTTTATTCATTTTTGATATATTTTCGCAATGAAATTCATGAAATGTCAAAATCATACATTTCATACAACAAACAAATTATCATACAACACTTCCAATGAAATCTATGAAACAGAAAGTTGTATGTGTTGTGTGATGTATGATGAGAATGTATGTTGTATGAAATGTATGTGATGTATGATCTGTGAAACAGGCCCTAGTAATTACAAACAAACCCGGAGGAGAAAGTATCTTGCGCCCCGCCCCTTTGTGCAATTTCAATTGTCTGCAATTTCAAACTGAATTGATTCGGTGGTTTTCGAGATATGTATAAGATTTTGAATGTTTTTTTTTTGTATGGGCGGTGCCCTTTGTCCAATTTTGACCAATCTTCTTAGGTGCACTCCTGGACCAATACCTAAAATTTAATCTTTTCGAGTCGGTGGTTTTCAAGTTATACGTAGGTATCCGAACACAAAACACGACAGTTCAACATAGTCGGCTTTTTATTTTATTTTTTATTATAATTGCAGACAGAACCTACTTTGCAGAGATATTACAACAAGTATCACATAACATATTTCCGTAATTTCAGGGAGCTTTAATAACCTTTTCGTCAGGTGGTTCTTCAACTATGTAATCGCAATGTTGATTGCTTGATTCCTCTTCGTCACTTGAAGTATTGTTGCGTGTCTTTTTATTGGCGCACTCCGATTCTCTATTGTATAAATCATCGTTTTCCATTTGTATATCTGAACAGCATACAATATCTTCGTATACTACATAACCGACATCACTATTGTAGAATATATTCCCATACGAATCCGCAATATACAGACAATCAAAGCCATAACATTCATGTACAGTTGGATGTTGTTCCATGAAAATCATTTCTGGATTGTTGCAGCAACATTCTTCACTCATCGAGGACTCCAATTGAGGATTATAATAGCAACCGGGCAGTAAATAAATGCCTTTGTTCGATCCATCCGATATTAAGAAAGCTTCCTCATGTGATCTCTTGCGTGACATTGCCTAACGCAATCGGTTCAGGATACTGATATAAATTCTTATAGAAAATATATGCACTTCCAGATGGCGCATCAAATATAAATTTAGGCAAATCTCAAAAATCATATATTACCACAAATAGGTCTTCAAGAAAATATTTATATTAATAAAAAAAATAAACCTAAAATATAATATACGCAATCCAACTGCTTGTACTTAGACTTTTGAATTTCGAAAGTATGCCAAATTGACATTATATTCTGGCTGGAGATATTGGGGCACTGGAGTTTCTGAAAACTGATTGCACAGTACTTAAAACTAAGTTACAAGATACCTTAATTTGGAGACCATGGATGCTAGAGTACAATATCAAAACTGCGGCTAGGTGAATAGATGTAGGTTTTCAGATGAACTGTTACTGAACAAGACGGATTCCTATTTCTGTGTAGTGGTTAGTGGCCAGCATTGTTTTCCACCTACCCTAAGAGAAACGAATTAAAACACAGTTTTTTTTACCGCACTACACCAAAAAAGGGGTTCTGCTTGGTAGTGCAATGGACCTGGATTGGTCTGATGATTGATGATGATTTCAGTTGAACTAAACAAGAAGGATTTCTATTT
The DNA here is from genome assembly GCA_955612985.1 of Cheilosia scutellata. Taxonomy (NCBI): domain Eukaryota; kingdom Metazoa; phylum Arthropoda; class Insecta; order Diptera; family Syrphidae; genus Cheilosia; species Cheilosia scutellata. The sequence goes on along the minus strand of OY015312.1, from coordinate 34,072,777 downwards.
CTGTTTTTTTTTTTTAAGTTTTTACTCAGCCATCTTAAAAGCTTCACAAAAATACAACCCTGACTTAGTTTAAAAAAAAACATTAATAAATAAGTTTTTATTTCTAATAAGCGTAAACATCTTTTAACATTGTGTATACAATTCACTGCAGCGATCGTTCCTCGTCTTGAACGCCGTTTTTGTCCTCAGAACATCTCTTATTAACTATATAACACAGCCAGAATGAAATCGGTAGCATTGCCAGTCCAAGTGGCATTAAAAACAATAACCAAAACTCCTTGGGATCAGTAGTTCGTTCATCGTTCGTATCGTAGTCATCCCAATAGTTGTCATCTTCTCCGTCGTCCCCCTCATCGGTATTATCCTCCACTCCAAGGAATGCTTCCCGAATCCTATGACCTCGATAACTAATCGCGACACACGCATAAAAGCCCTCGTCTTGCATACGAACTCCATTTAAAATTAATTTACTCAAATAAATCTCATCGTCAATGTTTTTCTCACGTGCCGCTTGCAGCAGCTCATACGTTCGTCCATTATACTGGACAATGTGCGAATTGAAATTCTCCTGACCCAGTGTGTATTCCATACCGGCACTCATGTCTGGTATTCGCTTAAACCACTTAATCGTAGGATGTACCTGACTCTGCACCCGACACTGAAAGACCACTTGTGAGCCAATCCATGCTGTCTTATTTTCAGGAAATGCATCGAGAAATTCTGGTACCAGGACTGTTGAATCTATAAACAGAAACGATGTGATTTAGTAATTGACTTGAAAGACTCAAGTAGTTAACATACTCTTAATGTCTAATTGATATGTTCGAACTAATTGTATGTCCAGCGTTCTTACATCGTCCAGTTTGTACGGATAGATTGTGCACTTGTACAGGCCGGAATATTTTTCGGTAACATTTTTCAAGTGCAGCGATTGCCCGCAAAATTGTTCGTCACAGGGCAGATGTGCCCAGTCTTCAGATCGTAATCCATGGCAAGACTTCTGATGGGCATTGTCACCGCATGGCTATGGAAGAATATTTTTTGTATTTTTAGAATTGGTTTTAGTTGGAAGCGTTTGAGGGAATAACACCTTGAAATACCAATGAAATTGCATGCCATTGATAGACTCATCGCTGAAAAGGCCCTTAAGTCCGCAGTTTAATTGAATATCATTTCCAGCTCTTTGTTGAATTAGTTCAGTATTTTCTAAAATGAAGATAGTTGAAATTTATTAGTCATGTTTAATGGCAGGTAGGTATATTTTGCGTTGTACATTTAAAATAATAAATGCGCGCAGTGACCTAATATTTGCGAAACTACTATGTAAGATCAACATGGTCAATCCCCAGAAAAAAAGTATAAAACCGTCATTTAAAGTATCCTAAATTAAGCCGGACGGATGAAGTATTTTCATTAAATTTGGTTTAAAAATTAATAGCTCTGATTTATTGAACATCTGTCTCAAAAAATCAAAGTAAAGTAGAAAAATGTCAATAGAACTATCCCCAGTCACTTATTCAGCCTTTGGATAGAGACAATGGAAATAACTTTTGCAGAACCGAAAATATCTATACGAAATTTTCTGTGAGGCTAAAAAGTACTCCTGAAATGCGTTGACAAGACTAAGGCGGAATCGGACATCTGCTAACGAGGAATACGTTCTCAGAATTTAGTACATTTTTCCATATGAAACAAAAACGAATTCCGCCACAAACTGCCCATACACCGCGGATAATTTGATCACGTAATTCTTCTTTAGAAATCCAGAAGTTAAGCAATAATTTTGTTAAAGGAATCAGTTCATTGCTTCAAATCCCAACTCAATCAAAGAGTTTCTCTTCATTGACGACTAACCGACTCAAGTCTATGATAACTTAGCGGCATCTCTAACTATATGGATAGACAGTGAAGCCTAATCTTCACTACTGACCAGAGATGGAAAAGTGGATACAATTGTATCTTTTGGATACAATCAGAAATTAAAGTTACACAGTTACAATTCACTCGAAAAAGATACAATTAACAAAACATATTTTTGCTTCAAAAGTTACGCAGTTACAATCCTTCTTTAAAAGATACAATTCCATACCCACGCTACGAATACATCCAGAATTTGTAATAAGGAAAATAAAATGCATTCAGCTCGAAGCTTCAAATTCTAACAACTAAGCTAACCAACTAAGAAACAAATTTCATAGGTCATGCGCAGGGGCACTGCGAAGCACAATTACAATTTTCCAGAGAAAGCATCATAAAATTTAGCTAATTCACACAAAACGAAAGGTTGTGATTGTGAGAAGATAATCCTAGGGTACTTATACGGCCCAAGGTAGGTATAATGTATATGTATACTAGGTAATATATTCCGAGAACTCTTTTTCTTTTCTTTCTGCACATGTGTCAAAAAGGCAAGCTTTTTCATAGAGATACGAATAGTCACAATTGCCAGCAAAGTTTATACGTTTATTGTCACAGTCACAATAGACCGCCATTGCAGATGTGATACGGACCTGCTGCACGAACTTTTTATTGTAATTTAATATATCACCAATCACCTTCACCTCTGCTGGGTGCCGGGGCATAGAGACATTCCGGGTAACTGTAAGGCTGACGAACTTGCCAAGCTGGGAACTACACTACCTATAGTACTTTAGGTATCCCAATCGCTAGTGTAAACTTATAATAAAGCAGGATGCCATCCAAAGAACAAACCTTAGGTGGACATGTGGCACGACATGTCTTGCGACAAAACAGATCTGGCCAAAGCTAGATCTCAAACGTTCTAAGAATTTGATTTCTCTTGACAGGAGGCATATCGGCGCTACAATAGGTGTCATTACGGGATACTGCCTTATAGGTAGGCATGCAATAAGGTTTGGCGTACTCTCAAACGATTTTTGTAGAAGCTGCTTGGACGAAGAGGAGGAGGAAACCATTCAGCACTTCCTCTGCACTTGTCCGGCACTCTCCCGAAAACGGAAACTCCATTTGGGAGCCTCATACTACAATGATCTAAACGATCTAACAAACCTAGACATTCGTAGTCTCCTTTGTGTGTCGGCCTTTTGTCGGCAGCCACTTCAACCTAACCTAACCTAACCTATCACCAATAAATTTTTCAAAATGAAGCCATTTGTTTTATATCAAGGGCAAAGAGGGATATTATTTGTTTTTATATCATGAACTAAGAGAAGAGTCTTAATATTCATATAGCTTTAATTGTATACTTTCGCGTTCACCTTGTTTTTGTCGATAAAATAGGTACCCAAAATTATAGGTCGATTTTCATGATTTTGTTAATTTTTCTTTTTTTTGTAATTTGTTAGTTTTTTTGTGTAGATTAAGAAGTTAAGTTGGTATCGTAAAAAAATTGTGTAGGGTCATTTGCAAAAACTAAATTTTTTTTCAACATTCAAAGCTAAAATCTAATGAAATATTGATATTTTTAGATTTCTAAATTTTTTTCATAAATCCGCCATAAAAACGAACATTTAAAAAAAATCATTGAAGATCGGTCAATGAAAGTTACAATTTCAACTTGTGAAAAGTACAATCTGAAAAGTTCATTTCCCATCACTGCTACTGACCCGATCAACTCCTCTGTCTCGCTTTCCGCCCTTCTTCTTTTTTATTGACAACTTTCACCCTCCACTTCTTCTTGAGGCTTTGCAAAATAAATTAGTTTATAAAATCAAAAACATAAATAAAAAAAGAAATTAAACAAAAAGAAAATCATCACTTCAAATCAATTTAATAAATACTAAATACATAGTTATTAATATATGCCAGCCCCTTTAGTATACTGAAGATAGTCACAAAATTAGGACGAATTAGAGAAGAGCCAAGTTGGCAGAACAATGCAAAGTTCGAACTGTTGGTGAACGATCAAGATGTAACCATTATAAAATTACAGATTCAAGAAGAGTGCAGTGCAGTAGCGCAGTGGTTAGTGTGCTGGACTACTGTGCGAGGGATCCCAGGACCCCAATTCTCAAATTCCTTATAACATAACTCGTATACGAGCAAATCCGCCTGAAATTTTCGCATACGAAAAAAATCGGTATTCTCAAAGTTTTTTCCACCTCTGCGAAAATTATATTCACCTCTCGCATGAGGTAGAATTTTATGTTAAAATGTGCTTACTTTTTGTGCAAAGAATACCATCCAAATTGGCTAAGAAATATTGTGGATGTGGGTTTTGATTTGCTAACAAAAACAAAAAAGCATTTTGTGGTTGTTTGTGGTTCTAAATTCATATAAAAAATAATTGTGTTTTTACAATGGCTACATTGGGCGAAATGGGGTTAGCATTTGTTCAGTTGGAAATGGAGCAGTTTGAAACAACTCCAAATATGCTAAGATATCCGAGAGCTCTAAGACTGCTTTGAACTTTCCGACGCATTGAAAAATCCTATATTTCAGATTATGTGCTCTCTCCGATTTTTTGCAATTGGTAATTGGAAGTTATCAAAACTGCATTGAAGATAATCGCAACATTGCTATGAACAAGTCGTTAGTAAGCAGAAGCCGACAAAAGTAATATTCATTTGAATGAATTCAATAAGTTCCTCTTTTTAGTCGTTGGTCACATGACCGGTATTATTCTTTTATTTTCCTTCCATTTTAGTTATTTTTGCTTCTTCAGAATAAATTATTTCACACAGAAATTAAAAAACAAATCGTTATTCGAAGTGTCAAACTCACAATTCCGTATGCGAGAAGCAAATCCGCCTAAAAAAGGTAGACGAGTAACATTCGAAGAGAAATTCTCGTATGCGGATTTTGAGAATTGCAAATTTCAGTCTTTCGCATGAAATTAGAGATTTTGACAGATAAACGTATGCGAGAATTTTTGAGAATTGACCCCCAGGTTCGATCCCCGGAAAAACACAAATTACATCTTAAGGTTTTTTCTACTGCGCCACCTCTCGCGAACGTCTGACAAACATCCGAGAGTATGACTGTCCTGAAAAAGCTTCTCAATTCAGCCGTTCGGACTCGGCATAAAACGCAACGAATGGTTGCGAGAAGCTGGGCCTAGGGTGTCTATCCGCCTGTTGCGCCAACTATTTATTAATTATTTTACTTAACTACTCAACTGGCCCCTTCTTCTTTCAACCTACTGTAATTGAAAATAAATTACAGATACTTAATGGTGAATATTCACCAGGCCCAGATGGTATTCCTGCTATATTTCTCAAGAAGTGTTAGCTCATTCTCTCCTACCCCCTGTTTTCCTCAGATATGGAAGTCCTCCTTCATAACAGCGATTCATACAAAGGGATCAAAGAGCGAAGTTACTAATTATCGCCCGATAGTAAACTTTCGCATATACCCAAACTCCTCGAAAGTATTTTGTACGAATCCTTAAGCGTTCAATGCAAGTCTTTAATCGGTCCTTAGAAAGTGGTAAAGAAGTTGATGTTATTGCAACCGTTTTTAGTAAAGCTTTTGATAAGATATCACATAAATTAATTCTTTTCAAATTGTCTGCCCTATAGGCTTTGAAGCAATACTGCTGAAATATAGATATCGTCTTATTTGGAAAACAGTTTCTATAGTGTTCGCTTCAGGTCCGTCCTATCCGACCCTTTCCTGTATCACAAGGCAGTCACCTATGTAGGTCCCCTTCTCTTCATCTTAACTATAAACGATCTTGAAAGGGTCATTAAACACTATTCTATCTCTTTCTCTATGCCAACGATAGTTTTTCTATTTGGTGTCTGAAACTGCCTAGAGCTCAATATTCCTAAATGCAATTTTTAACTTTATCACGTAACAACAAGTCACCTCTCCATCTATAACTTCTTAATGATCAATCCATCGTATACAGTCTCTTCGTGACCTTGGCATATTGTACGACCCGAGCTTAATTTCTGTCCGCATAATGATGATCTAATTAGTAAAGCCAATTTATCCCTTATGCCTTGGGTTCATTAAACGGTGGTAAACAAAGGAATTCTCTTACCCCGACGTAACCGAAAAAAAAAATACAAATATTTTAAGACTAGTTCCCACTGCTCGAGCTATCGCTAACGTCTGACAAATATCTGAGAGTATAACTGTCCTAAGAAAGCATAAAAGTATTCGTTCCGGCATAGGTCCCTTCCATTAGCCCTATAAATAAAACTACATACTCAACCAAATGGTACCTATTATAGTCCTAAATGGAACTGGTTGCACCGAACACTTTTTTGTTTGTCTTAAGAAAAGTTATAAAATGTTTCCAACTATGTAAAAGAAACAGTAGCTTCACTTCAGAAACCTTATAAATAATACTATTCAATAATTGTTAAATTCCTCCTCCTCAAAAAAATGTTCCACTGATGGATTGCCGTTACTTCGCTGGCGCTGACACTATACTCCTAATTTAATTTTCTAGGTTATTATAACATAACTTACCAGTATAATCTACATAGGAAGCGTTCACTTTCCAAACTGCATTCAACCAAAATATTACTTGCAGCAACAACTGTCGATCAATGTTCATTATAGTTCCACATATATCTATCATAGACTTCCGCGCATTTTCTTATTAATAAATTATCCCGCCCCCACTTGTATAGCGCAAGGAATCGATTCGATAATTATTTTATCAAAATTCGCAGACGTGTTTTCTATTTCCGCAAGTGTTTATAAAGCAAATCCACTCCTTCCCGCCACCAATTACAACCAACAATAATTAGGAATGCTTCTGGCTCAGCTGGTCCACCACTCCAGTGCAAATCTGTTCCAACTTAATTGTGGACTTTCCATAATTATGCCCCAGAAACACTATCAAATCAAGCCCGGCGGATTCACCATTGACCGGGGGGTGTAAACGGTGCTTTCCTGATGGTGTGGTTTATTTATTTTGAAAATTTGTTTTCCAATTTATTTCAAATGCCCCGAGATGTGTTTATTTAAAAAATTGTTTCACCTCCTTGGCCTGATGGAACGGGGCTGCTGTTACGTTCCACTGCTGCGGTTTGTGCTGAAATAATAGATGGATATTTGTTTGTTGTCTTTAATTTGATATTATTTAAACATTTTATTGATTATTTGAAAAATCTACACCCGCATTCGTATTATTCATTCATTGAGTATATTTTCCCATTCGGGCTAATAAATTAGGTGTTGGCTGGCAAATGGCCGCATGCCGTATTCTGCGCCATGAATTCACCAGCGAACTGAGAGAGATATTAAATTATTGTCGGATCCTTAATGCAATCATAACAGAGAAATACTCATCTATTGACAGATAAACAGACAGGGCGGAGAGATATATTATTCATTGAATAGTTTATAGTGGCGGTTGGATTGGTTGGATTGGGGTGGGCCATTCGTCACGTCCTTCGTGCAAAGTTTACACTTATAGTTACCAGAGTAGGTACGTATAGTTCATGGAAACGTTTCGGAACCAAAAATAAATAAAAAATCTGTCGAAACATTTCGACTTAGTATGCGGCCGGTAAAAACATGCAATTTTTATTTACGCCATTAGATTGAAAATAAAATAAACAAATACAGATACAAATACATTGACAGTTGATTTATTTAGCTGGATGGGGTTTAGTTGTGTTAGCCAATTTGGCAATTTTAAGTGATACGTTATTTGTATCTTTTATTGAAACATTGATGTTGAAGATGTGACTACCCAAAACAAATTTTATAAAATTATTCAGCTAGATGAAAATAACAAACTGATACATTTTACATAAGCTAACTTTTATAAATAATCACACTTGAAAGTCGAAAGGCCGATGATAACAAGTAAAAGTGTTATCATCGGCCTGACCGATGCTTTGATACCCTTCACTGCATACAAGTCAAGCCAAATGTTAGGCGTGTGAGTTAGTACGTGCACAACACATGGGTCTAATGTTGGTTTTATAGATGTACCGGACATTCGCATGCATGCGAATGTCTAGCTATAAAGAAGAAATTCGCATGCATGCGAATGTATGCTTTTGGAACGTAAATTCGCATGAGAAACTATGCGAATCTACACACTATTTCGGAAACTCGCAACGAAACTTTTGAAAATAAAATACATGCGAAATTCCTATATATTTGCGGGGACTCGCATGTATGCGAATGTACACTTTTAGGTAGCAGATTCGCATGTGAAAAATTTCCATATGAACTATACTGATGTCATACTATACTAATGGCAGCTAAGACTGATGACAGAAAATGAAGCGTAAGGTAAATTCGCACCGTAGCTTATTTACCCCACTAGGAGTGTAAAAGTTCCGAGTATTTCTAAGCTCACATGCTTAGAAAAACTTGATTTTCCATTTTACTGCAGTTATATTTTAAAAATCACCTCTGAAAAGAATTCGCGCGCGCGGATTCTTTTCAGAGGTGATTTTTGAGCACATGCGAATTTCCGGTTCCTTTGTAAGGTTCAGGAAACTCGCATGCATGCGAATTTCCTTAATTATATCGGAAAATCGCATGCATGCGAATCTACAATATTATATCGCAAATTCGCATGTGCATGCGAATGTCTAGTAAATCGTTTTATATGTGAGGTATACCAGAACCAATCGAAAGATATAGCTCATTTTCAATACCAACCTGACGACCGTTAAAACGTAGCTGCGCTTCATACGCACGCTTTCGTCATTTGCACCTTGTTGTACGATTGCTTGCAGCTGGCATATAAACAAACGCGAAGCACTGTCCACTGTGGTGGACATTCGTGGACAGAGCTTCGTTGGTTTATATGCCAGCTGCAAGTAAGCTGCAAGCAAGCGTACAACAAGCTGCAAATGACGAAAGCGTGCGTATGAAGCGCATCTACATGGACAGTAGGCCTATGTTCTATCATTCGATTCGATTAGTTTGGAGGGTATGGTGTTTTCAACAGACAGACAGACGGACATGGCTAAATCGATTCAGATTTGATCCTGATTCAAAATACATATATACATATACTTTATGGGGCCTCCGTTGACTCCATTTTGGCGTTACAAATGTAATAGCAAAATGAATATACCTTCCTGTGGAGGATATAAAAATCGCTTTTGCAAAAAAATTATTTGCTTTTGTTTCGTGTGTAAATCTGACTTAATTCCATTAACATAGTGTAACTTGTTCAGTTCATGGATGTGGCTCTAAATTTTCCTAAAAAAAACAAAGGCATGACTTTAGGGCTTCCAAGATAGATATCATACAAAATAATAAAAAAAAAAAGATTTTTAATCAGAACGTAAAATGGCTCTCCCATTGAGGCAACAAGCAATAAACAACTAAAGGTGCTAGTACACGGCATGCCATTTTTACGTCAGCGAATGGTCCCAATGTGTACACATACATGCCGTGCACAAGCTCTCTTTGTGCACTCTCTGTTGACGACAGAGCTTTACGTATGTGGCTTGCTACATGCCGTGTACTAGCACCTTAAGGCCCGGTGCACCTTAAGGGCCCGCAGCGGGTCCGCGTTTGCGTGTTACAGTACTCACACCTAAATTGGGTGGTGCACACAAGTAGGCGGACACGCTACGAGCACGCGCGTCATTTGTACAGGTAATAACAGCCGCAGCAACAGGCAAACGCGGACCCGCTGCGGGCCCTTCCTGCTAGGGGGCCCAAAGCTAGGCCCAGAGTCTGACATCCACCTGTTCTGCCAATTATTTTTTTTTTTTTTTTTTCTTGTTAGGTATCTAACACGAATTGAACTTTTCGGAATCAATTTGGCAAAATTTTTGATTGTTTAAAACGGCATCATTTGCAAAATGACTTTAATTCCGCTAATCCTAACCATATTTAGCTCAGGGAAACGATTTCAATTTCCAATATTTATAGCTAGATAGTATTTCCAATATGGTTGAACTTAAAAATTCATTTCTCGTTATAGCGGATTTTAGATAAAAAATATTAAAATCATCTCAAATATTTATGGGGTTGCCTGCTGCCCCCCTACAGCACCCCTGCTTGTGGTCACTCTATCATTTGGAGTGGGTGCGAATTTGGGTATATGGTTTTTTTTTAATTTGTTCTGTGTAGATAGATTAAGAAAAAACGAGAAGTCGGATAAGGTAGCTTAAAAAAGTTGTGCAGGATTATTTCTAAAAACTCGATTTTTTACCATTCAAAGTTAAAAAAAAAACTATCCGAAATCCACCGCAAAAACACACCTACACCTAACAAAATTCGACTTTAGGAGCGACTTTACGAATTTCTATTACTAAGGGCCAAAGACTTTAACCAAAAATCATGAAAATCGGTCTAATTTTTTTGTTTCTTATCGTCAAAAAAACGACTCATTCAAAAGTGTATAATTATAATTACCAAAAGGGGATTGAGATATTTTCGTGTGGCGTGACGGATCTCTCGAGAAGTAGCTCTGTAAAGGTGCTAGTACACGGCATGTAGCAAGCCACATACGTATGTATAGCACTGACGTCATTTTTACGTCAGCGTATATTCCCAATGGCCACATGCCGTGTACAAGCTCTCTTTGTGCACTCTCTGTTCACGTCAGAGCTACATTTGTACGTATGTGACTTGCTAAATGCCTTTTACTAACGACTTAAAACATTTGAAAAATCGCAATAGATGCAGTTGTTCTTTTAATTTACTTTAAATAACTTAATTCTTTTGTGAAATAATTATCCATATTCAATTCATTAAAAAAAAAAAAGTGGAATTCTTATTTTCAGGCCGAAGCACTTTTGGCAAGTACATTTTTCTATACAATCTCCAGATTTTCCATAAAATTCCCCAGCAGAATTTTGTCAGGGGCCGCTCCCTAATTCAATCGAGAAATGTAGTTACTCCTCGCATTCTCTCATTTCACTCTTTTTGTTCACCACAATTTTCCGGCAGTAGGACACTTGTAGAACACTAGCTTTAATTTTAAGAAATCTAAACACCTTTGGGTAGATAGTGATCAAAACCCGATTGTGACCTTTTATATATTTTTGCGATAGTGGCGAAGATAATTTTCAATTTTTTTTTAATAATGATAATAATGTCGTACGGCACAGTATAAAATATGTTAGGAAATTTAAGCAATAGTTACATGATCAGTCCCAAAACAAATCTATTTCTCAACTAAAATAAAAAATGTTTAAAATATAAAACTACATCTAACTTTTGTTTGGCAACAGTGAACGAGTACATTTAAGTTGCTCGCTATTTATTATTATTTCGAACAAATTTTATATTTGTAAAAGGAAAAAAAAAACACTTGTAATGTTAATGTTTCACCCTAAATGTAATGATTCCATAAAAACTGTCCGAACTTACCTACGAACAACAAATAAAAATGATAGGTAATCCAAATTCACGCGAATACTCCCGAATATCTTCTTAACGCCATAAAAACTTGTTCACATCTAAATCGTATGACAAACAATCCCCAAGAGCTCACCGCACAGAGTATACATTATTAATCAATACAACTGATATAAAAAAACGTTACACCCGTTCAAATATAATGGGAAACAGTAGTCTGCGATATGCGTATACAAGGTGTTTTTTTTTTTATTAATATTAACGCAGTATAGGTATTTATTAATATTTTTATTTTTATCAATATTCCTTATCGTGTTTTCTGTCGAGTCTAGTAGGTAGGTAGGCAATATTTCCGTTTTACGATAACAATATTTGTATTAATCAAAACTGAGAAATCTCTATTCAGCTCTCCACTTTATATATACACAAGTCGTTTATTTAATCCCTAATGTGTTCTCCGATCAAAATACAATCCCGCAGTCATCGCACACAATAAATTCGAAATTGAAATTGAAATATTATTGATATTGCCAATGCTTCTGAATATTTGTGTGTATCCGCCTCGGTACAACTACTGAGCCAATATTTCTTTACATCACTACTTGTGGCTATTTCTACAACATTATTATCAACATGATCGGTATTGATAAATATTTACACAATAGTTAGTTTTTTTTTTTATGAAGTAGAACTGCAATAGACGAATGTATCTAAGCAACGAATCGAGTGAATGTGGTTATTGTTAAATCTTATCACAGAAATTATTAATATTTACCAAAAAAAAAAACCTGCGCGCGAACTCATCCGCTTAAAAAGTCAAACTTCTACGAATAGCCGTAGTCACTGGTAATCCAAAAGAGTACAAAACCAAATTATACTGATCGATACGTCTCATCGAACGTTTATCCGGGACGAATGCTTAATCAAATCTGAATTAGAACGGCGACGCACGGGAGACTGCCTATGCCTACGTTCCAGCAATATAGAAGCGGCTGGCTGCTGGCCGTTAGCGTCGCGACGCCTCGATGGGAATATCCAAAACTGAATCGCACGCAGAAGGAACATTCATCAACGTCAATGCTATATAGCAAACTGTGTAGTGTATCGAATTCGAATTTTATGTTAAAGCATTTAGATAGAGTACGCGACGTAACGACCCCTAAGTACAAGTAGCAAGGTACCTATATTGGGGAATTTAGTGTGTTTAGATATTGGCTGGTATTTAGGCACAATACAGACAGCAGTAGTAGAACTAGAACCCAAAGCGATAGCACCCGAAGTTCACAATGGACTGGAAATTATAAGACACTGACAGTAGTTGCTCACCTTAAGATTGCGATCGGCGGCGGCCGTTAATTGTTTAGCTGCGGTTTTGCATTTAATAATCGCCGAGTGGTGGAAATTATTTTATTTACATTATCGAATGGGGGCGAACTCGTATTGTGTATTTATGGCACGATGTCTTGTAATGTGAAGGAAAAAATAATTTAAATAATTTATTCAGACTTATTTGCATTAGTGGTGGTTTGGTTTTTTTTTTATAAAAGTCGTTTTAATCTGAATGCCATATTTGTTAGGACATGGATGACTTTGGAGAATTTTGTTGTAATGTTGCACTGAGGTAGGTACCTAATGCGGAAATGTTTTGCAAAACTATCTACCAATCAACCAGCAACAAAATGTTTGTTTGAATAAGTAGCAACACAAGTTAAACTCTTGATGGAAATAATTAGCTAATGGGTACCTATATACCTACTATAGGATGGATACATGAGTAGGTATGCAAAGAATTTATGTAGGTGTGCAATCACTTACAGCCGATTTTTCCAAAACTCGCGACTAGGCCGTGTGCCAATTGGGCTAAATAATTAAAAATAAATAAACTAGCGCAAGACACCCTAGGCCTAGCTTCTCACAACCATTCGTTTGTGTGAGTTTTTATTTTTGGGATGAATGGAGTGGACCTAGAATTTTATGCCGAGTCCGAACGGTTGAATGTTTGTCAGACGTTCGTGAGAGGTGGCGCAGTGGAAAATATTCTTAAGATGTAATTTGTGTTTTTCCGGGGATCGAACCTGGGCCCACTCGCACAATAGTCCAACACACTAACCACTGAGCCACTACGCCCACCTAAATAATTATCTTCGGATAATTGTCTGACACTTATAAAGCGTTGAAAGAGAAGTTCTCCAAACTCCAATTCTAAAACAGAGCTTTATCGAATTAATTAATTAAGTATTCAACATTCTACCAAAACTCAAGCAAAAGAAAACGTAAAAAAATAAGCCTACGTATATGATAATTTATTATCTTGCTCCCGGAGTAGGATAATTGCTTGACAGCTGAAAATTCGTTTTCCAACACGATAGCGTCAGAAAATTATCCGGGGATAGTTATTTAGCCCAATTGACACACGGCCCAAAAATAATAATATATTCGGATATAAGTTTCACTACATTGATCGAAACTTGAATTTCCAAAAACCCGTTTACCAACAACTATTATCTATTATTGTTCCTGATATTCTTTATTGCATTGTCTCAAAAAACCAAGCATTTTGCTAACTTTTTCAATTAACTTTATATAAAACTAAAAATGTAAAAATTTCTCACAATTTTGTTAAGTCTTAAGATAAGTTAAGTTCTCTGGACAGAATTGTTTAGAAATTACTATATGCCACAATCATGCAATTTGGACATCCAAAATTCGCGATTTCGTTTCTTAAAACCCGATTTACAAAAGCCAAAAGTGGTAGATAAATGTGAAAATATATAACATAAACTGATTACGACAGATACATTAATTAATTAATCTGCCTCATATTCACATGCAAAATAATCAGAAGAACTTATTTCGTTTATACTAGTACTCTTTAACTTTATGTTTAACTTATACTTACTTATTTAGGTATAAGTCCGGGGTGCACCTGGACGTCAACGAATACGACTCCCTTGTTAGCTCTGTCTTTGGCTAACTGCCTCCAGTTCCGCACTCCAAGTTGGTTGATGTCTCCTTTCACTTGTGCGAGGTCCTCCTCTACTGCGATATCCCTCTGCAATGGAGTCGAAGACTTTTCTAGACGTAGCGCCACGCCAGTGCCCATTCGCTCTACATATGTCCTAACCATCTTAAGCTATTGATTCGCAATTTTCTGGCCAGGTCGTTGTGGCTGTACAACTCGTACAGTTCGCGAGCTCTCATAAGAAAACATTTCTTTGTTTTCGCTGCTCTCCTCGCAGCTCCAATATGTGTTTAGCATATCAAGCAGCTACTTCTCCGAACGGGCGGTCCATGTCCATGCTTTAGTGGTTTAAAAACATTAACAGCATGTCTCCATCTCGGATTACAGGACGATCTATGTAATTTGCATCCTCTTAGTATAGGCATACAGGTATAGAGATGGTTGGATAAAGTCCTACAAGATGTGACGACTCACTTCCATTCATCCCAAAAATAGAAACTCACACAAACGAATGGTTGGGAGAAGCTAGGCCTAGGGTGTCTCCCGCCTGTTGCTCCACCTATTTTTTTTTTTTTAGAATCTGAGAAGAACTGAACTGGGACGATTAAGGTCTTATAAAGGGAAAACAAATTTCTTGTCTATGGCGCAAAGGAAACCAACGCAAGTGGAAGGGGATCTTAATCAACTTATCGTGCGAAACTGGAGATAGCTGGCCAAAGATCGTGCTGGCTGGAGACGCTTGTTGGTCTTTTCATATGCCAATGTGAAGCGACAATGTTCGCCGATGACACGACGGTATGCATTCAGACTCAATATTGAGAATAGCCTTAAAAATGCAGTTGAAATACTGCAAAACTATTATCCTATATGCGTCTGTGCGATTGGACAAAGGGACGTGCCACTTCTCACACAAAAAAAATTCAAACCGCAATTTCTCGAAACTCATTGAAGTTAAAGTTGTAAAATTTGTCCAAACAAACCACTTCGCTAAATGTATTTGGATTTGAAAACGGGGCGTGGCACCTCCCAAAACAATTTATGCTGACGTTTATGACAGCTTTGTGCTTAAAATTTAGTAAATTGACGTTTATTGCCTGTTGAAAGCATTTTGAAAATTATAGGCGAGATTGGACAAGTGGACGCAGTAACCCTAGAAAAAAAATTGGAACGCTATAGTTATAAAATTTGGAACATGGATGTGCATTGTGCGAGCAAAGCACCCGAAATTTGGCGGGATTAAAACTTCTTTTAGAATCTAGACGAACGAGTTCAACCAGTAGTTTGCTGGATGCAGAAGAGAATGACCACAACAAGGTGTTTCGCACATTTCGAACCTCAATGATGGACTTGGCGTGCGGCGTAAGTGAATATGTCAGCTGTCTAAAGGCAGACTTATAATGGGAGTACGTTGACTTAAGCCAATCTGCGATTATATTAGATTTGTATATCGTAATTGTTGCAACTTAATCGGATTTTCGTCCATATTTGACACTAGCTGAAAGCCCACATAAACCCATTATAGTCAACGCTTACAGATCGAGCTGCTCATAGACCGTTGTTGATTCAGGTAATGCTCTAAATGGCTATTAATATTATTGAATGATATTTTATTTTAAACTGAATACATATTATCATCTGCTTCTACATTTGCCATCAAGGATAAGGATTCCGATAATTCGAATTGTTGCCAACGTCTGCCACTTGAAATTCCCATTTTATCGAGTGGGTACATGTGCTTATTAGCGTATATGTACTTATATATTGCTAAATATAACAATAATTCTTTAGCAGCTACCTACTACAATAACCTAGAGATAAGAATTGCTTACTTAACTCTTATTAGTCATTATTTATTGCTGATAACACAAATCGATAGATTTGTATATAATGTACGTATTTGTTGTTGGTGCTTCTGCTGCTATTTTATAGACTGTGCAATCATAATCGGCTGTTAGTTTCAGGTGTATTGTTTGTTGGCTACCATACCATGTTTTTTTTATACCTACTTTTGTTATCTTGGGGGACGAAAATGAAACTGCAAAGCTTTATACAGTAGACAAATGTAGTGAATACGTTTTTCCAAAGTTTCATTTTTCAACCCTAGAGCAATATAATGCGGAATATCTAATCTTTATTATATCTCAAATATTGGATGCGCATAACCTTAGCATAGCTAATCAAACTGATAAAGAGTGCAGTCAATTTATTAAGGTTTATTGGTTTTCAAATCGGAT
Source organism: Cheilosia scutellata (assembly GCA_955612985.1). Classification (NCBI taxonomy): domain Eukaryota; kingdom Metazoa; phylum Arthropoda; class Insecta; order Diptera; family Syrphidae; genus Cheilosia; species Cheilosia scutellata. Next base: position 34,056,355 of record OY015312.1, on the reverse strand, counting down.
GTTGTTATAAAAATTGTTGGTATGGAATGCGAAATACGCTATCAAAATAGGAAAATTTAATCGAGATGGAAAATTAGCTTTATTTGTTTTAAATATCAATATTATAGAACTGTAAAATATGACTGTCATCTAGTCTTTAGGTAGGTTGGGCCGCTAGGGTAATTGTGTAGATCTGTCAGTACGTAGAAATAGGTTGCCACTCCTGAATAAATTGAGTACTCAAGAGAATGCCCTTCACTAATGTTCGCCTCCGGATGGTAGGGCGTAGGGCTAGAGAGTCGTAGATAGTGGCAGAGAGATAAGGGACCCGATATGGTGGTCTGTTTCGAACATATCTCAGATCTTCTCATATATAAAAATGGAAATTACAACTCACTCACTGACTCATCAACGCCCAGCCCAAACCCTTCCCTCTAGAAAGCTGAAATTTTGCACAGAGATTGGATTTTGAAATCCAACCCTATAAAGGGGTAAAGGGGGGTCAAAATTTGTATAGGAACATTTTTAATTTTCATCCTACTCTATATAAGAAATAGAGAAAATTCGTACGTACTCCAAAGATATTCAAGCGGAATGGCACTTATCCTCACGATCTTTTCGGTTGCATATGTTGCACTTGCACAGTATGGGAAGTTCTTCGCTTAAGGCCTTGCTCTACCCTATAACCCATTCCAAAATAGTTCGGGAATGCAAGAACTCTTTGAACTTCGGTCGCAAGGCTGAACTCTTTGACTGATAGTGCTGGCGAGCTTACAGTATCAGCACTGTAAGCTCCTCATCGCTGAAGTGCATTCTCGGCTTTCCTCCGAAAGTATTCCAGTAAAATGGGTGATACTGGATTTGCTTGGTAGTACAATGGACCAGTTGCGTCTGAGTGATCCAGTGAAGTGTTTCCTAACCCGACAAAAAAAAAAACAAGTAAAAGTGTTATCATCGGCCTGACCGATGCTTTGATACCCTCCACTGCATATGGGAGGTACCAGAACTACTTGACCGACATAGACAATTTTCAATACCAACCTGACGACGGTAAAAAAAGTCCTCTCACAAAATTTCATTCACCTTTGTATGTGAGATAACAGAACTACATGACCGACATGGCCCATTTTTAATACCAACCTGACGACCGTAAAAAGAATACCTCTCACAAACTTTCATACGCCTAAGTCTATTCGTTTGGACGCTATCGTGTTTTCAACAGACAGAGAGAGGGACAGGCAGACGGACATGGCTAAATCGTAGATAGTGGCTCAGTCTGCTATACTATGATCTGTGTTGAGATGCCAGCGCTTTGTGTACTTACAAATTAATCATCAATAAATAAATCAACAAACCTATCGAGTGCGCACTGAAGTTAGTCTGGGAGAGTCCAAGGAAGTCCCAGCGAAGTGTAATTCACTTATCCCTAGATCTCGCAATTCGAAACGTTCTTTGCAACAAAGACTGCATTATAAGGTCCAGTCTATATAATTAATAAAGTGAGGGACCAAGTCTTAAATTTGAACCTGAGTAAACCAAAGTTCAGAGGATTTTTGTTTTTATTATATATTTTGCTATATTTTCGAACATAATAGGTACTACGTCACACATCACATATAGATACAATTACTATCGGATTTCATCTTGAATCGCTTTTAATTGTAGTGTATTTTCTGTCAGTAAATCCAATAAAATCTCCACCTTGACTTGATTTAAATTGTTCTGCCCTTCTAGTGATTTGAGTTTGCGATTCAATCGTGTAATATCATCGACATCACCTTTTTTGGTCGAATGTATCCAAATACCGTCGGTGAATTTTAGCTCCTTATTGCCCAGAGTAAGAGACACATTCTTAAATTCGTCTAAATCTTCACTTACGGGTGGAAAGCCTGTATTGCATCGCCCTGTCCTTGCGGGAATGGGCTTCGATTCGAATTTCTTATTAAAAAGCGGCATTCTAAAAACGAAATCAATAAAACAATTGATATGAAGTCAGCACAAAAAAAAACTTACCTTCCAAAAGATGAAATAAAACTATGACCATAATATCTTGTTTTGTTTTGTTAACAACCCCTTTTATCATGGGGATGGCGATGGATGAAGTGGAAAAACAATACAAAACCCTAGTTACACTGATGCATGCATAGATACGCTTGCTGCCACAACACAAAACTATACGTTCGTCAGTATTATTTGATGGCACACATAAATAAGTACTGGAGATTGTTTTTACATCTTATTTTTAATTCAAATCAAAAGTGAAAAGTAAAAATTAAATATGTGCAAAATTTTCATTGGCTTTGGGTTTTACTATGACAGATACATTGCCGCAGTCTGATAAGTTCGTATGGCCATATTGAAGTTTAACTATTTTCGTTACAGCAATTTTGGTTAATTTAGGAGTTTTGCTGACATCAAACAGAATTACGACCTTTTGATTAAGAAAATCGTTCTCGAACTGGAGTCTCATAAAGTAATACAAAACTAAAACTAAAACGTATACAAAACTAATTTAAAATTATTAAATATATATGCTATTCGAATAGGAGGAACAGACTAAGCTTAAAGAACAACTGTTAACTGTTATCGAGGACAATCGTATAAGTTCAAAATTCAATATTACTCGAACGGCACCAAGTTTTGAAAACGATTGTGCACATGAACAGCTGACTAATGATGCAATATCGAATCTAAAGCAGCAGGTTCATCACTTGAAAGAGGTAAGAAATAAAGGAGATATGTCCTAAATAAATATGGGGTATGTCGGATTTTGGGGCTAGCTTTCAGCTGAAGTAAACCTATTAGACTTAAAGTTAAACTTCTTAGTTAAGAGCTTCTCAACACGGGAGAGCTTCTCAATTATGAGGGATTGATATGGAGCTTCATTCATAGGTAGCCAGCTTAGCTAACAATGCAACTAACTGGATTTTTTCGAAAACGACTTAAACGATCGGATTTACATCGCGTAACTTTTAACACATTGACTGCCATGGCTATCATATGTGATAGCCAGTGGTAGTTCCGTGGGTGCCATGGCCATCAAATATGATAGCCAGGTATATTTTCATTTTGGGCTGTGGCGTGCAAAAACGATAGCCACTACGAACAAATCCGTATGAGAAAAAATTGCTTGGCACCATACGATGAGATAAACGTTTGTGGTTCGAGCAAATTTGGAATATTTAATGTTTTATGCCCACAGTTTAGGGAAAACTAAAAATAATTATAATTTTGGAAAAAATAACTCAATTATGTTGGCAACCCAAGAAATTTTTCCAAAATTGCCTTGGCAGTCAATGTGTTAAGTTGATCACCTTTAAAACGATTCATTTATGTGTAACTATTCAGGTCTAAAATATAGGGTCTTGCCACAAAAATGATAAAATATGTGAATTATCAACATCACCGTGATAGTCTCATGTCATTTTATGATCAGTTAAGTTTCAAAAACAATGTCGTATAGACGACCCTCTACTTTTGGTATGGTACTTTGATGCATTTTTCCTAGAAAAGGTTAAGGCGTTTGAACTATGTTTTTCTTTCCTTAAATACAGTCAATCTTTCTTTTCCCCAATTTTCCCGTAATTACTATACAAATAGTTTTTAATTCATAGATAAGTTTGAAGAAATTGCTTACCACACTTTTACTCGAGGTGGTAGGAAATTCGAATGTCAGACATTATTATTATTATTATTATTATTATAATTTATTAATCAGTAATGAATTACAGAGTTAATATATAAATATGGCACTAGCTGCTAGGGCTTACGGCTAATCTAAAAATACCTTAAATAATTAACTTAGTTTCTAATATTATATCGTAGATAGCATTAATGTTTTCAATGGATATTGTTTTTAGTAGATCAATTAAATTTAGGTTGGAGAGTCTTTTACAGATATTGTTAATTTGCTTACATACTAAGAGATGACCAATAGTCAACGGAGGTCGATCGGCACATAGTTGGCAAAGTGGTGGTGGATCCTTGGTGAAGAGATGTGAATGCGTAGCGTTAGTGTGTCCCATCCTTAGTCTAATGAATGTTTTTAGTTTTTTTTGGTGAGGCGTTTTGTGGATAAATAGACCTCTCGCAGTTAGGGTTAAATTGTTTGTAGTAGTGCTGATAACTGGCCCATTAGGTTTTACTCCTCAATTTCCACGTTGAAGATATGTATTTTTGTAAGTCTTTTTTGTTGTATGCGTAGAATGTCACCAGTGGTTCCTTTAATCCCGATTTCGCTGCAGCATCCGCAAGTTCATTGCCTACAATGCCACAGTGTCCGGGTACCCAAAACAGCTTTATAGAGTTGCCTTTCAAAATCAGTCTATCCCTAATGTACTCTACAATTTTTGTGTTGTTGTTTGTATTTTGAATAGCCGTGATTGTGGAGAGACTATCAGTGAAAATTATTGTTTTGTTTTTGTTCGTTTGTAGAATTGCGCACAGGATTGCAAACGCTTCGGCAGTGAAAATTGACGTAAATGACGGGAAAATACCTCTTGAAACTGTCGTCCCATTTGCGTCAACGACAGCAAAAGATTTAAGAATCCATAGCAAACCAAAGTGACGCAGTGGATCAGTGGTTAGTCTGCTAGACTAATGAGCGAGAGTCTCATGTTCGATTCCCGGAAAACACAAATTACATCTGAAGTTTCTCCCCACTGCGCCACATCTCGCGAACGTCTTTCTGGGAGTGTAACTGTTTTGAGAAAGCTTCCCACTTCAGCTTTTCAGGACTCAGCATAAAATTGTAGAACCCTTACATTCGTCTCCAAAATAGAAACGTTGTTACTCATCGCATTCCCCCCATTCAATTGATTAACAAAAACACCTCCTTGCGCCAAAAACATGCTTCAAAACAAAAGTCTCTGCCTTGTATGAAATCCGTAGAGAAAATCACGGGTGCGATAAGAAGAAAAAAATGAGAAGAAGACTCGACTCGACGAATTGTTTGAAAGCAATAACAAAATGCATTACGGTATCAAACTCTATGTTCTTTTCAGTAATTGGTGGCCTAATTCTCAGCGCTGAGTTGGCGCAAGTGGTAGTCACTTAGACAATTGGTAAAATCGAGGCAGATTCACTTTCTGAAAACAATAAAGTGTCTTCCCCAAATCATACGGGGGATAGACTATAATTCTAATCGTAGTGTTCGTTAACAAAAAGTTTTTGTTCTCTCAAAGAAAACCTCAAAAACTCACACAAAAGGACGATCACGATTGTAAAGTACTAGGACAAGGGTGCTTAGCTTATATGTACCTGTTTATTTATTTGTTTAGCCAATCATAGTTATTTAGCCAGAAAAACCATAACTACTAACTGTACAACTTTCCCGCTTTAATTTTAAGGAGCGCAGTACTATCAAACTACTTTGGCAAACTTCACAAGAAACTATAGCCAATCTAGAGACAGAAATTCAAAACTATCGTCATCAACTATTCAAGCCGAGTGCATTCAAAGAGGTAACCCCTATCAATATTTATCTTTAGCTTGATTAACATATGTTCATGTTTCCAATAGATTAAAGACAAATACTCTAGCGCAATCGAAGGACTAAAACACATCATAGCGAATCAGAAAAACGAAATCTCCAAACAGACGAATACAATCCGTGAACTTAGCGCTGATAAAAATCGAACAAACGATCGTATACAAGAGCTGCAAGCTGTAATACTTGGTAAAATAATATGTTAAACTTTAAACAAACTTTCTAAAAATCGCTTTTCCTGTCTGCAGAGCAAAAAAATAAATTATCTGAATGCCAGCAATTGGAAAAGACAAATGCAAACTTAAAGCAAAAGCTTCAAGCCGTTCTGCATACGAATTCCGAACTTGAAATCTCAACTAATCTCGCAAAAAGCATGATTGACGAGCGCTTTAGTCGAGAAAAAAATGCTCTGGAGAAATTACAAGAGGCTTTGTGCATAGCCGAAACAGCGGTCGCTGAAAAGGAAGAAGCTCTTAAGCGTGAACTTGTTATCAAAGAAGAATGCGAAACATTAGCCACAACCATAGGTCAAGTGATGGAGGAGGCTGCACGTAAAGTTGAACAGAATGTTGAAAGCTTAAAGAGTCAATATGAAGAAAAGGAGAAAGTTCTGATGAAAAAATACCAACAGGTAAGCTTCAACTCGTAAAGGACCTTATTCATGACAAGATATGTAATTTTTTTTTTTTTGTCATTGCAGGCGGTGCAAGAAGTAGAAAATCAAATGAATGCCATTCGAGCAGTTGAGGTTAAATGTCAGGAACTGCAACAAAAATTAAAAGAAACTTTGCACCGAAACCAAAAACTAGACAATGACTTGCAAATTGCGTCTGAAGCCATCGTAAGCTTATTAAATATTAATTGACTCCTTGGTTAAGGTGTTCACTTTTCAGATTGCAATGGAGCTTAAGTTGGAAGCCACTGAAAGCCTACTTAAGGAAGACAAAAAATCAGACAGAATTTGTGATGACCGTGAGCTGCAAATACGGCAATATATTGAAACCAATATACAATTAAAAGAAAGGTAATTCTACTTTGTTGCACGAGATGATATACGTTGATTTCTTAATACACTATTCTCTTTTAGATGGAAGTCTACCATCGAAGATATCACCAGCAAATTTGGTAACGAGATTCAAAGACTTCAAAAGGAGAATTTAAATCTCAAGGCTGAGATTCAATTCGAACGACAGAAACAAAATTCATAGACTGGATTATTTGCGTTCTATTTGTGAAGTTTTATTGTGTTATTTTTAGTAGAAAAGCAGGTGTAAAATTAAATTCAACATCAAGCAGTGGTGCGTCCTGGAAATAAACTGGGAAACCAATAACTTGTTTCTTTATCCTGTTTATCTACCCAGCACAAGCCTTCGCTTACGACCTTCTCAATTCCTTGTTTAGCACGATATTCAGTCCAGCTGGAAGAACAAATAGAGGATAGAAAAAAATTGTTTTAAAATGAAGGGAACTTTTACCTTAATTGGTTAACTAGCAGTTTGATTGTCACGAAGCCTTGCTCAGTGCTGGAAGCAGCAGTGAGTATTGCAGCTTCGTCCAAACTTAATTCGGCTGGTATTGACTGAACCATATATTTTCCTTTGGCGACCTTATACACTGTGAAGCTATATCAAAATTCAATGAGTAGGTATATTAGAAGCGATACAAAAAAGTTTATTTTGAAGTTCAACAGCTTCGAATAATGAGAACAAAAAATTAATATTTTCGAAATGCTATACCCAAAAATACCTATCATTTCATTAGATCACATCACCGTTCTTATCCCCTTGAGGGTATTGACGGTCTCAGAGATCGTCAAATGTTTCTGCAATGTCAATTGTATACTCATTGAATGCATTTGACAGGTACAGCCAGACAGCGCTTTTATACTTCGACAGTACTGGCCGGTCCATACTTACTTAGCATTCGTGTCATCAATTTCTACAATGCGGATCACAACTTTCATTCAGAATATGAACCAAGCATTCTCATATATGTAGCAGAATTCTACGAATTATTCGTAGTCAAGATTCCCAAAACCACCTTAATTATGCATAAAGGTCCACAAGTTAAGAAAAATTACAAAGATCGAAAGGAAGTGCGATACAAGATTTGCTTTCCAATTTAATTTTTCCCTCTCTAGCTCTATGAGAATGATAACTTTATGCAGTGTTAGAAACAAATCGATTTTCGTGTGCTTCCTACAAGCTACATCTGACCAATAAATTTGCTGCTTTTGCCAGAAGTTATACCTTTCTATCATAAGATAGCCAACTTACCCATTTCCAAAAATTCCAAGTTTTTTTGTAGCAATTAGTATATCTTCGTTTGTAATTTCTTGATGTACAGCACTTTGTCCTCGTGATGCTACCAATCGATTTCGCAGTTCAGCCAATTCCATTAGGCCACCTGTTATTAATTGAAGTCTCATTTAATTTGTATTTTATATAACATGTCGCAGTCTACAATCGTACCTGTCTTTTCATTTAATGCAAGACAAACTTCTACCACTTGCACGCCCAGTTCATAGTAGAAGTCACCCATACCTAGAACGCTCCAGAAACCTTTTCCAGTGGCCAATGGATCGACGCCAATTGCTGCACACATTTCTTGAAATTGTCGGCGAAATAGTGCGTTTTTGCGAATGTCATTTTTATGGTTCATTGCAAATTCCTCGAGTTTTACGCGAAACACTTCCAATTGTTTGGTCATTTGTTCCATTTGTGACTCTTGTAGGACATTACCTTTGTCTTTGTATTTCTCTGCTTCATATTGTTGCTGCTGTATAGCACCTAGACCTGCTCGACGTCTCATTTTAAATAAAATTATTGGGTAAAGTTTATTATGCAAAACACTTTTATTTATCACTAGTTTTCAACAAAAAATAATTTTTTAACAAATTCGTGAATAAATTTGAGCGTTTGGGTCGAAAACAAATCCGAAAACAGCTGATTGTCAGATAAACTAACGTAAGGTAAGGTGAAGTAATTGCTCCTAAAAATATGTGTGGTAAATTGCTGACGAAGATTTTAGATTTGGATTCTAGTAGACCGCAGAATCCGTTCAAATTAAATTGAATGTAGGTATTAGGTTGGTTCAATAGCAGCGAATTGCCCGTATGCGCACGGATATATGTAAAATCTGCCATCTGACATTTGCGTTGTACATAAGAAATGTAGAAAAATGTTGCTAGGTTTTCACAGCTGTTAATTTGTTTAATCCCCGGATAATTTTCTGAGAGTACCATGGTGGATAACGATATTTTCAGCTGTCAACAAATGATCGTGCTCTGGAACAAAGAATTGTCATATAGGCTAAGTTTTGAAGTTTTGCTAGAATGACACTTATAAAAGAGTTAAAAAGAAAAGTTCACCAAGCTCCAATCTTAAAACGAACACTACTTATCAAATTTCACGATATTAATTAACTGAAGCTCAGTGTTTTATTTCCGCTTTAACAAAAGGTCTGTTTTTTTTCACACCTATCTCAGTGAAGTAAAGTAAAGTAAGATTTTTAACACGCAAACTACGAACTGTTTGACACTTTCGAGACTCTATATATATTTGTTGTAATTGCGTGTTAAAAATCCTACTTTACTTTACTTCACTGAGATAGATGTGGAAAAAAACTGACCTAATTTTGCAAAAGTCAAGCAAAAAGAAAACGACAAAAAATTAGTCTATAGGACAATTATTTAAAACTATGACCTCCAATAGGAGGTCTATAGGACAATTTTTTTACAACTGAAAAATTCGTTTTGCACCTACGATAGAGAAAATTGACATCAACTGCCCTAGTCGTCAAAAGTAGTTGAAAATGTGCATGAAATGGGTAGCACTGAAACTTGTTGCATATATTTGATCGCAGCTATCTTCACACAGATGTGATTGTAAACGTCATCTTTTATCAGCTGGCAAACAAGAACAAAAAAATTGGAAACTTTCGCTTTCATTTAACATATGCAGTGTTATGTAAATTACACAAAACGTTAATCTTTTATTTATTTTCCGTTCAGTTATATCTCACGTAAAAGCTTCACCCTATTCAGATCCTAAATATGGCTGTAAGTATACCTCAATTCGCGCTCAAAACATCAATGCACTAGTAATTTATCCATGTTGCATTCTCTTATTTTGTTATCGCGTGTTGAAAGTATTAAAATATGTATTTAAATGGTCATAATTTAGGAAATGGTCGCACGTATCTCCTTCTATCCAACATTGCTGTACAATGTAGTATTGGAGAAGGCAACTACAAGAAACTGGTTCAATCGCATCGATGAAAATGTGATTTTGGGAGCGCTGCCCTTTCGCTCGATGGCCAATGATGTGGGTGTAATAGAGGATTCAAAAATTTGATTAATTTATATTCAGTATCTCAGTTAATTAAAAGCGAAAATATGAAAGCTGTTGTCTCCATGAACGAGGACTACGAGCTGACAGTATTCTCGAACGATGCATCAAAATGGAATCTTCTGGGGGTCGACTTCCTACAATTGGCTACAGTTGATATTTTTGAATCTCCCTGTCAGGACAAACTGTACCGAGGTGTAGAATTCATAAATAAATATCTAGCATTAAAGGACAGAATACCAAATCTGAGTACGAGTTTAGCGCCTGAAAGTTTTGGAACGGTCTATGTGCATTGTAAAGCCGGGCGAACACGTAGTGCAACTATAGTGGGTTGTTATCTAATGATGGTAATTATATTAGGTACAGTTAATATCTGAAATGAAACTTGTTTCTCCTTATTTAGAGGAACGGTTGGACCCCTGAGCAAGCTGCGGATTACATGCGCGAGTGTAGGCCCCATGTGCTATTGCATGCAAAGCAATGGGAAGCCCTTAGACTATTCTATAAGAATCACGTCGAAAACCGGCAATCTTGATGTTGCGCCTATGTGTTTCTTTTATTTCGAATTAGGTTTTATTATATTTTCAATGTTCATTAATTCTTAAATCAGACTTACAGGGAAAGCCTAAATACATAACGTATTTCATATTATGGAATTTGTGGCGAGTATGCCGAACTGAATTTGAATTAGATGGCTTTATTTTATCAAAAGAAATGGAATGTTGAATACTTATGATTTATTAAGGCATCTAATCTGTGCAAGCTGATAAATAGATATAAACCCCTATCGCCAATAATATTTCCCCGGAAAGTTTCCCATTCAGCAATTTGATTTAAATTGCTGATAAGGGAAACATTTCCATCGGAATTTATTCACGATACCCCTAATACAGTTTTCTGCATAAAACCGTTATTTGTCATCGTTTTGATATAGGATTAAGGATGCTATTTACTTACTCGTTACTAAAATCACAGTCAATTCTGCCAACACATTTCATAAATTAGCAACAATTAAAGTATAGCCAATTTCAAGTTATCGTTTATATATTATTTGGAAAAACTACAATCAATTATTTCTTTTCGGATGCTGCTGCTACTGACGGTTTAATAGCCCACAATTGCTTAACTGCCTTTGCAATACCGATATCATTGTAAATAAAATAGAATAAACCACCAAGAGTTGCAGCCGAGATCAAGAAGAGAGCACCCAGTGCAACTTTTGGCACTACATTGCCAAATATGACGGGACGAACGTAATCAATTACCATAGCTTCCAAACCCCTACAGGATAAACTAATTAAAAACAAACTACTTTTAAAAATCACACATTCTTACCAATGCTGATGCATTACAATGGAGGTTGCCAACAAAGCATCCATTACCTGGGAGGGAAATAGAAACGCGACCGGAATGACTCCCAGGAAGGCGACCGAAATTGCCCTTTCAGCTACCCATATTCCAGAATGTGATCCTCCTGTCGACAGTTTGGGTGCGGTCACAGAGATGTTTCTCTGCAAATAAAAACGCATTATACCATTGGCTATTTTTCCTCCTAGGAATGCATACTTGAACAGATTTGATCAAAGATAGCTGAGCTTCTTTCTTAGGAGCAAGCAGTGCTGATGACGTGAATGTCTTTAATGGAGTCGAGCGGGCAGATTTTATCAGATTAACACCTGGACAATTTAAAAGAAAAATTTGTATATTTGTACAAAATGCTGATTATATAACACGTACAAAAAACGAAAGACACTCAAGTTAGTACCGCGTGGTGGACTTACCATTTACTTTGCAGGCATTTCTAAGGAATAGGGACATAGCCATGGTATATCGTTGTTAATCTGTGTCGTATCTACCAGGTAGTCTTGAATTAAATAAGTTAACTTCTCCGACTGTGATCGAAAAAATGGGATTGCGACTTGTTTTTCTTTTCTCTACCGTCTAGTTGCTTTGACAGTGACACTGACACCTAACGTCAAATTTGACGTTTTATAATATTTTTTTTTTTTGTTTCAGAAACTAGAGATGTGTAACTTGATTTTGGGTTTTCGTTGATAATTCTGCACAAGAGAGGACGCTGTGCATATATTAATTGGGCACAATTAAATTCAAACTCAAAGCACCATTAGGTATTGAAACCCTTGATTAATACCTACATCGACTCGATTTATCCGCCTGAACGTAAAAACTAATTGTCGGTAAGGGTAACATCACTTCTTCTACGTTCAAAGCAAAAACCGGGTATACAAAAATTACCTCCGTTCCATTGCCACAAAGCTGTAGAGATTTTGCTTTTGCTCCTTGATTTCAAGTCAGAAGTGCAATTTATGTCGTTTTCCATTAGGCAAAAAGAAGCGTCCGGAATCAAGAAAATCTTCTGAAACCATTCAATTGGCGCAAAAAATGCTCTTCTGTTGATTCTGAGAAAAGAATTTCGTTTCAATCCAATCAAGAAGCTCTTAGACAAGTGCAATTTATATATTTTATAGAAGCAAGTTGGCAACAGCCATAGATTCATTTTTGACATTTCACCTATAGTCGAACAGAAGTAGTTTTCTTCTCCCATTAGATTTCAGAATGAGTCAATCCCGGAGTGAAACCAAAAAAAATGAAACGCACAAAATCAAGGCTAGGATTTCTTGTGGCACATGGGACATACATACATGGGATACTTGACAGCTCATGTAGCCTGCACCTACATATATATATATATGTATATTATTTGGCAGTAGTGAGAGTATGTATCTTCAAGATATTTGATTCACTGTGATATTGAAAACAACGCTTCCGTTTTGATCTAAAACTGGCTTTATTTATAAAATGGACAAATAAAAATGAGATTTCTGGATATGTATCGGATACCACTGTTCCTCGTTAATTTCTAAATTCAATTGTACAATATTCGAATGTAAAATATTTTTCTTAACTTACAATTTATATGGACGGACAAATTAACTAGTATTCGTTTCTGACTTCATCAACTTCCTTACGCATTTATAAGAAATTCTTAACTAAATTATTTCGTCAAGTGTCGAACTATTCGCGCTCCAACGAATAAAACTAAAAACGTCATGAAAATGCCAAAATTTACATTTCTCACCAACCGGTTAGCGCCGGCCTTGTAAAAGTCCCAATCGAAAATTTTAATGTAATTCTCGGACTCCATCCAAGGATTCGCACCATCATCGAAATGCATTGGACACTGATCTCGTTCACGTTCGTATTCTGTCATATCAATGGCGACAGCAGCCCCCTCAGTATAGTTCCACGAAGTGACATCTTGCTTTAGGTTACAGAAAGCACCTACAGCTGCAAAGGATAGAAGCTGGTCGTGTTTGCTCCTCACAACAAAAATTAATTGTATTTACCTTGTGACATAAGTACACGATTCAAATCGGCTCTCTGATAGACCCAGCAGCGATACTTCGAAAGCGGATCCAGGGAATCGTGAGTGATTAAATAAGATTTGAGATTCTCTTTCCAGAAACCAATGCATTTCATCCTGTAATCGGGATCACCTAAGCAGAAAGCCATTAATGCAAGTAAGGAAAAAAAAAAAACGCAGACCCATCACTTACTGTAAATATCAACAGGACGTCCCAAATGGTCCACAGACAGACAGTAGTTCTCATCAATAGCCATTTCCTTTTGATCTGTATCACATACCGACAAATCTGATATATTCTGCTTGCAACGGATGTCCGGTCTTGGACTCAGAGTTACACCACCAAGTATTCTGCAAAAGACAAGTCATCACGGAACGCACTTATGGTAGGTTTTAATCAGCACTCACCTCGTTCTAAAGGGATGCTCGCCCCGCTGTGTAAAATTGAATTTGCCCGCTACTGGACACCGTACCGGAACAGGATTCCTGGCCAAAAACAAGTCATATTTCCATGCCTCCTTATTGGGAAACTGCACCCATGAACAAACCGTGCTAAAATCATCCTTGATCACTGCCAACCCCTTGCGATATCGGATAATGTTGTGATGCCGGTCCATGAAGTCGAAACACACATAATCCTTTTGGCAACCGTCAACGGTAAGACGTGCCATCATAATGCGGTTTCCTCTTCTCTCGCGGCAAACATAAATCGTGCGACGGTACCGAGACTTGTCGGGATAATAGGTTTCGTTTATGTGCGTCTCACTGATTGTTACATCAGCGTCAATATTTGCGGTGTTCACCCATTCGCCGGTAAAGTTCTGTGGCAATGTGCAGCCAGGTTCAACAACTTCTGCCTTGACAGGTGTAAGTTTCAAACGCTCCGGTGAGTTTTCGGGTGTTTTCAGTGTATTACACTGCGCAGTTATTGAGACACCGATATACAGATCGTCGTCACGGTTCTTTAGGAAGCAGCGGTATTTCTCATCCTTACGACTTTCTTTAGTATTTGCCACGGCAAAATAGTGATTTTTTCCAATGAACCAATCTCCAAGGCAACTATACTCAACGATACCGGTAAAAGTGCCATCCATACCCTCACACTGTTGGTAGGATATATTGAATTTTTGATTCGTGATGAGAAACTGAGTGCCAGCAGTTTGGCACGATTGTATACGAGCGTCGGGTTTGTTGCACACACCGGTGAAACGGAAACGATTCTGGAAAAATGATGTTAAATTAGAAAAATATTTGGTAGTGTCTAAAACCAGCGACGACAAAATAAGAATCGAATAGGGCATACGCCGAAGCTCGTGTGAACTATTTACAGATAAATCAAACTTTTCGTGAGACAAGAAATTTTGAAGGCATCAATAACGGTATGTCAATACTTTACAGCCCAAACAAAACGAGAGTTGATAGTTTGAATACATCTCGTTCGTTGATGATGTAAACATGTTGGATGTAGCCTATGGACAAGAAGCGTACACCAGCTCAATAAAATGTGGGATACGCGATGTACCCAACCATTTACTAAATGTTGTCGATATACGTGTGTGAGCACATATTTAGCTTTTTATATGAGGTATACGTATAATATTTCTTTGTACATAAACTCAATGGCACTATTTAAGGAATAAAATATTAAATACTGACTTGGTAAGTAAAATGCCAAACACCTTCCAACGATGAGCGGCAATTAATTGGAATGAAATTCTCATTGAATAGGGTAATTAACTGAGAATCCTCCTTTACGCCCTTGCAAATATTCTTTACGGTTGGGTCTACTCCATTGGGTAGCGATACACAAGGTCCTAAGCGAAAAAAATGTTATCAACACACATATTAAGTCAACTTGTATACTGCTTGCTAAACAAACCTTCATATTTCTCAAAAACATTTAAAGTTCTTGGGAATGTCTTAACACAATGGTAGCAATCAGCTCTTCCCTTAAAAACAAATGAGTAATCAGCACCATGGTGCTCGATGTCGATGCAATAACCTCGTCTTGACATCGAGTTTGCATCTATCACTGTTTGAGTTGGTAAACCATCTTCCCAGGAGAACCAAGACCCACGAAGGATCTGTGGCATAGTACATTTATTTCCATCGGTCAAAGAATTAACTAAAAATTACGATAAATTATAAAAGTTAACATAAGTAAAATTGTGAGCATGGGGTGTGGCAGTCAGTACCTTGGCTTAAGACGCCAAAAAGGCACATTATTAATAGATTCCTCATTGTGAACAGCACTTTATACTATAATATATTTTGTTTTATTTAGACTTTTATCATATTTGAACAAAAATAAATTAATTAAAAAGGAATATTCGAAACCAAACAAAAGGGAGGAGACGCAAAATCAAATTTACATGCAAACGAAAAATGGTTGTTAAAAAAGACACAAATTGAAAATGTCAAATTTTTGTTTTAACAGGGTTGTTATTTGCAACCTGTTTAAAGCTTGTTTGAAGAAATCAATCGGCGCCACCTACACGTAAAAACGGCAGCAAAATAAAATAGGAATATTTTTTTTGGGAATTTATAGTTAGCTCACTTTTACTTTTACTTGTGTAACAGACTAGAAAGAGAGAGAATAAAAAGAGATAGTCATCGAAGGTAAAAGGATAGATGGTAATGGTTTGGGAGTCAGTCTGTTGTAGAAGCTGAATCGAACGAGACATAATAAAGTGAAAATAAGTTAAATATTAATAATACTGGAATTTGTGTTTTATTTTATAGATCAGAAGTGGGATGCACCCAGGTGTAAATATATCTTGGATATATTATTGTTGTGTAGATCGTTGTTTTAGGGTACTCAGATCATAAACATATTTTGTAATAAAGTGAAAGTGTGGAATCCGGTGAGATCAATGAAAGACGGATTCACAGCTAAGCACCGGGTTTGATGCCATTTTGGTATGAAATAGTGTCTACTGTTCGGTCATATTAATTCAGTGAATTTTTTGGGTTTTGGGTATTGAATTTGATATTCTAAAGCATGTTTCTGCGAAGATGTGATTTGTACTCGTTTATGTATATACATATTTACGTATTGTATATACCTATATAGAGTAAGCTGCTTTTGCGTCGTTAAATTGAAAAGCCGATAGAAATGGTCGAAAGAGGGGAAGATGCATTTTTGGTGTACGAAAGGGCATTGACAATTTCTCTCTTTCTACATTTTGAGGCGAGGGTAGTAAACATTCATAAATACTCATGGTATAGTGTTGAGTCGTTGAATGCGGGTGTATGTATTGTGCTAGTGGCAGATACATTTTAAGTATGCAAGAAAGCGACGGTCTTGTGGTCTCACATTGAAGTGTGATGGCGAAAGGGTGAATAGTGTCCCCTCGAATTGAATTGCAAATTGTTGGAAAGGGAGGACGATGCATTTTTGGTGTACGAAAAGGCATTGACAATTTCTCTCTTTCTACAATTTGAGGGTAGTAAACATTCATAAATACTCATGGTAATGTTGAGTCGTTGAATGTGGGTGTATGTATTGTGCTTGTGGCAGATACATTTTAAGTATGCAAGGCGACGGTCTTGTGGTCTCACATTGAAGTGTGATGGCGAGAGGGTGAATAGTGTCCCCTCGAACTGAATTGCAAATTGTTGGAAAGAGAAGACGTTACATTTTTGGTCTACGAAAATTGTTACTTTCTCTTTTGAGTTGTGGGATTATGTTGGCCTTGTCAGTGGTTGTCAAGTAGCAATATTTGTAATCCGTTGACTTCGTAGATGCATGCATATGTGAATATGGTCGAATTTAAAATGCGTATTAAAGAAAAAAAAAGACAAACGATTTCACAACTTGATAAGTTTTGTTTTGGTAATAAACTGAAATTTAAGTGTATATGATCTGAGTTCCTGATTGATTTGATAGGTGCATAATAGTAATTTATGTAAGCAAGACAAACTAATATGCGAAGAATATTAAGATTTCTCGATACATTATTATGTTGCTATGATAAATTGAAATCGCATGTAGCGTTTGAAATTACTGATGATCGTAATAGTAGTAGGTTCGATCTGTTAATCCATAATCGATATTATTTTCGTCCCCAGAAACAATGGATAATATGACAGTAAAGCAACTTCGGGTGGAACTTCAAAGCAGAAAATTGCCTACTAGTGGAACCAAACGTATTCTGATAAACAGAATTATGGAATTCGACAGATGCCAAATTGCTCCTGATCATGAACTAATTCAGTCGGAATCTCAACCAAGTGCACCAAGCGTTCATATCAATTTATCAGATGCAGATGAAAATAGTGCTGATGTTTTATGTAATGCTAATTTAAGTTCATCGGCATTAACGCCATTAAACGACGAGGAAGTTCGAGCACGAGAGTGGGACGTCATCAGGCGAGAGAAAAATCTAATCGAACTAGAACGTAATTTAATGAGACGAGAGCATGAGGTAGCAGAAAATCTTAGGTTACTTGAGCAAGGCAGGGCACCAGTTAACAATACTGCACCAAGACCCAAAATTAACTGCAGTATTCGAGAAATAGCTGATGCTTTGCCTGCGTTTTTACCAGGCGAGATTTCTTCAATGTCGTCGGACTGTTGGATAAATAGAGTGGAAACTTTAATGAAGGCATACGAATGGGATGAGAAGGCATTATTACTGGCAGCAGCGTCAAGAATGAAAGGCCCTGCACGTTACTGGTGGGATACCGCTGGAGTAGCATTTACTTCCTGGACTGAGTTGGCAAATGGGTTGAGATCAAATTTTCCCCAACAACACAGTGAAATAGAAATCCATAAACAGCTTTCGACAAAGGTACGTAAGTCAACTGAAACCATTGAAAACTATTGCTTCGAAATGAATATGTTGGGGAAAAAGATACAACTATCCGATAAAGCGATCATCCAATATATACTTACCGGATTAAATGACTCTTTGATGAGTTCCAGCTTGGCTGCAGGGTCTTTTAGGGATATAGCTGAACTAATCGAGAAAATAAAATGGTTTGACAGTATCCGTGGTAATGTGCGACAGAGTTTGACTAGTGGATCTAAGCCTATTAACAGTACTACTCGACATACACCAGCTGCGCAGACAAATTGGCAGCCTAAAACTATAGTCCATCGAAGTTCAAATGAGGTAACATGTTATAGCTGTCATCAGATAGGACACTATGCGCGGCAATGTACGCAGGCACGAAAGAGAACATTGGTAGCTAATCGTGAAAATCGTCCACCAATCCGAGATGAAAAATCAGCAGAAAAGAAATTCAGAGTCAATGTTGTTCATAATGACTGCTACCATAAAGAAGTTGTAATCAAAGGGAAAAAGTATATGGCACTGCTTGATTCTGGGAGCGAGCGTTCAATAATTACCGAAACTGTTTCAAAACAAATTGCGGTTTGCATAGACAAATGTAGTATTACATTGCAGGGTTTTGGAGGAAGCAGTTGCAAAACAATGGGTAGTATTTCTTGTGATATACAGATTGATAATGCTATTTTTCCAGTTTGCGTTTTAGTTGTCACGGACGATTCCCTAACAGAATCTGTGTTGATCGGTAAGGATGTGCTCAATAATCCAGTATGTGGCTTTAATAAGAAGGGTAACACTTTGACCATCGAGCGCAAGGAACAAGAACTGCGAGAAAGTTATGACATAATGAGTTATTGGCGAAGTTGGTTTTGCATTCGTCTATGTGACACAAGATACTGGTTTCCTCGAATCACCCAATTTGTACGAAAATATTTTAAAGCGTGTGTAGAATGCGTTTACAAAAAACGAGAGGTGGAGACACGTGGTAAATTACATATGATTGTAAAGAAGGGCGTGCCATTTGACACGGTTTTTATAGATCATTTGGGTCCGTTTGTTAAATCGACCAAAGGAAACAACTACATTGTGGTGCTAGTCGATGCATTTACCAAATATGCAATTCTAAAAGCACTACCCAACACTCAGACACAACCGGTACTTAACTTCCTAACCGAAGTATTCTACACATTTGGCACCCCAAGACGTATAGTATCTGATCGCGGAACTGCGTTCACCTCAAAGCTATTTCAGAACTTTGCAAAAAACAATTCAATTCATCATGTTTTAAATGCAACAAGGACTCCGCGTGCAAATGGTCAGGTGGAGCGGTACAACAGAACTATACTTCATGTATTACTTACATCTGTAGAAGACGAGAACAAGTGGGACCAACAAGTCAAAATCGTGCAGTGGGGCATTAATAATACGGTAAATGAAGCTACAGGAAAGACCGCTCATCAACTGATGATGGGCTACATACCTAGAGATCCACTTAAAGATGCGTCTTTACAAGGGGTGGATCTAAATCAAAAACTACAAAATATCGACGAGTTGCGTGACGAAGCAGCATCAACAACATTAAAATCTCTAAGCTCTCAAGAACGACGTAAACACAATTCAAAACATCGAGAGGCTAGAAGCTGCAAAGTAGGAGATCTGGGGATGCTATTAAAAGATGCCCCAAGCAGTACAGGTACTTCTCGCAAGTTGGAAGCGAGGTATCGTGTACCGTACTCGGTGACTACCGTACTTCCCCATGACAAGTATCAGGTTACAGATATGCCTTTTGCGCCAAGAAGCCAGAAGCCGTATGCTGCAATATGGTCAGCTGATCGTATGAAAAGGTGGATAGAATTGGATGTTGATTCGGACTTCGACGAGGACGACGAATTAGTCAGGATGGTCGAGTCTGTAACAGACTAGAAAGAGAGAGAATAAAAAGAGATAGTCATCGAAGGTAAAAGGATAGATGGTAATGGTTTGGGAGTCAGTCTGTTGTAGAAGCTGAATCGAACGAGACATAATAAAGTGAAAATAAGTTAAATATTAATAATACTGGAATTTGTGTTTTATTTTATACTTGCAAAATTGTTATACTCACTTTTGATTTTGTTATACTCACTTCCCAAAAAAAATACGCTTGCCAAATTTGAGTGAATCTTTGTTTTACAAGGGTTTGTGAACTTTATTGTATAGTTACCTACTTCGTTTAACAATAGGCGTATTTTTTTGGGAAGTGAGTATAACAAAACCAAAAGTGAGTATAACCGTTTTGCATGTAAAACCAAAAGTGAATATAACAAAACCAAAAGTGAGTATACCAGTTTTGCATGTAAAAGTAAAAGTGAGCTAGCTATAGATTCTCAAAACAATACGCCTAATAATGAAGGGAATGGAAATTTGAAACGATTGCAACAATCAAATCGTTTTAACGACACCATTTGACATTTCTATTTTCCTTGTAAAAATAAAATACATTAATTTTGATTGAATGGTCTATATTAATTGTGCTATGAATGTTAAAGTGTAGAATTTTTACAAATTGCTCGCATTCAAGCATGAAATACGTTTGGACCCAAGTCGGAATTTATATCAGATGTAAACAACCACTTATTTAATGAACGCCACAGTGCGCCTCACACAGAAAAATTTTCATTTATGCACAATGTCAAATTGACTTCATAATTTAGAGTTTTGAACGTTCTCACTCACATCTGAACAGCCTAATTGCAAACGAGCGACGCTATAAAATCAATCAACACTCAAGAACAGAGTAGTTGGGAGTAGTTGCTTTGAACAGAGGTTGCCAATTATTTTGTCAGGGCGGTCAGGAATTTATCGAACAGGCCTATTTAACCTGACGTATTGTCAACAATTAATAATTTGAAAGGCGTCGTTTTTTTTTTGTTAAAGAATTTTGTTAATTTCAAATATGTTTTCAAATACACTACCCCACAATTCAGAGGACGATTATTTTTCTAACATAAGTTATATGAAAAATATTGAATGCATACTTCCGTCAAGCGAACTTACAATAAACATTCGCACGGGGGGTATTTCAACCAAAAAGCAATGCTTTGTTTATGCCGAAAAAATCGACTTCAAAGGGTTAATTGTAGGCTACCTAAATTCCTTTGTTAATTTTCCTGAATCTAATAAAATAGTTTTTCAGCAACTAAGGATAACTGAAAAAGCCGACCATCGGAGAATGTATATTTCCACTGTCGATACAAATTCTTTCCATGAACTCAAACAAGATCAATCGCTGCATGTAACATTCGGCGGTTTTGTTGAGAATTTAATCAAAATACTGCAAGACTGCCAAAGAAGTCTATTAGATGTTGACCTAATTCAAAACAAAGATAATCAGTTCATTTTGCAGTTCTATGAGATGCGTTCGTTCAAAAATCTTGTTCATTTGTGTTTGCCCACCAAGCCGGCACCGCTTAACGTGGTTTTGTTTTACATGAACAATGTTTTGCATAGTTTACAGGTGAGTGTTTACATTGTTTTACATGGAAAGTGTTTGAATGGTATGCATTTGTTTAGAAGAAGAACGTATCTCATGAAAGCAGCATGCAGGCCATGCAACATGAACTTAATTCAAATCTGAGTCGCATGTCTCAGTTGGAAGTGGAAAATACAAAATTGAGAGAATCTCTATTGGAGAACAGTAAAGCTATGACGAATCGCCATCAAGATGAAATCCTCCAAATGCAGGAAGCACTAAAAAAAGCAACCGATCAGAGGCACATGGATAATGACAGGAATATGAAAGCGATTTCTGCTCTCCAAGCACAACTGGATAAGGTAGCTCATGAGAAAGCGAATTTGTACTCCGAAAAGTGGTAAGAAATTAAGTTGGGATATGTATCTCTAATAAAACCACTACTACAGTCAGGAAATGAAAAAATGTGATCACCTCCGCGATGATATTGCGTCGTTAAAGTCGACCATAGCATCCATTAAAGAACAGAATGATAAACTTGTTTCTGATATGGCAGCCCTAAAAAATCTTGAGCGTAAGAATGAGATGCATTTTAATGACTCACGGAAACATATTCACGAGTTGCAGGATAAAATTAAGAAATACGACAAAATGAAGGTAGTTACTGTACCCCTCTATTCAATGTTGTAATTCATCCATTAACCAATTAATCAGTCTGACTTGATAGCCGAGTTGGAAGCGGAAAAGAAGATTTGTCAAACCAAGCGGCAGGCCCTTGAAATCACTACGGAGGAGATTTCTAAAGCAAACGAAATCATAGGCAAGCAATCGCAAGAGCTTGCAAAACTTAAGAAGACGATAGGGTGGCGAACTGAAGTGGCCCTCCACCAAGAGAAAGCTATCAAAGAAAAAGACAAACAACTAATTATCTGCACTGAGCAGGTACATGGTCTCCAGGTAGCAATCGAAGCCCTCCGCAAGGATATACCCTTACAACTGCAATCCATGAAAGAATTTGCAGACTCGATTGAAACCAAATATAGCCAGAGTATGTATTGTATTGCCACTTCGGCGTTGTAATAATATTTTTTTCGTAGAAATCACTGCCCTGGGTCAGAAAATTTCATCGGCGAATAAAGAAAACATTCCTGGAAGAAGAACAATTCGATAGAACTAGATGAATCCTTGTTACTTGTAATTTATTATATTTAGTCTTATTGTATACAAAAAAAAAAAAGAATCAAAAACAAAACTAGACAACTTCAGAGTCTTCTTTCGACTTGATCGCTGGGTTTATGTGCACCACCTGTGATAGATCTTGATTTTTTTTTAGTCGCTCGCGAATGAGTTCGGCGATTGCCTTTTGTGTGCGTCGCTCGAGCTTTTCTAATTTCTTGGAAACATCACGTTTAAGATCCCAATCTGGTTTACGTGGCGCAAGATTTGCAATGTCTATTTCATCAATGACAATGGGAGTTTTGAGCAACTGTAGCTGTGTTTCGACTTCTTTTTCGATTTCACCTGTTGGTCCCTGTTCGAGAATATTCTCGCTGATATTTTCATCGTGAGGCTTATAGCTGCGGAAAACTGGCCTGCAAGATTAGAGAATATATTAAATTGGATTAGAGGTAGAGGAAAGATCACATTACTTTGGTAACTCTTGAGTTTCGGGCGTTGATTTATCGGTTTTATCAGCAAGATTTCTCAGACGCTTTAGTCTTTCTTTTCTTTTCAGAGATTCTTCTGTGAGGGATCCAACTTTTTTCTCATTTATTTCCATTTTATAATAATTATAATTTTATTTATGTAGACAATTTTGACAATTTACAATTTTTGTTAACGATTAAAATGTCAAAAAATATGTGTCAAATTTTGATCTGTTTCATTTGTTTTGCAGTCAATTGCTGCAGTGCGTTCCGCGGTACCATGGTTAAGGGGTTGGTTATAGCTATCAAAAAATGCATCCGTGAAAACACGAAACGGAGCAATATTTTCACATTTAAACCATAGCATATCATAGGAATTCTGTGAAAAATGTTATGGAATTGAATGAGAAGATTAACAGAAAAAGTTTTACGTACTGACAAATTAATAAATCCTTTTTCTAGAAAATGTTGAGATCGATTGTTTAATTTTTTTTTACAAACTAAGTGCACTTTTTTTAAGATTATGATTACCTACTTTTGCGAATCTCGATTCGAGCGAGATTCACATATTTTACCAATACCAAAACAAGAGACACAAATTGCAAAAAAAAAAAAAATAGCTGACTGTCAAATAACACACCAACACAAATGCAAAAAAAAAAAGTAATCTCATTTCATGTTCCATTGGGGCAGGAAAAATCTGAGATCTGAGAGCGGTGAAAGCCCAATGGAAATCGACATAACTTTATAATTCAAATCAACATTAAGACCAAGGTTGAGTTCAATGACTAAGTTGTTCCAAAAAAGCAAAACAAATGTTCGTATTTTCAGGTTTGGTTAGGTTTTATTAGAAATTTGTTTTAAATCTTGAGAGCAATTGGCCACGTTCCATTGACCGCTGTGCACACCGTCCCGGAGCAGTAAAGTACCAGGGTGAGTGTTGGTTTTTTTTTTTTTTTTATTGTTGATTCATTAACTCTTTTGTTTGGTGAACTACCTCCCTATTTGAGGGTAACTAAAAGTGTTGCTTTAATTGGGGTTACGAGGTATAAGAAAAAAAATAATAAAAAAAAAGGAGGGAAAAAGAAGACCTAAGTAGAGTGTCCGAGCAAATTTGTTAATTTAGGATTTCATTGTTGTTCAGGTCCATCCCGAGCATCCTCAGAATTGCATATCGTAGATTACTGATTAACTTAACTGGTTTTTTTTGTGTTTACTTTTGTGAATTTTGAATTGTAAATTGTTTGAACTATTGTTAAGGCACACTACCACGCAAAAGACGTGACAATTTAATATTTTTTTATTGGGGAGCTTAGGGACCCTTTTATTAACTTTACCCGTTAATGGGAATTTAAGGGGTCTTAAACCCGCTTATTGAATTTTCTTTGGCACATATTTTTTTTTCCTTTTTATGAAATAAAAACTGATGAAGTGGATAGAAATTTTGCTGGCTTATTATTTGGTGGTTTAGTGGAACGAGGGTTCGCTAGTTTTCAGGCACAGGGATGAGCTCTACCCCGATGGAATGGGACTCGTTAGCTGACTTAGAGAGCAGACCCATGATTTGGTAAGGAAGTGCATAGTAAGGGTGTGTGATTTGGAGAGGAGATGAGGATGAGTTGAAGGTAAGCCGGGTTCTAGATGTGGAGAAATGAAGGGTAGTTTTGGAAAAGGGGTTGTAACAAAAAACTAAAGCGAGCGTTATAACCATTGGATGGTCATTGTGTAATCAGGTACCGATGACGTAAGGGTGGGAATTCGCTGGTGAGGTAAACACGAAGTTTTACCCTTATCTTTTTTTTTTGGGAAACCTTTAATACTCACCGCCTACGATACCGAGAATAGCGATAGATTCGGGCAACTGCAGTTTTTTTAGTATTGTTGTTGAAAAGGGAATAGAGTAGATATTTAGTGGAAACGGCCTGAAACAACATAACGGCAGTCCGAGGTTGTAAGCAAGAACCCCCCCCAAAGCCGACGAGCTAGCGTACGTGCAACCACCAGCAGGCCAACGACTTACAATGCTTGGACACCCTCCCCTGACCACTGCCCGGACTGACCGGAGGTCCTATAACCCGAACGTCATATGGGTGGGATCTGGTAGGGGAAGGTGGGGAGGTTATCTCGAGGAGTATACGCGGCACCCTACGATAGGGTGACCACGCCACTCTGATCAAATGTCATAAGAAGTTAGGGTCCGCTCAGCGACTCGGAACTTAGTGAACCATCTTCCATAATTCCCCATTCGTAGAAATATATAATTTCGTTATAATTGTGACATTTCACACTTGAAATAAAGGCGCGAAATCAGAAAAAATTACTTTGCATGCATTTATAATACATACTTTTGATGCATTTATAAATACAAATTGCACATTTTACTATTCCAAGTGTAGGATAATTAGTTAGTCCATCAAATTGTATTAAGAAAACAAGTTTTAAGAGATATTAAATAACGAATTTCCAATTCCAAACAAAGGGAGTTTTCGTTCGCGGCAAAAAGATTGGAACTGTAAATTTCGTTATTTAAACCCTTTTAAAACTTGTTTTCTTAATATAATTTGATGGTCTAACTAATTATCCTACACTTGGAATAGTAATATGTGCAATTTTCTCTTTATAATTGCATCAAAAGTGTTTTGTTCACATTTTATCAATTCGTTCGTTCCTTCTCATTTGAAACAGCTGCTTGGTTTACCACCATTTACCACAAACAGCAAATTGGGGCGTTCATGAAACGTTTGTCGTAAACTTACCATTTTACGCAAATGGTACGACGTTGCATGAATACCCAATAGGGGTATTCATGCAACGTCGTAAACTCGTCGTAAACGTCGTAAGTTTACGACGTGGTAAATGAACTGTCAAAATTTGTATGGAAAATCATTTACGACGATGGTAAACTTACGACGAGGGTGTTGTGACATTTCACACTTGAAATAAGGGCGCGAAATCAGAAAAAAAAAATACTTTGCATGCATTTATAATACTTTTGATGCATTTATAAATAGAAATTGCACATTTTACTATTCCAAGTGTAGGATAATTAGTTAGTCCATCAAATTGTATTAAGAAAACAAGTTTTAAAAGATTTTAAATAACGAAATTTACAATTCCAAACAAAGGGAGTTTTCGTTCGCGGCAAAAAGATTGGTATTGTAAATTTCGTTATTTAAACCCTTTTAAAACTTGTTTTCTTAATACAATTTGATGGACTAACTAATTACCCTACACTTGGAATAGTAAAATGTGCAATTTCTATTTATAATTGTAACAAAAGTGATTTGTTCGCATTTTATCAATTCGTTCATTCCCTCTCATGTGAAACAGCTGATTGGTTTACCACCATTTACCACAAACAGCAAATTGGGGCGTTCATGGAACGTTTGTCGTAAACTTACCATTTTACGCAAATGGTAAACTTACGACTTTGCATGAATACCCTTATGCCCAAGCCACAATGGCGCTTTGCGGCGTGCGTGCGTTGACAGATAGAGTAGAACCAATGCTTTCATATGGTGCAAGCCAGAATGCGGCTTCAGGCTTCGGGTCGCGTTGTGATCGTAAATATCGTAAAGTTCAACGCGGCGCCCAAGTAGAGCAACTTTCTACTTTCAGTGGCGTTGGACGGCTTTGACGTTTTCTTTCGGTTTGGTTTGTTCGATTTGATAATATTTAAAGTGTTAGAGCATATGCCGTTCATTGTTGGAGTTGCATGGATTCACTTAGGTATATACGTACCTACTCGTTTTTAGTAGCCTATGAGGTATTTTCAATACAAATTAATTATTTTACTGTGTGAAAATGACGAATATTATTTTTGTTGTAATGCTACTAGTGATTTCTTTAGATTGTTGATAAAAAAAATATGTGCTCAAATGTTATGTACACGCTTTTGATATTTCAATTTTGTCTGAAACTACTCTATTCTTCATACAATTTATTAACGAGATAAACATTTTTGTTTAGAATATTTATAGTTTCTTTTTCTAGTTGAGGGTAAATCGAATTTCCTGCGATGTGCCGCAGGTTTACGGTTTGCTCGTGCCAATTAATTGCATTGCTTAGATATATTTTTTATTGTCCATCGGGACAATGCACATGAATATGCGCACCTTTGTCCGACTTTGACCCAACTCCACGGGAATTCTCTGGCCAATAGATATCGAAGATTCCCTGTAAATTTGAACTCAATCGGCTGGTAGGGTTTGAAGTCCGTACATAGGAACATAAAAAATGTCTGGACAAGACAGCGAAAATCTTCGCGGAAATATAGCAAAAAAATTACCCCTAATAGCTCATAAAATCCTTTCAATATACATTGTCCGATGGCTGACCGGATGTGGTAAAAACCCATCGAGCGACGAGAAGCAGTACCTGCGATCGCAATCGTCCGAATGTCCAGCATACCACCAGATGTATATAAATATAATTGAAATAAAATATAAATATAAATTGAAAAATCAAGTAAATCGTCGGTATCCATATTTGAGAATTTATTAATAGGGTTTTTTTTTTAAATAGCCAAACCAAGTTTTTAACAAAATTGCACTTCTCTATTTAAGTGACTGAACTTCTTCCCACAGCTCAGATAAATACTGTCCATTTTGTAATATTGCTCACTTAAATCGTTTTACAAGAAGTATTCCACAAAGTAATCAATTCACAATTTTAAGGGAAGGGATTTTCGATGTAATTTACCCATATTTTCTCAACTAAACTAAGAATCTACCTGTCTCGCCTGAAACGCCTTTCATGTGAAGGCATGCACATTGAATGCAAATGCACAGGCAATTCTTCCACAAAAATATTCCACGACAATAAAAGTGAAAATACATTTTATTGATATTTATTTATGAATTTTTTTTACTATTTTGAACAAATTTCCTCTTAATTCGTGCATTAAAATAACAATTATAAGCAAAAAGGAGTAGTTGCATTCTGCTCTGAATTCGTACATAACGTACGTACGCAACATAAACCAAACAGAACTTTCAATCTCTCCTACTCTAATCTCTCAACGCGCCAACGCTCTGAAGCGCCATTTAGTTTTGGAAAAGTGCGGCTTGCGCGCGTTGACATAAAGTACGGTAAAGTTTCTAAACGCCTGTCAACGCACGCAAGCGGCAAAGCGCCATTGTGAATTGGGTATTAATATTAATGCTGGCTTTACATATACAACAAAAAATTCTTCATCGGATTTTTTTACAGCGGTTTTTTTTGTCAGTGAGCCCAAAACTCATCAAAATGAGGTTTGTTCGATTTGACATACTTGCAAATGCAGCGATGAAATTAAACATTTCGAAATGCTGGAAAATATATGGCGAAATGTTGAACATTTGGCCTGAAGTGCTGAATTTAGCCGAAATGATGAATTTGTGTGCGGTGTAAACGTACTATAAGTTGCAAACGTCAGTTCAATTTCAAATGTTTTTTGTTATTTGCTCCAGTGTTGATATAGAGATTCGAAAAAGTGTACTCACGATGTGATAGAAAAAATACAATTTTACTAGACTTGATACACCGATATTCTATACCGATATACATTTTTGAATCTCATGAAGATGAAATAATAGGAATTCCAATTGGTTCTAATGTCACGTTGCCACTGCCGCTAGATCTCTAGCGCCAGCCTTCCTCCATCAGGCTTGTGCTGGACGACTAGAGGTCAATGGAACGGGGCCATTGTATGAGCAACAAAAAATTTAAATTTACGAGTATGGTATTCAACTTAGGTATTCATGATTATGCGTGAGAACATGATGTTTTAATGTTACTAGATAAGCCTATTTTAATAAACTTTTTTTAGTAAAGTAAAGAACGGCGGAATTTTCAGTAGGCAAAACCAACAAAATACACCCGACTTGACATTTCCGATATTCATACATCACACTGGATATATATCACAAGTACAGTGGGAGTGAGTCGATCGAATACCACATCATTTTTGGTTGATTGCATCCATGAACAGACCTACTCAATTCAGGGATGTTACGCGAGTCTTCAATAACAAGAAAACCCCTTTTTCCAATTTTTGTTTACAAATCTCTGTCTAGCCCGACATTTAAAGCGGGGATTTATTCAGTTCTTTTAAAATTGTCAATCTTTATTATAATCTAAGTACATTATATGCGTTTTCTTCATAAAGTGAATTTCAAATGAATACCTGCGTGATAGCTTTTTTAATTGGAATTATAGTTTGCCAAACTGGTGCAGATTATCAGGAAGATGCATGGCAAGAGCCAAATGCATGGGAGAGGCATTCTCCATCGGTTTTATCGCCTAATACATGTCCTGTTTGTGATGTAGCTGATGATGGCGCATTAGCTGTATTTTATTACAAAAAACTGATTGCCTATTTATTCAACAAGAGTACCCTAAAGGTAAGCTAATATGCAATAACTGAACAACACGTAGGCTTCCAAGTATGACATCACCTCTGCACATGTTTAAATTTATTCGCAGAAAGATGAACGCACTGGCCAACTACAAAAAGGAATCATTTTTTCTTTATCTCCTGATCAACTGGCTATTATTGAAAGTTCCACCGATATCCGTGACTTAGATGCTGAAATAACGATTATTCTTGGCTCGTCTAGGACTCCTAAATGTACAACTGCTAGTAATGAAGGCGCAAGCTTTATCTGGTTGGTGAAGGATATCATTATGGATTTATTCCAAATATTACGAATAGCACTAAGTAGTTCCGAGGTAAGCAGTTTTAATTATTTTGTTTTGTGGCAACTGACTATAGTTTCGTGATTTTATAGGTGCGATTTATGTGTTTTGTATTAGGAGTTTTAATGTTGATTTGGTTTATACATAAACGTTACAACAAGAGTATTATTGCGGTAGTGATTGTTGGGTTTCTGTTATTTGGATATTTCTTCACTTACCTGGAGTGCAACAGGGTAAGTATGTCTATAGAGAGTTAAGTATTTGCTTGTTCTGCACTTGTTCTCTATACTCAGTGCTGAAAGAAATATGTATTTTATGTAAAAAAAAAGTTCCAACTCCTATCTGAGCTATCTGAGAGCTTAAAGTACCTACAAGACTACAATTTGAAAGCAATTTTTCAAGTTCAAACATACATCACATTCCGATGAGCTACCGTATGGCTGGTTTTGTATAATAATGGATAGTACCTAGTATCTTCAAGAAATCGCCTAACGCTTCTAAGTTTCATTCAGATTTAAGTCAATTCCTTATTGGCCTACTGCGAGTCCCTTTGAAATCACTATGTATATTATGCTCATCAATTTTGCATACATTTGTGTCACACACATTTTTATTAATTAATTCAGAAACTTGAAGCGGAGGATGTAATTTCCTTGGTCCAGGAAAGTAAACCCGAAGCAGCCGGATGGTTAAGAAAATCATTTAACTTTTTATTTTGGTCATCTAAACAGGATAAACAAATTGTGAATATTCAGTAAGCAATTCCGCTAACAAATCTTAGTGTTTTCATAAAAAAATTATTCTACATTCTAGGAAACAAACAAAAATAAAACTTCCTTTCTGCAGACCGGATCATGTCCTAATGATGTACGTCAACGATATGTTCTTAAATCAGTTTAAATTGATTATCGAAAAATGCATGGAGATGATAATGTCATTCAAAAGTATGATGTCAATTCTTATCTGCATTTCTTTTTGAGCTTACTGTTTTCTGTTTTCAGACACACTTTCATTTCCTTACAATATCATCGCTATGATATGCCTACCGATATTGTTTGGTTATATAATCAAACTTATGTTTGAACATGTTCTTAGCCCGGTAGTATGGTATAGAGCGATGCGTGGGGACAACGCGCACCAACAGCAACTACCTCAATCAGCTTCCAACGAAGACAAGATATCTGGAGATAATTTAAGAATGCTCTTAGAAACTGTTCGTTCCAGTTCCAGTAAGCTTAATATTCAAAAGCAACTTCCTTCGTCTGGCGTGCAAGAGATCATAGAGCCTCTTGAGGCCGCGCCATCGAAAGAAACATCCGATCAGTCCAGCAGTGATGATGATGTGAAAACAAATAACAACGTTCATATCAGTGATATTGCATATGATGAAAAGAAAGCAAAAAAAGATAGCTGAATGTTGTAATTTTTTTATTTTTATAGTATTTAGTTTTTTAATGGGTATTGTTGTATTTAACATTTTTTTATTTATATGCATTTTTACTTAATATTTAGCAAAGCAATTGAAATTAAGAAAATGTTTTTTTCTAAAAATAAAGTGAAATTATTTATTTAGTTTTCCTTTTTTTTGTTTTCAATCTGTACGTGTTCTAAAGCGCCATCCACAAACCAGTAAGAATAGACCGTCGACTCCTCCCACATAACGGACTTTGCCTACAAGCTGCCGGCGGGCCCAGGATTTTTCATGTATTGGTGCTGTACAAAAGCAAAGGAGCGCCATTAACGCACGCATACTTGAAAAATCCTAGGCCCATGGTATAGCATGGAAAATCATTGCCGCCATTAATTTTGACATTTACACGTATTCACAGACAGGGTAATTTCTTCCGGGGGGAATCGGGTAGGTGCACGGAAAATCGGCGGTCTATTCTTACTGGTTTGTGGCGCCATCTTGAATTAAGCTTAGCGAAATATGGGCGAGTATCTACTAGTTTTTGAAAGCAAAATTCAGGGGCCAGATTATGTGAGACGAAAACGATCGTACGCTATCGTTTCGACTATAGCAGTCTCTGTCTATTGCCACATATATGATAGAGACAGGTTTAGTGAAAACGAAAACGGTTTTCGTTTCGTTTTTTACAGAATCCCACCCCAGATTTTTGGTTCCGTTTGCGTTGACCGGATTTGGGAGAGGAAATTTAACGTCTTCGATGGCAAGGACATGTAGAGCGAATGGACGCCAGCGCTCCGGCCCGTAGAGTCTTCGCCTTCAACCCAAAGGAACAACGCAGTAAAAAAAGAAGTGAACGGGTAATCAAAGATAGAGATAACTGAAGAGGCGTATTGGCTAAGGCCCAGGGCCCCAGGTACACCTCGGACTGTAGGGTTAACTAACTAAGCATCTACTTTAGTTCTATCAAACAATAGAAATGTGCTGCTAATCCTACTATGGTCACGACATACAATTCCAATGGCATAATACTACTCCAGTGAGTATACCAGCGAGAGTAAGCACGTCTATACCATCATTGAGTTTATGTAAATAGAGGAATTGCGAGAGCTTAACAACATCAAGAGATGACACCAAGCCCACTACATCGAGATCGAAAATTAGTGTGGAATATGGTGGAGCCTATTGTCAACACCAGGAAAGAATTTGTTTTCAGTTTAAAGTAAACATACTCCAAATTATCCACAATGTAGAATCCATATCATTTTCAATGGAAGTAAGCATATTTTTAGGGGTAAATGAACACAGTTTCAGGGGCAAATAGAGACGCTATTTGGCGAGGAGACAACCAATCAAAACTGTAAGATGGAACCACTGTTCTGTATTTTAAAATATTCGGTGCCTGGTCCGAGGTAAATGTATTTATAATTGAAACATAACCACACCCCAAAAATATATAGTATCGATTAATCTGACTCGCTTTGTGCTTAAAACTCTAGATAGAATTATAAATATCTTCACTAAAAGCTCGGTGGATAATACCTTATGCTATCCAAGTCACAACATGCTTATGTTCTCGGATGACCTGCAGAGACACCTCTACTATGACCTTTCCTTGACGTGGCCGGCCCCTGAAAATGGCTAACCAGCTGGTTAGTGTCAGAAAATTACTTACGTTTAGACATCAAACTTAAGTCGTGCTCCATTCGTTTAAGATGGGAGTAAGCCCTAAAAATCATACCTAATTCATGTGATGGAGTGAGCAGATAGCAAACCGTGCCCAAGGATGGTAGGCTGGGGGTAAAACCAGTCGCTTACGAGCTCCCTCAAACGCATTGGCTGGGGTCTGTCGTATTTAGGTATGGCGGCGCTGCCTGGGCCGATTTTTTTGTTTTCCGGCCCTACACAAACAAAAACTGAATGAACTGACTCTATGCAGATGGTGACGAGGACTTCAATAAATCGGAACCACAGTCTTCCATCTCCGGCCTGCAGGGAGATTAGAGGAGGTATTGCTAGCTATTGACAATGAAAATTCTGACTGCACACTAATGTCGCCAAAGTGAGATCTGGTTAGATCAGGGCAATATTGAGCTATGTAGGCGCGCATTGAAGTGGCATAGAAGTGGTGTCCATTTAGTGTAAAAGGTTGCTTGTGCTTTACAGTCACAATTGTGATCGTCATAAGGGAGAGTGTGCTCGGCTGTTTTTAATTCCCGGCACTAACATATTTACATGAGCTCGGAGTTCATAGCTGAGGGAAACCCCCCTTAATGTAACACTCCTCAAATGAATAAAATACATTTGCATTTCTTTTTTAACTATTTAATGTATATCATTTAATATATATATATATATGTATATATATATTGTTAACAATAATAAGTATTTTATTTAATATTTTTTCTTGTATTTATGGTAATTAAAGTTAATATAATAGCTCAAATATATATATATATATAAAAAAAAGTGTTAATATTATATTAGCAATCCATTTTTTGTTATACAAATTTTATTACATATTTAAAATTTTCACACATCCACGATTTTATTTAGTTTCATCGTATTCGATAGATCTACCATCGCCTTGCTAATAATTTCTATGTAATTATTTAAGTACTTAATAAATTAAAAAATTAAATGTAATAAGACAGAGTGATACATATATATTTTTCTTTTTGTATAAGTTACTTAATGTATACGTATATTTAATGTGTTTTTTTTACTAAGCCAATACAGTTTATTGTTAGCTTCTGGTTTAATTTTCTACATTTGCTTTTTTAAAGAACGTATTATAATAGTTATTCGTTGTATTTCTCAGATTAAGTATTTTTTTAAGATTATAGTTTTCTTATAAATAACATAGCGTATTTATATTTTTAACAAATTTTATTATGCGGGCATGCAGTGAAATTTGAATTTTTTTGTTTTCTATAAATTTAAAATTCTATGTTTGTTTAATTCAAAATGTTATTGTATTTTCGGAATTTTCTTTTTGTTTGTAATATGTAAAATTTAATAAATTTAATCGTTTTTCTTGCAAAAATGCACATTAGTGTATGTATATACGTTTTTATTTGAATATTGAATGTATTGTATAACAAAATTATTTCCAGAACAGAATCGTTTTTTCCTCGGTTATAATTAGCTAACATAATGTTATTAATTAGCTAAGAATTTCACTTAAAAATCTAGTAAATATTAAGGCAATACACTGGAATATGCTATTAAGACATTTTTTGTTACTTAATATTTTTTTTTATTTTTTAATTAATTGTTTAGAGTTCTCTTCATTTTAATTTTTTTTTTTAATTCAATGGATATATTTTAATGTATAATGTTTTATAGTAAATTATTTTTCCAATATGTTTTCAAAATATAATTAACTCTTAATATAAGTGTGTGTTAAAGCTTTCATCAAATCTAGAGACAACAGAAGTTGTACATTTTGTTTTCCTCAAAAAACCAGTATATTTACATAAAATATTAAAATAAAATAGATATTATTTATTTATTATGAATTAAAATTGCAAGAATTGCAGTTATATTTTCTAAATTTAAAAGAAATGGCTTTGTTGAGAATATATAGTAGAAACATAGAAATAGTAGATTGTTTTCTATTGTAGGTACGCTCCTTCAGAAAATATATTTTTGTTTTTTTAAGGAACAGGTTATTATTCATTTGTTTTGTTTTTAGTTTGTCAGTTAATGTATTTTTGTTTGCTCTGGTATTTAATGTAATGTGTAAAATAAACGTGCAGGTATTGAGTTGTGCAACATAGCCTTAAAAATATTACATTTTTTTATTATAAAATATTCACACTTGTTAAAAATAACTATTAAGTAAAACATTTTCAATGGAAAATTCTTATTAACAATTGGTCCACTTTAAAAATTTCATTGAAAATTAGCTTATTGGGAACGTACGTATATAGTAGATGTTAGCAGATAATTTGAAAGTGACAACACCGGTCAATAAAAATAAATATGGGCATACATAGACGAAAGCGAATGCATTAGGAAAATTTGAATAATTACATAGGTTCGTACATTATTGATTTGTTTGTTCTATTAAAGTACCTACAGACTATATTCTCGGGGCTTTTTTATCTGGATTGGAAAACAGAAGCGTCATTATTTCAACGTTCTTCCATGGAACTTGCACTTAAGTGGATTTTCGTTTATTTTTTGCACTATTTTAAGTCCAAATACTTTTATTATAATTGGCACTGAATGCAAAAGAAGATTGGATGGCCATCACAAAAACTGATTCAAATATCGTCTACGAATCCAAAGCAGTCAGAAATATGTGTGATGTCGATGTGCACAATTTTATCTGCTTTTGTAAATGCATTGGTGCGTTATTTGACAGTACACCTGCTGTGCAAATTGTTGATCGTATGTGTCGGTGGAAACATACGATATTCATAAGGATAATCATATCGACGAAGAATCGAAATCCACAGATGACGAGGAAGAAGAATATCTAATTTGCCATATGGGCTAGTTCCGGAGGGTACAGATTAATTTTGTGCTCTGTCCTTTGAATAAATA
Organism: Cheilosia scutellata; assembly: GCA_955612985.1. Classification (NCBI taxonomy): domain Eukaryota; kingdom Metazoa; phylum Arthropoda; class Insecta; order Diptera; family Syrphidae; genus Cheilosia; species Cheilosia scutellata. Next base: position 34,020,627 of record OY015312.1, on the reverse strand, counting down.
AATAAATAAATAAAAAGAATATCTAATATGACGAAGATGATAGCAATTGCTCCAAAATTAAGTCCATGGCCACTATTTACGTTTTTGTTCTGAATAATTTGTTTCAATTTTGTTTTAAATTTTTTTAGTAATTTTGTTTTGAAAACAAATCCTGAATGATGTGCAAGTTATATTGGTATTAGTGAGAGTATGTGTAAATCTAAAAAGATATCGAGATCTGGAAAATGTGATCCGGATCAAAAAAAAAGATTGATTTTTTTACCCAATGAAACATGAAAAGTGATATAGATAAAACAAACAAACGAACAGATGACGAATTATTGATTTTATTTGACGTGCTACGAAATTTTGGAAAAAGAAAAAGAATTTGGGTGCACGCACGACATAAATAAAAAGAGAGAAGTCGGAGAATACAGTTCTCATTTAATATCGTAAAGACATGGGTAATTTCTTACTTCGATAAAGTCGGTTACATTTTTAAAATATATTATTATCCACGGGAACATGATCTCATAAAATAAAATGTAGTTGGCTCAACAAGTCCATACCCTAGGCCTATCTTTTCACAACTACTATTCACATGAATGGAAGGGAACTAATTCTTTCACTGTTCGGATCATGTTCCCCGAATACGCTCTTTTCCGTTCTAATGGCTAATAGTGCATGCAAATATGTTTTTGAGTAATCGTTCAAATTAAAATAATGCAATCATACTCATCCATGAAACTCGTAATTTCGTTGACTATTGTTGTTTGTTAAGATTTCATATTATTTATTATAATTTACTTGATACTTTTTGGTTTTCATTTTAAAAAGTATCATGGATAAAATTAAAATTTCTATTATGTACATACATAATCAAATTCAAGGGCTAGTTGTATTGGTCTGCAATTAATGAAAAAAATATTATAATATTTATAAAATAAATTAATCAAAAATGATACAAAATAATGTGTAGGACATTTTGTAAAACAATCCCTCTTTTTTTTTCAAAACTATGTGCAAATACATTATGATGAACTATTAGCTTTCCAATACTAGAATGGGCAAAGCGTCGAAAATGTTTTCAGTTTTTTCAGTTTGTATTGACAGGTTATTTATTATGTTAAATTCAGTTGAAGTAATGTTTTCCAATGACTTGTAAATAGATTATTTAAAGCGAAATAAATTTATATTATATTTCCTATTAAACACGAATATTAAACAGTAAATTTAGAAATAAAATATAATATCAAATGGACTTACAAATTATTTAGAATAACACAATACATATAGGTAAATATAAAAATGTATGACTAGATTGTGCTCGAAAATATTTGCAAAAGTAAAAAAAAAATACTAAATTATTTATTCAAATGGAGTTTTATAAAAATGTATAATATTTTTAGTTATTCAATTTTATTAAACAATTAAAACATCCTTTAATAGGGAGAAGGTCTTTTTTTCATACTTTTGTACCTATACTGTTTTTTATTTGACAGGTTAAAAGTTGCTGTTGCAAATTATATCAAAACGTTAGCAGAATATTGCAATCCTGGCTAAAAGTAACAAATTGAATAAATATTATATTAATATTAATAATAAGTATTCACACTCTCCCATTTTTCCAATGAAGCTGGGTAATTTTTTTTTTTTCTTTTTTCCATTTCCTCCTAACTCTAAAATTCTTAACAAAAAGTATATGTATTATTCATACAGAGAATCAGATTTTGTAAACCTTTAAGTCTGGTACGCTGTTTGTGCTAAAATTAAGCCACCATACAATAAATTTAAAATAATGTCCATTGCACTGCATGTCCCTATTTTGACAGCGAGAACTGTCAGAAATGGTCATTTGGCGTAGTCTAATTATTGTACCTTTGATAAACACACAATTTGTTCATTTATTATTTAAAAAACTTTACTAGAAAGAAATATTTCAATGGTTATTATTTGAAAGAGACTTTCGTGGAGTAAGAAACTGAAGCAAAAAAAAAAAATAGTAATAAAAGAAATCGAACATTTTTCCTACAAACAAATGGGTTTGTTTTTTATCTTTCTCTGAACGCTGCACTGCCAAAAACGAACATTAGCAAGGTGCTGGAGAGAAAAATTGGATAGGCGACTAATTTTAACATCGCTCGAAGCGTGTAGGCTTTGGTAGGTATAATAATGCCCGCGTTCCATTAACCCGCTAGATGACTAGCGGCATGCCAAACTCCATACAAAAAAAAAACTGACATTTCACAATATGTTCTAGAGTTTTAGCGCAAATGCTGAAATGTAATTTTTTTTTATATGGAGTTTGGCATGCCGCTAGTCATCTAGCGGTCAATGGAACGCGGACAATCACTGTCATAATAGTTTGACAAGTAACAAGTTTAATTCATTTGTACGAACGCCAACTACCAAAATAATATTAGGCCTGTTGTAATAAACATTTTGCTCAGTTAAGCAAAGTAAAGTAGAATCTTCAGCACGAAATTACAACAACTATACACTCTTTGACATTTCCGAGATTCACACTATCTACGACTTGATGATGTTTATGCCACTGCTAGTAAAATATTTTTCACTTTCCGCGAGCGGATACTAGGAGAACGTTGAATCAAGTAGGGACAAACCACAAATATAACAGATTATACCACAAATGCCACTCGGAAGTCGGAACCGTTTTATTAAGCATTCGTCTACTTTACATAATATATACTTTACTTTACTTTGCTTGCTGAAACCAACATGGGCAGGTTTCTTTGGAGTGACATATTAAATATTAGCGGAACAAAGTACAAAATCAAATTAAACAGTTTAAATCTAAATTAAAAATAATATTGACTCATTTCATTGTCATTGTCATTGTCATTGAAATTCATTTAAGATCTTATATAAATTAACACATAAAAAAGATTATAATAGATAGATCAATTATTTAAATTATAAAATAAACAATAGAAAATCGTTAACTATAATAATTGTACAAAATATGAGTATTTAATAACAGTATAATATATATTTGCGTTTCCTTTTGTACCTATAGGTACTTAAAACAGTGCACATAATTAAAAACTTTTGTTATATAATTTCTTAATTTAGAAATAATACTTTTTCACATAATGACATGTATAGATGCTTCAAAAAAAAAAATGTCTATGTTTATTTTCATATTAGGAAATATAAAATATACGTATTCGTTTCTTTTGAATTTGTTTTATTTCAAAATATATATTTTTGTTTTGTTTTTTTCATACGGTTACCGTTTTTTTTTCTTTAATTTTTTAAATACCTACTCATCATTCATGTTTGCTTCTGTGTCCTTAAGTGTGTAAATATAATATTACTCGTACTTTATTATTCATCATTAAAATGTCACCTTTCAACTGATTTGATATGTATACAGTTCGTTAATTTCTATAATATTTCCATTTGTTGCCTATCTTTAGATTTTGTTTAGCATTTTATTTTGTGATACTTACTTACATTTTATTGTATTTTGCGCAAACAAATTAAAGGAACAAAATCAAGCAAGCGGTGGCAGCGTTTTAAAGAACGAATAATATGTGTTTAATTGATGTCTATATTCCAATTCTATAGACTTTTGAATATGTAAATTCCCCCTTATTATTTTTCCTATTTAAATATTGTTATATAGGTAATCGTATATTTGTTTTTTTTTTTTCCTAAAGTTTTTCTAATAGAGCGTTAATTAACACTGTAAGCATGTAGATTGTAGGTTCATACCACGTCGTTCATACCTATCAATAGTAGCGTGGCCCAAACATTTTCGATTCACAAGCATAATTTGGCAACACTGACAGAAAACGAAAATGGACAATACAAGTAAGACTAAATTTATTAAATTGGCTCAGCATGGATTCCGTAGACAAGAAAGATGGCGGACGTCGAAACGAAAGACATGGCACGACGGACGTTTCAGTCATTTAAGCGAAAACCTTGTTGAAATTTGCACCAAATCAGCTTAATATTTGTGCACGTGAACAGTTGAAGGAGTACGTGCGTGACTATTCCAAATTCTAATGTGCGCGGAAACGGAAACCAGGGTCACACATTTACTGCGATTCGCATTTCGCGCGCTTCGGGTTGCCGAAGAAGATATTATTCGTCGCCATGTTTCGTGTGAAATGGTCGACATCGCGTTGCGTCGAATGCCGGTGGAAAAATCGCTGTATTTTCCAGGGGTAGTTTGTTGGAATAACAAAAAAAAAAAAGAGTTCCATAAAAGAGCTTCTATTTCCGGTTGCACTTAGGATGCATTCGGAACGTCAATATGACACAACTTTATCAAATGCAAGGAATTCTGCTAGATTAGGCTGCAGTTATAGCCATCAGTAAAATCCATCCGTAAAAACACGAAACAGAACACATTTAGCCATAGCATATCATAGGAATTCAGTGGAATACTTCGTGAAACTGGTTGAGAAGTTGAACAGAAAAAGTTTTTCGTACGGAAAAATAAAGAAATTCTTTTTTTTAGAAAATTTAAAGATCAATTGCTTAATTTTTTTTGACGAATTAGTTTTATAATTCAAAAGCAACATTTTAAGACCAAGATTGAGTTCAACGATTAAGTTTAAGTGCTCCAAAAAAGTGAAACAATTTTTTTACGGATGGATTTTACTGATCGCTATAACTGCAGCCTTAACCAAGCAATTTGACGAAGACGACGCACGCCGTCATGTATCAACTGACACAATTTTTGAGATGTATAATAGTAGCTTTAGTAGGGATGAGAGTAGAAAGTCCAACCTTTCCGAAACTTTTCGAAACAATTTCTGTTGTTTCTGTTCATTTTAACTCTTGACATAGATAGATTAAGCTAGAATATGACGTATAAAACTCTTTGAGCAAATAATACAAAACAACTGATTTACTTGACAGACCTTCTCCACAATATTGAGTTCTGTTTACTCTGTTCTTAATATAAATGTAATTGCAATTGCAATTGTTTGGTTCTTCTTACTCGTAGTTTGTCTATTTCATAACTGGCAGCGCACGCACACAGCTCAAAGCTCAAACATTTTTTATTTGAATAACATGTAGTCTTTTGTGTAATGTATTATGTATAATTATTGTTCTAAAACTATTTTTTGGTTTCTATTAATTTTTAAATACTTGTCCTTTATATGATTTTTTTTCATTTTGTATTAACATTGGTTGGGTGGTTAAATGTTGTTTGACTAGTTTTTATTTTATTTATTGACCTCATATTCTGGTCAGACTATGGGGTGGGGTGGGGTGATTAAATTTGCTATTAATTTATTTACAAATTGTTATACACTAAATTGAAACACATATGTTTCATTACCTCTCGGGTATACCTTAAACATCTTTCAACTACCTTTTTTGAATAAATTTGTTTTGTTTTTCATTGATTTTTAACTTATACTACTTTCTTTAGAACAGAAATTTAAAATTAAAATTAAAATTAATTTGTTTAAAATAAATTATTAAATCAAACTTATTTTTATGTATATTTACATTACGTGACATTTTTCTTTGGCATTTCCACTTGTGCCCTCGCCTGCGGCTGCGCTTTCAGCAATGGATCCATTGGTTTCTTTCTTTTTCTTTTGTTTTTGCTTTTTCTGTTTTTTGCCATCCAATTGAAGCGATACACTACGGTTTTTCTCCATATTCAGTAGTTCCTACATGGTAAAAGTTGGAGATAATAATTGTTAAAATTATAGTTGTTTTAGATTGACTGAAAAAAAAAAAAAAAAAAAAACTTGGCAACATGCAATGGAATTGTCTCATCGAATTGAATATGGGATTGGTTGGTTTGTTGGCGGGGAAAGAAAAAGAATGGCAGGATGGGTAAGTCATGTGTCAAGCGAGTGTTCTCTCATTTACAAAAATCAAATAAATGTCCTAGATTTGTTTTTTCGGAGTGTCTATTAGGTCGTTGATTTTGTACTGACTGACGTTTACCAATGTTCATGTCACGACTACGTAATCAATGTAACCATATTTTCAATAAAAACTTGTTATAAAGATAACAATTGGGTCCTGATATACTGAAGTTTAAAGCCCTTGCCGCGAGCGAAGCGAGACACATACCCCAACTTGACGCAATATAAACTTTGATATTTCGTTATACGTAGTCATGTCCCGAACGACGCGACGGCCGAATAGCAACACGCAACACCCTTGTTTTTTTAGATTCTAGCCAGAAAGATTTGAGTTTTTAGTCAGCCAATTTTTTTATTTTTATTTCGTCAAGTCAATTGCATTCCTGTGAGTTAGTTGTTATCCTTTATTATATTTCTGAATAGTATAGATCCCTTTTAGTGGTCTCGCATTACATCCCACAAATCTTAACAAATAAAGCGTTAAATGAAACAAGCGGGCTACAATAGCACTTTCTCCGGTTATACTTTCCGGTATTTGTCAGAAGTAACCAACTATAAATAACTAAAAATACTAAATCACCTGAAACAATTCGGTGACATTATGATTTGTTTTTGCCGAAGTTTCCATAAACGACACTCCCCAAGATGCAGCTTCAGCTTGGCCCTCGCTTTGTGTGACTTCTCGCAGCTCTGCACTTTCATCGCATTTATTACCCACTAGCATTACAGGTATTTGGGTAATATCTTGTCCCTAGAGAAAAATAGTTTTAAAAAAATGTATATAATGTTAATAAATAATATATAAACAGGTATTATATATAAAATATAAATTATACCCATCGTATTCGAAATCAATTTATTGCCAGTTAAAATGTTATAACAAACATACCTATTAATATTCAATTGCCGACCTATACCTTTTGCCTATACATTCCTAATGGTGTATTCGATTTTGGTGTTCGTGTCACACTAAAAAGCAATATTTTTTTTTGGAATAGAGAGGACTTTTGCTAATCTCGATTTTTTCTCTAAATTGCTCGAAATTCACCAACACTTAAGGGCCCAACCTATAGAATCCGTCGCCGCAGTCCGCAATTTGAATCTTTAAAACAATTTGCAATTTATTAAATTCGAACATATCCACAAAATTAGTTTGATTTAAGTGTTATCTGCAGCATTTGATAGTTTCTCTCATTATTATTCTGGATGAGCCGGAGAGAAAAGTAGAAAGTAAACCTACTGTATCCGTCGCATCCGGCACGTACGTTGCTTTGGGTCACCTACTATAAGCTGCTGTGTAATCAACCTGTCAGTCGAATACGGATGCGACGGATTCTATAGGTCGGGGCCTTTACATCTAATTTAATGTGATTTTCCATTGGGCACATCAGATTTTTATTTCAGATCTCAGATTTTTCGTGGCAAATGGAACATGAAAGCAGATTGATCTGCTTTTGTAAATGTATTAGTGCGTTATTTGACAGTGCATTTTTTTTGTTTGTCGATGGAAACATACGAACTTGATATGACATACATAAATGAGGAAGAAACGAAACCCACAGATGACGAGGAAGAAGAATAAGATGACGAAGATGATAGCAATTGCTCCAAAATTAAGTCCATGTCCATTATTTACCTTTTTGTTCTGAATAAAAATATCGAGATCTGCAAAAAGTAATCCGGATCAAAAAAAAAATGATTTTTTACCCAATGGAACATGAAAAGCGATCTAGATCAAACAAATATTGATTTTTTGTTTTAATGGAATTTTACGTTTTACGGAAAGTCTTTGGCGGAAAAAGTTAGAGTCAAGAAGTCTGCGCAAATCATTTTGTTTATTCACTTTTTTTATAAGATCCTCGGATTCCAACAGAACGTCCCTACATAACTGATGGACAACTATAATGGACTATCTGTACGGTCGATTTAAGGGCATATAGTCATCTCACAACAACTCTGCGGATGGATGCAAAATTGTCTACTGGGAAGATCGATCCAAGTTGTCACAGATGGTGTATCATCTAATTCGTTTGCTATAAATGCAGGAGTGCCCCAAGGATCTATTATTTCTCCAACTCTATTTCTTCTCCACATCAACGATTTGCTTGGATCAACAAATAATAATACCTACAGCTTTGCTGATGACAGCACTCTTATAGTCTTATGTCCTCCATTTAGAACAGTGAGCCTGTGAATGCGGCTACATCACACAGTTAGAGATGTGAACAAATTAGTTCTCTAAATGATGATCTGGACAAAATCTTGAGGTGGGGAAAAGACATCTTGGTTGTATTTAATGCAAACAAGACACAGCTCACAATTCATCCCAAGGACTCCATACACCTTCTATGAGTCACAATCAATTCAGGAATCAAATGGCAGAGCCACATTTATTCTATATCGCTAATGCTCATGCATGACCATACAGTACACCTGACAACCGCGAGGACATCAATTTTCTAAAACTCCCTCCGTTACAGAACAAGCAAACTCGCTTCCTGGGGATATGTTTCCTGAAGACTTCAATTTGTAGCAATTTAAGTGCAGAACTAACATACATCTGCAAGCATCTCGGGGCGCTGTTTAAGCGTTAGGTCTTAGGTTCGCCTTTCCCGAGAGAAGTATTTAAAAAAAAATATTCTGCTTAACCAAAAATCAGTGGACGGATTATCTACTGGAAACGGATGGAGGGTAACCGTATCAGTCTGCCCCTAGTTTATTTCCTTTGATAACCCGTCCACGAGACAAAAACTGGTGCTGAGCAGAAGAGCTTGATTGAAGTAAACCGTCCTACTGCTTGTTACCGAAAAATGGGTTTGAGTTTGTCCTTCAGGGAGAGCAAAGGTGAAGTGTGACCGAAACAGTCTAAACCCCCGCTGTTAGCATCTGACATTCCGCTTATAAGGAGGATAGCTGTTACAGATCTACGCGTCAGGGAGAGGTTGACCCCTGCATTCAGCTCCTCCCGGTGGCCTTATGTATTCGGGAAATAGGAATGGTGACCGAAACATCCCCGCTTGTAAATTCTGACAGGCAATCTTGTAGCCCTACGCAAGGTGGCAATCGCTGGAAAGGAGCAAAGGAGGTGAACGGCGGTTTCCTCTTCCTCCACGTCCATGCAGCTCCTACAGACATCGTTGTAGCGTATACTCCCATTCTTAGCCTAACCTAGCTAAGGACCGTGCTAACTAGAGAGGTTTGTTAATTGAGGCTTCGGTTTACCCCGAACTGTATACCAACTCAATTTCAAGTTCAGCTGAACCTTCGTTCAAACTGTGAAACTGGGGGTTAATGTTTGTTTATTTAAACTTAAAGTTTAAAGTTTGACTTTTTGAAAAAGAATAGAAAAAAGAAAATACACTCCAAACAGAATCTTAATCTGTACCCTGTACAAACCTATTACAAATCGAAATTTTATATACAATGATAGTGCTGCTATGCTCATGACAGTCGCCATATTAATCTTCAAATCTTTGGAAAGATTCCAAAAGTACCTAATGTGGTACATGAAACCTACATTACCACGTTAAATTTATCATTGCATAGCAACTTTTTCAGTGCCTACGTAATGCATTCCAATGATAAACGGCAATGCCGCTTGTCAAATAAACCGATACTAGTCTGATACATTCAAGGTACTCGTAATTTCGAAAAAAATATGTCTTTAACAATAATGTCTGCCAATTTCCGGTTGACTATTTGCCAAACTAGAAAATATAATATGTATCCACTCACCTTTAATTCCTTAATTAGACTCCAAATAGGTCGCAATTCCTCTAGACTCTGCTTGGAACACATCGAGTACACTAATATGAAGGCATGTCCCTTTGTTATGGACAGCCTCTGCATAGCCGGAAACTGATGCGATCCTGTGGTGTCGGTTATTTGCAGTGTGCAAATATTCTTATTACAGCTTATAACCTGCGGCCAATGAGAACACACAATTATACACACTCCATTATATTTTTTTTGTTTTTGTTTAATATTCAGTATAACTGTATAGACGGGGAGTACACCGGGGAAGAAAGAGAATTAGGTGCAAGAGTCAAATAGGGATATGTATGTACAGTAAAAAAATAAAGGAATCTCCACCGATGTCATGCATGAATGATTAATTAATTGGTAATAAGTAATCAAAAGGATTTCAGCATTTTAGACGAAAATAGACACACAGGTCGTTACAAGCAGACAAGGGATAGTCTATATACTGTAATTGTTTTTTTTTTGTATATCCACGAGTAGCTTATTAATAATTTATACAAAACGAGGAGAAATGGAGGTGCCTGGTCTGTTGTATATATACCGTGTGCCTTGCCATCATGTCTTACCTGGCGGTATGTGTCTTCAATGGTCGGTATGTAACTTTCTCGGAACGTGCCTTTTATAAAGCGTAGCACCAGAGAACTCTTGCCAACACCACCCGCACCAAAAACAACCACCCTATAGTCGTTGCTTTGCTCGGGCATATTTGGGGCTGGGGAATACGTTTTCAACCCTTACTAGTTAACGCTGTCTTAACTAGAGTCTGTGTTCGCTATTTGGTACTGTGCTCCTTGTATTTAGTCGACCTATTAACTTTAATTTAACTCCTTGGGGGTGTCGGGTCACAAAAAATAACTCTCACTATGCCACACTCAATTAAGTTTTGATGCCTGCAACGGCAGCAGCAGGGCAGAGATAATTGTTAAATGTCAACATGTGGGAGTCACTGTATGTATAGAGGGGGATGATGTTTTTTTTCCACTTCCTTTACTTTCGTTTCTTTTTTTGTTTCACTTGCAACTTTTTCTCGTTCCTTTTTTTTGTTTCTTTGCACAGCTATATCATTGCACTTCGGCTAGCAAAATATTATATTTTTTTTGGAAACGATTTACGACGTTACTTTAATTTAATTAAAAACTACTTTAATTTGTATTTTATTTGTATGAATTTTTCACACGTGGGGTTTTTCTCCGTCGGGGGTGAAAAAACGCCTAAAATGCAGCAATTGATTTTGTCATTCGATGTATACCGGTTGGTAGAATGTTGATAAACAATTTTTGGGGCAATTTTTTTTAATTTACTTGAGGGTCACAGCACTGTAGACGCGAATTTCGTTCGTCTCGAGAGGGTATCCTTATTGGTTGAACAATAAAAGCAAATTCTATTCGATGGATTTATAAATAAGAGTTGTTTCGTGCCAACATTCTAAAGAGATGAATGAAGAGCAGTACGAAGTTTGACATATTCTATTCATTTTTGTTGTTCTTAGGCGCAAGTCAATTGGAAAAGTCCCTTTTCATTGGGGGTGGATATAAGTGATATACAAAGGGAAATATATGGGGTTATTTTTGTGTCTGGGTTTGAATACTAGATTAATGACACAGTAGCGGCCTATTGTTCCATTATATAGACAAGATTATGACAGTTGGGACGAGTAATTAACAAAAGCAGGCGTATGCCAACGTAAAACTGATGTCGATTTCCATTGGGCAAGAAAAATCACTTTTTTCAGATTCAGACCAGTATTTCTGCTCTAGAAATCAGCTATATGTCAAATTCGTTTACCATTGGGCGGAATAAAAGCACTTTTTTAAGATTCAGATCACTTTTGCGAATCTCGATTAGAGCGCGAGATTCACACATAGTTTCACCAATACCAAAACAAAAGACATTTGTAAACACAAATTGCAATAAAAAAAAATCTGACTCACTGACTGTCAAATAACACACCAACCCAAATGCAAAAAAAGTGATCTCATTTCATGTTCCATTGGGGCAGGAGAAATCTGAGATCTGAAAGCAAAACGGTAAAAGCCCAATGGAAATCGACATGAATTTAGATCTCGGAAAATCATTCATTCAGCGCCTACATACTCCCAGCCACTACTAGTTTAAAATTAGGACATTTTGTAAGAAAATGTTGTTACACTTTACACATTCGATTCTTATATTATACATAGTTAAGCTTGTAAGTAGAATGACAGATGCATTTTTAAATTGCATGCGAGTATAAATCCAAGTATATGGAAGAGTTTATACTGACTGAACTACAAGCATTCGAGAAGAGAAAAAAAAACTACATTATTTTTCCGCCTATTCTAATAGGTACCATTTGTATAGCAATTTGCAGGAAATCAAAAGACAAATGCAAATATTCGTTATACGCGCATGTCAAATAGGACAACAAATTTCAAATTATCTGTCAAATTTTCAGGCGACTGACAGTTGTCTCCATTCTTGCTCAAAAAAAAATTTTGAGTAAAATCTAGTGATGTCGTTTTCCATTGGGCAAAAAGAAGTGCCCGGGAGCGTCCGGAATCAAGAAAATCACTTCTGAAACCGTTCCATAGGCGCGCAAAAAATACTCTTCTGTTGATTCTGAGGAGAGAATTTCGCTTCTCGATTTCAAGTCAGTCTTACACAAGTGCAATTTATGTATTTTATACAAGCTACAGCAGCCATACAATAATTTTTGACGATTCACCAATACGTGGGGTAGTCGCTCAGAAGCAGTTTTCTTGTTCCATTGGATTTCATATTCAGTGAATCCTCGAGTTAAACCAATGGAAAACGACATAAGATTCTCAGTGGAGGGGTAATATCTTGCTCTCTCGAAGACGCTCTCTTTTACGAATTTTTCAAGTTAAGGAACGACATTAGGCGTATTTTTTTGGGAATCTAGCTAGCTCACTTTTACTTTTACATGCAAAACTGGTATACTCACTTTTGGTTTTGTTATACTCACTTTTGGTTTTACATGCAAAACGGTTATACTCACTTTTGGATTTGTTATACTCACTTCCCAAAAAAATACGCCTATTGAGTAAAAATGCGTAAAAATTCGTAAGATTTACTTTTAAAGGAACAGGCCTCTAGTTGGGCGCCAGATTACATCACCACAGTAAAACCCAATACATTCTGCGTAGTTACATTCGAATGTCAGAAATTAGGAATTCATGGATGTGCCTTATATTTCTTTCATTTATGATGATGTTAGCACGGTTGTTAGTGACGTCGCTTAAAAAATGAAAGAAATTGCCAGGACAGTCATACCTACTCTCGGATGTTTGTCAGACTTTCGCGAGAGGTGGCGCAGTAGAAAAAACCTTAAGATGTAGAATAGAGATGTTTGTGTTTTTCCGTGGATCGAACATGGGATCCCTCGCACAGTAGTCCAGCACACTAACCACTGCGCCTATTAACTCTATTATGTATTTTAAATTAGTTTCGATTGGGTATACAAATATTTTTTTCTGAAAAAATAAACTTATTTTTTATTTACAATTTCGATTTCCATTGGGCTTTTACCGTTTTGCTCTCAGATCTCAGATTTTTCCTGCCCAATGGAACATGAAATGAGATAATTTTTTTTTTGCATTTGTGTTGGTGTGTGATTTGACAGTCAGCTGTTTTTAGATTCCAATTTGTGTTTATAAAATTGAATTGTTATTTGCTAGTTTTTTACTTGTACTTGTACAATAACTACTTATTTGTTTTGTTTTGAATTAAAACTTCGTCCTTCCCCATAAAAACAAACCCATTGGCATTTTCTACGACGGTCCATTCATATCCATTTTCAATTTTCAAATTTATTCCACAATAGGTAGGAGAGACTGGGGCACATTGAACCCTTTTTGCTTTGAGGTTTCATAAAATCCTATTTGTTTTTTAATTTATTAGACTGTAAAGTATTCTCACTTTAAGAAATGCAAATAAACTTAAATTTGGACATATAACTACGTAAATTTAGTAAGGGCATATAATTTATTTAAAAACGAAATAGGTCCTTATGTTCAAAGGTACCCCCATGTGGGCAGTTTTGAACTAGGCTGGGCACTTTTGAACGGCAGTACCTTATTTGTAATTGCTTTTAGAAGCTAATAAGTTACTAGGTACAAGGTTTGTATTTTTTTAATAAAATAAATTAACTTTATTATTTTAATAAAGAAAATAAAAACGACTTAGCAAAAGCAAACTGAAATTTTTAAATTATTGAAATATTTTACAAATGACTGAAGAAACTTTATAAAAACAAAAATGAGTTATTTTATTAACCGAACAGACATTTTGAAAAAATTAAGACAAAAATTATCACCGGAGCGTTAATTGATGGTGGTAGCTTAGCTTTTAGTTCAATGCCACTTACAGACTCCTTGTTCAAATGTGCCGCGTTTGTTTTGTTCAAACCTGCCCCAATAAGTCAAGAATCTTTAAAAAAGTGCTTTTTTTTGCCCAATGGAAAATGATTTTGACAGACAGCTGATTTCTAGGGAAGAAAAACTGCTCTGAATCTTAAAAAAAGTGTTTTTTTTTTCCCAATGGAAATCGACATTAAAAAAAGTGCTTATTCTTCCCCAATGGAAATCGACATAAGTTAAATTTGAGATCAAGCAATTGCAGACAAAGAAAAAAGAATATGCAACGAAAACACTTTTTCGCGCCGATGAATTTTTAAAGCAAGTTATGTATTTTCAACGAACAGCTGCTTTCTGTGACACTTGTATCCACAACGCACTCTATGTCAAAATTTAGCTAGGATTTTAGCTAATGTTTGGAGAACAAAATTGGAGAGCAGCTAACATTCGCTCGAGCAGCGTACTGACCTTGAAGCAGCTCGGCTAAATGTTTTGGCTTAAAAAATATGGAGTCGAACCAAGTCTTTTTCAGAGGCTAAATTCTTGCCCTTATTTTGAATAAAGGTGGCTTAAAAAATAAGCCCATTGTGATACCACAGGAACTGTTGTTCATAATGTATACACTTAACCAACATGGGCACTTGTGCGCTACACCTAAGACTAGTTCTTCGTTGTCCCCCTGCGTTGGAGTCTAAGATTCCTCGTGTCGAAGCGCTGGTGACCATTTCTATGATTAGTATTTGTGCTAAAATATTTCTAGTATTTTGTGGTTTTTTTTCGGCTCGCTTAAAGCATGCGTAGGCTTTCAAAAACCATTAGAATAGTAAGGCATAAGTTATGCCCATATTTTTCGCTGAATCAACACTATCGGCGAGTAATTCAGATACAAAATTAGGCAAATATGTAAGACGTATCAATGGACCTTCTTGAGATAACCATAACATTTTGACTTAGAGGGATTTAGGCAGAGGCGATTATATCGCGACCAACAGAGAATCTAGTTCAAATCTTCGTTAATTTCATGAGCTGCATTTTCCACGATACAAATAGGCAAAGTTGCACCTGAACATCATCGGCATAGAAGAGCACAAGGGGAAATCAGAGATTGTGTACAATATTACGGAACTGCTTCAAGGATCAAATATGTACCCGATTTCTTTTTATATAAAAATAGTACGTATACGCCCCGTTTTCTGCCATATTCGAATGCGTAATTGAGAAACTTTCTCAGTCAGACAAGACATTCCTAAAAGATGCAGCGGTGGGGAAAAAACCTAAGCATACTAAGCAGAATGAACCACACCACCTATTAATTCGGAAATAAATAGATGCCACTTGTCGAACTGGTCATTTTTGGGAGAAAAATATTTCAAAAGTACAGCTTCATGCAAGAATAAGATCGATCACTATCACTAGTCAAAGTCAATGTTGTTTGTCAAAGGAAGTGACGTACTGAGTACAACAGCTGAGGAGGACGTTGAGGAAAGTCCCAAAGTAAAATCAAAGCCTTATGCTTTTAAAGGAGCGACAGGAATACAGTACGTAGATGTATATGCAAAATAAAAATCGAGGACAATTCGTTCAGTTACACATTTATTTTCCAAAGCGTTTTACCTACCAAGTTAGTAGTTCTGTAACTTCAGCTTGGGAACAACATTCATACTAGTCAGTTCTTGAAAGAGCAATTTACAGGCGTAAGGCATAGCAATCTTGCAAACATTTGCAGATGATTGGCAATAATGACACCACGAGCAATATGCTAATCGACCGCATGTCTTGCAGACGTCAACATCGAAAGCATCCGAAGAAATCATTAATCGTTCCATAATTAACATACTGGCGCCATAGGAAATCAGACAATCACGTTCCATTTCACCTAAACGCAGACCACCTTCACGACTACGACCCTGTGTGGGCTGTCGTGTCAACACCGCCTTTGGCCCACGTGCACGTGCATGCATTTTATCCTGTACCATATGCTTCAGTTTCTGATAATACACTGGACCGGAATAAATGTATGCCTCCAGAGACTCTCCAGTAATGCCCGAATAAAAATAGTCCTTGCCCATATAATTGAAACCATGTTTGAAAAGTTCATCTTGAATATCTTTGCATTTGGATCCACCGAATGCAGTGCCGTAGTGAAATTTGCCCTCCAAAAGTCCGGCTTTGCCGCCAAGCAACTCTAATGTCTTCCCCACTGTCATTCGAGAGGGAAATCCGTGAGGATTCATTACCATATCAGGACAGATACCATAGTCGTTGAATGGTAGATCCTCTTGATCGACAATTAGACCGGTCACACCTTTTTGTCCGTGTCGGGAGCTGAACTTATCTCCGATTTCTGGACGTCTAGTTTGTCGGAGAAGAATTTTTATCAGGAAGTCCTCTTCACCATTGGCTGACACCATCACCTTCTCGATGTAACTTGGCTCTGGACCTTTGTACGATATGGGGACAGCTGTGTAGGGAATGGAGGACTGACCGGGTTCTTTCTGCTCGATTGGATTGATTGAGGTTACGGCGGGCATTTCCTTGTTGATTAGAATCTGTTTGTTCACAACCATCTCGCCAGGAGACACAATCCCGTCGGTATCGAGTGCTTCGTGTTTGAATACAATCTGAAAAAAGGAAAGATGAGAAAATGCCAGCTAACGCAAAATTAGTTCTTACCTTGTTAGTTGCGGAATCTTTTAAGGGACCCATGATCCTGTCGTAAGTCTGATTGGCGTACCTCTTTACCGTACATTTGGAGTTTTTGTATACTAAGCAGCGTCCGTAACCGCGATCAAGTGACGCCTTGTTCAAGATGAGAGCGTCTTCTATATCATAGCCGGAATAACTCATAACGGCAACTGTTGCATTTTGGCCTGCAGGAAGCTTGTCGAAGTTCGTCAGCTCTATGGTTCTCGATTTAACCATTGGAGCTTGGGGATATACCAAGTTGTACATAAGAGTGTCTATACGGTTCTTCTGATTGTATCCAATCACGCCCATAGCTTGTTTACCCATAGCACATTGATAGGTATTCCTTGGACTTTGATTATGATGAGGATAAGGAACCAGGCCGGCACACACTCCTAAGAGAGTAAATGGCTCCACCTCTAAATGCGTGGTGTTTTCTGCATTTATGTCCATCTCATTCCAGCAGATAAACGAGTCGTTCTCCTCGTTCACGTCGAGGTATTCAATCAGCCCGTCTGTTAGAAAATCCTCAAATTTGCGTACGCCGCGCTTCAACTCTTCTATGTGACACTGTTGCACCGCAGGCTTTCCCTTGATTACGATGATGTAGGGTCGGCACAAGCGTCCACCATCCGTGTGAATATACACACATCGTTGAGTGTGCGAAGTGTGGATGGACACAAAAGGACCAACAAGACCTTTACGACGCATCATTCGAAAGACTTGTACCAACCTTTTGTAGCTAATGGTAACGCCGAAGATGTTACCGTTTATAAAGACCAAGAAAACCTTTGGATTGTTGATGGCATCGCCTCCGATTAAGCGAATGTCTTCCACGCCGGCGTTGAATGCAAGTCGAATCACAGGTGCCTCGTCGACTTCCGTTGTAATATGCGTCATAAGAGCTAAATTTTTGACCAAACCACACGCCTCTCCTTCCGGTGTATCCGAAGGGCATAGCATACCCCATTGACTTGGCTGCAGTGAACGTGGACCTGATACTTTTCGAGTTTTTTCGAACTGTGAATTAACTCTGGTCATCATTCCCAAGGCCGAAATATAACTTAATCTGGAAAGCACCTGAGTAACACCCGCACGCTCCATTTTAAAACGTTTAATGGTCCAATTGCCGGAAGAGATCGCTGACTCTAAGCCAACTGTGATCTGTGCTGCTCGCATGTGCTTGACTACGTCGAATTGTGCAGCTTTTACTTTTGGTATATTCTTGTCCGCAATCATTTTTAGTTCCCAATTGAGGCGTTTAAAGAGATCCTCAAACATGAGGGATATCAGGGAGCCAGCCAACTCCAACCTTTTATTCCCATAGTAGTCTCGGTCGTCGAATGCCGTGCTGTCCAACTCGGCAGCCATTACACGTCGCACCATTAGAGATACATAAATCGATTTGATTTGGAAATTGAAGCCCTCCACTGGGACGTGGGCCAGAATAGTGGTCATTAGAAGCTCCCTTGCTTCATCTGCCGGTGTTTTTAGTTTTGAAGCAGATGTCTGGAATCGTTTCACCACCAACTTCGATCCCATAAATTCTAGTGCTCTCTGTTGCGTGAACACTTTCAAGTGAAACACTTCCAGAAGGGATGGTGCAAATCGATTCTGTGTCTCTGGGTCTGTGCCAACCAAAGACATAATTTCTTGATCTGAAACAATCCCCATAGCTTTGAAAATTACAACAATCGGTATGTCATCCACCATGGAATTGTGTTTCAGATAGTATTTGCCGTGCTTGCTCAACAATAGTGTTCGTGATTTTTTCTCGTGAGTCGAACTAGTTACCTGACACTGCACTTGTCCGTTGAATTCCTCTGTAATCATCTTATTCCACGATAGCTGTTCCTGAATGAGAATCACTTTCTCTTGTCCACGAACAACGAAATAACCACCTGGATCTAATGGACACTCGTTCATCTTGGCCAACTCATATTCAGACTTACCACTAAGCACGCAATTCGAAGACCTGAGCATGATCGGCATACGTCCAATTAGTAGGTTGTTTCTTATTATCCTCTGTGAGCCCCGAGTGTATTCAATGTCTACAGTAATCGGGGCAGAGTATGTAACATCTCTCAGACGGCATTCATGTGGAGTTGTGGGCTTTGTGATGTTAAAACCATCTTCAATGTCTGGTGTTCCGACATTCACATCCAAGTATTTTAAATAGAACATAGGATCAGCATCACTTACTACAGTTTGATTGGCTTGAACAATCTTTTTTATGTCCAAATTAACAAAATGATTAAATGAATCGATGTGCTGTTTCACGAGTCCTTTTACTTGAAGGAATGCCGGCACTAGCTTCCATTTTTCCTCGAGTGGTTTAATTGGCTTTGACCAGGATTTTGGGTCACTGTCCCAGGCATTTTGATTGTTTTTCTCGGGCATATGTTTAATGTAATTAATTAAAAAGAGCTACCTAGGTATTTCTATTTATCGAAAACTCACATGGAAAAACAACGCAACTTTGATGAAAGGTTCCTTCATTCGTCGCGTGAAATGTCAAAATGTATACAGTACAGGTATGGCAATGGCACCAGTTATGGCGATCTGAAAATGCATGAAGATTTCACTCAAAAGATTTAGGATTATGATCACAGTAAACAGTCGAATACAGTCGAGATACAGTCGAATTTCTATTTTATTAATCGATTCCCATTGGGCAGTAGTTTTTTCAGATTCAGAACAGTTTTTCTGCTCTATAAATCGGCTGTCTGTCAATTTCGCTTTAAAAAAAAACATATTTTTTTTGATTCAGAACACTTTTGCGAATCTCGATTCGAGAGCGAGATTCACATTCAATAACACCAAAATAAGTGACATTTGTAAACACAAATTGCAGTTTAAAAATAGCTGACTGTCAAATAACACACCAACATAAATGCAAAAAAAAGTGATCTCATTTGATGTTCCCTTGGGCAGGAAAAATCTGAGACCTGAAAGCAAAACGGTAAAATCCCAATGGAATTCGATATAAATCATTTAGCAGTTGTCACTCCTTTGATTTGTCTAAAAAAAACTTGTTTTCTTAATACATTTTGATGGGATAATTAATTGTCCTCCTCCTAAATGCATAAAAAGCGGTTTGTTCGCTTTTCATCAATTCTTTCGTTCGCTCCCATGTGAATGATCCTTTAACGTTACTGTATTAGCTGCGTTTTTCTCCCCGACTTAAGCTACATGATATAAACAAATCCCTTATGGCTCAGTTGTTATGCCCAAAACACACGTGCAGAATTCACTGCGCAGCAGGATTAGAATACACATATTCTTATGTGGTGAAACAAATGTAAATTCTGCAGCCACCGCAGCACTGCAACATGTCTCTATTTCTAAATCCACTGCATAGCAACGCAGTGAATTAAATTAATTAGACTTGGCAGCATCGAATTTTTAAATTCAGCTACTGATGCATACGAGGAAAAGAGAGACGGGAATTATTTGTCGTCTTTGTTTCACTCACATATTTTTCCCATCATTGACAGCAACCGCTGCAAATTGAATTCTGTACATGTGTTTCATCTGCAGTACTGCATGCAGTGAAGCATTCAGAATTTCTGCACATGTGTTTTGGGCATTAGTGTGCTGAACTACTGTGTAAGGTGTCTCAGGTTCTATACCCGGAAAAACACATTTTACATCTCAACGTTGTTTCCACTGCTCCACCTCTCGCGAATGTCTGATAATCATCAGGGAATATAACTATGTATGTATGTATGTATTAGAGACATTAGCACAGGCCTCGGCCCTCATTGAAGCTAAGCTCTGGGCCTCCGGGTATCGTAGAATAGCGCCAATACAAATGGACAAACTAAACCCGTAAATAAGCTGATTGAATAATTACAGAGACGTAAATATTCAAGGTTCTTACATATTACCGTTTGAACTGAGTTTTGGAACTTTCTCCTGAGGGATCTTATCAAAGTAACGCTGGACCTTTGACGATGTTATTACCTGGTGTAATCCAATTGTCGTGGATCTGATTCCCATTGTGTTGGCGAAATACTCTTGAAGCCGAGGCGTTCGCGAACCGATGTGACGATGTTACACATTTTCGGTTACGTTTCTAAACTTAAAATAAACATGTCTAACTAAATTACCTTTTCAGTAGCTTCGTACAGATATTTGATAAAAATGCACTCTTCTTGAATCTGTAATTTTATAATGGTTACATCTTGATCGTTCACCAACAGTTCGAACTTTGCACTGTTCTGCCAACTTGGCTCTTCTCTAATTCGTCCAATTTTGTGACTATCTTCAGTATACTAAAGGGGCTGGCAAATATTATTAACTATTTAGTATTTATTAAATTGATTTGAATGATGATTTTCTTTTTGTTTAATTTTTTTCTTATTTTTGTTTATTTTTGTTTTTGATTTTATAAACTAATTTATTTTGCAAAGCCTACTAGTCTCTCACTTTTATCATAATCATCAGGGAATATAACTGTACTAAAAAAGCTTCTCAATTTATTAGGGGTACTCATGCAACGTCGTAAAATCGTCGCAACCGTCGTAAGTTTACGACGTGGTAAATGAAATGGCAAAATTTGTATGGAAATTCATTTACGACGAGATGGTAAACTAACGACGAGGTTATTCATCTGACATTTCACACTTGAAATAAAGGCGCGAAATCAGAAAAAAATTACTTTGCATGTATTTATAATACTTTTGATGCATTTATAAATATAAATTGCACATTTTACTATTCCAAGTGTAGGATAATTAGTTAGTCCATCAAATTGTATTAAGAAAACAAGTTTTAAAAGAGTTTAAATAACGAAATTTCCAATTCCAAACAAAGGGAGTTTTCGTTCGCGGCAAAAATATTGGTATTGTAAATTTCGTTATTTAATATCTTTTAAAACTTATTTTCTTAATACAATTTCATGGACTAAATAATTATCCTACACTTGGAATAGTAAAATGTGCAATTTTCTCTTTATAATTGTATCACGACAAGTGGTTTGTTCGCATTTTATCAATTTGTTCGTTCTCTCTCATGTGAAACAGCTGATTTGGTTTACCACAAACAGCAAATTGGGGCGTTCATGAAACCTTTGTCGTAAACTTACACCATTTTACGCAAATGGTAAACTTACGACGTTGCATGAATACCCTTGTTTTATTTATTTATTTTTTATATAAGTCACTTGACAGTTAAGTGTATGTTAATACCTCTCTGGACCCCAATTCTCAAATTCCGCATAACGCAACTCGTATACGAGCAAATCCGCCTGAAATTTTCGCATACGGAAAAAATTGGTATTCTCAAAGTTTTTTCCACCTCTGCGAAAATTGTATTCACCTCTCGCATGAGGTAGAATTTTATGTCGAAATGTACCTACTTTTTGTGCAAAGAATGGCATGAGAAAAAAAAAATGCAATTCAAATTGGCTAAGAAATATTGTGGATGTGGGTTTTGATTTGCGAAAGAAAAACAAAAAAAAACATTTGGCGATTGTGTGTGATTGGTTCTAATTTCAGTTAATAATTAATTGTGTTTTTATAGGTACAATGGCTACATTGGGCGAAATGAGATTAGCATTTGTTCAGTTGGCAATGGAGCAGATCGGAGCAACTTCAAATAGACCGAGATATCCGAGAACCCCTAGACTATTTTGAACTTTTCGACACAAAATTTATGAAATTATTTCGGTTAAACTAACGCTCGGCACAGGAATTCATCGATTTCTTGGCTACTCATATGATTGACTAATTTAGATCAAATGCTTTCTGTAACTGCTGAAGAACCTTCTTCTTTTGTTTTCCTTCCACTTTAATTATTTTTGCCTGATCACAATAAATTATTTCACACAGAAATTAAAAAATCAAATTTTCAAACTCTAATTCCGTATGCGAGAAGCAAATCCGCCTAGAAAAAGCAGACGAGTAACATTCGAAGAGAAATTCTCGTATGCGGAATTTGAGAATTGCAAATTTCAGTCTTTCGCATGAAATTGGATATTTTGACAGATAAACGTATGCGAGAATTTTTGAGAATTGACCCCCTGGTAGATTGTTCATGACATTACGATAATGATGAATCACAGCAAAAGTCGACACAAACAACAAATAGATATACTTTATGTCACTTCATTACAAATGTCATCTAAATTATTGTATTAATCATTGGCCGCGTTCCTTTGGCCGCTAGTCATCTAGCGTATGATTTCATCCTCATGAGAGTCAAAAATGTATTTTGTGCCATCATGCCGCATATTTATTAGTACACAATAATTTAAATAAGCAAATACAATGTATATTACATAGAAGTTTGAATTCCCATTTTACACCAAATTGGAAATATTTGACTTTCACTTTTATTTTGTCAGTTCGTAATTTTTTTCAATCTAGCAGTTCATTTTGCGCTAGATTGAAAAATTTGCCAGAAAAGGATATTTCACAAAATGTGCTAGAGATCTTGCGCAAATGCTGAAATGTCAGTTTTTTTTATATGGAGTTTGGCATGCCGCTAGTCAGCGGTCAATGGAACGCGGCCATTCGTTCTACTTTAATTTTCTCAGATATAAGTTTTCAATAAAACGAAGTGAATCTCTACAAATAAATCGAGATAGTGTAATCGAGTACTTTATTACATCCCTGTTATAAAACTGGGAACAAAATCACATTTTTGTAGCGAAATGCAATTCGCCGTACTTGTAGTTTCGCCGCCAACTCCACAGTAAACTGTCAAATGTGACATTAACCAGCGAATGTGACGTGTAATAAATTGAATGCTGCAAAAGTAATTTTTCCTTAAGAACATTTTAAACACAAACTTCTTGTAAATTGTTTTAACCAAATTATTTTAAATACTTCTACAAAATGGGTTCTTTTCGGCGTGACAAAGATGACGAAGATGAAGGTGAGATAAGCATAAAATTTAACTTTAATAACCGGGCCTTTTGTTTTTGCACAGTGCGATTAATGTTTTTACAAAATGTTCGATACGTTTATTGGAATTAGGTACATACATATTGGTAATATATAAGTTATGTCCAATTGTCAAAATTGTATTAGCATTTTATGTATTTGTGATTAACAAACTTACCGTTGATTAAATGAGTTTTAATGCACAATCTCAAAAGTTGTGCAGGTCCATTATCTACTAGGTGTTGACTGGTAACGCTCGAAGCTGCTGAATTTACTGTCAAAAGATTTATACATCTGAAATAAAATACATAGCTAGGTATTAAGCAATACCTAAATAATGTTTTAGTCATTAGTTAACTTTAAGGTTGAAATGAAAAAAAAAAAAAAAAAAAATAGCTAAACGCCTTTTCGAGTTTATATGATAGATAAGGATGCCTACAAAAATTTTACCCAATGTTATCGATTTCAATCAACCACAAACGTATGAATTGTTTGAAGTCGCTTCAGCCCCAGGCGTACTCGAAGTCTATTCATATAATAGGAATTGATTTTGTTAGGAATGGATCTAATTTCTCCCTTGATTACTGGGAATACATTTCGATAAAATGTGGATAAAAAATATAAGTAGGTCCCCATCTTTAGGTTCGCGAATGGCACGTATGGAAAGTAGATAAGATTTCTCATGATTTGGACGCCTTGGCCTAGGTTAATCTGGCAAAAAGTCCAGGTGAACCTAGGCCTCAACCAGCCTCTCAAGTTATTCGAGACCCTCTTACACGTGCTCCTTACTGTGTTGTCCCTCAGGTTGGAGTCGAAGGACTAGGATCGTAGCGTTATTATTCATTCAGTATACAATCTATAATATCCTAACCATAATAAACGAAAGCTAAAATGGATACAGCTCGTAGAGTTCATTGTTAAATTTCCTCTTCGAAATTCTTCCGTCAACCCAAACTGGACCAAATCACCCGAAGAATATCGTCCCCCGCCTTCACTAGTGCCCATACTTCTATGTCATACTACTCAATTGCCTTCTTAGGGAAAAAAGACAGCAATCGGGAAGCGTAATCCTTTGCTTGATTTCTAATGATTTCATCTTCGACATCGTACCTATTTATGCCGCTTCTGTCCCTGAGTTCTGCCAATGTTGTCAATTTTATCCGCGCATGGATGTAACTGCAGGTACAGACTTATCAAGAAATTATGCCCCTCGAGTTTCGCACAATTTATGTTAAAGAAGCGCACAGCCTTGTCTTAATCCTATTATGACATCAACGATTTCAGTCGCTTTCGAATTAATGGAGCAGTGTTCTCCATCGTCATTCTACATAACGTGAAGAGTCTGGCAGGCATGCCAAAACTAGACATTGGCTCCTCAAAACTAGTCTCTATACTCTTATGTAAGCGTAAAAATTGATAAAAAGAAGATGGTGAGTATCCATCATTCTTGGAAGTGTAGTAGTGTGATTATTTGGTTCGTTGTGGACTTATCGATCCTACAATCTTACTAGTTAGGGGCCAATAAGTTCTTCGACATTATGTTTTCAAGCGTTCTCATAGTAGAGATCTAGTATGCGATGTTAAGGAGACTGATGCTGCTATAGTGGGTGCATTTAGGAGGGCCTCCTTTCTTCTAGATTCGGCAGACAATGCTGAGGTTCATTCATATGAATACTTTCTTATCTTCCGACCAAATTTCGAAGGTGTATCCTCTCGAACAAGCCGTCTCCCACTGACTTAAATACTAAGTTCGGCCGCCAGGCCATCTGGTCAAGCTGTCTTCAATTCAATTTGGGTGGACTTCGTTCTCATCGTCCAGTATGAATGGTCCTGCCTGACAGCCGAATTTGGGTCGTTTATGACTTTCAGCTGTATGCAGGTGTGGTTTTTCCATATTTCAACACCAGTTGAGATTCTGCTACAATTAATGGTAAGGTATGTATCTGCCACTCGGACTGTTGTCGACATCATCTATTTATTAAAGAAACTGTAAATGTCACATAAAAAAGTGGTCACAGAAATGCGCAATCGTTTCCTTTTGCTGCTTTATTTTTGTCATCGAACCCACCTGTTGAAATAGGTGGCATAATTGCTTAATCACAGCTCTTCCGCTGGCATATTATATTAAATGGAAAACAGCAAATATATTTGACATTGTCATAGCAACTGCAAACTTCTGTCAATTGAAATAAATTGTGCAACGTAAATCGAAATCATGCACCGTGTACAACGAAAAAGTCAGTATCCCCAGTAGAAATAATTCTTGACTCACATTATTCATTACAGGTCCAACCAACATCTACCAGAACTTGGAGAAGACCTCTGTCCTTCAAGAGACGCGCACATTCAACGAGACGCCAGTTAATCCCCGAAAGTGTATCCAAATCTTGACGAAAATTCTCTACCTCATTAACCAAGTGAGTAATCCGTGGTTGGTTGTTTTTATTTTATCTCAAACTATATGTATTGTCAGGGTGAACAACTGGTTTCTCGGGAGGCCACCGATTGTTTTTTCGCCATGACCAAGCTGTTTCAATCGAAGGATGTGGTTCTACGTCGAATGGTCTATTTGGGCATCAAAGAACTCAGTTCAATAGCAGAAGATGTCATCATTGTAACCAGTTCATTGACAAAAGATATGACTGGCAAGGAGGATCTGTACAGGGCCGCTGCTATCCGTGCACTTTGCAGCATTACAGACAATACAATGCTTCAAGCTGTCGAGCGTTACATGAAACAGTGTATTGTTGACAAAAATGCTGCCGTTTCGTGTGCCGCTTTGGTTAGCTCTCTACGTTTAGCTGGCCAGGCAAGCGAAGTCGTGAAACGTTGGGCCAACGAAGCCCAAGAGGCTTTGAACAGTGACAACATAATGGTGCAGTATCACGCTTTGGGCTTGCTGTATCACATTCGTAAGTCGGATCGTTTGGCGGTTTCCAAGTTGGTCAACAAGCTGACTAGGAATTCCCTAAAGAGTCCTTATGCTGTGTGCATGTTGGTAAGCCCTCGAGAATGAACAAAATGTTTGGCGTTTGTATTTAAATTCTCATTTTCAGATCCGAATCGCATGCAAATTGATCGAGGAGGAGGATTTCACTGGCGATGAGCTATCTGAATCGCCGATGTTCAATTTTATCGAGGCCTGTTTGCGCCATAAGAGCGAAATGGTTATCTACGAAGCCGCACACGCCATAGTTAATTTGAAAAACACAAATGCGCGTGTACTATCGCCGGCTTTTAGCATTCTGCAATTATTCTGCTCTTCCCCAAAAGCTACTTTGCGATTCGCCGCAGTACGCACTCTTAACAAGGTGGCAATGACCCATCCAGCTGCAGTAACTACTTGCAATTTGGACCTAGAAGGTCTGATTACTGATTCCAATCGCTCAGTGGCCACTCTTGCTATAACAACTCTTCTAAAGACCGGAGCTGAGAGTTCTGTTGAACGTCTGATGAAGCAAATCTCATCATTTGTCGCCGAAATTTCGGACGAATTTAAGGTCGTTGTAGTACAGGCGATATGTGCTCTGTGCACAAAATATCCGCGAAAGCATACCGTACTGATGAACTTCCTCAGTGGCATGTTGCGCGAAGAAGGTGGCTTGGAATACAAAACATCCATTGTTGACACCATTATCACAATCATTGAGGAAAACGCCGACGCTAAGGAATCTGGCCTCTCGCACTTGTGCGAATTCATCGAGGATTGTGAGCACACCTCGTTGGCGGTGAGAATTCTCCATCTCCTCGGCAAAGAAGGGCCATTTGCCAGTAACCCATCCAAGTACATACGTTTTATTTACAATCGGGTGATTCTCGAGAGTCCAATTGTGAGAGCTGCCGCTGTGACAGCTCTGTCCCAGTTTGGAGCATCGTGTCCAACGTTGTTGGCTAATATTTTAGTTCTCTTGGGTCGTTGTCAAATGGACCCTGACGATGAGGTGCGCGATCGCGCTACATACTATTGGCGCATTTTGCTTTCGGACAAACAGGATCTCTACAAAAGTTACATTATTGAGCGATCAAATTGCTCATTGCCATTGCTGGAGAAAGCGCTGGTTGATCATTTGAATGGCGATTTGAGCGAACAATTTGATTTGGCCATAGTGCCCAAGGCAACCATCATTAAGGAAGAGGTCTCAAACGAAGCAATGCTGATTTCAAATGGTAAGGACATGGTTACATCCCTATGTGGTTGACTTTGATTTTGACACATTTATAGCACCACGAGTACCTAAGGTGACTCGCGAGGAGGAGAGTGCTGCTCGATTGGCACAATTGCCTGGGATTCAAGTACTTGGCCCTATCCATCGAACAACTCCGCCAATACAACTTACCGAAAGCGAAACCGAGTATACCGTGCAATGTATTAAACATATTTTCAAAAACCATATTGTATTCCAGGTAAGGACTTTTTGGTAAATCTTAAAAAGCTTCTCACTTAGTTTGTTGGTTTTATTTCTCCAGTTCGATTGCCTCAACACGTTGTCCGACCAGATACTGGAAAATGCTCGCGTAGAATTGACGATTCCAGAAGGATTTACCACTCGAGCTGTCATTCCCTGTCCCAAATTGCCCTACAATGATCTAAAGACCACATTTGTTATCGTCGAATTCCCACCGGACTATGCCAGCTCAGCTGGTTCGTAGTTTGCCAATCACATTCTTCAATTGTCTATATGCACTTTTCTGTTATATTTTTAGCAACATTTGGCGCAACCCTCCGTTTTGTTGTGAAGGATTGCGATCCAACAACAGGTGAGCCGGATTCTGAAGAAGGTTATGACGATGAATACATGCTGGAGGACATGGAGGTAACAGTTGCGGATCAGATACAAAAGTCGAAGAAGAGCAATTTCGCCGCCGTTTGGGACGGAGCGGATACCGAGGGTAGGCATTATCTCTTTAACTCCCAAAATAGCATATCTTTATAACTTGTATCCAATAGAATGGGTTGAAGCTGAAGACACATACTCACTATCTGCTGTAAATACGCTCCAGGAGGCCGTCAACACGATATTGAAATTCCTCGGCCTTGGGCCGGCAAATATGTCAGAAAAAGTTCCCGAAGGGACACATACCCATACACTTTTATGCTCCGGTAAGCGCCTATACATATTTAAATGATATTTTTAGTAATTTGTCGGGGTATTTCTTGCAGGTACATTTAGAGGTGGCGCTGAAATTCTGGTACGAGCCAAGCTGGCACTATCCGATGGTGTTACAATGCAGTTGACCGTCAGAACGACAGACACAGATGTGGCAGAGCTGGTCACTTCAGCAATAGGATAAGCTACATATTTTCTTGTTGATGGAAGCTTTATTGGAGCGCTGCCTTATTGCGCTTCGATATTGCGTTTTTCTTATCATTTATTTGCAAATACAAAACAAGATATACATGTAAACATTCAATCAATAGAGCATTTATTAGAAATGCCTCAATGTATCGATCTGTTCGTTTTTTTTTCTTTTGATAAACAATTATATGATTATTATTATTATATTATGTTGAGCATATGAATATTAGTAAGTAATAAATAACTTTACAACCAATTGAAAAAAACTCATTTTGTGGAATCACGCTATTTTAAATCTGACGATTTCCATTGAAAAATTGCGTTAATTTAATTTGGCCAAATTAGTTGACGCACGCAAAAGTTGGGCGGAAGAGAATCACAAAAACAGCAAACGGTCTACTTTCAGTTTGTTATAACAAGTTACAGAATATAGATGGCGATTAAATCTTTTAAATGCAAATTGTGACTATTTCAATTGGATGCAAAAAGGAAAGAAGTATTATTATTTTTCCAAGCATACAAAAGCCTATAAATATTCCTCGTTACGCCAACGGGAATATGGGTTATTAACTTGACCTTTGTTTCGCTAATATTCGAATTGTTTAGCTGGTAGACGCATTCCCGTGCTCTGTGGCTATTTTGTCATTTAGTCAATCTTCGCCCATGAAGGCCCGTTTTCTTTGGCTGTCAGAAAAAAGTCAAAGTAACAAAGAAGAAACATTTCTTCTTTCCTTTATACAAATTGCAAATTCAGCTTTATTGTCGTTGTCATCACGATAAATGCGCTAAATCATCATTGCGACTCTTTAAATCAGAATACCATACAGTAATCGGACTTGCTTTGAATGCTTTCAGTTTCAGGGCTGCCACAATCAAAAACATGCTTATACAGAATCCGGTCTACTATCCCTGGAGCATAGATTTGAGTATCTCACATCCCTTCTCTTAACTAAGCTCTAGCATCATCACCTATAACACCAGTAACAACATGGTTAAGCAGATTTTATCTCGTAAAGGGCCACCCAATTGTCCATCTACAATGCTTTCTCATATGGACGGGTTACAATTTAAAATCCCACTGCCATTACAGACAATAAAGGAACTAACCAATCCACCATGGGTACTTTCACACGACTCCATCAACACAGATCCCTGTTTTCTACCAAAAAACTCGACAAGCAACATTATCTACAAGGCAATTTTCGCAGAAATCAGCTCCACCAGAAAAAAATGGACTCCTGTATTCACCGACACTACGGACGGCTCCAAGTATGACTACAGTTTACAACATTCGCGATAATCAACGAACAAGGAAAAGTCATTTAAGTAGGACTCCTACCACAATTCACAGAAATCCGTACAGCCCAAGCATTCGCTATCCTAAGTGATACCAGAATTTTCAAAAAGAAGAAAACCCTTTTATGTGCAGAGAAGAGACTGCCTCTCAACTATTACTGCGTGAAGAACATCAACAACAGAACCCCAATAATACAAGCTATCCGTGAGCTGCTCATCATCATACAGCACCATAACCCAAACAAAGATATTGAAACTCTACTATCGCATTGATAAAGGTATTTGTAAAAGTCTCACAACTCTGTTCGTCTGTTTCAGAGGTGTAACTGGAACTGGATTGGTTTCAAACTCCGCATATTGGGATATATTTTGTCTGCAGTCACTAAAGTTTGCATTTTTTTTGTAACATTAAGAATAGCCTCAATCACAGTTTAAGCGACAATTTGGAAGTGTGAGTGTCGAAAATCTATCGGGAAGTGATAAAACGGTTTTTTCTACTTTTTTCTTTGTATCAACTGTTAAAATGGTTAGAAAAAAATCATTGACAGTAGCAGAATTTGCCAAAATAGAGGCCTATCATTAGCAAGGCCGTTCTAACCGCACTGTAGCTCATAAAATTAATCGAAGCCCGAAAGTAATTATTCAAACGATTGACGAAAAGTGTTATTTTTATGATGGACCCATCTAGGTTGAAGTTTTTTTTTTCTGTTACAAAAAAAATGCAAACTTTAGTGACTGCAGACAAAATTGGTTTCGAAAGTTCCGTTAGCTTTAAGAAATTTCTCAAATTTTGACAAAGTCTCAGAGAGCAGTCTCTTACCTTGTCACTCAATACCTATATAATTCCTTATGTAAGCATGAAAGAAGTAACGGAATCCCTTAATTTTAAAAAAGACAATGGGTGATGCTATCCAAATGTTACGGACTGTATATGTGGCTCTGACGTAATTTTGACGTCAGCATGTGGAGCCAATAGCTACAATGCCGTGTTGTACAATCTCTCTTTGTGCACTCTCTCGTGACGTCAGATCCACATATATATGTGGCGTGCTACTTACTGTGTACTAGCACCTTAAGAATCTCTCGCAACACAATGGGTTATGCATACAAGCCTGGCGGATCCAATGGGGATTTCAATGACTATAAAGTGCAAAATATATGTGAAAGCCTGTTCAAAAATTTACAAAATTTATGAATTAGCTGGTTTAATTAGACGTTTTAATGTATCTACATCTTCCTCTACACCAAATTCTTTCAAAAATAAATCTACTCACGTACCACAATGTTGTACCACAACACAACTCTTCCGCTGCCACTTATTTATTGACAAGGTCAAGCTGTGATTTTGAGTAGGTGAAGGTAAACAAGTTGACTATGCTAAATGTCTGACACTAAAAGCTGATTCACCCTATCCTTATAAAAATAACATCTCATGACGCGAAAACGTGCATCTGTGATGCATTTCAATGCAACTAAAAATAACCTGCACAAGCTAATAGGCACAACATCTGGCCGTGTTTATTTGTAAATTACAAAAATTAAATCACAACAATTTAGCCCTCCCCCATTTTTGTTTTGTTTCATCTCAAGTTTATTTTTGGACAACTAGAAAAAGAATGGTGGCACTCCTCCTATAATGTGAGCATCATCCTCAACTATAAAAATTGTGATCTGTCGCTATTTGTATATAAATATACCATAATTCGAAAATTTAGTTTTAAACATTTATTTTGGCTGCTGTAGTATGAATGGGCAGATGAATTCGGTTGTCGTTTCCAATCTTCCCATGGCTCTGGGCAGTTTTCGAAATACAAACTTGCTCAGTGTATTTTAATATTTCGTTACGATTTAATCAAGCGGGTACATTTTAAAGAAAAATTAATTAATCAGTGCGTATCATGATTTTGTTGTTGGCTAGCTTGGGGAAACGATTCTCATATATTTTGTTTTCCAGACACGCTTGCCAAGAAATTTAATAAACTGAGTCACACGCAGACACGCGCGATTCCTTCTTTCAAGATATTTACAAAAATTTGCGGAAGCATGTTTAAAGCATCGCAGGAAATTCGTTTGGGCACGAACAGTGAGTCTAATAAATCGGATAATGATATTATATTTGGAAAATATCAGAAAACACCTGACATGGGTTAGTATAAGATTGGATGTGTGGGTGGGTTTGTTTTCGATTGCAATATTGTCTTTCGATAGACATAAAACAAAAAGCAAACGATCTTGCGGTGTGATAGGATAGTTTCTGAAAAAGCTAATAAAATTAAGTTAAAACAAAAAAAACAATTTCGCAATGTTTTTATGACTAAAACTTTTAAATATAATTAATTAAATAGTTGTGTAAGCTTAACAAATATTGGAATATCTGTTCGGTTGGCGCAGAGTGTAGTGAACTTTGTTTTTTTTTAACACCCCCAACGAAAAGTTTTTTTTACTTTATTTTGCATTAGCAATATGTCTCAAATGTTTTAGAACCGTCTGAGCTTACAATTTTGTCTGACAATATTACTCCAGTCAAATTAGCGATCAACGTCAAAATGAGAGATAATAAGCTGCAATTTCGTATACTATATACCTTAATTTTGGCGTTTTAAAAGTTGTCTCAAAAGTCTCATAAAATCTCGTGTCTGCTATGTTATTCAAGGTCAAATATCAAAAAAACTGGGGCTGCGATATTATGTTCTAGACATGTAGCTAGTCTATGAGCCTATAGCAATTTTTGGGTGCGAAATATGTATATAATCGAAACAAATTGAGATGAGTTGAAGGATAGCTGATGCTATAATCCAAAGACTTGCAGCTAATGGTTGTGGCTTTAGTGATAATCTATTACTAACTATGTTGAAAACCCAACTAAATCTAAAACTGAGATAATCAATGGTTATAACCAGTCAATATTTGCTTTATTGTATAGAGTACTATAGCTGACCCGGCAAACGTTGTTCTGCGTAAAATAGTATTTTAAATATTTCAAGATTTATTTGATATTTTTGTTGAATAATTTTTTTTTAATAGGAATAAAAGCGGATAGCTTCAGTGTTCAGTGGTTCAGCGGCCATTATCGAACTTACATACGCACCAACGTTTATATAATATAGCTGTACCCGCCCGACTTTGCGAGTGCACAGGAATTGTAATGCTTATAGGTCTTATGTAGATAATAATGTTCTTTCGTAAAATGCGAAAAATAAGAATAAATCGATTTTCTGGAATTTTCTTTCTGTGTAAACCTGAAATACTGCAATACGAACAAAATAAAAAAGAATCATGAGAATCGGCACAGCGGTTATCGAGTTATAACGTCATCGAGTTTTACCCCATAGAATATGTTTTGTGTATGGGAGGTGCCACGTCCCAATTTTGACCAATCTCCTTCAGTGCACTCCTGGGCCAATACCGAAGATTATCTGTAATCCGAACTATCCGAACACAAGGATCCATTTTTATAATTATTATTTCATCGCAAATATGTACGTCTAAGACGTTTTAACACTTGTGCCAGACTTTTTGAAAATCCTAAAACCTAACCAACTAATAATTGCTTTAAAAGATAGAAAATCCCTCCGTGTTAAGAATTATCTCCAAGACTTTTTGAAAGCGGCTAGTGTCGTAACAGACGAATTAGAAATTCTGAAAAATCTGTTTTCGAAGTAATTGCTATAGACAACCAAAAATAATATATGTAGGTATTAACAAATACTGACCAGGCTCCCTACATCACGTATCTGTGGATCCAACACAATTTGAACGCGGCTATCACTCTGCCAGATGTTTTTTAATGTCTAAACAAATCAGTTATCGAAGTAATTAATTCAGCTTAAGTCAGTCTGCACCGGGCCAGCGTTCCGATTATACCAGTTCTAACTTGTATGAGTGCCTGTACCATTCGTGTATATTGCTTTCAGTACCCGTTTTCGATATCCAATAATTCTTTCTAGTTTGGGGACCTATATTCATTGTTGTAGGTCTCTATACTCCTTTTATATTATAGTAGGCGTATTTTTTTGGGAAGTGAGTATAACAAAACCAAAAGTGAGTATAACAATTTTAGGGCAGAGTACGATAACTTAGGCGCCAAAAAATTGATAACGGTTTTTGTAGAGGGGTTAAATATAAGCATTTTTTACTATGGGAGGGGGTCTATCTCGCTTCGTTTAGGCGGGAGGGGAAATTTAAAAAAAATAATACTTAAAATGAAAAAAAAAAAAATTATTAAAAAACATTGGCAATACTTATAATAAAACACTATATCATTTTTGAAAGCCTGGAATCTGTTCTTGAATTTTATTTTTAAATCAAGTTATTTCTGTTAATAGTTTTTGAAAAAAAAAAAAAAACAATTTCAAACTTGAAATTTAAGGATAAAAATTGGGGTGAGTACAATTTTGACGATGAAAACTAATGATGGATTTATGTATTGTAGAGTGATTAAATACAAGCATTTTTCGCTATGGGTCTATCTCGATCCGTTTAGGAGGGAGGGGTAATTTAAAAAAAAAAATAAAACTTAAAATGAAAATAAAATATTAAAAATCAATGGCAACACTAAAAACAAATTACTATAGCATTTTTCATAGCTAGGAATATCTTCTAAATTGTCTATAGTGCAAATCAGCAACATTTTATCTATAATTTTTTAGGCCAGAGACTGTTACTTAAGAATCTTGTTGACATTGGGTAAACTAATATAATTTAAAGAAAGTTTGCATATACTCAGCCTTGCACCCGTCCCAAAATCAAACAGTGACCCCAAGCAGGGGGGTTGCAGGGGGGCAGTCTGGCCCCCCATACCCATTTCAATGTGCAAGGGTAACAATTTGTACTCTAAGCGTTGTGACATATAAAAGTAATTTTCCATTTTCTCAAAAATTAGACAACATAAATCAATCTAGTTTTCAGTGTTCGATTAAGAATAATTGACTTAGGCAGTAAAACCTACAAATAAATTAAGTACATATGTATTTATATTCTCAATATTGAAAAATCAGCATACAACATTTTTTTTTAAATTTTTTTCCTTAAATTTCAAGATTGAAAGCATTTTTTTTCAAAAACTGTTAATAAAAATAACTTGATTTAAAAATAATTTGAAAGAACAAACTCTTGGCTTTCAAAAATCCTAGTCCTTTATTGTAAGTGTTGCCATTGTTTTTTAATATTTTATTTTCATTTTATGTTTCCTTTTTTTTAAATTACCCCTCCCGCCTAAACGAACCCAGATAGACCCCCCCCCCATAGTAAAAAATGCTTATATTTAACCCCTCTACAAAAAACCGTTATCAATTTTTGGCGCCAAGTTATCGTACTCGTGCCCAGTTTTGCATGTAAAAGTAAAAGTGAGCTAGCTATAGATTCTCAAAAAAATACGCCTAGTATAATTAGAAACTGTCTTTAGACACAAGTGAGCATTTCGGAGAAAGGTTTATTATTTTTATCTCCTATGCATTAATATTTAGGTTGACTATATACTTAACAAATTGATATCATATTGAGGACCCTGTTCATATAGCTTCCCCAAGAATTGAAGGACGTTCCATTCAAAAACATTGTGTGCCGACTATTTATTTTATTTATGTTGTTAAAAAGGTGTCAAGCTTAAAATTTCTCAACGAAACACACATAAATATTTAAATAATGATATTAATAATTTTTTTTTTTAGATATCTATCCACAAAATATCAATCAGAATCAGGTATATATTGCTCCAGAATTAACCGATGTTAGTCGAGTTCAACTCTTTCACTTTCCTAATGGAGCTGTGCGGGTGAACAGTGATGTATGTTTCATAATTAAGCGTAATGGTGTCAAGGGGAACTTTGAAGTTAAGGTACTAACTATTCAAATTTTTTTAAAAAATTATCATATTAATTTTCAAACTTTTAGCTGGAAAACCCATCTGGAATCACTACTCCTGTACCATTACAAATAGTTGATCCGGAACGCCTTGAAGTGACCGTAAATTTATGCCAACTTGGACTGTATCGAGTTCATATCAAGTGCAATACAGTGATCTTGCCTAGATCACCTTTCATAATTGTTGTGATTTCGGGAGAAACTGATTCAAATACCAAAGCTGAAAGTATGTCCTATAGGAATAACGAATAAGTCACATTATGACCAACATTTTATATTTTCCAGTACCGTTATTCAAATCCGACGCATCTAAGGTAACATATCGTGGCGATGGTATTGACTCAATAAAAATTGATCAACGAAATGAATTTATCATTGATGGCTCAGAGGCGGGGAACAACATACTGTTTGTCGGAATCTTCGGACCGAAAGGACAGTGCGATGAGGTTGTGATTAAACATATGGGAAGAAATATCTATAAGGTTACATATCAAGTACAAGATCCCGGAGAGTATATATTAGCCGCAAAGTGGGGTGATGATCATATTCCTGGATCACCATTCAATTTAATGACAATGTAGATTTATTTTCCAATAAAATTTTAAATATAAAAAAAAGAGTGAAGATGTTGACTTATAAAATGACGTACTCATTGGGTTTCATTCATTCTAAAATGTAATGGAGCAATACATTTATTTCTGGTCGACTAAACCTATTTGTGAAATCTTAAAAATATCAATACCGAACGCAGAATTGAATTCGTTGTTTTACTTAACTATAAAGACGTTGTCCTCACGCAGGCAGTTCATAAAACTATTTTTCCATGTTTGCATTTTCGATAAACTTGTGATACGAGTACAATTTTGTAATTTTGGTGGGGGCAAAATGTCACCATTTATTAGGCTTAGTACGAGCTAGAAAAACAGACTTACATACTAGAACTAAAAACTAAGACTTATAACTAGGAATTAAAGCTAGGGTGAGTTAAGGAAGCTGAGTTTAATGGAGGGAGTGACGCGGTTGAAATCAAAACTGGAAATGATTGAGTTTACCTTCCGTAGCATACGGAAAATTGGTTCGTTGGAGCCGTAGGACGTATACGGTGGGTTGATAGAAGAGGAGGGGGTATCTTAAATTACGAGGGTTTGTATTGAAGAAGATGAAGTTGTAAAGAGACGGGCAATCGATAGAGCCTGATATAGGTGTCGATGAATGAAGAGAATGTCTGCAGCATCAATGCAGGCTATTCAAGTTAATGAGTTTGAGACCTTCTTGATAGGTAGGAAGAATAAGGGGATCGTTCCAAGAAAGACCGCGGAGTGCAAATCGAAACGTCCTTGTATGTTTTCGATTCTGCTTATATGAACTTGCTGAGAGGGTGTCCACGTTTGGCTGGCGTATTCGAGAATTGGGCGGACAAAAGTGGCGTAGAGAGACCTGAGGCCGAATCGTCTCATCCGTGAACGAGCAATACGTGACGGAATTTGTTTTTGTTTCATGTGTAAAATCGGTTAATTCCGTGAACGTATTAGCTCGTTCACGGAAGTGGCGATTCGACATTTCGACCCCTGATCAGGTAGAGGTCGGAGAATTCCTTATCGTTTAATGAGTCCAAGGGATGAATTAGCTTTACGAATTATCTCTTCAATATGCAAGCGGAAATTAAGCTCGCGGTCGTACAATATGCCAAGGTCACGAAGAGACTGTACGATGGATATAGGTTAATCATTAAGTAGATATAGATGTGGAGGGGACTTGTTGTACTTACGTGATAAGGCGATAGATTGGCATTTGGGAATATTGAGCTCTAGGCAGTTTTTGAGACACCAGATAGAAAAACAATCTAGATCTTGTTACAGCAAACAGGGGTCTTGTGATGAAGATATGTGTTTGAAAAAGTTGGTATCGTTGGCATAGAGAGAGATAGAGGAGTGTTTAATCAGACTTTCAAGATCGCTTATAGTTAGATAAAGAGAAGGGGACCACTAGGTGACTGCCTTTATGGTACACCAGAGGTTGCCAGGAAAGGTGCGGATAAAATGGACCTGAAGCGAACACTATAAAAACTGTTTTTCAAATAAGATGAATACCATTTCAGCGGTATGGGTTATTCAAAGCCGCGGGCAGACAATTTGAAAAGAATTAATTTATGCGATATCTCATCAAAAGCTTTACTAAAATCGGTTGCAATAACATTAACTTCTCTACAAATTTCTATTTTTTAAGGGCCGATAGTGCAGAGAACACGAATTTAGTGAGGTTAGTGGTAGTTGATTATTATTCATGAACTTATTTTCTTTTCATTGGAAAAAATATTGAAACGTCCCCGTTCGTCACTTTGATATAAGAAATTTTCATTCGCCACATATAAGTCACACTGACTAAGTGGACGAAATTTCATGAGTATCATGGGTATAATGAAAGTGTCATTCGGGAAAACTTGTCTACTTGTTGATTGTACCAATCTAATCTAGCAGATAAAGCTCCCGTATAGAAATTGACTTTGGTCAGTGTTATACATTTTTGGTGGCTAAGTTTCCTTTGGGAAGCTGGCCTTAGATCAGCAACGTCAGCACTTGTGACTGTCCTGCTTTATCTCGAAACCAGCCGCTTTCTGTATTATGGAGCCACGCTTATCGTTGGGCCACATCTCGGAGGTCAGAGTCACGCTTATCGTTGAGCCGCTTCTTATATTATGGAGCCACGCTTGCCGTTGGGCCACATAACAACCTGTATACTTAACATTAGCCTCAACTTAGGTACCTCTTAACCAAAGTTTGGTGTTTCTTTGGGTAAATCCAGAATCCGGCGAGCAAAACCTCGGTCTTAAAAAAAGCACATCACAAGATTGTCTTTAAATTTGAGCTCTATCGATTCGGTGGTTTTCGAGATATACGATTTTGAATGTTTCTTTTTATGGACGGTGCCGTCCAATGCAATTCAGTGTTTAATCACCGAGCGTATTTATTAATCCAGGTATATAAAGCCAAAATCAGATAGGTTAGGTGCACTCAGGCGCTTTGCGTGTATAGTAATGGCCCCCTGATTTATTATTATTATTTTTATTACATATTTTTAGAGAGTAAAATAAATTACAATTTAACTTAATTTTACAGCAATAGCTACATGGGCATTCGTAACTAGAACTACCTCTGATTTAGATCTTCGTTAGAGTTAGATTTTTTTGACTATACATACATATTTGTCATACGAGTATCTACATAATTATTTTAAATATATCTTCTAGCAAATTTTAAAAAATAGAATAGAAATTAGAAAAAAGCAGTAACACCTACTTTTAACCAAATTGGCTTCAAGATAGAGTATTCAATCACTTTCGCTTTCTTAAAATGTTTGTTCTTTACGCAATTTGAACTTCTCAAAGATGTAGGTATGTTCCTACCCTAATCTTATACCTAATTATGCAGGAGCCTACCTATAACTAAAAACCATAAAGGACCAACACAAATGAAAAAATCAAATTTTCACGCCTCTGGGCTGGCAACTCTTGAAATGCCTTGTAATGCGATTACCATCTTCGTATCCTTTCCATTCCAATTGGAAATATTCTATAGCAATTCGCTCCAATCTGCTTTTCCATTAAAATACCTTTCCCCATTTCCATGAAATACATTAGCTTCTTTGCCTTGTGCACACTGAAATTCCCCTCCACCTAATGATGATGATAATGGCCTGACATTTGGGTAGGTATTTTCGTTGCTTTTCATGCATAGAGAAAACAAAACCCATCAGTGTTCTGCCAGCATTATTAAATCCAAACCTCAATCATAATAATTCTGTAGAGAGGAAAGCACAGCAAAAAAGAAAAACACTCAACGTAACGATAATGATTGCGACTACGCCGAACGACAGACAATTATCGTTAACTCCACTTGGCCGTTGCCCCATCCATACGGTCGAAAGAGATAGCAACACCTGGTGCTGCTGAGTGCTGATGTCTTTGCAGGTTTTTTTTTCGGTTTTTGTTTTTTCTTCCATGGGTTCGAAGAGAAACATCATTATCGAAGAAACTGCGTATGCTCATTGCCATTAAATTAATTACATCATTTATTTTCAGAGGAGGAGAGCCAACTCTCTCGTACAGTCGCCTTCTCTCTCTAAACTCCATCCAACAAAACCCAGGGAGAGTTCATTGCAGTTTCAAACTTCATGAAAAGAAGTGCTTTCGTATTCCACTCGGTAGAGTAATAAAATTAAATTTATTCCCCCACAACAAAGGCTGAGCACACGAAAACAGTTGAAAGACTAGAAAATCACAAAACACAAAACACTTTGCGGTGTACTGTCAAAAAAGCAGTGGAACAAAGTGACAGCAAAGCCGCCATCGCGTTGTAGATCTCGACGTACACCAACCAATTGACAAATGGAGTTTTCGTGTTCTGTGACGGTGCTTTTGCTCTTGCATGTCAGTGTTGGAGATGAATTTTAATGATCATTGAAATTCAATAATTACAATCATTAGTGCACTTAATTAGTTTGATATCGTAATTGTGTGTATGCTGGTGCTGGTTGTGTTTTTTTTTTACTTTTCTTTCTGCCATTGTTTTGTTGCACTACTCTGGTCGTGCCCGCAGTCAAATTGTGTCCAAAAGAGACTTGGAAGTCATCAGCGGACGGGAATCAACCTTGATGTTGATTGGCCATGGATGTAAGTTGGAGGAGGCCATTTGACCATTTCATGCAAGTTAATGATGATGATGACGAAGATTATTGCGAAGTTTGATTGGGAATCCATTACTCAATTTGTATGTACGGTGTGCTGATGGGAGGATATGTATACATATCTCATTCCTCATTGACATTTCGTGCTGTGCAAGTGTGTAGTACACCAACAAAGGAGTACAGAGTGTACATGTACACCATCGCGGACATAATTTATGCTTATTTTTTGTTTTATCTCTCATCATCATCATTAAAGAGAGAACTAAATTATTTTCTTTGATTCTTGTTTATTTTGGTTTTGTTAATCTTGTTTTTCTTTCGGTTTCTTCCCCATTTCCAATAACGACACTGAACTTACTTCATACAACAAGGGCCGCGTAAACGGGGTTAGTATACATATTTATTTTTATTTATTAAATCCTATTTTTAATTTGTTTAAATACTCGTGAATGGTTAAATAATACTATTTCATTCAGCAATTTGTAAGTAGGTACCTACAAACGATTGTATATCTGGTTGATAATTATTTTTGATACATTTCGGCATTTTTTTCATTTTCAGTGTTGTGTATTGAACTCGGCAGTGTAATAAGAATATCCGCATCATAAAATAAATACTAAATTCAAGTTGTCGTGGCGTCCGATTGTCTCCCTCACTCATACACTACGTACCAAACATACCAGCTAATGGATCTTCTGGAGAATGGCAAAAAGTCGTGAAATGTCGATAGCGTTGCATCGTTACATGTGAATGACATTTGCAAAAGCTGCATTCCACTTTAGTTCATGGCCTTTCACATTGGACACCTTTCACTGCCTGAACATACATATTCCTACTTTAAACTATTGAGGATTTTAGTCAAAAACTGAAACTCGTATTTTTTGTTGCATCATAATAAGATGTAGATACAGAAATGAGAGTACTTACAGAACTTTTGGTTCTGGTTCAATAAAATATGTTTGGTTGTCCTGTCCTTGAAGCACCACCCTCGGTTAAACAATTCTGCGTCTGTTTTTAAGACTGGCTCACTTCGCAATTCGGTCTTGAAGCCGTTTGAAAAAATACCATATTTTTTGCTGTTGCCAGTGTCGTCTTTTCATTGCAGTTCTTGGCACTCTATCTATCCATTATAAGTTTGTCGGGTGTAGGATGCTCGAAATAATCCTTCACATCTCTGGGTCTGCCACCAGCGACGCTTATTTATTATGGGCAGTGCCCATGCGAATAGGAAGCAAAAAGTATAATAACGATGCTCGCTAATTGCGTTTTTATGCTGGCGATTTCTGTTGAGAAATTACTGTCGAAACAATATAAATAGCTCATAGACACGGTCATTTTTGGTAGGAATGATTGCTATTTTGAACTACAAATCCATCAGATTCCTTTCAAGTGAATTCTGACAGTCAATTCTCCGTATGTAATTCACTTTGGGAAGATATTTCTCCCTTTCGCCTGTTAGGACTTAGGAAATAAAGTGCCATTTCGATTTGTAAACTGACCAAACGACTACCACTCTCTCGGGTTTCTTCGCTTTTTCCTCAATTTTGTACGCAAGCAGTGAGATTTCAACAGTTTCATACGCGCAAGAGTTTTATTATTGAAAAGAATTCGTTATAATTAATATTATTATTCTTCTCCACTAGTTTTTTTCACAATTCTTTAAAATATGTTATTCCAAGCCGAAGTTTTCAAATCATCCACGGCCAATGTAGAATGAAGTGCACAAGACTTGTTAAGCAGTTGACCAGATGTACCAAAACCGGATCTGCTATTTCTTATAACTCGGCGGAATTTCCACTCATTTATTTTTGGGGCAGTTCCAAGTGAGTGTTTTGAACCCATCAACTTGAAGAAACACAGACACCACACAGTTTTAGCATTGATCCGTTCCTTCTATAATTCTCAAAATCTTAGCTATTAATGCTTCTCTGCAGGAATATCGTTAAGAGCCTTTCGGCTTCGGATTCGTTTTTACTAAATGTGACAGTTTCAACGTTTAAACATAGTTTGCATCTCCTTTGCTCCACTATTAGTCATTTCATTAGTATACAGTTTAGTTCCTTCCAGAGGCGTGCCCAGTATTAACAGCATTGGATTAATCTACTCACCTAAATATCAAGATACACTTCCATAGCTGTCCCTTTGGTAACTGACATCACTCCGTAAATATCCAGACCTGAACTTACCATCAAAATTGATATATGTACAGCTCCAGTCTTCATAGACCCAATCTAAGTTCTAGAAACTGTGAGGTTTACTTGATGGAAACCATTTTAACAGCGTTACCAATAAACT
This sequence comes from Cheilosia scutellata, assembly GCA_955612985.1. NCBI lineage: Eukaryota > Metazoa > Arthropoda > Insecta > Diptera > Syrphidae > Cheilosia > Cheilosia scutellata. The sequence goes on along the minus strand of OY015312.1, from coordinate 33,977,656 downwards.
AAAAAAAAAATAACAGTAAATTAACGGCCGCGCATCAAGCCCTTACAAAAAAAATGTTATTATTTGTAAAGAATGAATATTGGGCTTACATTCAGGTCAGTAAAATATTTACATTCCGTGTCTGACAGCCCTATTATGGCTATCAAATATCAATTAGTTGATACTTGATAAGATCTATCAATTCATTGATAGTTTGGTATTATGAGTATCAATTGATAGATTTTACCTCATTGTGAATACTTATCGAAATTTCATTGAGAATGGGTTCTGTTTTGACGTTTGACGTTTCTGATTTGTAGTTGGTTTTTGTTGTATGGCTGACTACTAGTTTTGGTTAAATATTTTGTTGTTTTTTGTAAACAAAAGTTGTTTTTTTCGCAAATCAAAAGAACGAACAACACTGTTGATTGTGCAATGCAAATGCTAAAGTTATTCCCAACGCTCAGTTGATAGTTTCCTTATTGAGTAAATAATTTTAAAATCGCTGCTACTCGTGGTTTGAGTACATTTGGGATGTCTACCGAAGACATTTCGCGCTAAAGTCGTTATTTAACAATAAAAACGAGGATATACATTTTTTAATTTGATGCACCGAATATTTGATACGTATCAACGAGAAATTTGTGGTTGATAGAAAATTTGATGAATATCAAATTTTTTGATAACCGTAATACCAAGTTTATCGATAAAACTATTCACAATAGATCTTAAATCTAATACAATTCACAATTCATCAAAAATGTTGATAGGTTGATAACCATAATACCGATTCATTCATTTTGTTGATACGTATCAATTATTATCAAATATCGTGTTGATATTTGATAGCCATAATAGGGCTGTGAATCTCCTTGCGACCTTGCGTTTAATTCGCAATTACGTCATTGACCACTAACCCTACTTGCTATCAAACTCAAATGCAGTTATTATGGTCAATCGCCAGCAACTAAAAACTACATTCGCAAAACTGCTGTGGACTGGATCTCGATTCCAAAAGATTGTTTTTTTTTTTCTGCCAATCAAAAACCAAACGTAACTTTCACAGAAAAACTTCTTTTCTTGCCAATCGAATGGAGATCAAGATGAAGTTCACTTTTCGGTTGAATTTAAAAGTGTGACAGGCAGTTGTACTAATACAGGAATGTTTCGTTTCTGAGGTATCAGACAATTCAGTGCTGCTAAATCTAACCAAAAATGTAATCGATTTTTGAGACACTCGTTTCAACCACAGTACCGTACACAATCGTTTTAACAACTTTCCGGTTTACATGGAAGGGTGGAGTGTTGTGTTTCTATTTCGAGATAAATGTTTGGAGATATATTTTTTACATCTGTCATATCTATCTGTAGTGCACTTAATAAAAAAAATACCCATATATTAAAAATTTATTATAATATGTATATATATATTTTTAAATAATGTTGCCATCTTTTTTATTTGTAGTATGAAAAATTTGGAAAGAAACGCCGGCAGTGGGAAGACACCGGAGTTCATGAACTTATAAAACTTTGGAAGTGTTGTGCCTACGAATTAAGAACAATCAAGCGAAATGGACATCTCTATGTTGCTATGGCCAAGCAGTTATCTGCAATAGGAATACCTGTTACAGCATTAGAAGTGCACTTTAAAGTCAACAATTTAACACAACGTTATAGGTAAGCTGGGTTGAGTTAAATTCTAGACTACTTTAAATTTACGGAAGCTCACAATTGTGAATATTGTCTGGAAAATATAGCCATTGTGAACTAATAAAATTAAAAGCCAAAACTAAGGGACGGCTTGTTCATCTTTGGTTAACTCTAATCAACGGTTTATCCAGCTGATAACCATAAAATCTGTTGGTTCAGTCAAATTTTAACCAGAGAATCCTTGGTTTGGTTAGTTAACAAGAGAAACCAATAATCAACCGATTTTGGTCGGTTAAGACATTTAACCAAGGATATTCTGCATTGTTAAAAATTATCACGATAAATAATTTTTTTTTATATTTTTGTTTAGACAAGAGTCAAAAACATACGACACTACAGGGATAGTGAGTACATGGAAATTCTATAGTTTAGTGGATGATGTATTCAAAAGTTTATCCGGCCACACATCTAATACACCCGGATTTAAAACGTAAGAAAACAAATTTGCTGCGAAGTTTTTTACTGTCAATTTTACTTGCATTTTCTTTACATTTTCAAATAGTGACAAACGAGTAATGACACCCGCTAGTAATGCGAGCAATATATCCGATTCCTCAGTGTGGAAAAATTCAATGTCCGAGCCAGAGTTTAGCAACAACTCCGAACCGTTCTATAAGTATTTACAAACAAATTTTGCTATATCTTAATGAAAGAAAACTAAAGAAAATATTTTATTTAGATCAGAATATTCGATGCAACCCCGTCACTATATGGAGCCCTCCCCACATGGAAACTCCACTAATCCCTCCGAGGTTCCAGCATTCATGAATACCTCTCGAATGAATGAGGGAAATATGAATCCAATGACACCGAGTGTACCCAATGGGGGAGATGATGACTTTGTTGGTAGGCTAAGTAAAATTAAGAAATCCGATGATTATGAGAAACTAGTGGACATTGTTAAGAATATTGTCGACACATACAAAACTGGGCAGCCAGATAAAGTTGATTCGTTTACTGATTTTCTAAAGTCTTACTTACGAAAGTGGCCAGATCGCATGCAAGACGAGGCGATTAATCATATAACAAATTACATCATTGTCAAAAATATGGAGCACACAATTAGTAGCGCTGCTGCTAATAGACAATAAATGTCGAAATGTTAGGATAAAAGAACAGTAAATCGACTTTGTATGGTAGTTGTAGAACATATAGATGTACTTAAATATTAAATATACAGTATATGCGTATATGTATTTTAAGAAAAAGACACAAATATACATAATTAAATAGATGAACCATTTTTTTAAAATTTTATTAGGCTTATGTACTTTTTTACAAACGTATGTGTCGATGTTTAATATACACACCTATATTTAACAAAGAAAGCTACATTACGGTAATCCGCGAAATTATAGGTAGTAAGACAACTACATGCAATACTTAAGCTAGTATTAGGCCCTTATTGTGATTGTCGATCAGCGATCGTCACGACAATTGTCGATTGCGTCGATTGATTTTAGCTTTTCGTACGCACAAAATTTTTTCACTTCCAAGAGAAAGCATCGACCAGACATTTGTAATCGACTACAAGCGACTGTCAAATCGACAAATATCAATCGCAATCGACAATCAAAGTTGTCTATCGATCGACAGTTGTCGATCAACGATCAACTATCGACACTCACAATAGGGGCCTTAGACGAAGTGTTGAATCAGCATACGTATACTGAAAATTGAGTCCGAATCGCAACATATCGTGTAATAGCAAAATTTATGTCATCATATGTATGCTGAAAGGTGTTTTTTGTTATTTTTGAAGTTTCGATAAAGTTTCTTTTTCCTTCTTCCTGTCGACGTGATCATTTTTAATATGGTACAAATACAAGAGAAAACAAGTAAAAGTATTATCATCGGCATGGCCGATGTGAGGCAAAATGTGAGGCATTTGAGTACGTACATACAACACATGGTTCTAATATTGTATTCTAATATTGGTTTTGTATGGGAGGTACTATAACTACTTTACCGATATACCTCCAAACTAACCTGACGACGCACGCTAAAAACAAGTCCTCTCACAAAGTTGCATTCGCCTAGGTCGATTCGTTTCTACGCTATCGTGTTTTCAACAGGACAGACAGACGGACATAGCTAAATCGATACAGAATTTGATCCTGATTCAGAATATATGGGGTCTCCGATGTCTCCTTCTTGGCGTTAAAAATGTAATGGGAAAGTGAATATACCTTCATGTACACTGTAAAGGGTATAACAAGCACCCCCGACCGACGACCCCTTTACAGCTTATGCCCAAAACCGTATAGGAGCTAGTGCCCTACTCTGAGTCTGCTGTCTTTTCATTTCGTTGTACGTTGAATGCGTACATTTCACCAGAATCGCAGAAAATCGATAAATACAACGCGCCCGTATGCTAAAATCCCGATTTGTTAATTTATCAGCATATAATCATACTAGTCTTCAAATTTGTAAGCATATCGAATTCAACATATCGTTTAATATGGCATCATACGTCCTGAAAAAATATGATAGCAAACCGTATGTTAGCATATTCTGACAACAACCAATTTGCTGCTTTCGGAGTAATTCAATATTATCGTGTAATAGGGCACCATACGCCAAACGAAAATATGCATATATGCTTAGAATTGTTAGTAAATGATAGTCAGCATACGTATGATGATTCAACGTATCGTCTAATACTAGCTTTACAGCCCTATTATGGCTATCAAATATCAATTAGTTGATACTTGATAAGATCTATCAATTCATTGATAGTTTGGTATTATGAGTATCAATTGATACATTTTACCTCATTGTGAATACTTATCGAAATTTCATTGAGAATGGGTTCTGTTTTGACGTTTGACGTTTCTGATTTGTAGTTAGTTTTTGTTGTATGGCTGACTACTAGTGTTGGTTAAATAATATTGTTGTTTTTTATAAACAAAAGTTGTTTTTTTCGCAAATCAAAAGAACGAACAACACTGTTGATTGTGCAATGCAAATGTAAAAGTTATTCCCAACGCTCAGTTGATAGTTTCCTTATTGAGTAAATAATTTTAAAATCGCTGCTACTCGTGGTTTGAGTACATTTGGGATGTCTACCGAAGACATTTCGCTCTAAAGTCGTTATTTAACAATAAAAACGAGGATATACATTTTTTAATTTGATGCGCCGAATATTTGATACGTATCAACGAGAAATTTGTGGTTGATAGAAAATTTGATGAATATCAAATTTTTTGATAACCGTAATACCAAGTTTATCGATAAAACTATTCACAATAGATCTTAAATCTAATACAATTCACAATTCATCAAAAATGTTGATAGGTTGATAACCATAATACCGATTCATTCATTTTGTTGATACGTATCAATTATTATCAAATATCGTGTTGATATTTGATAGCCATAATAGGGCTGTTAGACTTATTATGCCAAAATGAGAGAAATATAAATTTAAAAAATCCAAATTTCATTAGGTATACAATATAATGCAACATTTGTTCGAAATTTGCACAATGCAGTTATACAGTTATATTCGGAACAAGATTTCGTGCAAAATGTCTATCACATTTGTTTATACCCACGTACTCCACTCCAATTTGTGATAACTCCAAGTAAAAAAAAAAAATACATCAGGGCCCTTAACCCGTAACACATCATTACTACAAGTATCAAGTACTACATCAAGTCAATCCCTATTCTGTGTTATGTCGTTCTAGTTCTACTGCACGGACTTCAGTTTTAACAAATCGAAACAGACATCATAACGGTAAGCACATCGGAGCATAGCAACACTTGAATTAAAACAGTGATGCCAAGTCTAAATACTCATATTGCTGTTTATCTCAGCTGATTAGCTCCATTAAAAAAAGTTACCTTTCAGTATTATTCAGAAATTCCGCGGTACCATAGGTTGAAGACTAAAAGCATTGAATAACTACAAATAGAAGTGGACACAGCTCATTTTGAAGCGACATACGGACCTTCATTGCGGAGGAAATTTGTATTAAGTTAGTATATGCATATACCACCTTTTAATAGGTTCGTGCATTAAGTAAAATTAATTTCCCAAAATATTCCCATGTTTATTTCATGACAGACTATGCACCTTTTTCTTTTTTTATTCGTCTCATTGACAACATGCAAATGAAAGAGAAACAACAACAATTATTTTTGTTGTATTTTATTCTCCACCGATTGCATAATTGGTTGTGGAGTGGAAGTGGAATATGAAAAGGATAATGAAATCAATGATCGGGTATGTATTTTTCGCATATAGGTAGTTTGGTGGTTTGTATTGTAGGCAAAGGGTATTTTTAGCATGAGGAGACTGATTGGGATTTTATGAGAATAACAATGTGGAAAAAAGGTATATGAAATAAAAGATCGGTTAGATACTTTTCACATATAGTGGTGGTGTGTGGGGTGTGGTACTTTTAGCATGACAAGTGTGATGATGATTTGAATTGATATTTAAGAAAATAAAAATGTGGAAAGGGGAAATATGAAATCACAGATCGGATTCTTTACAATACATATTTTGTATTTCTTCGATATATGTGCAGCAGTGGTGTTATTGTGGTGGCTTTTGGACTTAGGTATCAAGGTGTGGGTGGCTAACCCAGCCTTAGGTGTCAAGGGCGGGCTATAATGATTTGAAAGTTATGGGGTGGGTTAGCATGTGAGGTGCATGGTAGGTGTAGAAAAATATCTGCATATAATAAAATTGTAAATTTTAAAATGTGTGTTCCACTATCACGTAAGAACTACTAACCCGATTGGTATGGATCTTTTTGGAAATTTTAGGCCTTAACAATGAGCACCATAATATAGGCTGTCGCTGTATTTCATTGAAATCGGATTACTCATTCATGAGATATAAGAAAAATAATGGAAAACCAATGCTTAGCTAATCATGTTCTGTTGTTGCTCTGCTTTGGGGTGGTGGGCGTAAATCGCGGAGCATGATGTTATGGGGCCTATGCGCCTATGTGCGAGTAGGCCCTACGGTTCATAGGCGCATAGCGCTTGGTAGTAAGAATAAGAATTTCGTTCCGACAAATATGTAACGCACACTGGCGTTTTACGTTTCAGTGCGATCAAATGCGTTTTTACTGATATTTTTGACAGTTTCCGACAGGAATTGGTTGCGGAATTTGTTTACGATTTGAGGTGAAGTATTTATAAATGAAAGCAATAAAGAAAAATACATTTTAGCAAAGTAATTGGTTCTATTTGTTGCTTAAATTTGTATTTCAAACAAACGAAAAAACAATCAACAAATAGGAAAACCCCGATGTAGCTGGAAACAACGTCCTTTTCTAAATATGTACCTACATAGTTAGAAATACATACTTTTATTTATAGTTCCGTATAAATCCCGTGAATATGTATGTAGGTATGTACAGTCAGTGGCAAAATTATTTGCACAAATGTAAAGTTAATTCTACTCATAAATTTGAACTTACTTCGTGTAAATTTTGGCATCAATGGAAAGGTCATTTAAATTCCGTTTGAATGATACAAAACTTTCATTAACCCATTTTTTGATGCAAAAAGTTTCTTCAAACAATAAATTCTAATAGACTGCAAAAAATTTTTTTCAAAATCTCTTCGCTAATATTTTTCTCAGAAAAATTTTGTATGAAAAGGAGGAAAAAGTGGCTAAAATAGTCATTTTTAGCAATTTCAAAAAATAATAAAAAATAAGTGTTATTAATGTACCTACTGTACATACATTTTTGTTCCTAGTGTTGTTTTATTTTTATGAGTTTCTTAGCATTATATAAATGAATTTGAACTTTTGTATTTATTATTTTATTTATTTTTTAAATACCTACCTACCTACCTACCAAAATACAATTAAAAATTGTAACTTTGTTATAAAAAAATATAAGCACAATTATCAGAAATGGTTCTCAGCTCAATTTGCATTTATTTGGCCATGTTTAACTTCAGAATAATAATTTGAAATCAGGTATATGTACGTACCTAGATAGGTATGTACTACATATTGATTTCCTATACATTTTAATTTTACATGATCTTGTGTGATAATTTAATGGCAGAGTAAAAAGAAGTTGCACAATGATACATGCATGCTCCATGCACCTACATAGGTATGTACAATGTACATTATACACATACATAATATCTACCTTACCTATATGCACCTACATTACATACTTCGATAAACAAAATCATATCTATGTAGCTATAATTATTCATATCTGCAACCATATGATAGGTGCATATGTAGATATTTGATTTTTATGATCGGAATGAAAGTGAAAACATTTTCAAATGGGGTATCTGGGTAGTGCAATCAGAAATAACACTTGTCAAAATATCATATGAGTAAAACCAGTACCTAGCAAATAAAAAACAAACACCCCAATAAACATCTAATAAAAATTCCAAAAGTAACAAGGAAATAAGAACAATCGAAGCGTATCGACAGCAAAGATAAGAATGAAAATATCCTACCTCAAACGACATAACTATTGATACTTGTTTATAAATTGCATCTACTTTCCTGTCTACCAAAGCAAACCAGTTCCCTACCCTGTTACGTCATTTCAGAAAGAATTTTATACTGACGGCACTACCTCAAACTGGTTTACAACAAAAAATTACCCATCCAGCATTCCTTAGAGGGATATTTTTGTTGGGATATTATACATTTTCTTGTTTTCATTTTTATCCAATCTTCTATCCCAGATTATGCCCAGATCTATTTCACAAACCCGCACAAGCGATCGCAGCGACGTATGGACCGCGTAGCGGATGTTTGCTTCGGTGCCGTTTCTATTTGTAGTTATTCAATGCTAAAAGTGATTGTTTGTAAGGCCCATTGTGGACTGAGTGATACAATTTCCAATATTCATTATAAAACAAGCTTTTCTTAAACAGTGGTATATATTTATCTTTGATGCATATAATAATCAATTGCTGTGGAGAACGCCGCAAATCCAAGTGCACCAAGAACGCCCGCTTTTACGCCAGCCCTCAACCCAATTATACCTCCAGTAACTCCACCAGCGTATGTACCATTTTTCCAGTCTGTTTTTCCTCGACTCTGTACAAAACAAAACTATTAGTTTACAAATTTATCTACATCAGACTAGCTTTACCGATTCAATTGCACACTCCACCACTGAAAATACCGCTCCAATCATAGCGAAATTCTTTGCATACGAATGTGTTGTTGTACGCATTTCTTTAAAAATTTGGCGTGCAGTCTGTTGTTTTTCATTCGCCAGAGGATCTGCTATATTAGGATTAACTGATGCACTAAACAAACCAATCGCAGCACCCAATCCATAGCCTAAAACGGATAAATAAATAGGTAAGTTAAATATACGAATGCAATCATTAGTCGAAACTCACCCATAACACATGCCATCACTGATTTGAATCCACAACTCTCCAAAGTTGATTCAACTAATTTCTCTTGATCGCTTTTGATTACAACTGGTCCTACATTTTTGGGTATTATAATGTTTTCGCGAAATCTTTAGTAAAAAGGAGATACAATTAGGTTTACATAAATAAATGTTATGGTTATGGCATCGTTACTACCTGTACAGATTCCCAATGAAGTGCTTTGCCATCTCGTCCATTTCTTGATTTTCGAAAAATGTTGCTTTATACGTAGGTTTACTATTTGTCGGAGGTGGTAGTAAGGACATTTTGAATGAAATATTTTATTTTCAGTCAGTATTTTGGAAAGTAATCACGCAATTTAAACGAAGTGGATATCTAATAAAAAAAATATTTTGACATTCTAATGTCAATTTTGACAATTAAGCATGGAAAAACACTGGAAAGACGATGTTGGATTTTCCAATTTATGGTGCGTTCAGTATAGTATTACATTTTAGTTCGGTTCCGATTAATTTGGTTCTCCTTACAGTACACCAGAGAAAATTAAGGCGTTATAAGGAAATATTTTCGATTGGGATTCTCAAATTCGTCTTTCAGATTTTAGATTTTGCCTGTCTAATAGTACATTTACACCGCACCTAAATTCAACATTTCAGCAGACAAAATTTCGAAATCCAATTTTGAGTTCCCACTGAAACTTCAACATTTCAAATGACAGCTAGTATCAGAATTGATTACTCACTGATGTTTTTTATGTTTCGAAATCAGAAGTGGTTTGTACCTAAAGAATTCATTTTTTAATTATATTAATCTAAACATGAATATAAGTGATAATTCAGACATAATTAAATACGCCGAAATGATGAATTTAGGTGCGGTGTAAACGTACTATAATCGAACTCAAATCTAAATTTGTATCTTTTGTTGGTGCCTATTCGTGTGTTTGGAATATGTTTAGCTACCAACACTATTTTCTTGTTTTTTGTTCACTGGCTAATTTTTTTTATTTTAATTATTCGAGCTCTGAAAAGAATTAATATTTGAACAGTTCGTGCGATTCCAAAATATGTAGAATGATTTTTTGTACCAATCGAACAAAGAAAGTGATTTAGAGCAAAAATAAATATGTTAATTTTTGCCCAATTAAAAACACAATTAGAACACTGAAAGCCGAAACAGAATTAAAAAATTTAAAAAAAGAAAAGAGTCACAGTACACAGTACACATGCCATAGTTTTTGAATCGAGGAGAAACTATTTTTTTCAAAGGAATCTATAAATAACTGGAATTTATCCGAGACTTCCTTGTTCACTCCCTTTACCTAGTATGCTTTGCTACGCGCTCGATAGGATGAACAAAATGTGCCCATTCAAACTCAATCCTCCATTTCCCCATTTAGGCTTCACATTTTTCAAACCCCCGCTTTTCAAATAGATTACCTAGTACATATATATAGCTATGACTGAGTTTAGTAAAATGCATTCACTTACTATATACATACATACATACTTGTATTTCCGTAATGAGAGCGAAGCAATGCCGGTACGAAATATACCCACTGACTGCGTCTTGCACCAAGCACAATTTCCAAAATCAGATAAATTGATTTTCCTTATAACAGAGTATACACAAACTGAGTTTGAAGTCGATACGATAAAAAATATGAATTTTCCCATAACATTTTTGTATATTCTAAGATTTTAAGCGATATGAGAAATGTAAAATGTATTTCTGGTATACATAAATGTATTTCCAATCTTTTACGAACTATAATGAACTGAAAAAAAAACTACATAGTCAAAATATCGATATCTTTATTAACTTTATCACAAATTACACAGAAATCATCGTCTCTACTTCGTTTTTGGAATAAAATAAAATATAGATTAGTAAATAATTTCCCAACACTGTCCACACGGGCTATAAAGCCATTTCGAAGAGCAAATGGATATGCTCAGTTAAAAGCATATAGCAGAATGAGAATAGTACAAATTCCAATGACAAGTCCCAAAATCATCGAATCCCGACGTTTCTTGATGTTTATTCTCTGAACCAAACTGCAAAATGTTTTAAATTTGTATAACAAGCAAACGTATTATAGCAAATGGCTGATTTACCTAGAAATCAAAGGAAATCGATTGGATATATCATTGAATCGGGTCTGCAGACGTTTAAAGGAATGCCTCTGCGACAGCAAGTGTTCCTTTGTCTCCATAGCAATACTGATCTGATCGTTAATTAAAGCATTCGAACTGCAAAAAGACAAGTTATAGCTAACATTTCAAGTGCAAAGTACACTTACCTATTAATATGACCACTCTCCTTCAAGTACATATCCCGTCTGCTGAGCCCAGAGCTAGACGGACTGTTTAGATTTGTAGAAAGTCCTGATCCACGCAATAGTTCCTCCCTTTCCATGCGTGTAGTGTGATTAGCACAGATTTTATTAAACTCTTGTCGATAGCCTTGAAGGATCTCTCGATGCCGTTGTAGGGTATGCATGGCTGCAGCACCTGTTGTTGGAAGCTCTGACATGTTCTCATTTAGAGACGACAGCTGGAAGATTTTTTCAATATGATTTTACGATTTTCTTTTAAAGCACTTAACAAACCTTATCTAACATTTGTGCAATTTCCTCAGACAAAGAATCGAATACATGTTCTCCAAGGAGAGGCGAGGTATCTGCTGAACTGTGACCCGCACTGGTACCTGCACCAATCTTACTAAACGCCACAAGCTTCAGATCAATTTCATTTTCAAGGTGTCTGGACTGTTTTCGAAGGGCTATGGATTATATTTAGGAAATATTCAAATATACTCGTAATCGTGTTGTTTTTAGTTTGTTTACCATCGTAATTGGAACTGCCCATTATAATAACAAAAATTTCGTAGGAAACAATCCAAGCAAATTTGTAAGAAAATAAATTTGACGTTTAAGGGAAATGTCATCAATTTAGATCCACTGGAATGTTGTTTTGATTTGCGGTGCCTTGATACTTTAGAGGATTTTAGTTTTGATGATCGGATGTATCAAGTAATTTGCATATTCACTCATTTCCCTATTGTAGTATTAGCACTTTACAATATTATTAAACTCAAATTCGATTTTTATTCTATTTTCTTTTGCGTTAGTAGGAAATTTCGATTTCCAGTCAGAACTGAAATGTCAAATTCATCTACAGTAGCGGCCAGAAATTATGTTTTTATTTTGGTATGTTCGCTTAGATGTCGAAGTTAGTTCTGGACGCTTTTAAGATTTTTTCTACTCCTTTGCGACAACTTTCGCAAGCATCTGAGGCATTTCGTTCGCTTGGCAAATAAATTTCTTTTGTCGAGAAGTTCATAAGAATTGCAAGCATTTTTTGAAGAAAAAAAAAAAAAAAAAAAAGAATCCAGGATATTGTGCAAACTTTACGGCGATTGATTATGATAATTCGTATACTTGCACATACAGAATGACATTTAGTAGGTAATACAAATGTGTCCCAAAATCAATGAACATTTTTGTTTGTTGAGCTAACAATAAATTATTTGGAAAGTAGCGATATCTGATTACTGTCTCAAACAATATTGTCAATACATGGTATGACAACAAAAGCGTAACACAACACACATCATAATCTTAGGCGTATTTTTTTGGGAATTTATAGCTAGCTCACTTTTACTTTTACATGCAAAACTGGTATACTCACTTTTGGTTTTGTTATACTCACTTTTGGTTTTACATGCAAAACTGTTATACTCACTTTTGGTTTTGTTATACTCACTTCCCAAAAAAATACGCCTCTTATAGTTCCTTCATTCATAAAGTCAGCTTTGATTGAGTGTAAACTGATAATTTAAAATTTAAATTAAAAAAAAATGTAATTTCTAAAAAGATTTAGCACTTGCAATAATAGGCGTATTTTTTTGGGAAGTGGGTATAACAAAACCAAAAGTGAGTATAACAGTTTTGCATGTAAAACCAAAAGTGCGTATAACAGTTTTGCATGTAAAAGTAAAAGTGAGCTAGCTATAGATTCTCAAAAAAATACGCCTGATATTAAAGTGATTAATATTAATTTTGAGCCAGTAACGTAGACCAGCCCTATTACGACTTTTGCCTATTTTACCCGGAATCGGAGAACACTTTTCAGTCTCCAGACTTCGTACCGTACCCGTACTCGCCATAACAAAACAAGCCATAACAAGGGATTAGGTAATATCGCGATCGAAGCGCAGAAAAGCAACATTATGCATAGGGCAGTGTACCCATGGAGCAGCGTCACATTATCACCTGAACCACATGTAAAGAAATCTTATCGGAAGCTGAGCGATTTCCTGCAATAAACAAAAAAAGTATTGGCTTTAGGGCCACTTAACAGGATAAAACATACAAGTCACACGAATTTCCTTATGACTTATCAAATCTATTGACAGTTCATACCGTTTTCACTGTGTATGAAAAAAAAAAAAGAATAATAACGTTTTCATGAGACCAAGGAAGATAGTCACACAATTTTCATATGACTTCTCAAATGGAAAAGTTATGCAGTTTACAGTCAAGTGGACAACATTCTCAACCAACTTTTCTTCTATGATCCTGTAAAGCGCATATAAGTGCATTAAATACGAAAAGTGTACTTCCTTCTGATCAAAAACCTAATGTACATAGGTACATGATTAACAACAGAGATTTCCAACCGTGTGTGTATTATGTAATCTAAATGCCAATAACCCGTTCATACAAAATCGGTAAAATGTTTATCGATGTAAGCATGCATTTACTGAATGTGTATTGTTTTGTTATATTAACCTTTTTACCTCGCACATTGGAATAAAACTCACGGCTACTCTCACCGTCACCACCTATGAATCACGATTCACCAGTCACTTTATAAACAAGTTCCCAATTATTTACTCTCCCACTACTCGTACTCTGAGAATAAATTTTGTTCATCTCATCTGGGCATCGAAGTTATCAATGAATATTGTTTCCAGCTGATTTGGTTTTCATTTCACTTTTCAGTTTTACTTGGTAACAAAAGTAAACTTAACAATAGAAAGAGAAACCAACTATGCTTGTCAGGAAAATGTCAAAGCCATTAGAAAAAAAAATAAAAAAAAAACAAGTAAAAAGTGTTATCATCGGCCTGGCAAATGCTTTAATACCCTCCACTGCAATGTGCAAGTACTGTACTGTACACGCATGGGTTCATTATTGGTTTTGTATGGGAGGTACCAGAGCTAAATGACCGTCATAGGCCATTTTTAATACCAATCTGACGACAATAAAAATAAGTCCTCTAAGTCTTTCACCTAAGTCAATTCGTTTGGACGCTATCGTGTTTTCAAAAGTCAGAGAGACAAATAGATCTAATATTGGTTTTGTATGGGAGTGGGAGGTACCAGAACTACTTGACCGACATAGCCCATTTTCAATACCAACCTGACGACGGTAAAGAGAAGTCCTCTCACAAAATTTCATTCGCCTAGGTCGATTCGTTTGAACGCTATCGTGCTGCTTTCAACAGACAGATAGACAGTTACAAATGTAATGACAAAGTGAATATACCTTCCTGCAGAGGGTATAAAAAAAGAATCGTCATAACAATAACTGAATCACAGACAAATTTATGTAATTCTGACGTTTATAATTTGCAATGAAAATCAAATTAACCTCAGCTTCATTGAAAAGCTCCACGATCAAAAACTGAAAGCAAACGAAAACAAAATCAAAAATTGAGCACTACACAAGTACACAATACACATCCATAAGCCGAGTTATAGATGGGGGGCAAATTAAGACAAAGATTCAACCGTCCAACAGACGGCAACTTGCAGTTAGAAAAACACGGTTCAGTCAAAACGTGATTTGAGGCGGAATATGAAGCCTGTTTTGGGTCCGATCCGCGGTACTACTGTACACACTCGTGCTTCATCGAATCGTTATTTAATTTGAACTTTATACACTATAAACCGATGGTGCGCAAGGTGTTTTTAAATGTGATTAAGTTCCGCGAGGGTAGGGGTTAAGTGGAAAAGAAATTAAAGGAAAAATCAAAACAATAGTCAAATGGAATGGAAATAGGGTCAATTCTTTTAAGCCATCGATTACATTGGCATACGAATGCAAAAAATTTATTATGTTGTGTTCGTATCTCCCGCGTTGGTAAATCGATTGGATGAACAAAATAATATCGTGTGGGTTTTGTGGAATTAAATAGTTTTTTTTATCTGAGATTTAATCAATACCTTTTCTTTTAAATAACAACATTTGCGGGTGCACGAAACACAAGCTTTAATTGTGTTATGGAAGTGATTGTTCGACAAGCTGCAACGCATTGCTATTGTTTATTTCTGTTTTGATTGTATTACGTGGTTGCAGTGTTAAATTTCGCAACGAAATCATAAAATTACAATGCATAGTGGAGGATAACAATCTCTTATAGTATTTAAATTTTTTTGTTTGTAAACAAAGGCGATCTGCAGATCTTTGTTAACCGTTTTGATGACGATTTTATAATGCTGTTAACACTAAGATGGTAAGTGTATTATTTAATTATGTATGGTACTCGAATTGTTGTTATTTGTGTTGACTGTGAATCTTGAATTTAAATCTTAAAGTTAGTATGTAGGTACTATGGCCCTTAGTAATAGAAATTCGTAAAGTCGCTCCTAAAGTCGAATTTTGTTAGGTGTAGCTAGGGTACTTTTAAGTTTTCGTAGTAATAAATCAGTTTTAACAAAACTCGAGTTTAACGTAATCATTGTGACTCAAATTTACCCATTCGCTATTGTGAGCAGAGCAGAGCTGGTTTTGACAGAACAACAAACTGCAAGTTGAGGAAAAATAATTTCTCAAAGATATCATTGCTTCAAAAACCAACAGCACAATGATAACAAGAAAAAAAATTCGTGGAAAATAAGCCGAAGAAATGACTAGTATTGGTGTCAATTTACCAATTCCGAAATTAAAGGCACAGTGGATGAGGATGAAAACTTTAGCATGCTCCAATATCTACATAACATGTAGTTATCGAAGGGAAACGCATTCAAATCGCTGCGGGGGCGCGCGGTAAAAAAAAACGCAAATGTGCACCGGCACTAAGGAACCAGATTGCCTCGACTATCAAAGAATTGTTGCCACAATATTTCCATATATCGTCCATATTGTAGTTTTCGACAGCGATGCTCATTTTAAGAAACACCAAATTCCGTCAGTTGATTTGACGCCGAAACAGACTTCAATAGCATCAAAGAAAAATTTAACAAGAACTGGACAAGATGTTTTGCAGAAAAGGTTTGAGCAAATCAATACATGCAAAAGGAGTTCGAAATGCAAAAACAAATTAATTTTAAACAAATTTGCAGATTGAGAATGAAACAAACCGTGTTAAATATATATACATATTTCTCGTGTTAAATTATTGTCTGTATCATCAATAATATCCCAATCTTGTAAAATTCGTTCGAAACTCATTTTGAAACGTTTGACTGTCTCTTTTAAATTCGACTTAGATACGACTCGACCACAACTAAGTATTTGTCGATTTTAGAAGTAGATCGAGCGTTTATTACTACGGATTTCGTGTTAAATTCGAGTTTACGTAAAACTCGAGTTTAAATTCGTTTATTACTAAGGGCCTATGACTTTAATTCATAGTTGCATAGTTTTTAAACTAACTCACAAAAAACATTTGTCAAAAAAAATAATATTTTTTCCAATACAAGCTGCGTTTCTTTCGGCCCTATCAGCGTCTCTATCAAAGGATTGCGGAAAAAAATCGAACGTCGAAGAATTATAACCTGAGTTGACAACGCATCAATGTGATAGGAAAATTGACATTGACAGTACAATTTGAATTAAACAAATATTATCAATGGAAAATTCTAATTCTAATACTTTTGATGCACTTGTATAGAGAAAATTGCACATTTTACTATTCTAAGCGTAGGATAATAATTAATAAATTAATCAAATTGTATTAAGAAAACATGTTTTAAAAGAGTTTAAACAACGAAATTTTTAATTCCAATTCCAAACAAAGGGTGTTTTCGTTCGCGGCAAAAAGTTTGGAATTCTCTTTTAATGCATCAAAAGTGGTTTGTTCGCATTCCATCAATTCGTTCGTTCCCACTTCCCACTCATGTGAATAGTTCTATAGACCAAAATAAACACCGGGCGTGCGTCGGATAAATCCAATCACGGCTGGACGGAAAATGAATGTCTGACGATACTGCAAAAGCAATTGTTGAGAAAGTCAAAAATAATATTGGCATCTTTAAAACGCAGAGTTTGTGCAAATAAAATATTTTTTTCTGATTTGTTTTGTCTTGTTTATTATTTTTTTAATAGTTTTTGTCAACATCTCAAATGTCATTTGAAAAATTTGGCTACACTTTTCTCTATCCCCGTGAAGCTGTTAACACCGATGATTATCCAGGTTAAGTCGTTGTTGTATTTAATAAGGGATTTGTTTATGTTACGTATCCTATAGCCTGACGGGGACGAAAAAAACGCAGCTACAATAACAAATTAAAGATTTTTTTAATTTTGTCGTTGTTGTATACAAAACCAATTTCTTTGATAAAAATACGATTATAGCCAATATCTACATTTTCAAAAGAAAACAAGAAACTGCGTTTAGCACGGTTAACGCTAGCTAGCTATCTCTCATTTTACATTTTAACAATAGCCTTTGTCGCTTTATTAGGTATCCCTATTGGATTAAAATATATATGACAATTAATGACAGTCTCACTGTCTTCAAAGTGTAATTGTAAAGGGTTTGGTAAGGTTTAAAATGTTGGTCAATCATAATTTTTC
This sequence comes from Cheilosia scutellata, assembly GCA_955612985.1. Lineage (NCBI taxonomy): Eukaryota > Metazoa > Arthropoda > Insecta > Diptera > Syrphidae > Cheilosia > Cheilosia scutellata. The sequence goes on along the minus strand of OY015312.1, from coordinate 33,959,799 downwards.
GTCCCCACTCTCTTAGCTTAGCTTACAAAATTGTGCACGCTTTCAGCTAGTGGAGTTATATGAAAAGGATGAGCTATAGCGATAGAGCAAGTGTCTCTAGAAACCGAAGTAGCAGCGGTCTTCTACGGACGGTTATTTCTAGCTGGATTTCGTTATTTGTTCATGTTTACTATCCGAGAAAGCTAAACCCCTTATTGATAGCTTATACATTTAGCCTTGCCCTCATTTACTTCAAGACCAGTCAATTTCGCCTGTTATTCATCAATTGCCGTGGAGCGGCGAAAGATATGGATATCGTTCGTAAACCGCAATTGAACCGAACAGTGGAAGATTAAGCCTTCCGTGTTGACTCTTCGCCTGCACAATAGGTACCTGACAAGATTAAAAAAAAAAACGCATCTCCTTCCTTGTTTGGAACCCATACTTCCGGAAATGTAGATAATGATAAATGAATCAATGGTCATTTCATTCAATTTTTAAAAATATGCAATCGCATGATTGAAGTCATTAAATATTTTTTAAGAATTAATGCAAAAATGATTACATTCTTTGCTTAGTGTCACTTGCTAAATTACTTTGATATTTAATTTCGTCAACGAAGGTCGGCAAAATCAAAAGGAATATCTTCTTCATGGCAAATCTGATTTATTATTTTATTAAGGTGCCCACAATCAAAAAATATGGCAAATGCAAGTTTCTCTACCCTCATCTCATGGGGGTCAAAGAAAAATTTCTAGGGAATGAAGCGTGAGTAGTATCAAATGGGTCCCAAATAAACATATTTATGGACAAGGGAAGTCACTTAAAGATGAATCATTCTTTCGGTGAATCACGTACAAAATATTTTTCGCATTCAATAATTTCGTGACCATGACCATACATCTGCAAGTTCCTAAGTTCCGACTAAAGATCTATTACATATATACAAAGAATTCTATTACCTATATGCAAATGCATGTAATGTATATTTATGCATTGTATATTTTGATACAATATAATAATATATTCTAATCTAAACAATATAAATAATACATAAATGATTACGTTTTTTTATTTTTAATAAGTAGGTAGAAATGTGGTTCAAGTATCATGCAGATACTAGCCAGTAAATTGAACATTTTGTAAAAAAAAACAAGAAATAGTTTGAACCCAAATTTATCGCTTGGGTAAAATGAGTAATGGTGGCTGGTGTCAAGATACGAGAGTATAATATTATGTAGGTAGGTATACATGAGTATAAACGATTGTTATCAATTATCTGCTTATCAGTACCTTCTCATAGTTAATATAAAAGGGGTTAGGGTAAACTGTATGTGGTTATAAATCCGCGCCATATAGTATTTAATATTAATTGTCATCTTTGGATGACGTTCAGATTTTACGTTTCAAAATAAACCGTCTAAATCTAAAGTGTCGTACGCGATGTTTCCGCTAAATATACTAATGTTCCCCACACGATGCTGCGTAATTGTAAGTGGTCAGTGGTCAGTTTAGAAAATATGTAATAAACATTTTTATGTTTTTTTTATCTTGATCGTTGTTTAATCTATTACGTTGCATATTTGAAAAAAAATGATTGTATTGGTAAATTGGTAAGTGCCAACGATTACATAATATTGAGTCTGTTCCTTTACATTTGTAATAAAAATGGAAACTTTATAGAATGCTTTTGTAGTAATCTATAAAAATATTATAAGGATTTTATTTTTCCATAAATTGCATGTGAGTATGAATACATGTATGTATGTTTGTATGTATGTATGTATGTACATATGTAGGAGTTTGTACTGACTGAATTACAAGCATTCGAAAAGAAAGAAAAACTACATTGTTTTCCCGCGTTCTGATACCTACTATTGTAAATTAAATCAAACACTCTAATTTGCAGTACTTTTACTTTTTATTAATTCATAAAGTCGTAACTAAATACTTTCAGCCTTATTCATAACACTTAATTAAATTTGAATTAGAGCTAATGTTGGTTTAATTGCAGAAAACGTTATTCATAAACTTTTTTCAAAGTTAATTTCCATTTAACCAAGTGTCAAAAACTTAAATGCCGACATCGGCATTCAGGAGCAAATTAACTCAGAATTAAATTGTTCATTGACTCAAATCATGGCATAATAATTATTATGTCATTATTTCATTACCAAATATAGTACATACAATTGATTTGTGCATTAGCACAACAAAAAACAGTGTTTTCCAAATTTAAATAACAAATTTCCGTAAAAAAAAACTCATGTCAACTGCGTAATACAATTTGGTTAAATCATCATGGCGTTCTTATCTCTTGCACGCAACATTCCAGAGAAAAATGTCAGAATTTATCAAATATTTCCACCAATTGCATACTTTTATATGAAATGCTGGTATACTTTTAGGCTTATTGCCTTAGGTAATTCATTGATTAGCTGATATACGAGCAAAAATTCTTTCAGCCTTATTCATTAGATTCATTTAATCTGTTAATTATCAGTGTCTCAGCTAATTCATGTCAATTGCGAAAATGTCATTTTAATTAAGACTTAAAAAATGCTTATTCATAAAGAATTTTTGCTCGTATACCAGCTAATCAATGAATTAAGGCAATAAGCCTAAAAGTATACCAGCATTTCATATAAAAGTATGCAATTGGTAGAAATATTTGATAAATTCTGACATTTTTCTCTGGAATGTTGTGTGTATGAGATAAGAACGCCATGACGATTTAAGCAAATTGTATTACGCAGTTGGCATAAGATTTTCTTTGACGAAAATTTGTAATTTAAATTCTGAAAATGACACTTGATTAAATGGAAATTAACTTCGAAAAAAGTTTATGAATAACGTTTTCTGCAATTAAACCAACATTAACCCTAATTCATATTTAATTAAGTGTTATGAATGAATAAGGCTGTTTATGAATAAGCATTGGCCATTCGCCTGGATTGCCCAGAGAAAATGGGAAGATCTTTTGCGACTACATGTCTGGTGGCCAATTGTTGTGATGATAATTCAAATGTATAATTGCAGATACATTGCTAGTGATTTGTTTCACCAAAATATTTATTATTTTGCGATGGAATGCTTTGTAAATAATGTTTGACGATATCGTTAGGTTTGTTAAGCATTGACTTACCACAAGGTGGGTCCACAGGGTGTTCTTTAACTTTTTGATAGACATTAACCTGTTGGGCATATCCGACCCCAGCAACATTGTGAAGGGATTGGGTCTCTAGCTCTTCGTCCGACATTTCATTTATTAGTGCTTTACGTTGTGCAATTATTTGTTGTTGTTTTCGTAGAATTTCTTCCTCAGCATCCAAGATGTTCATTCGTATACGAATTCTTTCAGATCGACCTATGGATTTTCCAGAACCAACTGACGAGGCTGCCTTTGATGGATTTTTAGCATGACGCTCCACGATTTGTATAAGCGTTGCACTATGTTCGCAAATTGAACATTTCCATTCAGCTTCATTTGCGGCATCGTCCCCAATATTTGCACAATCATAATGAATCCACTTTTTACAAAGAGTGCATTCCGCCATCTTTGTCTCCGTATAGTCATTTTTGCACACTGGGCATTTTCCTTGTGCTTTCGACGACGACGACATTATACGTTGTATTAAATTTTTTGAGAATATTGTAAATTAAATCAAACACTCTAATTCGCAGTACTTTTACTTTTTATTAATTCATAAAGTCGTAACTAAATAATTTTTGTTTAGTACTCAAAAAATGTAAGCGTTCTTATTCACGTAGATATTCTTCTGTCATCTTTTTCACCTCCTTCTTGGTAAGCTATCTCTTCTCTATCTTCATGCGCGCCCTCTATAGGTAAGGCAAGATCCATGTTAATTTTATTTATATGTAGATACTTTTCAATTCTTTACACCTACCATTTATTTTTCATATCACAGGAAATCAAAACGCAAATATAAATAGTCGTTACACGCGCATGCCAAATATAGGAGAACAAATTTCAAATCATCTGTCATCATGTCAATCATCATACTCAAAGAAATTTGTTGAGTAAAAACTAGTAAGATTCTCAATGGAAGGGTAAAATTTCTAGAATCCGTTCTCTTTTACTTTGCGATTTTGACGATACCAAAATATTCTTTTCCGTGAATAATTCCCCTCGGCGGATTCCGCGATAGAGGTGTACATCTACTACCAAACAGCAAATTCACATGAATCTAACTTAATTCGAGATCTTACAATTTTTCAGTATTAGTTAGTGGGGTAGTGGTTAGTGTACCAGACTACTGTGCGAGCGGTCCCAGGTTCGATCCCCGTAAAAAACGCAAATTACATATTAAGGTTTTTTCTACTGCACCACCTATCGCGTACGTCTGACAAACATCCGAGAGACCGAGAGTATGACTGTCCTGAAAAAGCTTCTCAATTCAGCCGTTCGGCACGAGTACGATAACTATGGCGCCAAAAATTGATAACGGTATTTTGTAGAGGGGTTAAATACAAAAATGTTTAACTATGGTATCTAGGGGGGCGTCTATGTCGTTTCGTTTAGGCGGGAGGGGTAATTTAAAAAAATAATACTTAAAATGAAAAATAAAATGTTGAAAAACAATGGTAACACATACAATAAAGGACTTTAGGATTTTTTGAAGCCAGGAATCTTTGATATTATTTTTAAATAAACTTATATCTGTTAATAGTTTAAAAAAAAAAGCTTTCAAACTTGAAATTTAGGGGAAACAATTAAAAAATAAAAGTTGAGTGCTGATTTTTTCAATATTGAGACAATAGATACTTGTTAGTAGTTTTTACTGCATAAATCAAATCTTAATAGAACACTGAAAACCAGTTTCATTTAGGCATGTCTTCTAATTTTTGAAAACATGGAAAATTGCTTTTATATGTCGCTCCGCTGTACCCCTGCAGCCCCCCTACTTGGGGTCACTGTTGGATTAGGGCATGGGTGCAAGGTTCAGTATATGCAAACTATGTTTAAATTATATTAGTTTACCCAATGTCAACAACATTCTTCACAGCTACAGTCTCTGGCCTGAAATTGCACATTATTGACGAAATGTTGCTGATTTGGATTATAAACAATTTAGAACATATTCCTGGCTTTGAAAAATACTATAGTACTTTGTTGTAAGTGTTGCCATTGTTTTTTAATATTCTATTTTAATTTTTTTTTTTTAATTACCCCTCCGCCTAATCGGAGCGAGATAGTTAAAAAAGTGCTTGTATTTAACCCCTCTACAAAAAAACATTATCAATTTTTGTCGTCATAGTTATCGTACTCTCCCCAGCCGTTCGGACTCGCCATAAAATTGCAGGCCCCTCCGCCTCCATTCGTTCCAAAAACAAAACTCATACAAACAAAATGGTTGTGAGAAGCTAGGCCTAGGGTGTATAGTATACACGCCTGTTGCGTCAGTTTGTGAAAAAATTTATTCGTACAAATGGTTTTTGTAACAACAATTTATAAATTATAGGGTATTCCACATGCTACATAAAACATTAACATTCAACAATGTATTTTATTCAGTGTTATCATTTTTAATAATACTGTTATCTTATCTTCGACAGGTACCTACAGCTATCCATTTTCCATGGCTTCTGATGTATGGACAGTTTTCAACATTTGGCGGCCCTATAGTATTTTGCGGGCACTGATAAAGAACGAATGCGCGTATTAACGATAATCTATCGAAGTGTTTAAACGAAATAGAAAAAAAGTAAAAAATCTTGAAATACATAAAAATCAATACTACTATACCTACCTACCTATTTAATATTATTATTAGTGTTTTTAACTTGTTTTTTTTTCGCAAAAGCTTGTGAAGTGAATTAATTTGAAAAATGGAAGAATTATAATTCAAAGAATTATATTCCAAGATGATATTTTAGTTTTATGTGCTTGCTCTTAATTTGTTATTTAAAGTGCCACACAAAATAGGAAAACCAAATAATATTTTAAATGGATTACGCATTCCTTATTTCGGTGAGTTATTTACTGTTTTACGTTTTTGCTTTGAAAGTGCGCTGTGAGTAACTAGCTAGGTATATAGATACGTTTTTTTGTGTTGATAAGAAATAACTCATTTATGATAATATCTTTCTTTGATTTCGTCTTCGCATATTAATCATTTGACTTTCCAAACCAAGAATACAATTCATACGAAATTGTTTGAAAATGTTTGTAAATAGGAAATCCATTACAAAGTATTTAATCGCAGTGTATTTTTGTACGTTTTATTTATAAAGTTTTAATAACTTCAAGACTTTCTTCATGTGCATACAACATAGAACCTAAATGTTGCTTAATCTATATACATTATGGCGAAATTTGGCAATCAAAATCGCCAATTCTGTCATTTCTGTAAAATGTTCAAAATACGGGAAACAATAAGGTTGCGTATATAGATACATACATATAATGGCATTTATTGAACTTCAAGCATTTTGTTTACTTTTGTATAATATGTATTAGGAAAGTCCATGGTCGATAATTATAGGCATACATTTGTAAAGTGTAAAGCACCTTTCTTGTAGTAGTAAATTTGTTAATAAACAATATGAGAATCAATTAAAGAAAACACAAAAATTAAATTCTGAATAATATAACTGGTAAAGGCGCACTGCATCTTTTTGTCATTTTCAAATGAAGGGAAATCGGGACACTAAGGCCCGAAAATCGGGCTCAGAGGTTTCCATTATGACCACTAAGCAAATTTATTTTTTTTACTATGAAATAATTTTCCTGCGGAAACATTTTTTTCCAATTTTTTTTTATATATCTACTTTTCATTATTCACAGAAAAGTGCATGTATTTTTATTGACTGAAAATATTATACTGCTAAATACCCCAGAGTAAATATGATTAAACTTTAGCTCTACGCGCCTGCCAAGCAGTTGTTGACATTTAGAAAAAAATATATAAAAAAAGCGGATAATGGAAACCCGCCCCGAAAATCAGGACAAAAAAAAACATACATTTTTATACACGCAATTAAGGAAAACTAAACGTTTTTTAACGTAACCTATATTATATACATACCTTACGTAATGTTAAAAAACAACAATGAAATAATAATACCAGATATAATAAAACTTTCAATATTCAGTCTAATGCTTAGATTAGACGATTTATGTATATACCTACACAAATTTCATTTGTTTATAAAATACACAAACTCTAAAAAAATCGTAATCAAAAGCAATTTGTGTAGGTATTCCACAAATGTTTGTGGCTCAGATGAATGGTGTATTTCGTTCTAAATAAACAAATTTCATTTGTGTATGGCCATACACAAATATCCCATACACAAATAAATTTGTGTATACAGATTTGTGGTTCAGACAATTTGTGTATTTCTACACAAATGGAATTTGTGTACCTATTTGTGTATAGGCCAGATTGTTTTTTATTCGCTCGTGTTTGACGTATCTATTGTATATAAAAACTAGCTGTACTCGCCCGGCTTTGCCCGTGCACATGAATTGTATTGCTTATATGTCTTAGATAATACCTAATGTTCTTTCGTAAAAATGCGAGAAATGAGAATAAATCGATTTGTTGGAATTTTCTTTCTGCCTATACCTGAAATACAGCAATACGAACAAAATATAAAGAAAAAGATGAAAATTATGGCCCGGCGGTTATCGAGGTATAAAGTCATCGAATTTGAAAGTTTTTTTGCACAGGCGGTGCCACGCCCCTTTGTCCAATTTTGACCAATTTTCACAGGAGCACTCCAGGGTCAATAACTAAGACTATCTGTAAGTTTGAGACCAATAGATTTGGTGGTTTTTGAGATATTCGATTTTGAATGTTTTTTTGTATGGGCGGTGCCACTCCCCTTTGTCCTATTTTGACCAATTTTCACAGGAGAACTCCAGGGCCAATAACTAAGACTATCTGTGAGTTTGAGCTCAATCGATTTGGTGGTTTTCGAGATATACGATTTTAAATGGTTTTTTTGTATGGGCGGTGCCACGCCCCTTTGTTCAATTTTGACCAAACTTCACAGAATGGCCTTCGTACAGAAAACAAAGATTTTCTCAAAATTTGAGCTCAATCGGTTTTGTTGTTTTCGAGATATACCACGATTTTTGTATGGGCGGTGCCACGCCCCTTTGTCCAATTTTTTTCACATACAAACCTGCTACAAAAGAATACCTTTCCAGAAAAAAAAGAATCATCAAATTCGGTGTAGCCAAACTCGAGTTATAAACGGACAAACATATTTTCAACTTTCTTTTATATATATAGATGAGTTCTAAAATGTGTTCGGATACGTATAACTTGAAAACCACCGACTCAATTGCGCCCAAATTTACAGATAATCTTAGGTATTAGCCCAGGAGTGCACTGAAGGAGATTGGTCAAAATTGGACAAAGGGGCGTGGCACCTCCCATACAAAAAAACACTCAAAATCGTATATCTCGAAAACTGCCAAATCGATTGAGTTTAAACTTACAGACAATCCTAGGTATTGGCCCAGGAGTACACCTATGAAGGTTGGTCAAAATTGGACAAAGGGCAATACAATTCCTGTGCACGGCCAAAGCCGGGCGGGTACAGCTATATTATATAAAAACGTTGGTGTGTATGTAAGTCCGATAATGGCCGCGGAACCACTGAAGCTATCCGCCTTCATTCCTATTAAAAAAAAATATTGAACAAAAATATCAAAATAAATCTTGAAATATTTAAAATAACTATTTTATAGTAATGTGCAAAAAGTAATTATTCGGTATTTAGTATTCGATACTTGAATTGAGTATCGATACCGAATACTACTCAAAATAAGTATTCGATACTAATACTCATTTGCTTACTACTAACATGCAGCACTAACTCCACAGAAACAATCAATATCAGTATTTAAAATACACATACATAATGTTACCTGCAAATACAAAGCAACATACACAACACACCCAGCAAACCTCGTCTCCCTCGTTCATTATGTCTCGCAGATGCTGTCACATACTCATATGATCTTCCATTCTGTTACAATGTACTTGATACTCATTCAGTTCCAATTTGATTACTTTTCTCCACACATATTCTAGTATTCGATGCAGACTCAGTAATCAATAGGTAGGTAGGTACCTATATACATACTTTGATTACTTTGATTACTTGACTACTGAGTACTGATTCCTAGGGAAATATGGTTTAAAATATGTGTGGAGAAAAGTAATCAAATTGGAACTGTATGAGTATCAAGTACATTGTAAGAGAATGGACGTTCATATGAGTATGGGACTGCGAGACATGATGAGCGAGTGAGACGAGGTTTGCTGGGTGTGTTGTGTATGTTGCTTTGTATTTGCAGGTAACATTATGTATGTGTATTTTAAATACTGATACTGATTGTTTATATGGAGTTAGTGCTGCATGTTAGTAGTAAGCAAATGAGTATCAGTATCGAATACTTATTTTGAGTAGGTAGTATTCGGTATCGATACTCATTTCAAGTATCGAGTATCATGTACTATTGTAAGAGAATGGATGATAGTGAGTGAGTATGTGACTGCGCGACATAATGAACGAGGGAGACGAGGTTTGCTGGGTGTGTTGTGTATGTTGCTTTGTACATATTTGCTTTGTAATTTGCGAATACAAAGCAACATACTCACGCAGTTCCAATTTGATTACTTTTCTCCACACATATTTTAAACCACATCACAGGAATCAGTAGTCAAGTAATCAAAGTAATCAAAAAGTACCTTGTACCTAATCAAAGTATTGATTACTGAGTCTTATACGAATACCAGGACTCGTTGTATGCAAACATTCAAGTAATTATGTATATTAACTGATCTTGAATACTTTTAAGAAACAAGATTCAACGAATTTATTGATTACTGATTACTGAGTTTCCTTTTTTGCAGGTGAGTAGATTTGAGTACATTTCATTTGTGTAGGTACAAACAAACATTTAATTAATAGGCTTAACAATCGCTGATAGATGCGAATGTGTATAAAACAAAAAGATGTAGCTCTACATGTATACCTATAGCCTATAAACATTTGACTGCGAGACAAAGTACTATAGGTATCGAATACCAAATACCGAATACTGAACTTGAAGTAATCAGTACTCATTCGTTACTCAAAAGTAATCAAATTGCACACCACTACTATTTTAGGCAGAACAACGTTTGCCGGGTCAGCTAGTATTCAATAAAAATAAATAAAAAATTGCTTGGATTCGGTCAGGTTTCAAATTTAGCAAAGTTGAAAATAGAATGTGTTGCGGTTATTTTGGCCGCGTATTAACTCAAAAGTGAAACTCAAGAAGAAAGCCAACAAGTTGTCGAGTTGCAGAGAGCAGACAGTCCACCACCTTAAGGGCAGCCTCTGTTTACCCCTGTCATGTCGCATTTGCCACAATCCGCTACGTCCTGTACATTACCATTGCTTTAATCCACTGCTTTAATCCACAACACTAATGGTTCATATATACCTACCATGATGTCTGGCTGCATAGCACATGCTATCAAAGGTTACATTATCAAAAGGACCCCCAATATCGACGAAAATACCCAACGCGTACTCCTTCCGATCAAGAGCACTTTCAATCCTACCAACGAGGTTCTGAAGCGCAGTTTCACAGGATTTTCCGCGCTGATAGGCATGTTGCATCTCAGAAAGAGGATGCGATCGAAGAGCAACATTGCGCACGTGCAGCTCAACCAGTCTCTCCAAGCTTTTTAGCAGGAAGGAAGACAGACTTATGGGTCTGAAACTTTTGGCGAGAGTGTAGTCAGTCTTACCGATTTTTGGTATGAACACGACTTTAACCATACGCCAAAGAGAAGGTATGTAGGCCAAGGCCAAGCTAGCGGTGAAAATTCTTTTCAACGTCGGCATCAGCTGACTAAAACCTTGTTTCAGCATAGCCGGGTAAATTCCATCCGGACCAGGTGACTTGAAACTCTCAAACGATGCAAATGCATATTCCATGAAATCCAATTGTAAATTGCGCTAGTGCCACAAAACAAAAACCTCAGTTCCAATTGCATTTCAACATTTCAAGAGCAGCGCAGAATCCCACAGATATAAAACCGAAAACACAGCAGTGTTCTGGTAAACATTGCTTATCGTTGGGCCACTTTCAGGCACCCATGAACCACTCTTTATCGGCCTTATTTTTATACTTTCTCTCCATGACCACCGTATCATGGTCATATTCGTATCGTCACTATCACTGTCACAGGATAGTTCCATGCGCTTTCTGTTCTTATTCATCATGCACTCAACAGCGCACCAATACCCCTGTATACTGGTTCAATATCCGGTCGATGGACCAGGATAATATGGATAACATGGCCAAGCATGTTTTCCCACAAAAACGTTAACGGTAGTTTCAAAACCATTTGTTTGGTATTTCCATTGAAAGTGCTGATGCCTATCTATCGGTTCTTGAGTATGAAAACTTGAATGGTAGTTTCATTACCAAATGACAAAAATCTTATTACCATGTCATAAATCATGCCCATTATCCATGTCCATTCTCATTTAATTGTATTATCAAAACAATTTGTGCATGCGAAGGAAATTTGTGTATGCGAAATTTTTCAGAATACACAAACTATAGGACATACCCAAATGGTACACAAATCTACACAAATCGTCATAAATTATTTTCTATACCCGATCAAACGATATTTAGAATACAAAAAGGGGCAATACTAATCTGCCCACAAATGGCACACAAAAAAAAAACGCAAAACTAGTTAAATTCAATAAAGTTAAAATGGCTTACGCATATTCTCCTCTCGTTCTATCTTATTGTGCCTTGAACATGGAAGTTATGGCTATATGGCTAAACTTATGACAATAGGACAATAGCTGATAGAAAAAGGATGCATTCAGATCCCAATTATTTGTGAACTAGTTTCGTAAAGTAGGTATATTAAAGTTAAGGAAAGTTTTGTATCATTCAAACGGAACTTAAATGACCTTTGCATTGATGGCAAAATTTACATGAAGTAAGTTCAAATTATGAGCAGAATTAACTTTAGTTTTGTCAAATTACTTATGCCGGCCACTGTATTTTTTCAAAATACAGAAAAGGGGCAAATACGGACAATTTTGAAAAAGTGGTCTCATTGGGGATAGAAAGAAAAAAAGGGGCAAAATGCAACTTTAGTCGCATAAAGTCAGCCCTGCAAATGATGCACATATCGTTTGTGTATGCCATTTGTGGTTATAAAATTTGCGGTTCAGACAATTTGTGTATTTTTTTGACAGTAATTTCCAAATTTTTACACAAATATTTGTGTATACACATATCGTGTGATATTAGCTTAACGGTTAGTTAGGTGCGGGTCAGATTTGTATGTGCGAAATTGGATATACCTATTGAAGGTTTTTTAAAAGTACAAGTACAAACATCCAACTACTCCAAAATCCAACAAAAACCCATGCAGGGGGGTTGCATAATTTATTCCACTGTTGATGCATCTCCACTTCTTATTATTTTGGGCTTTACTGCTTGTCTTAAAGTGCTAGTACACGGTATGTAGCACGCCACATATCTATGTGGCTCTGACGTCAACAGAGAGTACACTAAGAGAGCTTGTGCACGGAATTTATCCATTGGCACCATACGCTGACGTCAAAATTACGTCAGAGCCGCATATATATGTGGCGTGCTACATACCGTGTACTAGCACCTTTAAAAACGAACCCTGGAAAGGAAATGACGAACAATTTTGCAACAACAAATTGTAGGTATGAACTTTTTTAAGGCGTAATTTCCTTGGGCGTT